>CM042021.1:110215000-111415000 GCA_023525975.1 Smallanthus sonchifolius
TTTAATGAAGTGTTAGATATACAACTTTGCCACTAGGATAAGCTAGTGTTTGTGTATATATATATATATATATATATATATATATATATATATATATAGGGTAAGGATCCAATCAAAACCCTGTTTTCGTGTAAAAACAAAAAAAAACCTCACAAAAATCGATTCAATCTTCATTTAATATTTTTTTAATAACATTATTACACGAATTTAACGTCGTGTTTTTTTTTGCATTTTTTGTAAATTCGCAAGTATAAAGGAGTTTACACCGGTGTAAGTTTTTACAAAAAATATATTTTTTAGAACTTACATGTAAAGTCACGTACACTTGTGAATTCAACAAAATGCAAAAAAGAATAATGTTATTAAAAAAAATAAATAAAGATTGGATCGATTATTGCGGGTTTTATTTTTTGGTTTTTATACGAAAACATGGTTTTGATTATCGAATCCTTACCCTATATATATATGTATATATATATATATATATAAACAGTGCATATATTGGATTGAGATTGAAGTATCTATGTAAATGCATGTCTTGGGATGAGAAATTGAGTGGTTTGAAATAAAACATTAAACCAAAACCAGCCTAGTTATCGGAGCCAAGGGGACATGGTGTTTTCTTTGTATAGGATAATATAATGAACTCACATAAAATATTCTCGTGTGGGATGATTTGTCTCCTTAAATAACAAAAACCTAAAGTTAAACCTTGTACACCATTAATTTTTTAGTTGTTGTTCATAAAGTTCGGCTTTTTAATAAAAAGGTATTCAAAGTATTTGCATTAAATCATATATATATATATATATATATATATTGAAAGGCAAATATTATTCACAAACCCAACCTCAAAGAAAAGAAGGGCGGGCACAACCGACAAAAAAAAGGCAACTACAAGAAATCGAAATTACACCACTGTGTCCAAGAAATGGACTTATGATTTGATCTATCAGTAAACCATAGAAACCCGAGAGACTTGATATTATGAATTATAGCTTCTATCTTTGAATCCTTGTTAGAGATCCTTTTTTTTCTTCCAAGCAATCCACAAGCACCAACAAGCCATAATGATGATCCCGTGAAAGATATCTTTGACCTAGTCCCTAATCCCGGTACTACTATGAATCTCCAGCAAGTCTTGCACCGAGAAAGGGAAAATAGGAGGCACTCGCCACCACCTACTGATACTTTGCCAAACCACCGAGGCGACAAAACACGAAGTCAAAAGGTGATCCGTCGATTCGGACCCGGAGTCGCACAGAACACACCAGTGATCCCCAATAGGAATGTTTCTCTTGCGCGACAAGAGTCGGAATACGATCGAACTCCGCCCTCCAAGAAAAAATGTTACATTTGAGAGGCACCTACTTAGACCACTTAAGAACGAAGCGGTTACTGAAGTCCCTCCCATTAATCAACACTCTCTTGAAAGAACCAATAGAAAACAAACCTGAACTTTCACCAACCCACTCCCAAACATCTCTTTGGTCTTTTAGACGAACAGAAGCTAGAAGAGAGTAACAAGCTGCCCACTTAGAGAGCTCCAAATCAAAAAGTTGAGGCCTTTTCCATCAACCAAAAAACATGCTATCGATCAGTTATACCGATCCCAGACACTGCATTTTTTCTCCTCTTCTACCTGAAATAGGAGGGGGAAAACATCATTCAGGGGCTGGTGACAAACCCACGGGTCGAGCTAAAACCGAGTGTCCTTCCCGTTCCCGACCACCCCCTTAAAAAGAGAAAGGACCTGCTGGCTCGAGACCACCAATTTGGAGACCAGCATAACAAAGTTCTTCCACACGCCCGTCAGAGATTTGTTAACTGGCAGGACCGACCAACAGTTTTTGGGGCTGTGAAGCGCGACTATGACCTTCTTCCACAAGCTATTTGGTTCGTTTTTGAATCTCCAAGCCCACTTAACCAATAGGGCCAGGTTAATATCTTTGAGCTTGCTAAGACCAACGCCCCCCACATTTTTAGTAGAAGACACTCGGTCCCAGTCGACCCAATGAAGTTTTTTCACATCGCTCGCCCCTTCCCAAAAGAAACCTTTTAAGTGTGGAAGCGATTCCCAGGGTGAATTTTGGCACACTTCCTTGTTTGTGTTTGTTAAGAGTATTCGTAGTGGAGGGCGTGAACACAGGGGCGTGATCCAAATCAGCCATTAAGGCCTAGGAACACTGCCCCTAGAAGTTAATAGGGCGTGATTAGGGGGCATGGGGGTAATCACGGTGGAGGGGATCAATTGAATTGGGTCAAGCTATCCGTTGGGAAAGAGCAGTTACAATTAAAAAAAATTAATATTTTACTTTTAATATATATATATATATATATATATAATCCTCTCAACCAATAACACCACATTATCATATTCTCTCAACCAATAACACACCACTATATATTCTCTCAACCTATTTAAAATGGAATTGTCATCTACGTTGTCAAGTTCAACGGAAGAAGATGACGTGATAATTGAAGCGATTCGTTACGCTTACGAACTAGCCGAAGAAGCCGAGAGTTCACGAGGGGTAATGATGTCGCTCAGAAGGTCTATAAAAACTAACAAATAAGGCTAATTTAGACTCCTAAGTAATAAATGGAGTACCTATTAACTAAACCGCACTGACAGACAAGTGTACCTATCGAGTGTACACAACTTAATGGTAAACCGGAATATCGAATCCTAGAGACACTACTACAGCTAACTAGACTCTGACTCAGACTAAAGATGACTTGATTGGGGGGTTTTCTACACAACTTATTATACTAAGGAATGCAGAAAACTAAAGATCGACTCTAACTATCCAGACACAGAACTAAGGAAAATATCAAAGATGGAAGAATATCACCTAGGTCGGAATCCTACTTGCAAAGCATAACTTCTACCGGTTCTGGAGATGGATATGGGTTTCTAAGGATAACAGCTCGAGACAACCTAGTGGATCCCTATACACTCTCAGGGTGTCACCAACTAAGAAAACTAAAGATGTACTAAACTCACCAGATGATCGGATTACCTTTCAGACTCTCCAACAATGATAAAGTACCCAAAATACAAATCACCTTTCAGTCACACTGTCCATAATACATCGAAGATGCACGGGGTAATCTCAGATCAACAACCATGACTCGGAATAGCAACAAATACTAAGATAAGCTAAGGGAAACTTCCTTTCAAATAGATTTCACTCAGGATCCTAATACCGAACACAAACCGATTACCTCTCACTTTTCGGTTATTGAGATAAGACACACACTCAGATCTAATGAACAGTCAATCACAAATCCTATGGTTACTATGTCTAGCAAACCATACAAACCTAAGTCTATGATCAAGATATGCTAATCAACTGGAAGACATCCACAATTGACATACGGAATTGAAATCAAACACACATCAGATTAAAGCATGCAAAAACATCATATTCAATAACATAATATTGGTTAAAAAATCATTCACCATTCAAACGAATCCAAAACCAATAAAAATCAAGACTTCATGATGCAATCATCATAAACCTAGGCAGTATCAAGTGTTTAGCTAAGAATCATGCTCAAAACATCCATAATAGAAGTAAAAGACAGAAACATGGGTCAAAACAATCAAATCAAAGATAAAGATTCAAGCTTGCAAACCGAATACGCTACTACAATCAACCCGGATCTCAAAGTCTTCAACTTCTCACTCCGATTGACTTCCTAACTCTCCAAGTCGCCTCAAAGGTTGCTCTAGACAGCTGAAACTCGAACTCCTATCACAATGGCTATCAAATTCTATTAAAATTTGATTTAGGGTTTTTTTCTCGAAATAATAGTCCTTCGCGTACCGCGAGACACCCAGCCTAGCCCTTCGCGTACCGCGAGGGCCAAAACAGTCGCGGCCGGATTTTCTTTCCCACGCGTACCGCGAGGGATCTTCTCATTTCCTTCGGGCACCTCGAGGACTCGATTTTCACAATTTTTCACTTTTGAACTTTGGGCTTCATTCTCGTGCTCGGTTTCTTCTAGATTTAGCTTCCTATTTCACACAAGCTCCTGAAAATATACAATAGACTCAAATACTGACTCAAACAACTCAAAACGAATATAAAACTAAGTAAAACGCACGAAAACAATAGGAATAAAGATGTGTGCTTTGCAATACATCAAACATCCCCATACTTAACCTTTTTTCTTCCTCAAAAAAGTCTGCAATGGAATCATAACTAGACATAGCTTTAACAAACTCAATTATACATACTCACGCGTTAAAAAGCAATAATCGGTATTTCTATCCGATTAAACCAACCACCAACGTTCAAGCCCCCGTAATGTGTTCTAATTCATATTACCAAGCATATCAATCAATCTATGTGATACCTAATCTCGTTTCATAGTCATGTCTAGGCACGGATTAAACCATATAGATTTCACCCACCACGTTAAACTAAAATTTACACGTTTTTAGAAATCAAGATGAAATCATGAATGGATAACCGATAATGAGCATTAATAAGCAAATTAAACTTCATCTAGAGACGTTTCAACCAAGTCGCTATCCCGGAAGGTAACACATAGAGTAAGTTATAATCAATTAAGCACATAAGAATTACTTAGTGGTGTTTTCTCCAAGTGGCCATCCCGGAGGGTAACACATAGAGTAAGTTATAATCAATTAAGCACATAAGAATTACTTAGTGGTGTTTTCTCCAAGTGGCCATCCCGGAGGGTAACACATAAGCAAGACTTAGTATTCTAACAAATAAGTTCATAAATATGGAATTAATGGATGCGGGCGCCACCGAAACTCGGATTTATTCTCATAAAAAGTGAGTGGTGTGCCAAAAATTTCAAAAACCTCAAAAATTTAATTTAATGTGGTGTCTATCACCCTATGTTGACAGTTTCAGTATTACCAATTACCCTAAGATGAATACCTACAAGATATCATGATTTTAATTCAATTAAATTCCTAAACAACACAAACAGGCTATTTAAGCTCTACTAACTAGCTGGGTCAACCAAAACATCACTAATTAGACGTGTTTTCTATTATTTATTTTCATTTAAAACTAAACAAGCAGATCCAGTTGTACTATCATTTTTCATTTATTATGCAAAACTTTTAATTTCAAAGGACATTTTTTCAAAAAATTTCAATTTTTTTGTATTTTTGAATTTTTAATAAACGAAAACAACCTAGACAAACTAGACTCACTAGACGCAGTCCCATCCCCACACTTGAAACAAACATTGTCCCCAATGTGATATGAGCCACACAGCTAAAAATAAAAATGCAAAAATAAACAGGAATCGACTTAGCTCGTAATATAGCAGTGAATGGTCCAACTTTGCTCTTCCTCCTGTGCATCGTATAGCATTTCGGTCGCGGTTGCACAATCGACTATCGGGTTGCCATTACAAGAAAAATAAGATCAGACCGACCCCTCCTGAATGGAGATTGAGTACGGACAGAGCGATAAATACTTGCACAATAAAACTCAAACATACCCGCATCATTAAACTGACACATGTTACAGACTCAAAGCAAAATAAAAGACTCGACTAACTCACTAAGACTCAAGAAATATTGCAGAGATACATACCCGATGAGTGGCAAACACATAGACATGAATGCCAAAAGCAAGGTGAATCAACGGTCACAAATGGTCTCTAAGTTCCCCATGGCTATGGTAGTCGTAGATGATGCGGTATGATTGTGAGATGATGGATGATATGGTAATGGATGGTGGTGAATGATGAAAGATAATGAGATGATAATGGTTGGAGATAATAGATAGATGATGATTGTTGATGGTGATGGTGGAGTGATGGTGGTGATAATTTTGATGGTCATGATGGTGATGGGAGATGAAGAATGTGAATGATAGTGATGGTGGGAGTGGTGATTATCGATGAATGGTAGCATGAACGGGAAACCATGGGAAACAAATAACGAAGGCTGGCACAGGAACCCCCCGCGTACCTCGAAAGAGGAAGGGCTCTTCCTTGCGTACTACGAGGAGGCAAAAATTAAGTCGGCTCAGAAGTTTGTCCTTCGCATACCGTGAGGGACTCCCTTCTCTGGAACTTCATTCCTGATGATTTTCCTCACTGAATCAAGCGCGAATCCCTAAAAGACATGACACACACAAAACACAATACCGAAAAACACAAAACTAGCACGAAATTAAAACCAAGAACTATACAAACTATACATTCCGGGCATTTGCCCGAGACTCAAACAAGCCTATCAGGAGGTTTCTCCTTTATCCTAACCGGAACCACCTTCATCCTGCACGGTATCCCGACTCTCCACAATCTTAGCAAACAAATACCACCCAAAAACATTGAAACTCTATCACATTTATCAATTAAGTCTTTCCACCAAAGCTTAAACCTACCTGGTCCGAAGATAACATGGTTCAAGTATCCTAACAAGTTGTCACTTCTAAAAATCCCCACACTTGGGTTTTGCACTCTCCCTAGATCACCTAACTCAATTAACTCTCGGGTTCTCTTACAGGGTGGCCTATATCTAGGCGTGACTCAGTCTCTCTCCCCTCAGCATGAAGAACAGGTAGAGGTTCAGGAATAGGCACTTCTAACTGTATGACCTTTACACACTCCACCGGACCATCATGATCCTTTAAGCTCTCCAACCTGGGTATGTCACAGATTATCAACCCAACCTGTGCTAGTATCTCACTTAAACCGACATCATCACTATCAGCACCTAAAAACGGGGACCCTACCAATTTCTTTTCAAATGCAGCGAGCCAATCCGGAGGGTCCTCTATCATTCCTCCCCTATCTACATCACTTGGGGTTTCGCTTATCATCTCCTCCAGCTCTGCCATCATCCCTTGCAGATCACTGGGCACTCCATCGCCGTATTCATCCAGCCCATCTAGCAACTCTTCAAAATCCACCACCCACTTAGATGACTCTCCTAAATCAGGGGCGGGTTCACCGACTTCTATCTCACATGGATCAGAGTCCTAATGGTAGTCCATGAAGGCATAAATTATGCATACGGAGTGGCTCTGCTCACTTGCCTCCTTCACGGACTTTGTAGCATCGAATGCAACCTACTAACCCTCCACACGAAGTGTGAGTTTCCCATCAAAGACATCGATCAATGCCTTGGCGGTCCGTAGGAATGGGCGTCCTAGGATGAGTGGGACTCTATCATCCACATCCATGTCCAGAATAACAAAATTCACGGGGTGAATTTGTCTACCTTCACCAACAGGTTCTCCATAATTCCCCGTAGATACGTGACTGAACGGTCAGCCAAGGAGATGCTCATGCGCGTTGACTTCGGTTCACCTAGGTCTAGCTGCTTATAAATATAATATGGCATCAGATTGATGCTAGCACCCAGGTCATCCAACGCATGGTTCAAGGGCAAACCGCCAAGCAGATACGGGATCGTGAAGTGACCCGGATCTGCCAGTTTCTCTGGCAGTTTGTTCTGAACCACCGCAGAACATCGCTCACTAAGTGAGACTTTAGAGACCTCATCTACCTTCTTCTTGTTGGAAAGAAGATCTTTTAAGAACTTTCCATACTTAGGCATATGCTGGAGTACCTCTATGAACGGGAGATTGACTTTGAGTTGTTTAAACATGTCAAGGAAGTGACTGTATTCCCTAGCATACTTATGAGGCATCAAGCGCGCTGGGTAGGGAACACGGCTCAAGTCAATATCGGGGGGTCTTTGTCTCACCCCCACTCTTCTTCTCCTCTGCCTTCTCGGCCGGTTTATCAACTAGTATCTCCTCGTCCACCGGCTCTTCCTCTTCTACCGGTGGCTCCTCTACCATCCTAGCATCGATCGCAGCAAAGTGGGCTCTCCAATCTATCTTCCTCACCACTTCCTGTGACGAAAGTTGACGAGCAGTGCTGTGGGAGACTTACTCTACAGTAGGAATCAATGTATCAATAAAAGTCTCCACTGCTTCTTCTTCCTCCTCTATTTTTCGACTCCTAATCGACACGGCCATCACTGAAGCATTAGGGCCTGAAGACGGACCTCTCTGTCTATCCTTCAAGCTCTTAACGATGTCTCCTACCGTACGCTGCAGACCCATGAATGTCGATTGCTGATTCTTCAGTAAAGGGTCATGCGTATCCAGTCTCTGCTGAGATCATTCTGCACTAAATGAGAGAGCATCTGAGTCTGATTCTCTAGCATCTCTTAAGTCTTTTTATCCCTAGCACTACTCACATAACTCGCTCCTGCTTCACCTCCTCCAAACTGATTCGATCGGGCATTAAACCCAGGTGGGTTATTTCCAGATCTCCATCCCGAGCTAAAGGAGTTGTTATAGTTATTGTACCCTCGGTTCTGGTTGCCCATAAAACTCACATGCTCCTGCTGACTGACGGGGCAGTCTCTGGTGTCGTGGCCTTCTCTGCACACCCCACACCGTTGAGCACTCAGCTTCAGCTCCTTGATCTCATTCGCCATCGCTGCTAGTGCAGCAGCCACGCTATTATCAGGGTTTGACTTGATGCACAGCTCTAGGAGAAGAGGCAGGTGCCCTAGCACTAGGAATGGAAGTCCTAGTAGATGGCCGCTTTTGTTCCGCTAGAGTGAAGCTCTCGAATATCTCTTCACACTAAGCTGGCTCCAGCTTGTCCATGATATGGCCTCCCGCAGCTGTACTGAACATCTGCTACATCTCGAAGGTGAGGCCATTATAAAACTTCTCCACAATCGCCCAGTCAGACAGACCATGCTGGGGAGATCGGCTCAACAACGCGTTGAACCGCTCCCAGGCCAAGTGATAAGGCTCGTTAGGGTCCATCCGGAATGAATGGATCTGGTCCCTAAGGTGAGCGTGGATAGTACTTTTTTAGAAACTTGGCTTGCAAGTCCTCCCATGTGGTAATAGAGTTGTTGGCGAGGGTGTCAAGCCAAGTGAAAGCACGCCCATGAGAGAGAGAATGGAAAGAGGCGCAAGTAGATTGTGTCCTTAGATACACCAATGATATTAAAGGTATCACATATGCGCACGAAGCGGGACAGATGTCCCGGTGCATCCTCATCCTCGAGGCCATGGTACTGAGTAGAATGAGTGATCGTACTAATGACATGTGATGGGACCTGCCAAGTATTGGCATTAGGGATAGCGGGGCGGGCGATCGAAGATCTCGCTCCGAGGACCCCATCACTGGCTCTCTGGTGCACAGTACGCCTCGCTGGTGGGTCAACTTCGCCCATGTTAGGAAAAGGAATTGGGCTAGTAGGACGTACCTTGTTTTTGCACAACTCTTTTTAACGCTCCCGGAAGTTGCGGGTGCGCTCATGAAGCTCTCGTTCGGGATCTTCGTAACCTGGATATTGTGGCGATCCCTGTGAATGAGTACGACTCAAAAATAGAACGACTCAATCTTATGTTAGACACTCAGATAGGACACACAAGTAGAAGATAAGACAAACACACACAAATAAGACTCACAAATAAAAGAAAACAAACACACCAAAAGTCACAAAAATAAATAGTCAAAGCTAATGTTGATATTGCCAAATGACCCTAGCAACGACGCCAAAACCTTGATGTCACCCAGACGGTCTATAAAAACTAACAAATAAACCTAACCTAGACTGCTAAGTAATAAATGGTGTACTTATGAACTAAACCGCACTGACAGGCAAGTGTACCTATCGAGTGTAGCACAGTTTAATGGTAAACCGGAATATCGAACCCTAGAGACACTAGTATAACTAACTAGACTCTGACTCGGACTAAAGATGATTTGATTGGGGGGTTTTCTACACTACTGATTATACTAAAGAATGCAGAAAACTAATTGACTCTAACTATCCAGACACAGAACTAAGAAAAATATCAGAGATGGAAGAATACCACCTAGGTTGGAATCCTATTTGCAAAGCACAACTTCTACCGGTTCTGGACTATGATGGATCTGGGTTTCTAAGGATATCAGCTCTAAACAACCTAGTGGATCCCTAATCACTCTCAGGGTGTCACCAAAGAAACCTAAAGATGTACTAAACTCACCAGATGGTCGGATTACCTTTCAGTCTCTCCAACAATGATAAAGTACCCAAAAGACAGATCACCTTTCAGTCTAACTGTCCACAATACATCGAAGATGAACGGGTAATCTAGGATCAACAACTATGACTCGGAATAGCAACAAATACTAAGATAAGCTAAGGGAAACTTCCTTTCAAACAGATTCTACTCAGGATCCTAGTACCGAAGACTAACCGATTACCTCTCACTTTTCGGGTATTGAGATATGACACACACACTCAGATCTAATGAGCATTCAATCACAAATCCTATGGTTACTATGTCTACCAAACCATACAAACAACCACAAACCTAAGTCTATGATCAAGATATGCTAATCAAACTGGAAGACATCCACAATTGACATACGAAATTGAAATCAAACACACATCAAATTAAAGCATGCAGAAACATCATATTCATTAATATAAGATTGGTTACAAAATCAGTCATCCATTCAAACGATTCCAAAACCAACAAAAATCAAGACTTTATGAAGCAATCATCATAGACCTAGGCAGTATCAAGTGTTTAGCGAAGAATCATGCTCAAAACATCCATAACAGAAGTAAAAGACAGAAACATGGTTCAAAACAATCAAATCAAAGATAAAGATTCAAGCTTTCAAACCGAATACGCTACTACAACGAACTCGGATCTCAAAGCCTTCAACTTCTCACTACGTTTGACTTCCTAACTCTCAAAATAGCCCAAAAGGATGCACCGGACGGCTGAAACTCAAACTCCTATCACAATGGCTATCAACTTCTATTTAAATTCGATTTAGGGTTTTTTTTCTCGAATTAATAGTCCCTCGCGTTCCGCGAGACACCCAGCCCAGCCCTTCGCGTACCTCGAGGGCCAAAAGAGTCACGGCCAAATTTTCTTTTCCACGCGTACTGTCACACCCCGCCAAGGCGGAAATACGGGATGTAACCGGTATATGGCATTGAACACAAGTACAAGAGAAACTAAAAGGAAAATTGTGCATTACATTGAACCATACTACATGCTTCTAACAAAAGTACAAAAACAAAAATCCCTAATCGGTACAATGTATCTAAAATTCCTGACTACAACCAAGTATATATTCAAAACTAAAAACAATAATTCTAATCCAAAAGCGAGCCCCATAAAAATCATTTCTTCAATTCTGTTTACCTGAAAGCATGTTTTGGAAACGGGACAACTATATAAATAGTTGGTGAGTTCGCTGGTTTTGCGACTCTATAAAAAGTTTCTGATAAAAATCCAAAGTGATCAAAAATCCATTGATCGAGTACACATGTATTAGACAACATATTACAATGAGCCGCAATCAAATCCTCAACGAAATAAAAATAAAGTACCCCATACGGAAGTATAATGCAAACAATAGCCTAAAAATTGGCTAACTTTGCGCACAAGTGACCCTACAAGTCTGGTTGGCATGACCAAACCATGAGCGGTGGTGTCAACCCAAGTAGTACTACCCAAAATTCTCAACGGCTACGCTCAGCTAATTGATTGCCCAAAATTGAGGACTTTAAGACATTAAAAAATAATTAACTCATGTATCTATGTATCCTGTAACATGTGACTAAAAATAAATAAAGAAACAGCTTTCCCCCAAAAACAGTAAACAGTAAGTAAAGTAGGACCGCGAAACTCAACTGAAAAGTGCGGCGTGTACTAAATCACAGACGACAAAATACTAGAAAATTCCATGTCCTAATCGGCTCCTACTGGTCAAGTGGACACAAACGATGCATTCAGGACCCCTAAAGGTTGTGAACAAGTCAACAAAACAAAACTTGGCTATGTAATCGGTTGGATACCCAAAACCCGTGAATACGCATACGAACCGCTTAAAGTTGTAAAACGGACTTTTATATAAATTCGTGACTTCAAAACTTAAAGTTAAAGTTTTTAATAAAGTATAACATAAGTTATATAGTTATATGTGATAAAATCTCAAGTCACGCATTCGTTTGTCGAAAAAGGCCGTTACGCGCTACGTGTTAAAAATCATATTTGTCCAAATTTAACGCTTTAATATGATCGTAGCTTCCAAATCTAAAGTCCAAAATTAGGGTTTAATATAACCAAAGGTTTTGTCCAAAATCTTATAAATGTTTTTATAAATTAAACTTTTATACCAAAAGCCCTCAAAATAGTAATTTTTATAAATATTTAATGGTCCATAATTCTGAAACAATAACTAGACTTAAAAAAAATACTTGAAAATTTCACCCAGTGTTAATATATGTGAAAAATAATTACTGACGAAGTTTCATAACATTTAAATATCCATATTATTTATTATGAATATAATATACTTGAAAATCAACAAATTCGAGAAAAATGGTTAAACATGTTAAAAGTTCACCAAGTGTTTACCAGGTCAGTTATACTCCATATAAAATCCTATTAAATATTTTAAGTTCAAAACCTGATCAGAAGTATATAATCCAATTTTCACTTGTTAAAACATAAGAAATACAAAATACATAGTTTTACAACTTCACAATTCATGAAATTTGAACAGGAGTCTATATTTTTCCCAATTTTCCCTATACAAGCTTCTGTCCAAAAATTAGATTTTAATAATATTCGAAAGTATTTTTCCCAATTTTCACTCATTAAATTGTATTAAATTTGTATAAAATTTAGTAAATAATCCACTTGGATTTAGATTACCAAACTTTTCAGATCTCACTTTTAATATAAGCGTCATAGTTTAAAAATGAATTTGGAAGCTAAATCAACAGTTTATAAAAATCTATCAAAAAAACAATTGTTGTATAAAAATAAATATATTAGTTACACGTGAACCGGGGTTAGGTTTATAACCTAATAACCACTCTAAATAATAAATATCTCAAAAATAAATATTTTCGGGTTCTATCCCCAACAAATGACTTATAAAACAATTCTAACATAAAATTAAACTTTAACGGGTAAAGTTATACCTTCCGTATAAATGGTCCACGCATGCGGAACCTCCCGTATTTCACATGAAATACGAATCAAAACCTCCATTAGGATCGTTTTTATGTACCGAGCATTTCCACATGCTCAAAATCGACATGCAATGTCGTTTGATGGTCATGCAACCCGATCAATTTCCTGTTCTCGATCCTACAAACTGTTACAATCTGTTCATATTCAGAAATATAGTTTCCAATATCTGATAGAAATTTCCTTTGGTGAAACATTCATATATATGTTTAGACACTACTGTCCAAAAATTTTCACGATCCAACAGTCGGATCTCCGGGGATCGACGATTCTTTGAGACCGAGTTTTTCAAATCCGAAAATCCAATCAGTCGCATTTGAGGGTACAAAAAGCATACGTAGAGAGCTCTGATAAAAAATCACTCCGATAGAGTTTTGTGTCTATGAGTTGATAACCTTCAGTCCAAAATTCATGCATTTTTAACGGTCGGATTTCCGGGGATCGTCCGATCTTTGAAACTTCACATGCATAAAACTTTCTGGACAGATTTTAAAAACTCTTTTAGGATGATCGGAGATTACCATCGCGTTTGGAACATCGAGAAATGGTTCCAAGTCAAAAACGGGCTTCGGACGCCACCGACCACCGCGTCGGACCACCGTTGGCCGCCATGCACCACCGCCGGACCACCACTACTTTGTCGGAATCCTCTACAGCCCTCTCCACTCTATCCTTCTAACTTTTTCTTCTGAATTTTTTAAATGAGAAGGTGAGGAGAAAGGTGGGGTATTTATATCCCTCGTGGTCTTCGTTCGCGTACCGGTTTCTCGCTTAAACGAACCTGATAAAAATAGAGGCGTTATTTTACCTAAAAATAACTTATTATAATTTATTATTTTCCCTCGAGTCTTTGCGTCTCATAAATATATATCCTTTCGGATTTAAATTAAAATTTTACGAAAACGCTCGACTCGGGTGTTAACCCGTATAAACCCGAACTTGATCAAATTTTTGACATAATAACACCTAAATAAATCTTGATATTATTTATCGTTCTCCAACGAGTTCTTTTCATTTAAAAGTATATTACAACATATTAATAATAATACTATTATTATTATACGAACTCGTCGAACACAGTTGTTGACCGTAAAAGTCGCGGTTGTCACATTCTCCCCTAGTTAACAGAATTTCATCTCAAAATTCAACTGGTATAATAGTTGATAAGTTATTTTTCGTAACTTTATTCATGTACGATCATCAAGGGAAATCTAGTTTCCTAAATATAGTAGGGAGATTTGACAAATGGAGATTTAAGAATCACAAAGAGTAGGTTACACCTAGTTAGGCTCAAAAGCAAATTGAATAATCATTAGAGAAAATCCTTCAAATTCCAAATAATCTATAGATCATTGTTTCACCCAATTGGTCAAAAGGTACACTGCTGGTGTTATTCAGAATATTAAGAAATCCGCCATAGGATTAATATACACAGGTATACAAAGTTGATACAAATCTAGAGTGATATTATTTTACAAAATCTCGGTGATTTAGTATCCTTTTATAAGCAAGGAAAAGTATCATTCTACTTGGTTCCATTAAGGAATACTATTATAAATAGTAAGCATAAAATTATAGTAGGAGAGGTGCTATCAAGATCCAAAGTGTCGGTAGTCTCACCACGACTCATTAGGAATAAAACATGTTACAGTGATGACCAATACTATCGGTTATGAAGGACGATAATACCATGCATTTAGAATACAGAGAGATAACACCACATTAAAATGAAAGTTGTCGTCAATACGAACTTCCTTAGGTGGTATTACGGATTCGTTGTCTAACTACTTGTACGATAAGTATTGTATATACCATTAGGCTATTGAGGTAGTTTCGGTTTGTACACAACAAAACCAATCAAAGGATTATTACCAACCTCAGCACATAACAAAATGGTGATCAACATTTGAGTCAAAAGAGAGCTTCTAATGGTGCTCATTTAATGCTAGTGTGATAACTGTTAGTGTAAGGAAATTCAACCAAAGGTAAAAGAGTATCCAAATTACCACCAAATTCTATCACACAAGCCCTGAGCATATCCTCCAAGGTATGAATAGTTCATTCACATAGACTGTCAGTTTGAAGATAGTAAGCGGTGCTCATATATAAGCGTGTTCTCAAGGCTTTCTGTAGTATCTGCCAGAAATGGGATGTAAAGCGGCTATCCCTATCGGAGATAAGGAAACAGGCACTCCATGCCTTGCTACAATCTCACTATTATACAGTAGAGCTAGCTTTACCATATTGAAGTTCTCTTGGATAAGTACGAAATGTGAAGAGTTCGTTAAATGGTTAACAATGTCCCAAAATAAATCATAGCCACCCAATATTCTAGGCAGGCCTAGTAACGAAATCTATTGAAATTTGTTCCCACATCCCTTTGTGGAATCTCGGGTTGTTGTATCTACGTATTGTTAGTAATAGTAATTACTCATAAATTTCAGTATATTGTTGTGTCATAAGGCAACACAACATAGTTGGTGTGTATACAACATAACCATAAAAGTAAATACAAGGGAATTTTGAAAATCACCATAACAAAAGGACGAGATTCACACTTCTTGTATTAGAATTGAAGAGTGATGATTAGTCATTAGAGAATGAATTAATAACGAGTAATCTAAGCTTAAAACTTTACAAAGAAAGTATATAATGAGTACAAGTATGATTGTACCAAACTCGAGTCGTGAAACCGAAGATTAACAAACATAGGAGATTATACTAGGATTTTGTCGAGATAAATTTGCTAAGAGTCAAATTTACTCAATCCTATGAAGTCTTACAGCAAATGAGTCATCATCATAAAATAGATGTCAGTGATGACCCGGTGCTATGTAACCTCACCACAAAGCATTAGGATTCGGACTAACTCGCATGTTAGTCCCGATTTAATATAACCATGTTTGACGATTTTCAACTAAAGGTTCGTGTACATATTGCCCAAGGTTAGCAATGAGTTATACTAAAAATCAAATCACCACAAGATCAAGATAGAGAAAGTGACTAAAAATCCGGAATGAACTAATCAAGTAGTCTAGCTAAGAGACCAGATGCCAGTTCAATGATTAGACATTGAATTGACTATCACCACAAATCGAATTTGGGTATCGGTCAGAAATGGAATTCTAACACATAACAAGGAGTCTAAAAAAATGGTCTACTCATTACATCGAGTCGGCCAATTTTGATAGGATGTGTATTGAAATGATTCGGAAGTAATCCGTTATTCATCTAGATGAGGAAATAAGCAGTCACGTTGTGGAAATAATCTCATAAAAATAGCGTCCCCTGAAAATGATTATGAGCTTGCTAACCCAAAAAATGGGTAGCCTTTGATGTAATATTATTGTCAATTTAGCCTAGAGTTTGATTCTCATAAAGTAGACAAATGTGAGGACGTCATGCTCATAGGTCCCTTAAAGATAATGTAATCCCAAGAGGATCTTCAAGAGAGCAGATTCAATTATGATTCATCCTTTGTTCCTCTTCCTGGTACCATACAACTTTAATCAGTTAAGAATCGTAGAACACAGAAATAAATTCAAAATTGCCCTCCTTTGATTTTAGGACACATCTTTCAAATGATAAGGTTTTCAAAATTCAACTTAGGTTCTCTCTTTCCCATTAAATTCGGTGGAAATGGACCATAAGGTTTCAGAGTTTATCCTTAGATCTCGCGTTCAAGAGGGTTGAATTGATTATCTGCCAATAACTAGTAGTACGGTATGCCTGCAACTTCCTTGGCTTTCGAACGGTACCACTATGACTTACGATTTCGTATTTACCCATACTAGTTACAGCCATAAAATTCTTTGCATAAGGGTTTAAGCCATAAAGTTGATGGAATGAGTGTTTAAATGTCATAGATTCGTTTTCCCTCAAGGTACGTGTTAAAAAGTCATTTCTAAAGAGTAGTTGCTCTAAGGCTTTCTAATTACATGACGCTGAGAATAAGGGGTGCGTATACGTCTCTACCTAGTTGGAAATCAGAAAGCCAATCAACAAAATGACCATTTGAGGGAGAGCAAGTACAAAAAGGATATAAGACTATCATATTCGGATCTATAGGGACAATAAGACATCGAAGCACTAGGAGAAATCAAGATTTACAAATAGGGATAATCACCATAAATAAACTTTGAATGATGACGAATAAAATTTTCGATGTACAAAGAATCATTCCAACATAAAGTTTCATTTCTCCATCAAACTGGTATTCAATAAGACATCGAAGCACTAGGAGAAATCAAGATTTGCAAAACATACGTAGCAATGTTCACCAAAAAGGGCACTAGTTTCAAACTAAGCCATAGCTATCCCAAAATAAAAAGTTTTTTGTAAATCCAACCAAAAACTTGAGCTCAAGCCGCTCAGTGATCATAGTAGAAATACAACATGATAGAAGTTAGCACGACAATGAACGTCATAAAGATGGCTCCTCCCATGTAAACAAGTCTCTCAGGTCAAGTTTCCACAATATGAATGTCGTGGTTAAGAGAATCAGGATTGAGTGTACCAAATTACCATAGTGAGTGCAAAGCAATCGCAATGGGAATTTCAAGTAGGTGTAAAACTGAATTATTAAGAATATTTATCAGGAGTATAGTGAGAATGACAAACACCGAAATGAGGATTTACATGAACAATCGTATAGAAAGGTTGTATTGCCCAAGAAAAGAATCTTAATTTGCTTTAAGGAATTTGTAGAAGCATGTTTTAGTAACTATAGATTAAAATCTATGTATCGGTGTACTAGCTAGTACGCAGGAGGGTGTTCCTGCGTACTTAGCTTGTTCACCGGTTGGTCCTGCGTACTTATTAAGTATGCAAGGCTTTTGCCTTACGTACTTAGCAAGTACGCATGACCAATGCCCTGCGTACTTAGCCAAGTACGCAGGTAGTGTCCCTACCCCTATAAATAGAAGACTTGTCTTCATTTGTAGGTGGAAATTCTGGGAACTAGGTCGAGAGGTGTCCATCCCGCCCCTGGACCGTGAGCGTAGACGAGAGATGTGTACTTCTTCGGTATGTAATGTGAGATGACTTTGTTGTTATGGGTTACATATCGTTTTTGTGTTGATTCTCTTCTTTATGTTCGTGTTTCTCTCTATCTCGTTCTTCTTTGTTCCCACACAAATCACTGAACAGATCCGTGTATTTTCGCTGTGTGACGAGGCTCCAGGGACCTACAACTAGTATCAAAGCCTCGGTGTTCGTTGATTTGTGTTCCAGATTCGTGTTTTAGGGTTTTTGGAGCAGATATGAGTTATGAAAGTTCGCTACTTTTTCTGTCAAAAATCCTTAGATTCATCTTTGTTATCGCTTCATTTGGTGTTTGGAAGGCTGAGGGTTTGTTAGAAGACGATTTCTAAGCTTTTGGATGCATCAATTTATCAGATCCAACACTTTTCGAGCATTCTCATCAAGATCCGTCAAGAACGCTGCTACTTTTTGTTAAGTACGCAAATTCAGCTACGCAAGAGTAGTTATCCTGCGTACTTGCTAAGTACGCATGAGTAGTTGGCTCTGCGAACTTAGCATGTACGCATGGGCATTTGGCTTTGTGAACTTACTAAGTACGCAGGAACACCCTATCTCTGCGTATTTTCTAAGTGCGCATGAACTATCATTTGGGATTAAAAATATATATATATATATTTTTTGGCGGGAAAACTTTTCTTGGCCAAAATTTTTAGTTATCATTTGTACGCTTGTTTCAGGCCATTTTTTAGAAGATAGTGATTTTGGTTTTTCGGGACTGAAATTTGATGTGGCTTGGCGAAACAAGGACGAGATTTTTCTTGGATGATACCAATTGTCATACATTGTTTAAGTGTTCAAACCTGAAAATGTGGGCTACGAGTATCCAGGATACTTCTTTAATAGGGAATGAATGCTTAATCAAGTTGAGAAACTGGGTCGTCATCAGCTAAAGGTCTCGTTTTATTTGTGAAGATGTTGCTGCTTTGGGTATTTGCAAAAAGAATCATATTGTTTAGGTATTCAAACCTGAATATGTAGGCTACGAGTATCTATGATACTTCTTTAATATGGGATGAAAACTGGAACAACTTGAACCCAAGGATTTGCTGTTTTGGATCTTTGCAAAGGAATAAAAGAAGAAAATCCTAGATTTAACTAGTTGTGGTTTTGAAGATTTGAGTGAAGCGGTGATGAAGCTGGTCATTGTTTATAGAGAAATGAGGGGGACAAAATCTATTATTCATGAGACATTAAAGAGGTGGTGGAAAAGCCGTTGGTACTTCATATATATATATATATATACCTCTTTAACGTAACATGGATCTGAACTATGATTTCTCGTGTAAACTATATTTTTCGTGCTCATTGGTCAAGCATGTGTTCAAGATTTGATGTGATTTAGTTATGATTGGATTTCTCATTTGGGATCTGGGCGGAATGCCAGATAGACAACCTAGTTATGGAACTTCACACCATGGTAAATGTATACAGATTAGGAGGTGTTAACCTGGAATGAAGATCTAATTGAAGAATGTTGGACTTTGGATTCAGGATGATCACTGCTGAGCATGATTTTGTGTTTGATTCTATCATGTCTTTTCAAGATAAAGCTGGATATTCGTTGGATTATTAGTTGAAGATGGAACCTTTTATCATTTTTCGACGGGATAGGAAACGTTCCCTTGTTTCTGGTCTAGTCAGCAGAAGCTTACATTGAAAGGGGAAATTGGAAATGAACATCTTTGGGAATTTGGTTGACTCGTGAAGATACAGGATAGAGTTGGACACATCTGGTGTGAAGACTAAAGTTTATCTTACTAGAATTCCCATGGGAGCTGATTAGTTTGATGCAGGTTATTGGAAATTCAAACTCTCTATCATATGTCAGCTGATTTGGAGGAATTCTAAGTCAGGGTGGATGTTGCTACTGCTGAGAGGATGAGCTACAATGAGTTGTGTTGGGTTAGTTGGTTCTTGCTGAAGCACTTGGTTTGGTCTACAATGAAAGCTATAGTTAAGAGGGAGTCAGGTTTGTCATCACTCGGCAACTAAAGACTGAAGTTTGAAGATCTCAAGTGGAATGCCAGAAGATCAAGCCTCGCCAGAAAACACGTGATGTCATTAGTTTAGAGGGAGTGTTAAGACATTCTTTGTAAACTGATGATTATCAGTGTTAGTGATAGATAGAATTTGATGCTATAGTTAAGAGGGAGTCTGTAGAAGCATGTTTTAGTAACTATAGATTA
This sequence comes from Smallanthus sonchifolius, assembly GCA_023525975.1. Taxonomy (NCBI): domain Eukaryota; kingdom Viridiplantae; phylum Streptophyta; class Magnoliopsida; order Asterales; family Asteraceae; genus Smallanthus; species Smallanthus sonchifolius. The sequence goes on from CM042021.1 coordinate 110,235,267, forward strand.
AATTCTATGTATCGGTGTACTAGCTAGTACGCAGGAGGGTGTTCCTGAGTACTTAGCTTGTTCACCAGTTGGTCCTGCGTACTTAGCCAAGTACGCAGGTAGTGTTCCTGCCCCTATAAATAGAAGACTTGTCTTCATTTGTAGGTGGAACTTTCGGGAACTAGGTCGAGAGGTGTCCGGGTGGGATGAGCTCTCCCGCCCCTGGACCGTGAGCGTAGACGAGAGATGTGTACTTATTCATTATGTAATGTGAGATGACTTCATTGTTATGGATTACATATCGTTTTTGTGTTTATTCTCTTCTTTATGTTCGTGTTTCTCTTTGTCTCGTTCTTCTTTGTTCCCACACAAATCACTGAACAGATATGTGTATTTTCGCTGCGCGACAAGTCTCTAGGGACCTACAGAATTTCTCCATCCTATTGTTACTCCATCTATTTTAGAGTTCGACTGGATTATAAGATAAAATCCAAGATTATGCTGGGACCTCCAATGATAGTCGTACACTTACTGCAAGTGTCGAGCGTTGTAAAGACCCATACTGAATTTATGCGGCAAGTAAAATCTCAAGGGATATGATTTAGGAAGTAAAATAGATGAGAGAAAATCTTCGTTGCTCAAGATCCACTAAGGAGTTTACTAGCTCAAATTCGAATTTCTCTTGTTCGTTCAGAACTGCGAGAACGTTACACGAAGATCCATTAGGGGAATCAGAAATGTCGAGGTCTGATTCACGCTAGACCGAGAGTCGTCACATGCGTTGATAAACATATAACAAAATTGAAATGAGAAAATCTTTAGCTGGATCTCAAAGGTGAAGCAATATTTAACAAATAATTGCCAAATACGGTCCAAATACCGAGGTTAAATCAACTGAGAACAGATCTCTTCAGTGTCTCGGTCTAAACTGTCATGCAAAAGAAAACCTGATAAGAGTTTTGGATCCATTACGATTCAAAGATAAAAAAACGATATAAATTCCCATGTCACATGAGGTAGCCCATCGCATCAATTGATGTCTTTGGCTCAACCCTAAGGTAACTATAGTTTCGATCAATATTCGAATGACTGGGAATCGGGGTTAGAAATATAGATTAATCATGAAGACTAACTCGGACAGTAAGGCTCACTAGAGTTCTCATGCACTGCAAATTATGATTACGTGTGCACCCGTAATGATAATTTACTTTGCATGGTCCCTATAGTGTTTCCTATATCCCAAGCTCTCAGCTAAAAAAAGGAACTGAAATGTTCATTGGATCACGTCATCGTGTTGCACTTTCGCGTAAAAGGGTGGATGTTCTATGTGATCACTTTTAATTATTTGTACCAATACTCATGGATCTGTAGACTAAGACTGTTGTTGGATGGAGGTAATGATAGAGGGGCACAACCTGCATCCTCTAATAAAAGAAAAAGTGTGTGGTGGAAATCATGTAGTAATAATAGGGCAGAGATCCCCAAATCAGAGTCGAGCAAGTCATGCTATAAGTTTGTACATATACGTGGATCTAATGATCCAACAAAACAAAACAAAAAAGTCAATGGGTCTCCTGACCTGTAGAGTTCTCTCTCGTTTAGTCCTGCTTCTCCACCTCGGGTTCCCTTTAGATCGAGTAATTATGTCTGTCATATCTCATGGCGAATGTTATAGCAATCCAAGCCAGCAGATCACAAAAGGAAGTATATACCGCACAAAGTGAAAACAATAGACGTCAACAAGAAAGCCGACTCCACAGCTGAAGTAGATGCAGGTGTGGTGCAGGTACAGGTACAACTCGAGGTAACACCAAGACCGGTGACTGGTGATTACTACCGTCATCACCCGAGTTCAACTCATAACTCCATCCTCCATGCTTAATGTGCCGAATCTTCGTCATCCTTGGCTCGTAATCGGATTTGTGATATTCTGTGGGGTCCTCCTTACTGGTAACCATGACCAAAAGTGACTGATATGGACTATCGCAAATATAACCAGAATCATCAAAAGAGTACGCGTAGTGCTGTGACGACATAATTATGACGAAGCAATGTGTAGTAGATAAGCAAAAGGTAGTATGCAATGCACACATAATTCCTAAGGTTCAATGCAATAAACATAGAGTTATAGTTTAGGTCTAGTCTCGAGTAAACCTAATTCTCTATAACCATTGCTCTGATACTAAGTCTGTCACACCCCGCCAAGGCGGAAATACGGGATGTAACCAGTATATCGCATTGAACACAAATACAAGAGAAATTAAAAGGAAAATTGTGTATTAAATTGAACCATACTACATGCTTCTAACAAAAATACAAAAACAAAAATCCCAAATCGGTACAATGTATCTAAAATTCCTAACTACAACCAAGTACATATTCAAAACTAAAAACAATAATTCTAATAAAAAAACGAGCCCTCATAAAAATCTCTTCTTCAATTCTGTTTACCTGAAAACATGTTTCGGAAACGGGTCAACTATATAAATAGTTGGTAAATTCGTAGGTTTTGCGACTCTATAAAAAGTTTCTGATAAAAATCCAAAGTGATAAAAAATCCATTGATCGAGTACACATGTATAAGACATCATATTACCATGAGCCGCAATTAAAGACTCACCGAAATAAAAATAAAGTACCCCATACGGAAGTCTAATGCAAACAACCGCCTAACAATTGGCTAACTTTGCGCCCAAATGACCCTACAAGTCTGGTTGGCGCGACCAAACCATGAGTGGGGGTGTCAACCCAAGTAGTACTACCCAAAATTACCAATGGCTACGCTCAGCTAATTGATTGCCCAAAATTTGGGACTTTAAGGCATTAAAAAAATTAACTCATGTATCTACGTATCCTGTAACATGTGACTAAAAATAAATAAAGAAACAACTTTCCCCCAAAAAACAGTAAACAATAAGTAAAGTGGGGCCATGAAACTCACTTGAAAAGTGCGGCGAGTACTTCGTCACAGACAACAAAATTCTGGAAAATTCCAAGTCCTAGTGGACACAAATGATGCATTCAGGACTTCTAAAGGTTGTGACCAAGTCAACAAAACAAAACGTGGCTATGTAATCGGTTGGATACCCAAAACCCGTGCGTACGCGTACGAACCGCTTAAAGTTTAAAATGGACTTTTATATAATTTCGTGCCTTAAAAACTTAAAGTTAAAGTTTTTAATAAAGTATAACATAAGTTATATAGTTATATGTGATAAAATCTCAAGTCACGCATTCGTTTGTCGAAAAAGGTCGTTATGCGCGTAAAATCCGGTTTACGTGTTAAAAATCAGATTTGTCCAGAATTAACGCTTTAATATGATCTTAGCTTCCAAATATAAAGTCCAAAATTAGGGTTTAATATAACCAAAGGTTCTGTCCAAAATCTTATAAATGTTTTTATAAATTAAACTTTTATACCAAAAGCCCTCAAAATAGTAATTTTTATAAATATTTAATGGTCCATAATTCTGAAACAATATCTAGACTTAAAAGAAATACTTGAAACATTTACCCAGTGTTAATATATGTGAAAAATAATTACTAACCAAGTTTCGTAACTTAAATATTTAGATTATTTATTATGGATATAATAAGCTTGAAAATCAACAAATTCGGGAAAATAGTTAAACATGTTAAAAGTTCACCAAATGTTTACCAGGTCAGTTATATGTCCATATAAAATCGCATTAAATATTTTAAATTCAAAACCTGACCAGAAGTATATAATCCAATTTTCACTTGTTAAAACGTAAGAAATACAAAATACATATTTTTACAACTCCACAATTCATGAAATTTGAATAGGAGTCTATAAGTATCCTATACAAGCTTTATTCCAAAAATTAGATTTTTATAATATTCAAATATATTTTCCCAATTTTCACTCATTAAATTGTATTAAACTTGTATAAAATTTAGTAAATAATCCACTTGGATTTAGATTGCTAAACTTTTCAGATCTCATTTTTAATATAAGTGATATAGTTTAAAAATAAATTTGGAAGCTAAATCAAAAGTATATAAAAATCTATCAAAAAAATAATTGTTGTATAAAAATAAATATATTAATTCCACGTGAACCGCGGTTAGGTTTATAGCCTAATAACCACTTTAAATAACAAATATCTCAATACTAAATATTTTTCGGGTTAGCCCCGTAAAAATTTTAGGCCCCCGAAAAAAGGGCCCTGGCCGGCGGTCCGGCTTCCCAGGGCGGGCCCTGAAACAAATGACTCATAAAATTATTCTAACAAAAAATTAAAGTTTTATGGGTAAAGTTATACCATACGTATAAATGGTCCGCGTATGCGGAACCTCCCGTATTTCACATGCAATACGAATCAAAACCACCTTTAGGATCGTTTTTATCTCCCAAGCATTTTCACATGCTCGAAATCGACATGCAATGCCGTTTGGATGGTCATGCAATTCGATCAATTTCCTGTTTTTGATCCTACAAACTGTTACAATCTGTTCGTTTTCAAAAATATAGTTTCCAACATCTTATGGAATTTCCTTTGGTAAAACATTCGTATATATGTTTATAAACTACTGTCCAAAAATCGTCACGATCCAACGGTCGGATCTCCGGGGATCGACGATTCTTTGAGACCCAGTTTTTCGAATCCGAAAATCCGATCAGTCGCATTCGAGGGTACAAAAAGCATACCTAGAGAGCTCTGATAAAAAATCCCTCCAGTAGGGTTTTGCGTCCATGAGTTGATAACCTTCTGTCCAAAATTCACGAATTTTTAACGGTCGAATTTCGGATGATCGGAGCTTACCACCGCGTTCGGAACATCGAGAAATGGTTCTAGGTCAAAAACGGGCTTCGGACGCCATCGACCGCCACCGACCACTGCTTCGGACCACCGTTGGCCGCAATGCACCACCGCCGGACCACCACTTCTTCGCAGGAATCCTCTCCAACCCTCTCCACTCTCTCTATCTCTAACGTTTTTTTTCTGAACTTTTCAAATGAGAAGGTGAGGAGAAAGGTGGGTTATTTATATTCATCGTGGTCTCCGATCGCGTGCCGGTTTCTCGCTTAAACGAACCCGATAAAAATAGAGGCGTTATTTTACCCAAAAATAACTTATTATAATTTATTATTTTCCCTCGAGTCCTTGCGTCTAATAAATATATATTCTTTCGGATTTAAATTAAAATTTTACAAAACCGCTCGACTCGGGAATTAACGCGTATAAACCCGAACTTTATCAAATTTTTGACATAATAACACCCAAATAAATCTTGATATTATTTATCGTTCCCCAACGAGTTCTTTTCGTTTAAAAGTATATTACAACATGTAGAAATAAAGACTAATGGCTACAAAATTCTGTAAGTACAAATGCTGCTGATCTCAAAGATTTCTGCGAATCGACAAAGTTGCAGCTGATAGGCTTTATCCGCTGCTAACCAAAGCTGTAGCTGATAGGCCTTATCTGCTGCTGAACAAAGTTGCAGCTGATAGGCCTTATCCACTGAAGATCAAAGTTGCAGCTGATAGCCTTTTCACTTAAGATCAAACGTTGCAGCTGACTGTTCTTGATAAAGCAACCAATACCACTGACAACTTTCTGCTGTTACACTGACACACTCCACGCAGAAAGAATGTCATTGGCACCAGACAATAAAAGACAACGACGCTCTCCTCTTGAGTATTCAAGCAATGATGCAAAGAAGACGTTTGAATAAAGTTAACCTTTGTAGTTATTATTATTGTCTGTATATATAGAATATCTTCAATACAAGATCAACGGTCTGTGTTAGATCTGATCCTTAGAATCAAGGGTCTGTCTTGATTCTAAGTTACTATATAAGTAGTACTTAGATTCATTGTAAAAGAACTTTTTTCTTAAGAGTTTTCTCTGTAATCTTGTAACACTTCAAGCTTAATACAAATTGCATTTATCAGTATTCTTATTGTCTACTTGTTTACTTTGCTTAAGTTGTGATTGTTTCCGCCAATCTCAACTGGAATAGAACCATCTTGTATTTACCGATCCTACATAACATAATAATAATAATACTATTATTATTATTATACATACTCGTTGAACATAGGTGTTGACCGTAAAAGTCGCGGTTGTCACACGTACCGCGATGGATCTTCTCATTTTCCTTCGCGTACCGGGAGGACTCAATTTTCACAAATTTTCACTTTTGAACTTTGGGCTTCATTCTCGTTCTCAGTTTCTTCTGGATTTAGCTTCCTATTCCACACGAGCTCCTGAAAATAAACAATAGACTCAAATACAGACTTAAACGACTCAAAGCGAATATGAAACTAAGTAAAACGCACGAAAACAATAGGAATAAAGATGTGTGCTTTGCACTACATCAGGTAACACGACGAGTTCAAGTAATGCGGAATCGGGAAGCTACTAATGAACGTCTAATCCGTAGACGTCGCCTGCACAACTAAGCTCCGAAGAGAAACACGAAATTCGTAACGCAATATGCGACAGGGAAACACATCTAAGCCTACGCGGTGATTTGACGGAGCATATTTGGAGTAATCGTCCAAGTGACGATTGATTTTTTGGTTTATTAATATGTTTGTTTTTTAATTAAATAAATTTGTATTGTGTTATCTTTATTTTAAATAAATATTTGTATTTTAGTTAAATGATTGGTTAATGATTAAAAATTAAATGCGGGGCGTGAAACCACTACATACCTTAGTGATTTTGGGCAGTGATTGCCGTTGTGCTGATGTGGCGCTGACGTGACGGGGCATGAAAGATGAGGGCGTGAAACCACTACGGATGAAGTAATTAAGCTGTAATACACGTCTGCCATACACCACTGTATTACGGCTCTACTTTGCTGGTGGCTGCTAGCATTTTTTTTTCCAGTACTATAGATAGCGTGGGTTTGAGCATTTGTCGTTACTGATTGGTTATAAATTAAAAAGTGAATTTTTAACCCATCTTTTGGTTTTACATTTTTATAAATCCCGTCTATTAACCACCCACTTAGAACGTAGTGGATTCAAGCAAATTTAAATTAATAAATCTAATTATATTTTAATTAAATAAAATATTATAACAATTTTTTTAATTTATAAAATTACATACACGACAACTCATATATTATATATAATTATTATAAGAAATTTTTTTTGACGTATAACATGTCATCTAAAATAATATAAATTAAAAAGGATGGTTTTAAAGTCAATCCACTTCGCTTAATTCAATTACTAGGTTAAGATCCCGTGTATTACACGGGTTGATAAAACGTAATATTATATAATATGTAATAAAAAAATTATTTAAAAAAAACTCGTGTATTACATGTGTTGATAAAATGTAATGTTATATACTTAGTAATAAAAAGTTTATATCTTTAAAAACTCGTATATTATTCGATTTGAATACATTAATTTTTATTTAATATAATTTGACTTACATCACTATTTAGTTAAAAACAAAAGTTATATACTTAAATTTCAAAGTTTCTTAAAATAATAGATAATATATACTATATAATAAAAAAATGTTTGTGTCTGCCACGTGTCGCCACCATATTAAATCTCATTATTTTTTTCCGACTCTCTCTTATTAAATGCACACATATATTTTATTAGTATAATTAATAATTTATTAAAAGATATGAGTGCATTTAATAAGAGAGAGAGGCGGGAAATAAATGATGAGATTGAATATGGTGACGACACATGGCAGACAAAACCTTTATTTATTATATAGTATAGATTTATCCATATATGATAATAATTAAATCATAAAAATAGGTTATAAAGAGCATTGGCATACTCACGTGAAAAGGGGTTGTGAGCGTTCCACCTCAAATCACACTCACTAGAAACACTCCACCCCCTTTTTTTCACGCGTGAGTACACTCACGCCGATGACACTACAAAAAAAAGACCCTGTGCCGACGCCGCCTATACCGACGACAATTGTCGTCGGCATAGGTCACCCTATACCGACGACATGTCGTCGGTACAGGGTTGAGCCAGATGGGGGGAAAAACTGGCGCCCAATGAATTATTGGGAAAAACCTATACCGACGACATGTCGTCGGTATAGGGTTATTTTGATTTTATTTTTATTTTTTTAATATAATAATGTTTTCGTCGGTCAAAATTTTTTTTTTTGCTTAATTAAAAAAATTATAAAATGGCCTATACCGACGACATGTCGTCGGTATAGGCTTTTTTACTTTATTGACTGGTCAAAACCCTACGAAGCCTATACCGACGACATGTCGTCGGAACAGGCAACCTACAGCGCCGACATAATAGCCTATACCGACGACATGTCGTCGGTATAGGTCTCAGCGCGAATTAACACAGAATACAACCTTTTGCTTCCCATTTCGACCAAAAAAACCCCCAAACGCCACCATCTCTCTCTCCGGCGATTTTACGTTTTTTTGGGTATTTTGTGGAGCAATATTCACCAATCTCTTCGGTTTTGAGGTGAGTTAACATATATTGTTCAATCTTAACAAGAAAATCAACATTTTGGTGTTTTTTGCTTAATTTCTTTGGTTTTTGTTAGGTGTTTGAAGATTTAACCATTTTTGAAGGATTTCAAGCTTAGAGGAAGCTAATTTACAAACTTGATTAGTAATTTTTCTACAAATTTAGTTTAGATGTATGTTTTTCTACAAATTATGTTTAGATGTATGTTTGTATGTATATGTTTGTGTTTATTTGTATGTATGTATATATGGTTTAGATGTATGATTTTATAAATATTTATGTAATTTTATGATGAAATTAGGTTTAGATGTGAAATTAGGTTTAGATGAAATTTGAGAATTTGGACATTTATAGAAGAATTTGGGCATTTATATATGTATGTTTGTATATAATATGTATGTATATATGTGTATTTTCATTTGTATGTATTTGTATTATGTTTATGTATGGAATTGTGTTTATGTATGTAATTTGGGAATTTGGGTATTTGTTTATGTATGTTTGTAAAGGCTATGTATGTATATACATGTATGTGTGTTTGTATGTATTTGTATTATGTTTATGTTTATGTATAGAATTGTGTTTATGTATGTAATTTGGGAATTTGGATATTTTGTTTATATATGTTTGTAAAGGCTATGTATGTATATACGTGTATGTATGTATTTTTATGTATGTAATTGTGTTTGTATATGTAATTTTAGAATTTGGGCATTTATTTATGTGTGTTTGTATATAATATGTATGTATATTTGTATGTATGTTCGTATGTATGATTTTGTAATTGTCTGATTTGTATGTATATAATTGTGTACGTATTTATGTAATTGTGAATGTATGTATATATCTTTGTATGTATATGTAACTTTATTTAATTTTGTTGCAAGTTCGGAACTCATTGCGGTTGGAGAGGTGTGAATAACATCTTATTTGTGTTTCATTGAATTTTTTTAAGGTACGCATCCCGACTTTTATACATTTATGTACGTCTCATGTTGTGTACACTAGTATGTTTATTTAGGATAACTCTTTAGAATATACTCGTCCGAAATTTATCTGATAGAGATAAATTTTGGATTTCCATTTGGGACTGCTTTTTGAATATTCTATCTTATTTAGGATATGTATATATTTTAACGGGTTGACATTTAAGAAAAAATTGGTAGATATTTCTCCTTACTCCTTCGAGTTTACGGTTTATCTGCATACTTGGGGAGTTAAGGTGAAATGCTGCTGATTTTTTCTTAAATAGTCAACTCGTTAAAGTGTATACATATGAGATAGAATATTCAAAAAATGGGTTAGGATCCACCGCCTTAGAGTACCGATCAAATCACATACATTCGTTTATATCATTTATTACATGCAAGTATATGTGTATGCTTATAACACAATAGATATCACACTAGATATGACAATTGATAAAAGCTGGGTTACACTGGGAAATCGGAATTCTCCGGCTTTCTTAAGCGGTCTTCGCAACTTTATAGAGACGGCCAAGAACCATGTCGACGGTCGAGGTAGAGCGTTTTGCCCGTGTAGACGTTGCTGTAATGCGTGTCGACAGGATTTGAACACGATATATGGCCACATACATGACCATGGGTTTCTACAATCATATCAGAATTGGATTTATCATGGTGAACAACATCCTCGTGTGGCGGAGATAGCATCAATTTTTGCCCCAAGAACAACACCAACTCCTTCAATAACTACAACAACAAATAATGAGATGTTTTATGCCATAGATGATGTGATGGCTGAGCAAAATACAAACGAGGATAATATAGATGAAGATGGAACTGGTTTAGACCTAGAGTTTGATGCGTTGTTTGAGGAGCTAAATAAGGAGTTATACCCCGGTTGTAGTCAAATGTCTTCCCTAAACTTCATAGCCAAATTGATGCATATCAAAGTTATCAACAAATGGACGTATAGTTCGTTTGACTAACTGTTAGAGCTTCTACAAATTGCAATGCCGAAGGAAAATCACGTTCCAGGGTCACACTATGAAGCTAAGAAGAAACTGCGTAAGATTGGGTTAGGATATCAGTCTATCCATGCTTGCATTAATGATTGTGCACTGTTTTAGAAGGAAAATGAATCAATGCAAAATTGTCCGGTTTGTGATGAGAGTAGATGGGTTGATAAAAACACAAAGGGGAATAAAGTACCACATAAAGTGTTGCGCTACTTTCCTTTAACTTCACGGCTTCGACGAAGGTATAGTTCAAGATTAACGGCAAAAGAAATGATCTGGCATACTGGACGCTCAACAGATGGTATGACGCGACATCCGATTGATGGGAAGGCATGGAAAGATTTTGATGAGAGATATCCGGATTTTGCTAAAGAACCAAGGAATGTCCGCTTAGGTTTGGCTGCCGATGGTTTTAATCCGTTCGGTAACATGAGTCAGACTTACAGTATGTGGCCGGTAGTGTTAACAACATATAATACACCACCGTGGTTATGTATGGAAGAGTCTTCTTTCATGTTAACCTTGCTAATTCCCGGGCCTAAATCACCTAGTAAGGACATTGATGTATACTTAAGGCCGTTGGTTGATGAGTTGAAAATGTTGTGGGCTGAAGGAGTCCAGGTGAGAGATGCATCAACCAAAACTGTATTTAGGATGCTTGCTGCACTGTTATGGACTATCAACGATTATCCTGCTCGTAGTAGCTTGTCTGGATGGAGTGGTCAAGGTTATAAAGCATGCCCTACGTGTAACGTTGACACACCTTAGTGCGCTATAACGAATAAGATAGCTTTTGTTGGACACAGAAGATTCTTGCCTAGAAAGCATAAATGGAGGAACGATCTGTCGTTTGATGGCAAGAAAGAGAAAAAACATCCTCCCCGACGATTGACTAATGCTCAAATATTAGAACAACTAAAAAATCTCACAGATCATGTTCCGGGGAAACATCCAATGTATGGAGGGGTAAAAAGAAAGCGCCTAACATCAGAGTTGAATTGGACAAAACGAAGTATCTTCTTTGAGCTCGATTATTGGTCTTCTCTGCTTTTAAAACACAATCTTGATGTTATGCACGTGGAGAAAAATGTGTGTGAGAGTTTATTGGGTACTTTGTTGATGAACGATAAATCAAAAGACACACACAAAGCCCGCAAAGACTTGGAAAATATGGGTATTCGACATAACCTATGGCTAACACAAAAAAAAACAAGTTGTACAAACCACAAGCTCCTTACTCTTTCACACCCAATGATCGAGAACGCTTTTGTCAGTTTATTCGAGGAGTGAGACTGCCTGATGGATTTGGATCAAATTTCAAAAATAAGGTACTTCCCAATATTTCAAATATAATTGGGTTAAAGTCCCATGATTATCACATCCTCATGCAACGATTACTGCCAATAGGGGTATGATCGGGTCTGCACAAAAATGTTTCAACAACAATCAATGACGTTTGCACATTCTTTCAAAAAATTTGTGCACGATCAGTAGATGTGAAAGACATGTATGAAGCAAATGAGGAAGTGGTTAAGATATTATGCAATTTGGAAATGATATATCCTCCAGCATTTTTTGACATAATGGTTTATCTCATTCTTCATTTACCTGAAGAAGCTATTCTTGGTGGCCCTGTTTATATGAGATGGATGTATCCTTTTGAAATATACATGAAAAAGCTCAAAGCATATGTTAGAAACAAAGCCAAACCCGAAGGCTCAATTGCGGAGGGTTATGTTGCAGATGAAGCCTTGACATTCTGCTCTATGTATCTGGATGGTATGCAGGCCAAATTTAACCGACCAGATAGAAATGCAGATGCTGGCATTCCTAAAAGGCAGTTTCAAGTGTTTTCTTCACAATGTTGACCAATATCGAAAAAGAAAATCAAGGCGCTTTCTGAACATGCCAACAAATCATTACAATGGTTTGTGTTGAACAACTGCGATGAAATCAAAGCCTACAAATCGTAAGTGTTTTTGTCCATCTACCCGTGATAAACTATTATTATATTTTCATTTAATTCTACTAATTTAAGTTTTGTTTTGTCCATCTACCAGTGAATTTGAATCTAAATTTCCTGAACGCAATATGCAAACCGATTTTTGTTCATGGTTAAAATATGAAGCAAATGTATTTTCATCTTCATCTTCTACACCCGATAACAAAGAATTAAGGGCATTGGCACATGGTCCCTTGTATGCATCTTCTTACACTGCTTGCATAGTCAATGGTGTTAGATTTGTGGTACAAAATCGTGATTTCCGACGCACTACTTAGAACTGTGGTGTGGTTACAATAGGAGAAGACGATACTCCATTTTATGGTCAACTAGAAGAGATCATAGAGTTGAACTATATAGATGGTTACTCGGTTGTACTATTCCGTTGTAAATGGTTCGACACGAGAGGTAAAAGATTAATTAAGCAAAACAATACTACTATAATTGACATTGGCCATGATTGGTATGTTGGCAAAGAATGGTATGATGTCCAATATATATTAGCCACACAGGCTAAACAAGTGTTCTATCTTTGAGATCCTTCTCGAACCACTGGCCAATGGAGGGTTGTTGAGGACATTCACCATCGGAAGCTTTGGGATCATCCTACTGTTGTTAATGAGATAGATATATTGCACGACACTCAATCAAATGATTATACTTTGGTTGTCGACACCGGATGCGAAGGTGGTGAATCAAGTCACGTAGGTGGTGAATCAAGTCACGTAGGTGGTGACCAAACTCCAATTCCCCATGTTGATAGCCAATCTATTACACGGGAAACTCAATCATTTTTTGGTAACTTGGTTGTCGACTTAGGCTACTTGCCTATGCGTACAACTTTAAATGAGGGTGGTGACCCAAGTCATGTTGCCTCGATTGATATCGATGAAAGTTTTATTAATGATGATGAAGAAGATGAAGAAGATGCATACAATTCAGATGATGAAGACGAACTAAATGACGACGATGAAGAAGATGATGATGTTGTTGGCACACGTTATTTTAGTGATAATTCTGATTGAATGTATGTTAAAAATGTACTATTTGTCTTTGTTAATTAATAATTACTTGTGCTTACTAATAAATTTTGTTGTAGGAAAAATGGCAACAATGGTGCAATCACACGGTGGAGACGGTGGTCCGTATCACTTCGACTCGGGTTGTGCGACTGGATCTGGTGGTAAGTTACTTGTTATTGTTTAATAGATGTCTTTATAATTTCATAACTTTTGAATGTCATGTGTCAATGTAGGTACTTCCTCCCAAAAAAGACGATCTAAAAGCAAAAACCTAAAATTGTATAAGAAATTTGAGCAAAATGGGAGGAAGCATCTTCCCATTGATGTAGAACTTCATGCCGGGGGTACAAGTTTGTGGGTCCCAACGCTTCGGATTTTATCCGTTCTATCTCGTTGGAGGTTGAAAAGGTTGTTCCGCCATATTATCCTAATTGGGCTAAGGTTCCAACTGAGAAGAAACGGGCCGTATATCCCACTCTTATAGTATGTATAGATGTTTTATAATTACTTACAATTTCATAACTATTACATTTATAATTACTTTCCATTTGTAGGATTATTTTGATCTGGACTCCTGGAGAAACACTGATAAGTGGCGAGGCGTTGAACTCGGAATCATCGCCGAGTGTCAGAGGGCGTATAAAGATCACAAGAGAGTGTTGAAAGTTCAATTCGAGGAGAATGGGGGATACGATGATGTGGAGGCGGCGATGAATAATCCACCAGAAGATGTTGATCAAGAAACTTGGGAGACTCTGTTTTTAGATGCGAGCTATAAAAATCGCTCGACGAAGAACAAACAAAACCGATCACAACAACGTTACCCAAGTTACCATGGCAGCAAATCATACGCCCAGCGCCGACACATGGAGGTATGAAAATACAATTGTTAGTATTATATAAACATGCTTATTAATTCTTAGTGATATTCTTTTTGTTTTTCACAGGGTACCGGCCCAATTGATGTGTTCAAATCGACCCATTATAAAGAAGGGACCGGTTGGCCCAACACGAATGCATCATCAGATTATGTAAGTCAAATGATACTGTTGTTAGACTTACTAGACTTAGAACATCCAACTGTAACATAAAACGGGTCAAAATGACCCAAACACACTTTTAGAGACTTAAAATATCCAGCTTTAACTTTAAACGGGTCAAAATGACCTAAACACACTTTAATAAACTTAGAACATCCAACGGTAACTTTAAACGGGTCAAAATGACTCAAACACGCTTTAATAGACTTAGAACATCCAACTCGAGCCCAATTGTTGAATATTTTTGCTAGTATTATTAGTATTTATTGTTATTAGTGTTGGTTGATTGAAATTTGTGAATTTGGGTCGTTTATAACTTATAGTTTAACAGGTTGGTTATCCATTTTACAGCAGTTATGCAGTCGAATTTTAGTAAAATAGTCAAGTGATTGTTTATTACATTGTTTAATGCAGGACCGAATCCAAGAGGAGTATACAAGATCCTTTGCTGAGTCTGGTGGTGACTCGTCTGCTGTCGATGAGATTGCATGCATGGAGCGTGAATTGGGTCATCGGCGTGGCCATATCCGGGGTGTCGGTCGTGTGGTGAGTAATCCCACACCAGATTTGTTCAGTACCCCCCTCCACAACCACATTGGCAAGAAGTGGATGAGCGTGTAACTCAACTTCAACAAAAAGTCCAAGATCAACAACAACGCGAAGCCCAACGAGATGAAGAACGTCGTGTGCATAATCAACAAATGCTTGAAATGCAACGACAAATGGATGAAATGCGTCGTATGTGGGAACGCCGAACTAGCAGCGACGATAATTAGCTTGAAGTTGCTACGCCTTTGCCTTGGTTGTCGGTGTTATTTTGTTGAATGTTTGAACAATTTTTATGTTTGTGTGTCAGACAACTTTATGTTTGAATATTTGATTTGTGTGTCGAACATGTTTTTGTATCGAACAATATTTTTCGGATTTCAATTTTTGAATGGTTTGAATTATCTGATTTGTAGGTTTTGGTAATTAGAAATTAAATATTTCTGGAAAATTTAATAAAAATAAAAAAAATACAGAAAAACCTATGCCGACGACATGTCGTCGCTATAGGTTATTTTCAAATTTAATTAAAAAATTGAAAATAGCCTATACCGACGACATGTCGTCGGTATAGGCTATTTCTAAATTTAATTAAAAAATTAGAAATAGCCTATGCCGACGATATGTCGTCGGCATAGGTTGGGTCTTTCCCGACGACTTGTCGTCCGGATAAGTCCAGAAGCTATACCGACGACATGTCGTCGGTATAGAATTTACTTTTGAATTATTTAATTAAACCCTATGCCGACGACACCTATACCGACGACATCTTTGACCTATTGGGACGAGGCAACACCGACGACATCTATACCGACGACATGTAGTTGGTATAGCCTATCCCGACGACAAGTCGTCGCTATAGGGTCAAAAAAAGTCGTCGGGATAGGGTGATATTGTTGTAGTGTGAGTTAGTGGTAGTTGTTAAAAAAATGGTGGTTTTCAAATCACCACTCACCCCCACACTTAGTAGGTATACCGTTTTTAGTGAGTGAGTAATGGCACTACTTATTTGACGCCTATGTGACAAAACTCACCACTCACACATACTACGTATATCCCATATCCTAACAGAACCGTTTATTCGAGTTAATTGGGAACTTCAAAAAAATTACCAAGTTATAACTATACGGATTCTCTATATTTTCGTTCTATCCCCAAGCAATGAATTAATTTTTGGGAAAATTACCAAACTAGCCATTTGACTAATTCAAAAAGCGAAAATAGCCGTTGACTATTTTTTTTTATCAAAATAGCCAAATAGGGGAAAATTTGCCATAAAATTTCACCGCAAATTTTCGCCACAAATTTATTTATTTATTTTTTCAAATTTTGTGGGACCGAATGGCGATGGGGTGTGGCGAAAATTTTGAAATTGGCGAAATTTTTGAAAATGTCAAAATTTTTGAAAAGTGTCGATTTTTTGAAAAATGACGAAATTTTATAGAAAATGGCGAAATTTTTGAAAAATGACCAATTTTTGAAAAAAGTGGCGAAAATTTGAAAAAAGTGGCGAAAATTTTAAAAAAGTGGCGAAAATTTCAGAAAAATGGCGAAAATTCAGAGAATCTTTGAAAACTGGTGAAAATTTCATCTCTGACCGGATTTGACCAAAAGTGGCGAAAATTTGACCAAAAGTGGCTAAAATTCAGAGAATATGACGAAAATTTAAAGCGAAAATTCAGGGAATCTAGCGTTAGGATTTGACATATTTTCGTCATTTATAGTATAAATTCGCCATTCAAGCCATTCACTTCAAATTTTCGCCATTCACTCCAAATTTTCGCCAGTCTTCTCTCATCGCAGCTTCATTAAAAATGAATGTTAATGTAAGTTCCCTTTTATTATTAACAGTTATTTTTCTTTATATTTAATATTTGATAAAATCTCATTTAAGTAATTGTATATATATTTGTTTATTTATACAGGAACATTATTATGCTGCCCATGTGGCTATTAGATGTAATATGAAAATTGTTAAAGAAATTCGTGAAAAGTTAAAAAAATATCCAACTGCACTCATTATTTTTAGTAACACATGTTTTGGATATTGGTTAAAATGTGAATCTCTTAACAGTGAAGCATCATTAGTTCATTTAATATTTCAAACTCAAATATTAACTGATAATCCAGAAGATGGCATAAACTTTTCAATCGGTGGCCGCACTTTAACTTTTGGTCCTAGAGAATTTTGTTTGATTACTGGTTTTAAATTTGGTGAATTTAAACCTCACATAAATTACCAAAGTCCTCATTTTTTTAGAGAAAGGTTATTTGGTAGTCACAAAGTTAAGTCAGAAGATTTGTTATATATTTTTAAAAATGATTTGCTGAGATGGATGCTGTTCGGGTTTGTTTGTTATTATTGGTTGAGGTCGGATTCAAGGGGTTAGAACCTAAAAATTTGTTGGATCCGTTTCTTTTAAAATTGGTTAATAATCTAGGGACATGGAACGATTATCCATGGGGTTCTTATATTTGGAAATACACGTACCCACATGTCACACCCCGACCGATGGCGGAATCATCGAGGCGAACCATGAAATGATTGTTCAAAAGCACATGATAGCTAAAAGGTTGCATAATTCATAAATTAAATTTGAAGACAACAAGATCCAAATACGATACCTTCCAATTAACCTAGTCTAGTTCAAAACATTGATTTATTTAACTAGGTCCATAGTTCTTAAGTGGAGAAATCTTCAGCAAGTAGTCACATATCCAAACCTGAAACATTATTTAAATCAAGTGTCAACTAAAAAGTTGGTGAGTACATAGGTTTAGTAATTCCGGTAAATAGTAGTTGTAAATCGTTTTGCAACTCATTGTGTTATCTTGTTAAACATAGCATATATGATGTATCATTTATTTAATCACAATTCAAACCGAGTTTGACGCGCTTGAACAGAGCACAACAGCTAAGTCCGGTATGTTTGAATATAGTTACCCACTATATCCGATATGTTTGAATATAACACGCGGTTATATCCGAGTATGCAGTAATAAACACCCTAACCGGGTGGGCTGATCAGGCACAATAGATCTATCAATATTACAGTTGGTTGTCTTGTGTTTAAATGTATGTACATCCAAAGAATAAGCATATAGTCTCATGTATAACATGTACAAACAATGTGAGTAGCATGTATAATGTTTCACCCCAAAACGTATAAAAATGTAAAATAGGGGCTATGTAACTCACCTTGCAAGCGGGTATTTTTCCACGCGTGTAGGTGATAAGTATGTGGAAGCCTAAGCACGTTGATACCCTATGTAGATAAATGGGTATTATTGTATGTTTACATGTGCGTATTAGTATTTAATTGTGTATAGGTTTATAATAGCATTTCTCAGTGTTATTTGCATAAAAGTTGGTCCAAATTTACTTGAAATTACTGATTTGATCGAAACTGTTTTATAGTTGTGACAGGTATCGAAACTGTGTTCAATCGAAACTACTAGTTTCGATTGACCCTTTATAAGTGATACACAGGCTGTCGAAACTACCAACTATCGAAACTACTAGTTTCGATTGACCATTTATAAGTGATACACAGGCTGTCGAAACTACCATCTATCGAAACTACTAGTTTCGATTGATCATTTATAAGTGATACACAGGCTGTCGAAACTACCATCTATCGAAACTACTAGTTTCGATTGACCATTTACTCAATCGAAACTACTAGTTTCGATTGACCATTTACTCAATCGAAACTAAGTAGTTTCGATGGCCCAGACTTTAGTAAATAAAACAGTAATTTTTTTTCAGAACAATGGTTTGTCCGGTAATCGATGGTTTGGAGTCGTGACTTCGATTGGTTCAGCTTGCCTTATGATAACAGAAGGTAAAGAAACGAAGTTGAGGATTCTTACGTGGTCGCAAGGGGCTGGACGGCAGAGTCTTAAATCCGAGAATGTCCAGAATGAGAATCGACCTTCTGGATGGGATTAGCCTCTACAACCTTGGTCACAGCTTCACACAGAGATGGCGATTGTAATGGTGTCCTCAATTTGGAGAGAGATTGGGTGGAGGAGGGGTAGCGAGCTCGTGCGGGTGCGGTAATGGCTTTTTATAGCTGAGCTCGATCCTGATAATGAGACAAGCAATTGAGCATGTCCCGACACTCGTCTGGACGAGACGAAGCTGTCGAGCCATCTTGTAGGCGTGAAGGTTGACTGTCGGGGCCGAATTTGTGGCGTGGGTTTTCGGCCACAAACACGATCGAACTTTCTGTATGTCGGGGAGACCAATTGGTCGGGGGCTATTGTTCGCGTGGGGACGACGAGGTCAGGGAGACCAAATTCGGCTGTCGTGGTGCAGGGAACAGGCGTGTCGAGGGTTCGCCGGAAAATGGCTCGGACCGCCGGTCACTGGGAGAGACATCCGGAAATGCGAATTAGGATTTGGCTGGAATGGTCCCTGAAGTTTGTTTTTGTATTAAAATAGTCCTGAGATAATTACGGATGAGTCCTTGTGGTTTGATTTGTCCATATTTAGTCCCTTAACTAATTTCTGTTTTAAAACCTTATAGTTTTATTATTTTCAAAACATACCCTCAACTTTTGTAAAAATAGCTAACTAGATTTCTTTTTAAATTTCAATTATATTTTATAAACTTATATTATTATTATAAATATATATATATTTTTTTATAAAAGTTAATTATTATTTAGTTAGATTATCATATTTTATGTTATGACCCTTTTAAATTTAGATTTTTATATAATATTTTATTTAAGTTTAAAACTTATAAAATTTTGATTATTTTAAATCCATAAAATAAATATATATATATATTTTGTACAAAATTAAATAAAAACACTTGCATTTCATTTAATAGAAAATGATTACATGATATATATTACAAATGCGTGAATAAAACCCGAAATGTCACTGTCTCCCCATGTTAAAGGAATTTCGCCCCGAAATTCAACTAGTGGAGGCTATGAAAAAGATGCGGATACTTGGTCTTCATTTGGTCTTCACGTTCCCAAGTGAACTCGGGTCCACGTTTAGACTCCCAACGGACCTTGACAATGGGGATGCGGCTATGCTTGGGTTTCTTGACTTCTCGGTCCATGATTTCCACGGGTTTCTCAACAAAGTGCATTTTCTCGTCAATGCGCACTTCATCAAGAGGGATGTGGAGATTCTCGTCGGCTAGACACTTTTTCAAATTAGATACATGAAAATTCGGATGATCGTTGATGAGTTCTGAAGGAAGATCGAGTTTGTAGGCCACTTTTCCTACCCTTTCGAGTATCTTGAATGGACCTACATATCGAGGTGCAAGTTTTCCTTTCTTTCCAAATCGGACTACGCCCTTCCAAGGTGATAACTTTAGGAGAACCATATCCCCAACTTGAAATTCCAAGGGTTTTCGTCTTTTATTGGCATAGCTCTTTTGCCGACTCCTTGCTACTCAAATGTTGTCACGAATAAGAAAGATTTTATCGGTGGTCTCTTGGATAATCTCGGGACCAGTGATTTGTGCTTCACCAATTTCGTTCCAACAAACCGTGAACGACATTTCCGTCCATAAAGAGCTTCAAACGGTGCCATGTTAATACTTGTGTGGTAGCTGTTGTTGTAGGAAAATTCGATCAGTGGTAGGTGAGAATCCCAATTGCCACCAAAGTCAATGACACAAGCTCTAAGCATATCCTCGAGAGTTTGGATTGTTCGCTCGGTTTGTCCATCAGTTTGAGGATGGTAAGCCGTACTTAAGTCCAAACGAGTACCAAGCGCAGATTGTAATGATTGCCAAAATCGGGAAGTAAAACGCGAATCACGATCGGAGATGATGTTCAAAGGGATTCCGTGACGACTTACGATCTCATCAATGTAGATCCGAGCCAATTTCTCGACTCGATAGTCCTCACGAATAGGCAAGAAATGAGCAGACTTTGTAAGTCGGTCGATAATAACCCAGATACTATCGTGCCCACTAGAAGTGCGTGGGAGTTTGGTGATGAAATCCATAGCAAGGTTCTCCCACTTCCACACGGGAATTTCAGGTTGTTCGAGGAGACCGGAAGGCTTCTGGTTTCCGGTGTTCGGCCTTCACTTTAGAACAAGTTAGGCATTTTGCCACAAAGAGGGCAATATCCTTTTTCATGCCGGGCCACCAATATTGCTGACGGAGACCCATGTACATCTTATCAGCTCCGGGATGTACCGAATATCGAGTTTTGTGGGACTCGTTCATCAAAAATATACGAAAATCGTCGAGATCAGGAACCATATACGGTCTAAGTAATACAATAGACCGTTGGCTTTGGTTTCTAGCAAGAGTTCTACGCCACATGCCATCTCTTGATACATGTTTCCCTCGGTAACCGAGGTGTGTTGTGCTTTGAGAATACGGGCTTGTATATCGTTATGAATATGAACACTATGAAGCATGATACGTTATTTACGACTCAAGGCGTCGGCTACAACCTTTGCCTTGCCAGGGTGGTAGCGAATCTCGCAGTCGTAGTCGTTTAGAAGTTCAACCCATCGTCGTTGCCTCATATTAAGCTCTTTTTAATTGAAAATATGCTGGAGACTTTTGTGGTCGGTGAAAACCACGCATTTGGTGCCATATAGATAGTGTCTCCAAATTTTCAAGGCGAAAACGACAGCACCAAGCTCAATATCATGGGTTGTATAGTTCTTCTCATGGACTTTGAGTTGACGTGATGCGTATGCAATTACTTGACCTCGTTGCATAAGAACACAACCAAGACCTTGGTTGGATGCATCACAATAAACGACAAAGTCGTCATTACCACTAGGAAGAGTTAGAATAGAAGCATTGCAGAGCTTGTGCTTTAGAGTTTGGAAAGCTTCCTCTTGCTTGGTTCCCCACTCGTAGTGCTTACCTTTGTGAGTCAAGGCAGTGAGCGGGACCGCAATCTTGGAGAAATTTAAGATGAAACGACGATAGTAACCTGCTAGTCCAAGGAATGAACGAATCTCGGTAGGAGTCTTAGGAGTACTCCAATTCTTTACCGCTTCGATTTTTGCCGGGTCCACATGAATCCCTTTATCGTTGACTATGTGTCCCAAAAATTGAACCTCCTTTAGCCAGAATTCACACTTGGAGAACTTGGCGTATAGTTGTTCTTTCTTCGAGAGTTCCAAAATCAAACGAAGATGTTGTTCATGCTCCACTTTCGTTTTAGAATAGATGAGAATGTCGTCAATGAAAACGATCACGAACTTGTCCAAATAAGGGTTGCATACACGGTTCATGAGGTCCATGAAGACCGCAGGTGCATTAGTCAAACCGAATGGCATGACCATGAACTCGTAGTGACCGTACCTAGTCCGAAAGGCAGTCTTCGGAATGTCTTCATCGAGAACACGAAGTTGATGGTACCCGGAACGAAGGTCAATCTTGGAGAAGCATGTTGAACCTTGAAGCTGATCGAAAAGATCGTCGATACGGGGTAAAGGATAACGGTTCTTAATTGTAAGCTTGTTGAGTTCACGATAATCGATGCACATTCGAAACGATCCATCCTTTTTCTTTACGAATAGCACGGGAGCACCCCAAGGTGAATGGCTCGGGCGGATGAATCCTTTGGATGAGAGTTCTTGTAATTGACTTGCAAGCTCTTGCATCTCGGAAGGTGCAAGACGATAGGGGGCTTTTGCCACGGGAGTTGCCCTGGGCACAAGGTCGATACGAAACTCCACTTGTCTAGGGGGAGGAAGATCAGGTAAATCCTCGGGGAATACCTCGGGAAAATCTCGGATGATTGGAATGTCTTGCAATTCCTTACCCTTGTCTTTCTTGTCAACTATGTGGGCCAAGAAGGCAACGTACTTTTTCCGCAAGTACTTTTGTGCCAATGTGCAAGACATGATTTGAAGACCACGACATGGTTTTTCACCGAACATAACTAACGTGTCGCCCGAAGAGAGGGGTATACGAATACACTTTTCGTAGCAAATAACCTCGGCATGGTGCTTGGATAACCAGTCCATGCCAATTATAATATCAAAACTTCCCAATTGCATTGGAAGGAGATCAACGGAGAATTCATGACTATTAAGCTCGAGATTGCAGTCGCGGATAACAGAGTTTATGGTAATAGATTTTCCGTTTGCTATCTCCACGGAATAAGAATTGTCAAGTTTCGTTCTTTGTTTAGTAAGTCGAGATTCAAAGGCAAGAGACACAAAACTCCTATCGGCACCGGTATCAAATAAAATGGATGCATAATGATTGTTTACGAGAAACGTACCGTTTATCACATCGTTGTTTGCTTGAGCCTCATTAGCGTTTATATTAAACGCTCGTCCTTGAGGACCACCTTGATGATGAAGTTTTCGGGTTTTGACCCAAAGAGGCCGCTTGAATAGCAGGCACAGCGGGAGTTACGGCTACGAAGTTTCGACCCTTTCGATTCTTGTTGCGGTTAGAAGACTCGGGTTTTACATCCTTGACGGCCGCAAGAGTAGAAACAACCTTCTTGGAACCCGTTCTTGTTAAGGTTCCGGCTTTGACATGGTTGTCGGATAGTGTAGCGGATAGACGGATAGCAGCTTCAAGTGTAGGAGGATTGCTTCCTAGCACAGCATCTTGAATTTGCATAGGCAGGCCGCCTATGTATTTTTCAATCCCCCAAGCAAGGGGAGTGATCATATGAGGCACCAGCAGACTTAGCTCTTGAAACCGGGTGGTGTAGGCCAGATTATCCCCGCTGTCTTGGGCAAGATCCCAAAACTCAGCCTCGAGCTTCCTCATTTCATTCCGAGGACAGAATTCATCAGTCATGGCCTTCTTCAGATCACCCCATGATAAGGATGTAGCAACCTCAGCACCACGAGTGCGTTTCTCACCGTTCCACCAGGTGAGGGCTCTCTTTTGGAGTATACTTGTGGCATAACGAACCCAAAGATTATCGGAACAGTCGCTGTTTAGGAATGTGCTTTCCATGCTTTCAAACCATTGAAGTAGGCCGCTAGCACCTTCAGTCCCGAAGAATTTTGTAGGATTGCACGAGTTAAAGTGCTTAAACGTGCAGTGAGGCGGGTTGGTACCACCGTTCCCTTGGATGTTGTGAGACCCGTCACTGTTGTTATTTGCTTGGGTCATTTGCCCTACCAGCTGGGCAAGAAGAGTAGCAAGATCCGGGTTGGAAGTGCTAGAGTTTACACGTCGAGGAGGCATTCTAACACCATAAGAAAAGACAATGATATTTTAGATAAGATGGATATATATGAGTTATAGCGGGAAATAATGTAAGCAGAAAAACGGGATTCATCATGACACGTGCCAGTGTATGTGTATTTATTCAAAGTTGATGGGGGAAACTAAGCCATCTATTCCGGATAGAACATGATGTTATAGATCATTATTCGCGTAATAGGAATTGCCGGGACTTGCATGCATTACAAATTGTTATTACATGTGCACCAGTAATAATGATTTGCTTTGCATGTTTGTCTAGTTCTTCCTATCTTGCTATAACGTCCTCAAATTTTGAGTTTAAGTTTGGATTGTATCCTTGCGAATACATTGACTTATCAACGTTAAATAATTCCCCGAAACTTTCCAAGAGACATGCTTTAGCCTATAGGTAAACGTTCACTTCAGGAATTCCCAGGAAAGCATACGGGTCCGTTTATTTGGATTTATACGAAATGCTTTCGTAGACAGAAAACCCAATGTACAGGTGTCACCCTTCCAGATTGCACGTGTCCTTTACTAGTCTCAAGAAATTAAGTCGTTAACGAGATAAGATTTTGATAGACTTGAGAGTCTATGAGTATAAAATGTGTAGGAATTGTTGCAATTAATACGGAATATGAAAGAGTATGGATAAGGATGGGTAGTGTAATTGTTTGCATAAGTTTGTTTGTCAAATATGTATGTAAAGTATGTATCATGTATCAAAGTCTTGTATGTATGTGTATAAGTCTCATGTACCAAACTCGGGAAATTCAAATAATACCTAACTACAAATAATTCACATAGCAATTTATCATTTAGCACATAACACATAAAAGGGAGTCCTAGGTTTATAGTCTAGGTCATTGTGTCTAATAACCTAATTCTCTATAACCATGGCTCTGATACCAATCTGTCACACCCCGACCGATGGCGGAATCATCGAGGCGGACCATGAAATGATTGTTCAAAAGCACATGATAGCTAAAAGGTTGCATAATTCATAAATTAAATTAAAGACAGCAAGATCCAAATACGATACATTCCAAATAACCTAGTCTAGTTCAAAACATTGATTTATTTAACTAGGTCAATAGTTCTTAAGTGGAGAAATCTTCGGCAAGTAGTCACATATCCAAACCTGAAACATTATTTAAATCAAGTGTCAACTAAAAAGTTGGTGAGTACATAGGTTTAGTAATTCCGGTAAATAGTAGTTGCAAATCGTTTTGCAACTCATTGTGTTATCTTGTTAAACATAGCATATATGATGTATCATTTATTTAATCACAATTCAAACCGAGTTTGACGTGCTTGAACAGAGCACAACAGCTAAGTCCGGTATGTTTGAATATAGTTACCCACTATATCCGATATGTTTGAATATAACACGCGGTTATATCCGAGTATGCAGTAATAAACACCCTAACCGGGTGGGCTGGTCAGGCACAATAGATCTATCAATATTACAGTTGGTTGTCTTGTGTTTAAATGTATGTACATCCAAAGAATAAGCATATAGTCTCATGTATAACACGTACAAACAATGTGAGTAACATGTATAATGTTTCACCCCAAAACGTATAAAAATGTAAAATAGGAGCTATGTAACTCACCTTGCAAGCGGGTATTTTTCAACGCGTGTAGGTGATAAGTATGTGGAAGCCTAAGCACGTTGATACCCTATGTAGATAAATGGGTATTATTGTATGTTTACATGTCCGTATTAGTATTTAATTGTGTATAGGTTTATAATAGCATTTCTCAGTGTTATTTGCATAAAAGTTTGTCCAAATTTACTTGAAATTACGGATTTGATCGAAACAGTTTTATAGTAGTGACAAGTATCTAAACTGTGTTCAATCTAAACTACTAGTTTCGATTGACCATTTATAAGTGATACACAGGCTGTCGAAACTACCATCTATCGAAACTACTAGTTTCGATTGACCATTTATAAGTGATACACAGGCTGTCGAAACTACCATCTATCGAAACTACTAGTTTCGATTGATCATTTATAAGTGATACACAGGCTGTCGAAACTACCATCTATCGAAACTACCATCTATCGAAACTACTAGTTTCGATTGACCATTTACTCAATCGAAACTAAGTAGTTTCGATGGCTCAGACTTTAGTAAATAAAACAGTAATTTTTTTTTCAGAACAATGGTTTGTCCGGTAATCGATGGTTTGGAGTCGTGACTTCGATTGGTTCAGCTTGCCTTATGATAACAGAAGGTAAAGAAACGAAGTTGAGGATTCTTACGTGGTCGCAAGGGGCTGGATGGCAGAGTCTTAAATCCGAGAATGTCTAGAATGAAAATCGAACTTCTGGATGGGATTAGCCTCTACAACCTTGGTCACAGCTTCACACAGAGATGGCGATTGTAATGGTGTCTTCAATTTGGAGAGAGATTGGGTGGAGGAGGGGTAGCGAGCTCGTGCAGGTGCGGTAATGGCTTTTTATAGCCGAGCTCGATCCTGATAATGAGACAAGCAATTGAGCATGTCCCGACACTCGTCTGGATGAGACGAAGCTGTCGAGCCATCTTGTAGGCGTGGAGGTTGACTGTCGGGGCCGAATTTGTGGCGTGGGTTTTCGGCCACAAACACGATCGAACTTTCCGTATGTCGGGGAGATCAATTGGTCGGGGGCTATTGTTCGCGTGGGGACGGCGAGGTCAGGGAGACCAAATTCGGCTGTCGTGGTGCAGGGAACAGGCGTGTCGAGGGTTCGCCAGAAAATGGCTCGGACCGCCGGTCCCTGGGAGAGACATCCGGAAATGCGAATTAGGATTTGGCAGGAATGGTCCCTGAAGTTTGTTTTTGTATTAAAATAGTCCGAAGATAATTACGGATGAGTCCTTGTGGTTTGATTTTCCCATATTTAGTCCCTTAACTAATTTATGTTTTAAAACCTTGTAGTTTTATTATTTTCAAAACAGACCCTCAACTTTTGTAAAAATAGCTAACTAGATTTCTTTTTAAATTTCAATTATATTTTATAAACTTATATTATTATTATAAATATATATATATTTTTTTATAAAAGTTAATTATTATTTAGTTAGATTATCATATTTTATGTTATGACCCTTTTAAATTTAGATTTTTATATAAAATTTTATTTAAGTTTAAAACTTATAAAATTTTGATTATTTTAAATCCATAAAATAAATATATATATATTTTGTACAAATTTAAATAAAAACACTTACATTTCATTTAATAGAAAATGATTACATGATATATATTACAAATGCGTGAATAAAACCCGAAATGTCACAGTCTCCCCATGTTAAAGGAATTTCGCCCCGAAATTCAACTAGTGGAGGCTATGAAAAAGATGCGGATACTTGGTCTTCATTTGGTCTTCATGTTCCCAAGTGAACTCGGGTCCATGTTTAGACTCCCAACGGACCTTGACAATGGGGATGCGGCTATGCTTAAGTTTCTCGACTTCTCGATCCATGATTTCCACGGGTTTCTCAACAAAGTGCATTTTCTCGTCAATGCGCACTTCATCAAGAGGAATGTGGAGATTCTCGTCGGCTAGACACTTTTTCAAATTAGATACATGAAAAGTCGGATGAACGTTGATGAGTTCTGAAGGAAGATCGAGTTTGTAGGCCACTTTTCCTACCCTTTCAAGTATCTTGAATGGACCCACATATCGAGGTGCAAGTTTTCTTTTCTTTCCAAATCGGACTACGCCCTTCCAAGGTGATACCTTTGGGAGAACCATATCCCCAACTTGAAATTCCAAGGGTTTTCGTCTTTTATTGGCATAGCTCTGTTGCCTACTCCTTGCTACTCGAATGTTGTCACGAATAAGAAAGATTTTATCGGTGGTCTCTTGGATAAGCTCGGGACCGGTGATTTGTGCTTCACCAATTTCGTTCCAACAAATCGGTGAACGACATTTCCGTCTATAAAGAGCTTCAAACGGTGCCATGTTAATACTTGTGTGGTAGCTGTTGTTGTAGGAAAATTCGATCAGTGGTATGTGAGAATCCCAATTGCCACCAAAGTCAATGACACAAGCTCTAAGCATATCCTCGAGAGTTTGGATTGTTCGCTCGGTTTGTCCATCAGTTTGAGGATGGTAAGCCGTACTTAAGTCCAAACGAGTACCAAGCGCAGATTGTAATGATTGCCAAAATCGGGAAGTAAAACGCGAATCACGATCGGAGATGATGTTCAAAGGGATTCCGTGACGACTTACGATCTCATCAATGTAGATCCGAGCCAATTTCTCGACTCGATAGTCCTCACGAATAGGCAAGAAATGAGCAGACTTTGTAAGTCGGTCGATAATAACCCAGATACTATCGTGCCCACTAGAAGTGCGTGGGAGTTTGGTGATGAAATCCATAGCAAGGTTCTCCCACTTCCACACGGGAATTTCAGGTTGTTCGAGGAGACCGGAAGGCTTCTGGTTTCCGGTGTTCGGCCTTCACTTTAGAACAAGTTAGGCATTTTGCCACAAAGTGGGCAATATCCTTTTTCATGCCGGGCCACCAACATTGCTGACGGAGACCCATGTACATCTTATCAGCTCCGGGATGTACCGAATATCGAGTTTTGTGGGACTCGTTCATCAAAAATATACGAAAATCGTCGAGATCGGGAACCCATATACGGTCCAAGTAATACAATAGACCGTTGGCTTTGGTTTCTAGCAAGAGTTCTACGCCACATGCCATCTCTTGATACATGTTTCCCTCGGTAACCGAGGTGTGTTGTGCTTTGAGAATACGGGCTTGGATATCGTTATGAATATGAACACTATGAATCATGATACGTTCTTTACGACTCAAGGCGTCGGCTACAACGTTTGCCTTGCCAGGGTGGTAGCGAATCTCGCAGTCGTAGTCGTTTAGAAGTTCAACCCATCGTCGTTGCCTCATATTAAGCTCTTTTTGATTGAAAATATGCTGGAGACTTTTGTGGTCGGTGAAAATCACGCATTTGGTGCCATATAGATAGTGTCTCAAAATTTTCAAGGCGAAAACGTCAACACCAAGCTCGATATCATGGGTCGTATAGTTCTTCTTATGGACTTTGAGTTGACGTGACGCGTATGCAATTACTTAACCTCGTTGCATAAGAACACAACCAAGACCTTGGTTGGATGCATCACAATAAACGACAAAGTCGTCATTACCACTAGGAAGAGTTAGAATAGGAGCATTGCAGAGCTTGTGCTTTAGAGTTTGGAAAGCTTCCTCTTGCTTGGGTCCCCACTCGTAGTGCTTACCTTTGTGAGTCAAGGCAGTGAGCGGGACCGCAATCTTGGAGAAATTTGAGATGAAACGACGATAGTAACCTGCTAGTCCAAGGAATGAACGAATCTCGGTAGGAGTCTTAGGAGTACTCTAATTCTTTACCGCTTCGATTTTTGCCGGGTCCACATGAATCCCTTTATCGTTGATTATGTGTCCCAAAAATTAAACCTCCTTTAGCCAGAATTCACATTTGGAGAACTTGGCGTATAGTTGTTCTTTCTTCAAGAGTTCCAAAATCAAACGAAGATGTTGTTAATGCTCCGCTTTCGTTTTAGAATAGATGAGAATGTCGTCAATGAAAACGATCACGAACTTGTCCAAATAAGGGTTGCATACACGGTTCATGAGGTCCATGAAGACCGCAGGTGCATTAGTCAAACCGAATGGCATGACCATGAACTCGTAGTGACCGTACCTAGTCCGAAAGGCAGTCTTCGGAATATCTTCATCGAGAACACGAAGTTGATGGTACCCGGAACGAAGGTCAATCTTGGAGAAGCATGTTGAACCTTGAAGCTGATCGAAAAGATCGTCGATACGGGGTAAAGGATCACGGTTCTTAATTGTAAGCTTGTTGAGTTCACGATAATCGATGCACATTCGAAACGATCCATCCTTTTTCTTTACGAATAGCACGGGAGCACCCCAAGGTGAATGGCTCGGGCGGATGAATCCTTTGGATGAGAGTTCTTGTAATTGACTTGCAAGCTCTTGCATCTCGGAAGGTGCAAGACGATAGGGGGCTTTTGCCACGGGAGTTGCCCCGGGTACAAGGTCGATACGAAACTCCACTTGTCTAGGGGGAGGAAGACCAGGTAAATCCTCGGGGAATACCTCGAGAAAATCTCGGATGATTGGAATGTCTTGCAATTTCTTACCATTGTCTTTCGTGTCAACTATGTGGGCCAAGAAGGCAACGTACTTTTTCCGCAAGTACTTTTGTGCCAATGTGCAAGACATGATTTGAAGACCACGAAATGGTTTTTCACCGAACATAACTAACGTGTCGCCCGAAGAGAGGGGTATACGAATACAGTTTTCGTAGCAAATAACCTCGGCATGGTGCTTGGATAACCAGTCCATGCCAATTATAATATCAAAACTTCCCAATTGCATTGGAAGGAGATCAACGGAGAATTCATGTATTAAGCTCGAGATTGCAGTCGCGGATAACAGAGTTTATGGTAATAGATTTTCCGTTTGCTATCTCCACGGAATAAGAATTGTCAAGTTTCGTTCTTTGTTTAGTAAGTCGAGATTCAAAGGCAAGAGACACAAAACTCCTATCGGCACCGGTATCAAATAAAATGGATGCATAATGATTGTTTACGAGAAACGTACCGTTTATCACATCGTTGTTTGCTTGAGCCTCATTAGCGTTTATATTAAACGCTCGTCCTTGAGGACCACCTTGATGATGAAGTTTTGGGCATCGGTCACGGAAATGGTTTAGATCTCCACATTCGTAACATGCCCGACCATTGAGAGGTGCCGGATAGATTGGCCGGTTGGCTGGAGCAGCTTGATGGACGGGAGGACGAGTACGGCAAGTAGTGACCACGTGTCCATATCGTCCGCAGCTTGAACACAATCGGCATGGTAGGTTGGCAGAATGATGGTACTTGCAGGTCTGGCATTGGGGATTCGGGCTCTGACAAGTTTTCGGGTTTTGACCCAAAGGGGCCGCTTGAATAGCAGGCACAGCGGGAGTTACGGCTACGAAGTTTCGACCCTTTCGTTTCTTGTTGCGGTTAGAAGACTCGGGTTTTACATCCTTGACGGCCGCAAGAGTAGAAACAACCTTCTTGGAACCCTTTATTGTTAAGGTTCCGGCTTTGACATGGTTGTCGGATAATGTAGCGGATAGACGGATAGCAGCTTCAAGTGTAGGAGGATTGCTTCCTAGCACAGTATCTTGAATTTGCATAGGCAGGCCGCCTATGTATTTTTCAATCCCCCAAGCAAGGGGAGTGATCATATGAAAAACCAGCAGACTTAGCTCTTGAAACCGGGTGGTGTAGGCCAGATTATCCCCGCTGTCTTGGGCAAGATCCCAAAACTCAGCCACGAGCTTCCTCATTTCATTCCGAGGATAGAATTCATCAGTCATGGCCTTCTTCAGATCATCCCATGATAAGGATGTAGCAACCTCAGCACCACGAGTGCGTTTCTCACCGTTCCACCAGGTGAGGGCTCTCTTTTGGAGTATACTTGTGGCATAACGAACCGGAAGATTATCGGAACAGTCGCTGTTTAGGAATGTGCTTTCCATGCTTTCAAACCATTGAAGTAGGCCGGTAGCACCTTCAGTCCCGAAGAATTTTGTAGGATTGCACGAGTTAAAGTGCTTAAACGTGCAGTGAGGCGGGTTGGTACCACCGTTCCCTTGGATGTTGTGAGACCCGTCACTGTTGTTATTTGCTTGGGTCATTTGCCCTACCAGCTGGGCAAGTAGAGTGGCAAGTTCCAGGTTGGAAGTGCTAGAGTTTGCACGTCGAGGAGGCATTCTAACACCATAAGAAAAGACAATGATATTTTAGATAAGATGGATATATATGAGTTATAGCGGGAAATAATGTAAGCAGAAAAACGGGATTCATCATGACGCGTGCCAGTGCATGTGTATTTATTCAAAGTTGATGGGGGAAATAAGCCATCTATTCCGGATAGAAAATGATGTTATAGATCATTATTCGCGTAATAGGAATTGCCGGGACTTGCATGCATTACAAATTGTTATTACGTGTGCACCAGTAATAATGATTTGCTTTGCATGTTTGTTTAGTTCTTCCTATCTTGCTATAACGTCCTCAAATTTTGAGTTTAAGTTTGGATTGTATCCTTGCGAATACATTGACTTATCAACGTTAAATAATTCCCCGAAACTTTCCAAGAGACATGCTTTAGCCTATAGGTAAACATTCACTTCAGGAATTCCCAGGAAAGCATACGGGTCCGTTTATTTGGATTTATACGAAATGCTTTCGTAGACAGAAAACCCAATGTACAGGTGTCACCCTTCCAGATTGCACGTGTCCTTTACTGGTCTCAAGAAATTAAGTCGTTGACGAGATAAGATTTTGATAGACTTGAGAGTCTATGAGTATAAAATGTGTAGGAATTGTTGCAATTAATACGGATTAGAAAAGAGTATGGATAAGGATGGGTAGTGTATTTGTTTGCATAAGTTTGTTTGTCAAATATGTATGTAAAGTATGTATCATGTATCAAAGTCTTGTATGTATGTGTATAAGTCTCATGTACCAAACTCGAGAAAATTCAAATAATACCTAACTACAAATAATTCACATAGCAATTTATCATTTAGCACATAACACATAAAAGGGAGTCCTAGGGTTATAGTCTAGGCCATTGTGTCTAATAACCTAATTCCCTATAACCATGGCTCTGATACCAATCTATCACACCCCGACCGATGGCGGAATCATCGAGGCGGACCATGAAATGATTGTTCAAAAGCACATGATAGCTAAAAGGTTGCATAATTCATAAATTAAATTTAAAGACAACAAGATCCAAATACGATACATTCCAAATAACCTAGTCTAGTTCAAAACATTGTTTTATTTAACTAGGTCAATAGTTCTTAAGTGGAGAAATCTTCGGCAAGTAGTCACATATCCAAACCTGAAACATTATTTAAATCAACTGTCAACTAAAAAGTTGGTGAGTACATAGGTTTAGTAATTCCGGTAAATAGTAGTTGTAAATCGTTTTGCAACTCATTGTTTATCTTGTTAAACATAGCATATATGATGTATCATTTATTTAATCACAATTCAAACCGAGTTTGACGCGTTTGAACAGAGCACAACAGCTAAGTCCGGTATGTTTGAATATAGTTACCCACTATATCCGATATGTTTGAATATAACACGCGGTTATATCCGAGTATGCAGTAATAAACACCCTAACCGGGTGGGCTGGTCAGGCACAATAGATCTATCAATATTACAGTTGGTTGTCTTGTGTTTAAATGTATGTACATCCAAAGAATAAGCATATAGCCTCATGTATAACATGTACAAACAATGTGAGTAGCATGTATAATGTTTCACCCCAAAACGTATAAAAATGTAAAATAGGGGCTATGTAACTCACCTTGCAAGCGGGTATTTTTCCACGCGTGTAGGTGATAAGTATGTGGAAGCCTAAGCACGTTGATACCCTATGTAGATAAATGGGTATTATTGTATGTTTACATGTGCGTATTAGTATTTAATTGTGTACAGGTTTATAATAGCATTTCTCAGTGTTATTTGCATAAAAGTTGGTCCAAATTTACTTGAAATTACTGATTTGATCGAAACTGTTTTATAGTTGTGACAGGTATCGAATCTGTGTTCAATCGAAACTACTAGTTTCGATTGACCATTTATAAGTGATACACAGGCTGTCAAAACTACCATCTATCGAAACTACTAGTTTCGATTGACCATTTATAAGTGATACACAGGCTGTCGAAACTACCATCTATCGAAACTACCATGTATCAAAACTACTAGTTTCGATTGATCATTTATAAGTGATACACAGGCTGTCGAAACTACCATCTATCGAAACTACTAGTTTCAATTGACCATTTACTCAATCGAAACTAAGTAGTTTCGATGGCCCAGACTTTAGTAAATAAAACAGTAATTTTTTTACAGAACAGTGGTTTGTCCGGTAATCGATGGTTTGGAGTCGTGACTTCGATTGGTTCAACTTGCCTTATGATAACAGAAGGTAAAGAAACGAAGTTGAGGATTCTTACGTGGTCGCAAGGGGCTGGACGGCAGAGTCTTAAATCCGAGAATGTCCAGAATGAGAATCGAGCTTCTGGATAGGATTAACCTCTACAACCTTGGTCACAGCTTCACACAGAGATGGCGATTGTAATGGTGTCTTCAATTTGGAGAGAGATTGGGTGGAGGAGGGGTAGCGAGCTCGTGCAGGTGCGGTAATGGCTTTTTATAGCTGAGCTCGATCCTGATAATGAGACAAGCAATTGAGCATGTCCCGACACTCGTCTGGATGAGGCGAAGCTGTCGAGCCATCTTGTAGGCGTGGAGGTTGACTGTCGGGGCCGAATTTGTAGCGTGGGTTTTCGGCCACAAACACGATCGAACTTTCTGTATGTCGGGGAGACCAATTGGTCGGGGGCTATTGTTCGCGTGGGGACGACGAGGTCAGGGAGACCAAATTCGGCTGTCGTGGTGCAGGGAACAGGCGTGTCGAGGGTTCGCCGAAAAATGGCTCGGACCGCCGGTCACTGGGAGAGACATCCGGAAATGCGAATTAGGATTTGGCAGGAATGGTCCCTGAAGTTTTTTTTTGTATTAAAATAGTCCTGAGATAATTACGGATGAGTCCTTGTGGTTTGATTTGTCCATATTTAGTCCCTTAACTAATTTCTGTTTTAAAACCTTGTAGTTTTATTATTTTCAAAACAGACCCTCAACTTTTGTAAAAATAGCTAATTAGATTTCTTTTTAAATTTCAATTATATTTTATAAACTTATATTATTATTATAAATATATTTTTTTTTAATAAAAGTTAATTATTATTTAGATAGATTATCATATTTTATGTTATGACCCTTTTAAATTTAGATTTTTATATAAAATTTTATTTAAGTTTAAAATTTATAAAATTTTGATTATTTTAAATCCATAAAATAAATATATATATATATATATATATATTTTGTACAAAATTAAATAAAAACACTTGCATTTCATTTAATAGAAAATGATTACATTATATATATTACAAATGCGTGAATAAAACCCGAAATGTCACACCACATATTCATAATGGCCTTTTTAAAAATAGTAGAGACGATCGAAAACTAAAGCTAACATATAGCATCAAAGGATTTGTATGGGAATTTAAGGTTAGTATTTGTTTATTTTTATATAATGCATTATTTACTTTCGTTTTTATATTATATTAAGTAAATTAGTTTTATTTTTCTAGATGTGGATATTTGAGATATTTCCGGAGATTGGGATGTTAATTGATAGGGATGGTATTTTACCCCGTTGCCTTGGATGGAAAAAATCTAGCAGACTCACATGGGAACAAGCAATTGCAATATTAGAGCGTTCTCATTTTGTTAGTTATCATTTACTTTAAATTATATTTTATGTAATGTTATATTCTTAACATTTATATTTTTGTTGTTAAATTTATCAGACTGGCTACGAGCACATAGTAATTTCTCCTACACAATTTGAAGAACAACAACAATACTGGAAAGAGAGTTTTTATCATTTTGGGTGATGGTGTAGATGATGATACATCAAAATATTTTAAAGAAAATCAATCGTCATCAAATGACGTTATCAGGAACATTTTGGACCGTTTATAGGTATATTCTTTTCCATCTAATCTCATTTAATTTTTTCCTTATATAAATTATTTTTAATTAAATATTATTTTGTCTTATAGAAGGTAGAGACACTGGTAGGTAAAAATTATAGTAAAAATGATCATGCTGAATCAACGTCAAATAGAAATGATGACGTCTACACAACACCACCTTATGTAAGCGTATTTTTTTTTATTTTAAATATTTATATCTTTGCTAACTTTGCTGTAATTTTTTTGATTTAAGACTGACCATATAAATATTCATGAAGAAAAGGTAAGATATTTATGATTTTAATAATTTCAGCTTTTTTGTATTTTTACATATTGTTATAATTAATTATTTTTACAACCCGTTGGTCTAAACCGGGAAAAAAGGATATGCAAGCCATCTGCTGTTTTGCTTTCACCTTTCGGGATCATTGAATCGACTCCTAATTTAAAGAAAGGAAAAAGCGCAATTATTAAAACTATTAGGAGTTTTTATAAAACTGGAAAGTGTTGTGAAACTTCTCTTACTATGCCATCCATTATTGAGCCGTGTTTTTGAAAAAGTTTGTTGGTTTTAGATGGGTCTGATGGTTGGCTAGAGTCGAACGTAAGCAATTTCTTAAAGTAAAAAATAATTTTAGCTTTATTAATTTATTAATTAATTTAAAATTCATTTACTAACATCATCTTCTGGCTTAGGAGACTTACTTGTACAATTGTAGACCGGTAGATTCACGTTGGTCAATTTTATCTACTGAATTTCATTATCATTTATTAAGAGGCGAGAAGTGTTTCTCATTAGGGGATGGAACATACTCTCCATATCCTGCCAGTTGGACTGTTGATGATGTAATGCATTTTATTTAATAATTATATTATTATTAACAAATTGTTAAATATATTTTCTCTATTTTTGTAGTTTTACATTCCAGTGAATGTAGAAAAATCACATTGGTTCCTAACACATGTGAACACATCAACATGGACTCTAACAGTATATAACAGGTTATAATCTTAAATATTTTTAATTAAGTTTTATTACTTAATAATAAAAAATTGACATTATTTTTTCTACAGTTTGCAAAACATTTATGTTGAAGAGACCGATACATTGTTGGAGCATTTGCAGTTTCTTATTCCTAGTTCGTTATGGTACACCCAATTTTTCCATAATCGCAATATGACTGAACGACTGATGCCATTGAAGAGGGTAATACCATCTAACGTGCCTCAACAAAGCCCCGGGTCCGGAGATTGTGGTGTTTGGGTGTGTATTTTTATGGAACGGTTAATCAATGGACGCGTCTTAAATCCACAGGAGGACACTCGAGAAACTGCAGCAGAATTTCGCAAACAATTAGCAATATTATGTTATAATAATATAACCAACGAGTTTGTTGTAAAAAAAATAGTTAAATGTAACATTTGTTTGATTTTAATATTATTATGTTTTATTTTTTTTATGCTTGTATTCGGTGGTCATGGCGGATCATAACCACATTCACATTCACTTTACTATTAACATAAATATTCAAGAACATAACCCTCGTCCAAATGATGAAGAACATAACCCTCATCAAAATGATGAAGAACATAACCCTCGTCCAAATGATGAACAACATAACCCTCGTCGAAATGATGAACAGCATAACCTTCGTCCAACCGCTCAACAACATAACACTCCTCTTGTTGTGCAACAAAAAAACCAAAGTCCAATGCAACGAACAAATCATCCAATTCCGGTACCTTTCCAACCTACAAACCCTCAAGAAACAACCAATTCTTCACCAGATTTTGATGACGATTGGGATTTTAAATTTAGGGTAAGGCAATTTCGACGTCAACAACGACGTGAAGAATTTGGCTACTCCTGTTCAGATGACTCCGATTACTCCACTGACTCGGAATAATATTTTCATGTAATTTTATTTATGTTTTATTTTATTATGTTATAATGTATTGTTAGTTTTGTAATTTTAGGTTTAATTATGTTTTAATCCTACGTTTAATTATGTTTTAATCTTATGTTTGTAATTCAAAGACAAAATTCGTCTCATAAATTTGTAATTCAAGGACAAAATAATTTAAAAACAGATAAAAATAATATATTTAGTCTGTTGACGATTACATTACAAAAGTTAACATAATACGATAGAACCTCAACTACTAGGGGGAAACCTCATCTTTTAGGGAGAGAACGTCAACTTTAGGGGGGGGGATCCGCAGCTACATGGAAGGGAACCTCAGCTTCTGGGGGTGATCCGCAGCTTCATGGGGGGGGGGGGATCTGTAGCTTCATGGGGGCGAACCCCAGTTACATGGAAGCATATCTCAGCTTCAACTACCCTTCAACGAAGTCTGCAGTTTTATTATATTTCCGAGTACACCGATTCCAACGAAGTCTAAAGTGAACATGTAAATAGATCTAGAGGTTTTTTAGTAGTGTGTGTGTGTTTTAAAAATGAAAAAAACAAGTATAAGGCCATGGGTAGTATGATGGTTCATAGTATAGAATATAATGGTTTGGAAATGATGGTTTGGAATATGATTCAGCCTTCTTCATATAGGCATGTTTTTTTTTAATTTTGTTTTTTTAATAAATTAAAAATAAAATCTATTGTTGTGTACATGGGTAAACATTAAGACAATACTTTCATTAAAACAAAATAATTTTTAACATAACTTGACAACATCACAAGAAATAAACATAATATTAAAACATAAGTTGACAACATCACAAGAAATAACCCTAACGTGGCAAACAACGCCAGAAATAAAACTGATCTGCCATAAACCGTCGGTAAGACTTACATTTCTGTTTAAATTCGCCATTTATATTCAATGGTTTACCGGTTACTAGATGTTCTATTAGCATACAAACAAACACCCCTTCATTACCAACCAAGTCTTCATGTGACTGAACAAATTCTTCATTAACTTCGTACGACATAACCATTTCAGAGTATCCAGTCTTTTTCCAATAACCAATGTTAACCAATAAAGCTGTGAAATATACTGAGATTTTCATTAGTTTCGGGTGAATTAACCGTAAATATGTATCACCAGAAACGTTTTCACTCCAATACGATACCATATTTAATGTCCTCATATCAACTCGGACAAATAACCATTCTTGATTTTGGATTGGTATAGGAAAATAGACATAGTCTACCTCCCAAAATGGGATAAAACAGTTTAATTTTCCATTAGCATAAGAAATTACGTTTTTGTTAGGTGAGTCTAGCAGAAAATTATAAAAATGCGGTGGTAATATTGTCCACCGCATTTCAGAGGATACCCCACTGGCGAGTTCCCTATTTCTCCATTTCATCAATCTTCCAACCCAGCCTTCTAAGTGCTGTAAAAAATAATCATATTAGAAAAATAATATTTTCCAAAAAAAATAAGTTATAATAAAATTTAAATTGTTTTTTACTTCTGCTAAGAGATAACCGTTGTTACGAAACCCTAAAAGACTACCCCAAAAACTTTTGTCAAGCTTTGCCTCTCTAAAGAAAACAGCGGAATAACAAAACGGTTTGTCCCCGTGATTGTAGAAATCAAGAATAGTTTCTGAACAATTATGAGACTCATCGTCTGGAATTGCCCTTATATTTCGTGGACGCTGAAAGTTATCTGGTCGAGCAATAGCTGGGTTCTGTTGCTCGGATGATGAAGATCCCTCGGTGTTCTTTGGACGCCTCCATTTATCAAGTATCCAGCTTGATGGTTTACGAATTGGTTGAGAATTATATTGATCATCACCCATTATGTGTTGAATGATACTTAGATGTTGAATGAGGGTTATTGGTGAATGATAGTTGGTATATATAGATGATATTTGAAATTATTTTTTCTTACTACAAGGAATAATAATAAAATAACATAAATAGAAATATTTATTTCTTACTGCAATATTCGCATAGCATATAATTCATCAGCCATATATCGTCTATATCTCATACAAGCATCTTGTATATTCATTTCTTGCCACGACAATGACCTATTTATTACCAATCTACGCAATAACATACAAATTACCACCCCAGAATCTGGACCAATATGACCACCATTTGGAGGCCATACACTTTGACCTGACATTGGTAATTCAAGGGGTTCGTTTTCAAGAAATATTTGTTGCCCCGATTGTTTAAAATATGATATACGTTGTAGAAACCATATAAAGCTATCCACAAATTGCGCATAAATTTGGTGGATATGACGATGAAGGCACCATGAATCACTGCAGGTGTTTGGACGACATTCATATGGAAAAAATACATGAATCTCTAGTCTCTCCACATTAATCTGAAAAAGATACCAATTTATGTCATCATCTGTTATCGGTAAGTATACCTGTAGATAATAAAAACAATTAACTTATTGTTGTTGA
The DNA here is from genome assembly GCA_023525975.1 of Smallanthus sonchifolius. Classification (NCBI taxonomy): domain Eukaryota; kingdom Viridiplantae; phylum Streptophyta; class Magnoliopsida; order Asterales; family Asteraceae; genus Smallanthus; species Smallanthus sonchifolius. The sequence goes on from CM042021.1 coordinate 110,275,519, forward strand.
ATAGTGTCAATTAAATAAATAAATATTAATTTACTATATCAACCTCCCATAATGGGGGATATAGTCTGTTTGTCCCATTTCCATATTGGAGGGCATCAACCGACCCATCATAAACTAGGTGATAAAATTCCGACGGTAAGATAGTCCAACGATCGGTTGATGGGGGTAAGGCATCTGTCCTTTGTATTTCATCTAACCTCCAAAACATAAGTATGTTTGTTCAAGCACGAACATGCTGTAATTTAAAATTTTCCATTAATTAAATTACAAAAAACATATATACAACAAATATATGTATTAAAAACTTACAATTGACTCTATATAACCGTTTCCAGAATACCCTAAGAGGGTACCCCAAAAATCTCTGTTAAGTACAGTAACGCCCATACAACGAACCCTGCACCATTCTAAATCTCTGTTGTAGAAGAATTGGAAAACATTTCGTGAGCAGTTCAAACCTATCTGGAAATAATGGTTCTCAACCGGTGACGGAATGTTGTCGGCTATGATCGGATCATTTGAAAATGACTCATTCAAACGTCTTGTGTTTCTTCTACTTCTACTGTTGGTGATGTCTCTTACGTTAGAAGACATGTTATATTCTCAATAGTGTTATGAAAGAAATAATCATTTGTGTTGTTGTATTTATAGGGATGCAGGTCAAATAATTTACGGGGACAAGAAAACAAAAAATGTCAAACAACCAACTTTAAGCGCTGATAACTCCCTTGTATAAACTCTGTTTGGAACACGGGTAGGTTCGTTGAGTAGACCTCACGTGATATTACGGGGACAAGAAAACAAAAAGTATTATTTTAACTTGTAAAATATAATTTTATGACTCCTAAGATAGAGAAAATGTGTTTTGAAAAGTAGAATTATCTTGAGTTTTAATGTCAAACAACCAACTTTAAGCGCTGATAACTCCCATGTATAAACTCCGTTTGGAACACGGGTAGGTTCGTTGAGTAGACCTCACGTGATATTACGGGGACAAGAAAACAAAAAGTATTATTTTAACTTGTAAAATATAATTTTATGACTCCTAAGATAGAGAAAATGTGTTTTGAAAAGTAGAATTATCTTGAGTTTTAATGTCAAACAACCAACTTTAAGCGCTGATAACTCCCCTGTATAAACTCAGTTTGGAACACGGGTAGGTTCGTTGAGTAGACCTCACGTGATATTACGGGGACAAGAAAACAAAAAGTATTATTTTAACTTGTAAAATATAATTTTATGACTCCAAAGATAGAGAAAATGTGTTTAGTAACATAACATAACACAATCTTATTAATAAAATTTAACAACATTTTCAATAATAATAATACAACATAACATAGTTTTTGTCACTAAGGATCATTTAGATCAAAGTCAAATTTTTGTGATCCCTGGCCTGTTGTATCGACGATATAATCATGAAAATTTTCAGGATCGAGATAAACATTTGGTTGGGTTTAAGGGTTGTGTCCTCCAGCTCTCCCTCGAGATGATAGTTGTGATAGATTGGGCTGATTACAACTGACATGAGTATGCCCTTCATTACGACATCGTGTGCAAAACGGCGGTGTTACAACCTCTCCAACTGATGGTATACGTCTATTTTCACGTGGTCGACCGGCCTGTCTTTTATTCATGAGTGGTGGTTGAATTGGAAAACAGTCTTGTGGAATCTCCCATTCTGTTTGATCAGGAAGAGGATTTACTATCTCTTGATACGTCCCCCGATAAAACTATGTTGAAAACCAATTCAAATCCCAATGACCACAATCTGTTTGATTTAGATATCTCGAAACACAAATTACGTGACCACAAGGTAAACCAGAGAGTTGCCACTGATTACATGTACAAGTTCTATTCCACTAACTCTCCATGACCCACTTTTTGAAATTCTTTTACTAATTTTACCCTGACCGTACTGGGTAAGTGGGTGTTGATTGTTAGCTATTAAAAAAAATAAACATAAATTAGTAACTAACAAATATGTTAAAAAAATAAAATAAAAATAAATTAGTAACTAACAAATGATTTAAATAAATTATTACCTCAAACCTGTCGACGATTATAGTACCATTTCTGTAAGCTTTCACGAAAAAATTCAATAAGTTTAATTATTAGTAGTTTTCGGGCATTAACCGACAAGGCGTTAATTGACTCTGCACTGTTAGATGTCATAACATTAAAGCGTTGTCCAGAGCTGTGTGCTCTAGCCCATTTTTCAAAACCAATATTAACAAGAGTATTGTAAATATTTGGACATGCAACACATATTAGCCGCATACCCTCATTAAACTCGGAAACTCTGTAAGCTTTACAAGTTTTCCACCATAAACATTCAAATGTTTTTTTGGACCTTGCCTTTGTGTGTAGGTTCATCATAAGATGCCGACAGCAGAGACCATGATAAGAATGGAGAAAGACGTCCCTAATTGCCTGAGCAATTGATGCAGCCCTATCTGATATGATCACCAAATTTGGATTTTCGCCAATACAATCCTTAAGTCTTGACAAAAACCACGACCATGATTCACCACTTTCAGTTTTACCAACACCGTATGCGATCGACAGGATTTGATTGTTTCCATCCATGCCGACCGCTAGAAACATAGTGCCCAAAAACTTTCCTTTTAAATGTGCTCCATCAATAATTACCAACGGTCGTAAATAACCGACGAAACTTTGAATCTGTATATAAAAATATTTTTATTAGAACTTTTAAAACAATGGAAAATATTTTTAAAAAATATAATAATTTAAAAAATTCACTTACCGCCACACCAAGGGCAATAAAAAACATTTCAAATCTTCCGACTGCGTCCGTTAATGTGTGGGTAACTGTACCCGGGTTCGTCTTTTTCAAATTATAACAGTAAACTGGGAGCCTAGCAAACGAATCCTCAGGGAACCGGTCAATAGTTCAAGCGCAAAAGATTTTGCTCTCCAACCTTGAGAGTAAGATATATCAATTTTGTATTTCTCTTTAATATCTGTAACAATATCATTCGGCCGGTATATCCTCCCGCTATCTTTGAATTGATCTTTTATCAAGTTACCTAAGACCTTTTTATTGGCTTGACGTATATGAGGATACGTCTGAGTCCTTGAACATGTGTGTTGATCTTTAAAGTATCTCACTTGGAAAACGTCGGTGTTTTCAATCATATACGCCCTTATACGCCACTCATAACCATCATTTAGACATGAAGCCCCAAATCGGGTTTTCGAAGATCTCTCAACTTTATATTCAAAACATTCAGTAATGCAAATTTTACCTAGTTCGAGTTTTAATTCTTCTTTGTTTTTAAAAATATGACCCTAAAAAATATGTGAAGAGTGTGAGTTAAGAACTTTTACTTCGTTTGTTGTACGATCAAACAATGACTCGGGCATAGACCAAAAAACGTTAGGTACAACATTAGACTCCGAAGAAGACACTGGAACTTTAAAATCAACAGGAGTTTCATTAGACGGAACAGCTGAACTACTACCCACACCAGATTCTTCAATAACGTACAAAGACAACAATTCATTTGGTTGATTTAAAACAACATTTAAAAAAAATAAAACATCATGATCATCCAATAGATCAATTGGATGTGTGTAAGTAGACATTTTATAAGAAAAACGAATTTCATTGCTAAAACCACATTTTTCACAAATAAGATTTTTCAAACCCACGTAACTAATATTACTAGGAACACAAAAAACACGTCGCAAACATTTTTTTTAAAAGAACATACTCTTCAACACCGTTAACAAAGTCTCATTTTCCACCGGTACATAAAATAATATTACAAGACATTACTTGAAAATAAGTTGTAAGTTGATGGATAAAAGGATGAATTTTATAAAGTGGATAAGTGAAGAAAATGTTTAAGTAGATGGAATGTGAAAGAAATGAATGGTAGGGAGGGATATAAATATTTGATAAAGTTTGTTAGATAAGTGGAGAAAAAATCAATGGTAGGGAGGGGTATAAATATTTGATGAAGTTTGTTAGATAAGTGGTGAAAAAATGAAGGGATGGTAGGAAGAGGTATAAATATTTGTTTAAATAATATTTTATTTAAATTCATTTTTTAAATTAAAATTATATTTTATTATTTTACAAAAAATAAAAAAAATAATAATTGAAAAATAATTGAAAAAAAATTAAATATTAAATAAGGTGAAAATTTAAAAATATTAAAAAAATTAAGAATATTTTAATATTAAAAATTAAATTATAATTTAATAATAAATGGCGAAAATATCCCATATTTTTTCGCCATTTTTAATAATGGCGAAAATTCAATATATTCTGATTTTTTTTGGCGAAAAATCAGATGTTTTTTAGCGAAAAATCAATTTTTTAACGAAAATTTGGCTCAAATTTTCGTTGGCCCAAATTTTCGCCATTTAGACAAATGACACGACCTGATTGGTTGGATATTTTGGTAAAAAAAGTCAATGGCTATTTTAGAATTTGATCATGATCAAATGGCTATTTTGATAAATATCCCTTAATTTTTTCTATATTATATTTCTATGATAAAGAAATGATTGTGACCCCATAATTACTTCAACTGCTATTTTGAACTAATTTACTCAGTATTTTGTCCATCAAATGCATACATATTCAAAATCAGCTGACATACTTGCAGAAATATGTATTCTTTATAACATGTTTTGATATTGTTAATATAACAAGGGCTGGAATTTCGTGTATGTTTAAAACATAAAATAATTCTTACAATATAAACAAAAAGTTGCTAGTTACAAAGTTAGGTTATGTTACGGAACCGCTTTGGTATGGGCATTGAGAAAAATATTGAAACCGAATCGTATCAAAACCTAAAACCTTAAAAATTAATACTCGTATGGTACAGTTGTTGTTAAGGCGGTATCAGTCCGGTTTGTTATGGTATTGGTTCTCAGTAATGTTTACGATGCAAAAAAAAAAATATTTACATTGGTTTCATTACACAAAAGCTATCTCATATAACCTAGAAAAAAAAGTCGTGATTTACATTATCGAAGACCATAAAAACAAATACCGGTAACGGTTTTAATAATACTGATACCGGTCCCTATGTTGTTTGGTGTGCCTAGTTCTGTTCGTCATGCTACCGGTACGGTATCAGCACTCGATACAGCTTATAAACCAAAAAAATACCACATTTCGAATAAACAAACACAACCGCATATTTAATTTTGATTTTTTAATGTTAACGAACGAAAGTTATTTGAGAAATATCAAATTAGTAAAATTAAATGATTTAAAATTATATATTATATATAGTATCACACAACTCACCTACACATACATGAAGAAAAAAATGTGAGATGAAATTATTCACCATTTGCCTTTTATATATATATATAAATTCTATACGTTATTGAAAATTAAAAATTATATCAGAAACATCTTGTACTATCACTACAAAACCAATTACTTTAACCGACGGATCAAGTAATTTCGAATAAACAAACACAACCGCATATTTAATTTTGATTTTTTAATGTTAACGAACGAAAATTATTTGAGAAATATCAAATTAGTAAAATTAAATGATTTAAAATTATATATTATATATAGCATCACACAACTCACCTACACATACATGAAGAAAAAAATGTGAGATGAAATTATTCACCATTTGCCTTTTGTATATATATAAATTCTATACGTTATTGAAAATTAAAAATTATATATCAAAAACATCTTGTACTATCACTACAAAACCAATTACTTTAACCGACGGATCAAGTAATTTGATTTCAACAGATTACCGATGGCTTACCCACATGATATTTAGTAAAGGATTACTGACAACTCTTTCAAGGTCGCACTCAACATTTTTGTTTTTTTGACAAATTATGGATTTATAATTCCCAACAGATTGCCAACTGTCTATTTAAAAATGGATTACCGATGTTTATTTAAAATTATACCTACGGATATCCCAGTGTCAGTGGTCGACACTAAGCTTATCGAATTTGCCGTCGTTGATGTATAATGGTTCCTGTAACTAATCGCCTATTTGATGGTTCAAAACAAAAGAAATTACAAACCCTAGTATATGAAAAAGAAATTAAAATCCAATTAAATGTTTTTTTTTTCAAGTTATAAAGTACTATTTAAATTTCCTAGAAATTAAGGGAGGTATTTAAACGATAAAATATTTTTGAGTATGTGAAAATGATTCAAAAAAGGGAAAAATGTAGATGGGATTCCAAAGGAAGTGATGATGGCAAGTGTTTGACTGAAAAACATAAACAAACACAAATGTATACTATTCATCATGTAAGCAGCGTCATAGTCAAAAACCCTACAAAGGAGCATTTGCTCATGTGAGGAACTAGAAGTTGTCATACATTTGTACTGTCTTTACCTTATCAGAAGGATCAAAAATATACAATGTCTGTCTTCATCATTGAATGTTTCTTCTATATATTCAAAGAAAAAGTGGTAGATGCATCTGTCTTTGTGAAATAATATTCAACGCACTCCTCATTAATGCTTCGATATGTATCATATCGATCGATTTGTTTTAAAAAAAATAGAATGAGTAAATATATAATGATTTTAAAAGTGCAAATGGTTAATAACTAAGGACCCATAATTAATGTAAGGCATACTAAAGTACTAATATATATTAATTTAAGAAAGGTTTGTGAAGGAATTCATTTAACCACTACAAGAATTTAACCATACACCGACAACTATCAAGACGAAAAAAGTCATCGGTATAGTTAGCCGGGATAGTCTCTCCCTAATGTTGACCTGGTGAAACCCTGATATGTCGTCGGTATAGGGTTGGATAAATGGAAGGAAAAATTGGCGCCTAAATGAAAATCTATACTGACGACATGTCGTCGGTATAGCTTAAATTCCTTTTCTTTTTCCTTTTTTTTGTTTTTGTTATTTCGTGCAAAAATAATTAAAAATAAATAAATAAATAAATAAGCCTATACCAACGAGATGGTGCCGGGACAGGTCTTTTAAAAAGTTAACTAGTCAAAACCCTATCTCGACGTCGGTATAGGGGTACATATGCTGACGACTGTGAAACCTTTCGTGACGACATGTCGTCGGGACAGGTTAATGCACGAACAAAGGCATCTGACAGCCTTTTGTTTCTCATTTCACCCAAAAAAAAACCCCAAACCCTTCTCTCTCGAATAAATCCGACGAAATCACGATTTTGAAGGTTTTTTGGAGAAATTTTCAACAAGATCTTAGTTTTTAAGATGAGTTAATATCTAAGCTTTCAATTTTCACCAAATATTCACTATTTCCAAGTTTATTTTCTTCAATTTTTCTTAGGTTTTTGAAGGTTTTCACCAAGTTCTTGGATTTGAAACTTTTTGAAGGTAATTACTAGTTTTGGTTAGTAATTTGTGATAAAATTAGGTTTATATGTTTGATTTGTGTGTATATAATTGTGTAATTGTTCATTTTTTTATGTATACATGTGTATGTACGTTTGTATGTATATGTGTATAATTGTGTAATTGGGTATTTGTTTATGTATATGTACGTTTGTATGTATATGTATATAATTGTGTAATTGTTCATTTGTTTATGTATATATGACTATGTATACATGTATGTATACTTATATAATTGTGTAATTGTTCATTTGTTTATGTATATATGTGTATGTATGTTTGTATGTATATGTATGTAATTGTGTAATTGGGCATTTGTTTATATATATATATATATATATATATATATATATATATATATGTGTGTGTGTGTGTATGTGTTGTATGTATATATGTATATAATTGTGTAATTGTTTATTTGTTTATGTATATATGGGCATGTATACATGTATGTATATTTATATAATTGTGTAATTGGGCATTTGTTTATGTATATACATGTATGTATGTATATGTATATGTATTAAATTTTGTAATTGTGCATTTGTTTATGTATATTTAATTATGTATGTATATTTATATGTGTAATTGGGCATTTGTTTGTGTTGATATGTGTATGTATGTTTGTATGTATATGTATATAATTTTGTAATTATGCATTTGTTTATGTATAGTTAATTGTGTATGTTTATTTTTATAATTGTATGAACAAAAACAAGTTTGATCCAAAAAGCTTACATATTTACGTGTGTTTAAGTTTAAAAACCATGGATTTAGCTTCATGGGAAGTAATCAAACCGTTTGGACATAAAAATATGTAAACTTGGATCGAAACCAAGAACGTATGAATAGACCAAAATTGGGTTGAAGTGTAACACGTGTCAAAATTCGTCCCAATAATGCAAAAGATAAAACCCTAAGGGTTAGGAATGTCAAAACACAAAAGACAAGGATCAAAAATAAAGAAAATGGAATTTTCATGGGTGGCGGACCGCTACCCACAACCTAACGGTCCGCTATGAGGAAACAAGGGAAATCCCCCATCAACATCTTGGCGGACCGCCAACAGGACCATAGCGGTCCGTGTTAGGCGGACACGGCTAGCGGACCGTTTGGTCAGACGCTAGCGGTCTGCTACGGGCTTCTCAAGGAAAATTCTGCATGAGGCACGTGTCCACACCACGTGTGAGGCATGCCTCGTGACTCGGTAACAAATTCGACGCGTGAGGTCTTCTTAGACCTCCACCATGTGGCTACACGGTCTTCTAAGGGTTGCATGGGAGCGTGGAGGCTAGGGCTTGACACTTGTCAAGCATATGGACACGAGGAGGATAGCGGGCCGTGAAGGTCCAAGCTAGCGTTCCGCTACAGCGCTAGGTGTAGCCTATAAGTAGAGGCTTCCCACACTTCTCATTTCACACCAACACTCACCAAAAACGAGTTTTACTCTTTCTCTCTGGCCTGAAGCTCCAAGTTGCTAACCTGCATTCCGAGCCACTTACCCGCTTTTCGACTGACACTCGCTTAAGAACTGCATTTGGGCGTTTGCAATCGAAACAACCCGAGAAACGCATAGAGTTGAGGGACTAGAGCTCTAAGTCTCGACCATCTAAGCTGCTACCTACCTAAGTCACGACCAACTTCAAATCAAGGTGAATACACTTTTAAACCCTTTTTTTTGAAACGATTAAACCTTTTACGTTTACGAAAACGGCAAAGCATACACTAATATATTAATGCATAAATGCCTTGTGGGGTCGAACACTGTGTAAGACGTGGATCTAGTGGTCCCGCATCTCTCAAGTATGGTGCCAGTGTATACAATGACTATTGACGGATATAACACCGTGTTTGTTATATCTTATGAAGTTATGATTAAATATTTAACAAGCGTTGTTGCCAAATGATAAAAGTATCATAAAAGTATTCACCAGGTTATCGCTAACGTTTCATTTTCAAACGTTTTCACGTAAGGAATAAATGAACATTATCTGTAGGGACTGGCTACGGATATAGTCCCGAAAGTAGATGTATGTGTTGTTATTAGCTAGGTCTGACTACAGATATAGACCCGGGAACAACCATAAAGAAAAGTATTACAGGTTCGTGCCTAGGTGAAGCTTGATACCTAAGCATAGGAAAGAACCTCAAGAAAATATACAAGGCTAGGTGCCCTAAGGATTACAATCCCTAGGCTTTTTACCTTCCTTATGGACTAGAAATAACTGTCCATTGACAGTGGTTTAATGATTTCAGTGTTCGTTGTAATCAAACACATGTTGGGCTTTTAAACCCTACTATTTAATAAAAGATCTTTGTTTACTCGATAAGATTCTTAAGTTTACAAAATGAACCCTCCAGTTGAGATTATGAAAAAACGATCCTTTAACAAGCATTTTTCACTGAAAAATACATAACTATAAAATCAAATCAGATACCAATCGGTGTCACGCCTAGAACGTCCCGGGGGTGCTCGGGGCAGGGTGTTACAAGTAAATCATGCAAGTGAAGTCTCCCACGTTTGGGGCCCTACAAGTTGGTATCAAGTCCAGGTTTGAGAGATTTGGACATCTCCGATGTCTAAACTTAAACTAAAAATGGGATCATGTAACGGATGTCAGTACGGGTAACTCGAAGCCGAGAACATCAGGGAACTTTTAAACCTTAGATTACCTTGAAACTTAGGAAAGGGTGGGTGTTAGGACTCCAATGGCACTCATAAGGGGGAAAACCTAGAACTCAACAAGTAGCGTAATGGTTGATTACATATGGCAAGTGTGTATTAACATCCTACAAGCTTATTGTGATCTAAATATTTTCTAGAATGATTACATAGATTTTCTTTTCCCTTATCTTACTGTAACATCCCAGAAATTCAGAAGCTAATTGTACGGGTTAGTGGACATCCCAAATCCTTATTATATGCCATGGGTAGTATGGAATTTCATGTAAAACTTTAGTTAACGAGATTTGTGGAGTCAGGTAGTCTTGTATTGCATTATTTGAGATCGAAACGCACGATAAAGGAACCACATGGATCCGGCTGTAAACCCAAGAGGTTTAAATAACACTTATTGAGAAAACCCTAGGTCATATGACCTAGGTGTTGCGCTACGGCTGGGAGGAGGGAAAGAGAAAACCGAAAACTAGAGGGTGGCCATAAGGGAGTGGACGACGACGGAACTGCACCAACGACTTTCAAACTCCGTATAGGTAATCCCCGTTCATGTTTTGATTACGTTTTTGTATCGGTTTTTGCATGATGATTAAAGTTAGGGTTTCGGGTCATGGTGGTGTTCGATGGCAATGTTGGTACACGATGGTGGCCGTAGGTGATGATGACAGCGGCAGGCGGCGAGCGTGGGACACGAGTCGTGGTCGGCTGTCGTGAAAAGGGAGAAAGTGAGAGAGGAGGCAAGTGGGGAGGCACGGCGAGGAAGAAACGATAGCCTTGGTGACGACTGTGGGGGGCGGTGTAGAGCCGACAACGGCCGGTGTAGGGTGTGACAGTACGACAACGGCGTAAAATGGAGGACGAAGTAGGGAGGTTGGCTAAGGCTTTTCCCGACAAGAAAGGCGGTGGCGCAAGGTGGCGGGTGACCTGGTGGTGCTGCGGGGAACTATTATGGCGGTGAGGCGGTGGTCTCGCGAGTAACCGGAGACGACGAAGTTGGCTAGAGTTGACGCAACGATGGAGACGGTTTTGACTCCGGAGGTGGAGCATGGAGGCTGACTTGGTGGTTGTGCGGGTGAGACACGGTGGTAAGTGGTGGTGTATGGACAAGCTCAGGGTTCGTGACGAGCTAGGGTTTACTTGGAGAAGAAATACGGATTAAGGTTTGCATTTGTATGCATGTACACGTACGTGCATGCATGAGAATCCGATTTGAATATGCGGTCTCTAAACGGATAGAGAACGACCCGATATGAGTGGTAATTACAAGATGAGGATGGCTAAGGGTTTGCATGGAACACGTACGTGCAGGCATAGAAGATTGGGTTTAGGTACACGAGTCCTAAACGGGTCGGGGATGTCATTATACGTGTACTGGTGAGACTAAGGATTCGTGGAGACGGATGAAGAGCATATAAGAATGAGCTCTGAGGCGTAGTTTATTTTTATGCGTAACCAATGTTTGTTTAGAATGTGTCTGAACATGTGATCATATATTTGGTAGGTTCGGGTTTCGAGCGTGATCGGGCGGATTACAGAGCAAGGGTTTGGATTGTCTCGTAACCGGTGAGTTTCTAATCCCATCTTTACTGTTTTTACTGTTTTGGGGCTATCGTACATACTTGCAAGAGTCGTTTTATAAATTTGAGTGTACTACGAGTTATGATTAAACCAAAGAGTTTTATGAGATAAACGAGTATTAATGGAACTAAAGGTCTAGGTGGTGCCCTTAGGTTCTATGAACTACGGGTTGGAATAATAGGTGTGTATGTGTCGTACTAAGAGCTATTGGGGATGAGTCGGGAATTGAGCTAGACGTCTAGTCGGGAATTGAGTTAGACGTCTTATGAGTATATCTGGGATGCGTTGTTATGATAATATGCGTGGGGTCTATGCTTAGTTAACAGGCAATGTAAATGCTAGTATATTGTCATGTGTTTTGTGTTTGTTGTTGTGTGTTTGCATCGTTGTCCTTGTGACGCGGCAAACGGGATTGTGGAGGACGAGGTCCTAAGGGAAGTCACTTAAGGTGACAATGTCCAAGGGGACAGTGATGAGCTCGGAGTATGATGAAAGCCCTGACGAGGGCGTTTGTGACGAGGTATGTGTGTTTTGTGCATTTATGTGTGTTTTAATTGCATGCAAGTGTTGATTGATACTGATTCTGCTGAGATGATATTGTTGTGGTGTTGAGCATTAGATTGACTGTTGTGGCCGGATGATGACGTTGTGTTTACGACTGTTTTGTAAATTGACCTTGTGAGAGTCTTGGTTAAGGCTTGTTGTAACGCCTGCCATAAAAATGTCCAAGATTTAGTCAAGGTACAAACCCTGGGGACTATAAATATATAAATATCAGAAGTCTAGGGTCAAATTTGAAAAATAAGAAAATTGGGTAGATAGCGGACCGCTATGCGTCAGGGTTGGGTGACGGACTGCCATGACCCTCATAACGGTTCGCTAGCCGCAATTTCTCAAGCTGACACGTGTCTTGTGACTCAGCACCCATGACGGACCGCTATGACCCTCATAACGGTCCGCTAGCCGTAAAACGAGGTGCGGTCCAATCAGAATGGGATGTATAGGGCTGACATCATGTGTGGGCGGTAGCGGACCGCTACGCCCATACATAACGGTCAGCTACGGACCCAGATTCACCCCTATAAATAGCCCATCGATCTCAGTTAGTTTCTCATCCCAAAACACGAATTCAACTTCCAAATCTTGTTCTAGGAGCTACCTAGACCGCTACCGACGATCCCGGTCCAACTCCCGCTCATTCTAGTTCCCGGATTAAGAAGAAACGCTTATAGAAGTGCTGGTACGCTAGAGAAGTGAAGCTTAGAAGCTAGACTATAAACTTTTGACTTTAGAGGCTCATTCCTATAAACAAGGTGAATACTTTATCTCTCTGAAAACTTGTGTTAAACATTTTGTTTACGAAAATGGCCAAATAAAGGTTAAGGGAGTAATGCTCAACGTTCAACTATGTGTAAGCATTCGGGCCATAGGTATACGTAAAACTTGCAAGGGATACACGTGTCACGGGTGAAAGTCTCGTATCACGGCTCGTACTTCCCTTTTTAACAAATGAGGAGACATGAGTCCCCGTTGTTATAATGACATACTACCAGTGTATACAGTGGTGCAATACTCAGGACATCAGGGCCTGTTGAATGTGTAGATTGAACAATAAAGTTCTGATTATCAAATTAATACTTGTTTGTGCCAAATGCTTTTTAGTGTCAAGATAATTGTATTCACCGACGTTCGCGCTGACGTTTCATTTTCAAAATGTTTTCAGGAAATCAATAAAATATGATCGAAAAAGGAATGAGGGCGGGCATATATGAAATCTGACCCATGAAAAGAAAAGGATGCAATGCACGTAGGATTCTTAGGCCTCGTGTAAAGGGAAATCCTGAAAAGATGAAAAGGAGATAGGACCAGGGAATTGATCAACCCTGGGTTGTACTATTTCCATTGGCTTATATGTATTTGATTTCAAACCATGTTTTATAATCAAATCAAGGAGGGTATTTAAGACCCTATGTTTATAAAGTAAATACAATACTTTTATCTTCTAACTGAATTTTGATATTTACCAATACAACCCTTGAGGTTGAAAGAATGCTGAAACGATCCTTTTGAGAAAGACTTCCGTTGTATTTATAAAGACTCTGAAATCAAAGCAGGTGATACCAATCGAGCTCGCACACGCCCAGGGGGTACCTGAGGCGGGGTGTGATAGGTTGGTATCAGAGCCATAGGTTTTAGCGAATTAGATACTTGGAAGTAGTATCTAGGCTTCAACCATTAATGCTTTTAAAATAAGAAAACAAGGTAACCTTCTGACCGGTATGTAGTTATCTGACAAACAAAATGTTTTGTCTAAGGAAAGAGTTGTGTATAAATCTCTCATATACACGTCGCTCTTACCTGGGAACATCTCTGTTGGAGGTACTACTCTTGGAAGATAACCATCCTTATAGAGCTTTAGTTAAAATAAGAACATTGACTTTAGTGTATAAGATAAGTACTAATACTTCAAGATTGCAGATGTCTGGAGATAATTTCGTTCCTGTTTATTATGATCCTAATCATCCGATTAAACAAGATTCCCCGGAATACCATCCACTAGGTTCCCAAATGAATCCTATATCATCACCCTACTATAACGATGATCCCTTTGCCATTCTTCCTGATAACCATGTTCCTGAATCCCATCCCCAGTCCTATGATACTTCCAGACTATCCAGTCAATAATCCTATTTCAAATAGTTCTGACAATCCATCTTACAACTCTGAATCTCCTGTCCTGTATGACCCATATATGTTTCCAGAACCACCTTATGATGGTCCTTTCAAACAATATTTCCATGCTCCTCCGGGATACCAAAATGCTTATAACGATATTATGCTTGGACTTCGTGAGCCTCCACCAAAATACAGTTATGAGCATAGTATGCCTTCTTCCCCTATCGAATGTGTAGACCGTTCGTTGCGCCAAACGGACGAAGTGAAAAGGGAAAAGACAATGGACAAGGCCAGAACCAAGTTCTATGGGCAACAAGTATACTAGTATGGAGAAAGCTTGATGACCCCCGGCGAAGAACTGATGAAAGATTAAATATTTTTGTTGCATTTTGTTTCTTAATGTAATATACTTTCTTAATAAAATCGTTTTGTTTATTTTCAGAATGGTTGGAAAAAGGAAAGGCCCTAGCTTTCTTCGTTAATTTGCTCATGCTAGTTACTTCGAACGTAAAACAAATGAAACAACTATAGAAAATGATGAGGAAACTGAAAGTTCAACTTTCAGAAGCCTCAGAGAAATAGGAAACCCTAGTGTTCCCTATAATCCTTCTATAAGTTTTCATTTTGCTCCTACCGCTGGAAGCTACAACGTCACTCCAATTTATTCACAAAACTTTCATGAGAGATACACTAAAATACCTTATGAAAATAGATGTGATCCTAAAGAAGAAGAAGAGCATACTGACTCTAATATACCTTACATTCCTTATTATGAGACAATTCCTATTCCTTCTCCGCATATAAAGGAGAATGCACCAGGAAGTGAAAGGGAACAAATGTTGTTGAACCGAATAACTGAGTTGGAACGAGAAAAAGCCGAAGTTGAAGCTCGAAATGCTTTATTAGTTCAAGCTCTTGAAGAAAAGAATTTTAGAAATTTCTAAAATTTATGATTTCTATATGTATTTTCTTGTAAATATTTTATTAATAAAAGTGCTATTTTAATTCCAATCTTGTTCCTGTGATAGCATGTCGAAAAATACTAGACCTTCTCAGAACACAAGGGGAAGGAAGAAACAAGCAGTTATTGATAATGCTGCTGAAAATAATAACTCTCGTGCTGAACTTCAGAAAATGATCACGAAAGAAATAAAGGATTCTCTTCCAATGATCTTTACTAAGTTAGAAAAGAGACTAGCCGATAGGCTATCTGTTCAGCCAACAAATCAAAAATCTATCAATTCTCTACCTTTGACTCAATCTAAACCCGTTACTCTAAAACCCGAAGGTTCTACTACTCATAAGACCAAGAAAACGGAAAAAGAAGAATATTACCATGACTCATCTGATGATGAAGGGATGGATAATAACTATATGAATGTGGAAAAGAAGAGGAAAGTGATTGGCTATACGTATAAGATGTTTCGAGACTGTAAACCATATAACTTCTTTGGAAGAGAAGGAGGAATTGCCACTTTAAGGTGGATAGAAAAGACTTAGTCCGTGCTTTCTATAAGCAAATGCGCGGAGGAAGACAAGTTTTTTATGCTTTCAACTTGTTCAAAGATCAAGCCCTAGAATGGTGGAACAATATAGTTGCTGCCAAAGGAAGAAACGCATCCTATGTCATGGGCTGGAATGCATTTAAAACAAGAATTGAGAAGAAGTATGTTCCCAAAAACGAGAGGGAACAAATCGAAGGAAAATTTTTAAGTCTGAAGATGATTGGAACCAATCATCATGAATATTCAACTAAACTCCTCGAGTATGCGCGGATAGTTCCTCATCAGTGTCCCAAGCTAAAGAAACCTGATAGGACAGGTCCCAAGCCTGCAGATGGAGTGAAGAAGAATGCACGAGCATTCGTTCTCAATACTCATGATGCCGCAGGTATGCCCGATGTTATTACGGGTATTTTTCTTGTCAATGATATTTATGCTCGAGTTTTATTTGACTCTTGTGCAAACCAAAGTTTTATAGATCATAGATTCTGTACACTGTTAAATAAAACTCTAGCTAAATTAGACAAGAAATATATGGTAGAAACTGCCAATGGTGACCTCGTCCAAATCTTCGAAACTCTGAACGACTGTCATATCACACTCTCAGGACATGTTATACCTGAAAAATTATTGCCAATGACTTTGGCAGGTTTTGACATTGTCTTAGGAATGGATTGGTTAGCCTCTAACCAAGCCCGTATCCTATGTGATAAAAAGGCAATAGAACTTCGTTCGCCGCAAGGCAATATTCTTACAATCAATGGTGATAAATTATTCAACTCTGTTGGAATAATTTCCATGTTGAAAGCCACAAAGTACTTAAGAAAAGGATGCTTAGCATACCTTGTAACTGTAACCACCAACACTAAAAAGAAGATTGAAGAAGTGACGGTTGTGGCTGAATTCCTTGATATCTTTCCTCACGAATTACCTGGAATTCCACCCGAAAGAGAAGTGGAGTTCAGAATTAATCTAGTACCCGGTACGACACCAATTGCCAAAGCTCCATACAGATTAGCTCCAACTAAGATGGAAGAATTAAAGAAACAGTTGGATGAATTACTCTAAAAAGAATTCATAAGACCAAGCTCGTCGCCTTGGGGAGCTCCGGTCTTATTTGTTAAAAAGAAAGATGGTTTGATGTGTATGTGTATCGATTATCGGGAACTAAATAAAGTTACGATAAAGAACCGTTATCCACTACCTAGAATCGATTATCTATTTTATCAACTCCAAGGAGCACGATGTTTCTAAAAATCGATCTTCGTTCTGGTTATCATCAATTGCAAGTACAGAAGAAGATATTCCTAAAACTGCTTTCAGAACTTGATATGGTCATTATGAGTTCACGGTAATGCCATTTTGACTTACTAATGCCCCAGCTACATTCATGGATATGATGAATCGAGTCTGTAAACCTTACTTGGATAAATTTGTCATCGTATTTATTGACGATATACTTATTTACTCCAAAAGTAAGGGAGGGCATGCAACTCATCTAAGGACTTCGCTTAAAATCCTGAGAAACGAGAAATTGTATGCTAAATTCTCGAAATATGAATTCTGGCTGTCAGAATTTCAATTCCTTGGACATATCATTAACGCTGACGGCATCCGAGGCAATCCTATTAAGATTGAAGCAATATCCAAATGGTAAATCCCGAAATCACCAACTGAAATCCAAAGTTTTCTCGGTTTAGCATGTTATTATCAGAGATTTATCCAAAATGTTTCCCGAATTGCTGTTCCATTAACTTCTCTGACTCACAAATCAATTAAGTATGAATGGGGACCTAAGCAATCCGAAGCTTTCAAAACTCTGAAACAGAAACTAACTCAAGCACCCATACTGGCTTTACCAGATGAAAATGAAGGCTTTCTAGTTTACTGTGATGCTTCACACACTGGCTTTGGTTGTGTATTAATGCAAGGAAGCAAGGTAATTGCTTATACTTCCCGTCAGTTGAAAACTCATGAAAAGAATTATACGACTCATGATTTAGAATTGGACACCATAATATTCGCTTTAAAATTATGGAGGCACTATCTATATGGAGTCAAATTAACTATTTTCACTGATCATAAAAGTCTAAAGTATATATTCAGTCAGAAAGAACTGAATATGAGGAAAAGGCGTTAGATGGAAGTCATGAATGATTACGATTGTGAAATCTGTTATCATGAATGAAAAGTCAATGTTGTAGCCGATGCCTTAAGAAGAAAAGAACATGAGAAACCTAAATGAGTTTGTGCTTTATGACTCGACCTCTAAATCGATCTTATCACTCGTATTAAGCAATCTCAGAAACTTGCTTTGCAAGAACCCAACCTAGAGGAAGAAGGATTGGGAGGAATGATCAACCAATTGGTCAAAAGTAATGATGGAATTCTTAGATTAAATAAGAGAATTTGGGTTCCTATCTATGGAAACATACGTGAAGAGATTCTTGAAGAAGCTCATAAATCT
Source organism: Smallanthus sonchifolius (assembly GCA_023525975.1). Taxonomy (NCBI): domain Eukaryota; kingdom Viridiplantae; phylum Streptophyta; class Magnoliopsida; order Asterales; family Asteraceae; genus Smallanthus; species Smallanthus sonchifolius. The sequence continues at coordinate 110,293,793 of CM042021.1, forward strand.
AAGCATATGATGCATCCTGGAAGTGATAAAATGTACAAAAACCTAAAAGCCAATTATTGGTGGATAAAAATGAAGAAACATATCGCTATCTATATTGCAAAATGCTTAACCTGTTCTCAAGTTAAAGCTGAACATCAAAAGTCGTCTGGCTTGTTACAACAACTTGAAATTCCTATCTGGAAATTGGAAATGATAACCATGGATTTTATTACTAAACTTCCCCGAACCAGTCGAGGGAATGATACGATCTGGGTTATTATTGGCAGGCTTACTAAGTCTGCTCATTTTCTTCCCATGAAAGAAACATTCAATATGGATAAGTTGGCACAACTATACGTTAATAAAATCGTGTCATTACACGGGGTGCCACTATCTATTGTGTAAGATAGAGATAGTAGATTTACTTCTCGATTCTGGCAAGTTTTCAAAAGATCTGGGTACGAAATTAAATCTTAGCACTGCCTACCATCCTCAAACGGATGGGTAGAGCGAAAGAACCATTCAAACCCTTGAAGACATGTTAAGGGCTTGTGTCATTGATCTTAGAGGAAGTACGAATGACCACTTACCTCTAATAGAATTCTCCTATAACAATAGTTATCATATGAGTATACAGGCCGCTCCTTTTGAAGCCTTATATGGTCGTAAATATCGAACTCCAATATGTTGGTATGAAATAGGAGAAAATCAGTTGTCCGGACCTGAAATAGTCCTGGAAACAACTGAGAAAGTTATTCAAATAAGAGATAGATTGAAAACGGCTCGTGATCGTCAAAAGAGTTATGCTGATAAAAGACGAAAGCCGTTAGAATTTAACGTAGGTGATAACGTTCTGTTGAAAGTTTCACCCTGGAAAGGCATTGTAAGATTCAGAAAGAAAGGAAAGTTAAGTCCTAGATTCGTAGGACCATTTAAAATCTTGAAAAGAGTTAGGCCTGTGGCCTATCAACTCGAATTGCCAGAAGAAATGAATGGAATACACGATGTATTCCATATATCCAATCGGCGCAAGTGTTTGGCAGATGAATCCCTGGTAATACCCCTACACGATGTAGAGGTAGATGAAAAACTAAGATTTGTGGAACAACCTTTGCAAATTAAGGATTGAAAAGAAAGAAACTGATGATTGTGAAAGTAAAATGGAACTCCAGACGTAGACATGAGTACACGTGGGAACTGGAGTCTGAAATGAGAAAGAAATATCCGCACTTGTTTGAATAAACTCGAGGACGAGTTTAAAGCAAGATGGGGAGCATGTAACACCTGCCACAAAAGTGTCCAAGATTTAGTCAAGGTACAAACCCTAGGGACTATAAATATATGAATATCAGAAGTCTAGGGTCAAATTTGAAAAATAAGAAAATTGGGTAGATAGCGGACCGCTATCAAATCCCATAACGGTCTGCTATGCGTCAGGGTTGGGTGACAGACCCCCATGACCCTCATAACGGTCCGCTAGCCACAATCCAACCGCAATTTCTTAAGCTGACACGTGTCTTGTGACTTAGCACCCATAACGGACCGCCATGACCCTCATAACGGTCCGCTAGCCGTAAAACGAGGTGCGGTCCAATCAGAATGGGACGTATAGGGCTGACGTCCTTTGTGGGTGTTAGCGGGCTGCTACGCCCATACATAACGGTCCGCTACGGACCCAGATTCACCCCTATAAATAGACCATCGATTTCAATCAGTTTATCATCGCAAAACACGAATCCAGCTTCCAAATCTTGTTCCAGGAGCTACCTAGACTACTCCCGACGATCCCGGTCCAACTCCCGCTCATTCTAGTTCCCGGATTAAGAAGAAACGCTTATAGAAATGCTGATACGCTAGAGAAATCAAGCTTAGAAGCTAAACTATAAACCTTCAACTTTAGAGGCTCATTCTTATAAACAAGCTGAATACTTTATCTCTATGAAAACTTGTGTTAAACATTTTATTTACGAAAATGGCCAAATAAAGGTTAAGGGAGGTTCACCTACGTGTAAGTATTCGGGCCATAGGTATACGTATAACTTGCAAGGGATACTTGGGTCACGGGTGAAAGTCTCGGATCACGGCTGGTACTTCCCTTTTTAACAAATGAGGAGACATGAGTCCTCGTTGTTATAAAAACATACTACCAGTGTATACAGTGGTGCAATAATCAGGACATGAGGGTCTGCTGAATGTGTAGATTGAACAATGAAGTTGTGATTATCAAATTAATAATTGTTTGTGCCAAATGCTTTTTAGTTTTAGGATAATTGTATTCACCGGCGTTCGCGCTGACGTTTCATTTTCAAAATGTTTTCAGGAAATCAATAAAATATGATGGAAAAAGGAATAAGGGCAGGCGTATATGAAATATGACCCATGAAAAGAAAAGGATGGAATGCACGTATGATTCTCAGGCCTCGTGTAAAGGGAAATCCTGAAAAGATGAAAAGGAGATAGGACCAGGGAATTGATCAACCCTGGGTTGTACTATTTCCAGTGGCTTATATTTATTTGATTTCAAACCATATTTTGTAATCAAATCAAGGAGGGTATTTAAGACCCTATGTTTATAAAGTAAATATAAAACTTTTGTCTTCCAACTGAGTTTTGATATTTACCAATACAACCCTTGAGGTTGAAAGAATGTTGAAATGATCCTTTTGAGAAAGACTTCCGCTGTATTTACAAAGACTCTGAAATCAAAGCAGGTGATACCAATCGAGCTCGCACACACCCAGGGGGTGCCTGAGGCGGGGTGTCTAGGGGCTGATCGTGTTAACCGGATTTCGGGTTGATACGCGTGATCGATTATGAGTTATTTGTGTTGTAATCTCGATCCATGTCGGTGAGAGTTACTGGGTTATAATTAATGGATGAGTCTTGGGTGGTGAACCCTTATGGGAATTGGTCGGTAATATGGGGTATTTTCATGTTAATAAATAGCAAATCATTTTATAAGGATCGGGATGTCCTACGTTGACATAAATGATATTTGTGACGAGATGGTTTCTACTTAAATCAAACTATTAGAAGTAACTCAGCGTAGCAGACTTTGTATGTACGTTAGATTGTTTTGCAAGTGAGGTATCTTGGCTTGGGAGCGATGCTAGTTGGATTGGTGTGCATGTATTCGTAAGGTAAGGTTAAGAACTATAACGAGTTAAAATAGATGAAGAGTATTTTGATTAAGACTTCTGATGTATGTTTGTATAGTAAAACGAGTAATTAATTTTAAAGAGAATACCCAGTGATAAAATCCAACTGTACGGTGTCCGGCTTGGGGCCTTACACTTACAAGCTTCATATGGGCGGCACTAAAGGGACAACAGTAAGTCCTTAACTAAGGTTAAGGTGACACTATGGTGTGTGACACTGATGTGGCGACACTGTCCAACGACACTGTCACAACACTAGTGTCGGAGACACTAATGGCTACACTAGGGTAGGCGACACTAGCGTAGAATTGATAAATTTCACATATCGATTTATATGCATATCGTTTAGCATGCTAACATTAATAGGCGTCTAGTTCGGAGTAACATAAAATCGATAAGGTGAGTCAAGAATCCCTATTTACTTGTTTCTAGGGTGATGTGCATACTTAATGAATATTTATGAAATGACAAATGTAAGAAATGAAATGTTTATGAATAAACGTTTTATGAGAGAAATGACTTATGAAACAATAACATTAATGAAATGAAAGGTTTATGAAAGGAATGTTTTATGAAAATGGAATGTTTATAAAAGGATGATTTATAAATGAAAGAAAGGGTTTTTGAACGAATGAAATATTTTATGAAAAGAAAACGGGCAATGTTTTAAAGAAGTCATCACATGTCTAATCTGTCAAATTAATGAATTGTCGAATGAATTATGGAAATGTACCTCCCATCCTTTTGACAACATTTGGGAAAGCCATAGTGCCATAACTCTAACAGGGATAACGCATATGTGGCATGTCAATGGTAATTACGGTTGTGCAATTGGCGAAGGTAGTAACGACGGTCACTCGGGGTTTGCGTGACCCGTAAAGGATAAATGGTATTACCTTATGGACTGGCGAGTCGTAAGGGCGAGTCATTACCTTATGGACCTACGAGTCATAAGGGTGATGGTATTACCTTATGGACCTTCGAGTTGTAAGGTCGATGAAACTACCTTGTGCACCTACGAGTCCCAAGGGCGAAGAAGGAACCAGAAACATAATGAAATAAAGGGAATGGATGATGATACATATTTAGATAATAATGTGTGACTTAAAAGGATGTTAAATGTGGAATGTATGTTTCATTAAATTATTTCTTTAACGATGATCGAATGATGAATGTTGTTGTTCTGATGAGTTACCCGGTATTAGAGATCTAGCATCTCTTGTGAATGTTTGAGAATGATTTAATGTTTTAAAGAATTGTTTTAATTGCTGGTAATATTGGATATGTAATGACGTTAATTCTGCTGCTTTATGTTATTTGAAGTTTAAGTACTGTTGGTGAATGAGTAAAATCTAACACGTGAGGCCTCTCGTGTTTGGGGCCTTACAGATAGAATCTGTGTAAGAAGATATTGTAAGTTTATGGAAAAGGAATCTTGGAATTGGGATAATCACCGAAAGGAAGTAGGTACAAAAGGAAACAGAATGGACGGATTTCGTCGTACAAGGGTTTGATGAACCTATTACTCTACCTATCAATTCTGAGATCAACGGTGACAAACAAGATGTGCAAGTACAAGAACAAGTTGGCTTACCAAACTCTCCCGTTACACCACCAACCTACACCTACAACCCTCATTCTGATGAAGAAATTACCATCACCTCATCAGGAAGTTTGAACAACAAATATGACCATACACCATTACAAGGTTTCAAGCACTTAACGGGTGTACATGAAAGAGCACATAGGGCAGAAAAAGAAGAACTACTACTAGCCGAAGAAGAACCTCGTAACTTTAAAGAGGCTGCTACAGATGAAAGGTAGACTCAATAAATAAGAATAACACTTCGACGTTATCTACATTGCCTAAGGATCACAAGGCAATAGGTCAAAAGTGGGAATTCAAAGCAAGGCAAGGTTAGTAGCAAAAGGCTACGTACATGAACATGGAATTGATTTCGACCAAGTATTCGCACCAGTTGCATGTATCAAAACAGTTCGGTTAATATTTGCTTTAGCAGCATATCATGGATGGGAAGTACATCATCTGGACGTAAAATCAGCATATTTGCATGGAGATTTAAAGGAAGAAGTTTACGTGTCACAACCAGAAGGATTCATAAATACAGAAAACACAGGAAAGGTGTACAGGCTTTCAAAAGCCTTTTATGGATTAAGGCAAGCACCACGTGCTTGGAATGTAAAGTTAGATCAAACCTTGAAATCCTTAGATTTCAAGAAATGTGATCAAGAACAAGCAGTCTACACCAAAATGAACGAATCATCTATGCTAATAATTGGAGTTTATGAGGATGACCTAATAGTCACGGGCACTCCAAGGAAGGATATTAGCATATTCAAATAATAAATGGAGGATAAGTTTGAAATGAGCGATATTAGATTGCTAGGTTACTACATCGGGATTGAAGTTAACCAATCAGGGGGTGAGATTTATATCAAGAAAACATGGTGCATAAACAAAATCTTGAAAGAAAGTGATATGGTTAACTTCAATATATGAAACAAAGATTCCCATGGATACGGGAACAAAACTGACAAAGACTGAAGGAGGAAATCGGATAGACGCAACGCATTACAGAAGCCTAATTGGATGTCCTAGGTATATGTTACACCCAAGACCAGATCTATGTTTATCAGTTGGATTACTTAGTTGATTCATTCAAGAACCGATGGAGCATCACTTAAAGGACATAAAGCAACTACTACACTACATCAAAGGCATAAAGGAGCATGGAATCATCTACAAAAGACAAGGAGGCTGCAAGATAAAAGGTTATAGCAACAGTAGTTATGGTGCTATTATGGATCAAAGAAAATGAACAACTGGATTGGTATTCTACTTTGTATAATCACCTATAACTTGGAGTACACAGAAGACGTAAACAATAGCATTATCATCCTGTGAATCAGAATTCATGGGGGGCTACTGCAGGACCATGTCAGACACTATGGTTAAAAAGGCTACACAATGAAATCACGGGCCAGAAGGAAGAAAAGATAACTCTAAAGGTGGCAAACATATTTGCAATAACACTTATAAAGAATCTAGTTTTTCATGGAAGGAGTAAGGACATAGATACACGCTATCATTTCATCAGGGAATGCGTGGAGAATGATCACATCAGTGTGGAACATATCAGTGGTGAATTACAAAGGACATATATACTAACTAAAGCTCTTGCAAGGATCAAGTTCATCACTATGAGACAAATGCTCGGAGTTCAAGATCTACGACAAAGCAACAATCGAGATTAAGGGGGCGAATGTGAAGTTAATCCCGTTCGTTACTTATAGATAAAAGTGTAGGGGTTAGAATTATACTATGTTTTAGTTTATATTTACATGTATGTAAAGTCTAGGGGTTAGAATTATACAAACAAAAGCTGGTAACCACCAAGTCCACATGGCATGAAGTCATGAAACAAAGAATGGATGTCATCAAGTTCCGACACCTCTTCATGTTGACGGTACAAGTTAGGCTTGTGTATAAATGGATTGCAAAAGTCAAAGTCTTGTATCCATCACATTCACATTCATAGTTATATTAAATCTCTGTTGCAATCAAGATTGTGTTGTGTTCATCCAAATCAGGGCAACACACCATTTGTTTACGATAGGAATAGAACCACAACTTTTTGGGAAGGGACGCCATACAATACGTCTGAATACCATTGGACGAAATGCCCTTTGGTATTTTCATGGTTAATTACGTAGGTTTATTTTATAACTGACTTGTAGTTATATCACTGATATCATTACGAGCATGTTGTTTAACATTAACTGTAGCTTTTTGTCAACATTTTAAAACCAATTTATTGTTAAGTTATCAATGATTTATAGTTTTTTATCATCTTAAACTAACAAAAAATACTTATGTTTTTGAAGGCATTTAATTGTTTGAAACAATTTTATGCTGATAAACTTAGGTGAAATTCCCCATTACTTTTAGGTTGAAAGCAAAGTAATACTCAACCTTTTATGATATGCATTCATCTATAACATGACAACAAATTAAAAGTAATCGGTTAAATATTTGCAATAAGAGCTTTTATGAATCTGCAATGATGAGTGTATTCCATTGAGATTTATATATACCAGACACCGTTTCTGAGCTCTCCCCAGCTTTTCCATGCTTTCTGGGGCTATGTTTCCCATTTTGCCTTTGCCCACAGATTAGTTTACTTGTTTCTGTTTTCCAGGTATGGTAACTATATGCCTTATTTTTTGGTTCGGTTTACTCAAAAAGTTAAACACATCTCTAGAATAACTTTCAAGGCATTTAATTCAAATCCCCACTCAAAGAGAAAGGACAGGCAACATATGTATTAGAAATCACCCTAACCCGCTCACAAAACATTCTATCACCCAAACCGCTCTTTCTGATCACTACAAAATAGAGGGTTTATAGCGAAGAACACATTTGGTGGAAAAGCCTCAAAGAAAGTTAGAGCCATTGAGATAGATGACGTGAGTAGAGAATTTACTGACGGGTTACTTGCAAACTTTACCAAAGGATCACCGATTGTTGCCATGGCCGGACAGCCGTCGGAAGGAACCAAGTTGTTACCGACAGAAGAAAACGACGGTACTCCATCGGTGAAAGTTTCGTATGTAGGAACTATGTACGTGTCAATCCGAGTCAAAATTTGGTAACAACCGAGTTCCTAACGACATAGGTCAACCATAGTATTCTGTCGGCACTTTCCAACGGATCAATGACAAATATATATAAACTTTATCTTTTGTTTTATTTTTCTGATTTCTGCCGTTAATCCGTAGGCAATTATAATGACAAATGTTTATAAAATTTGTTTTTGATTTTTCTTTTGGATTTTCTACTGTTCTTTGGTGATATTTCATAATACTCGGTTTTCTAGCAATGCTTAGTATTAGAGGTATTCAATATTTGAACCAAACTTGAAATTTAATACGAATGCGAATTCGAATTCCATCTTTGAATTCTCTAATCTAATTAACAATCAATTCGAACTTAGATTTCGAATTAAAAGTTAAATACGAATTTGTGATTTTCAATTCGAATTGTATATATAATTTTTTTATTATATTTAACTTAAAAAATATGAACTTTTTATTTTATTACAAGTCGAATCTAATTTTGAATTAATGCCAAATTAGAATTTCAAATTCGAATCGGTTTTTTTGAATCCAATTCGAATTCAGATTCAAAATCTAATAATCGATTAACTCCAGTGCCTTGAAATTCGGTTTAATTGCTAAACCCCCTAAGTAGCATAGTTTGATTTTCCATGATCTAGTTGGAAGGTAACTAATTCAAAGTTTATCCCTTTAGAACAAAACCACAATTGTAACAATCACCATTACTAGAAAGCTCATTCATTCGAATAAGCTTGAAAAGTAAAACTAGTGAAAATAGATAAGCTTGCATCAAGATGAATTTGCAAAGGGATTTAGCCTAATGTGGGTTGAATATTATGACCTTAGTTACAAGGGATCCTACAATATTTCCTTGGAAAATATGAAGATTAATAGATGAATTATTTTTACCTAAGATCATGAATTACCATCATCATCTTGCTCGATTTCAGATGCGGGTTCATCTTCTTCTTCCAATCCATTAATGCAGTAAGCTCCATGTCCTTGGCCGAAAGCTTTAATGTGATCTTTCAGTGATCTTTTGTGTTTAAAATCCGAACCACAAATGCAATACCAAAGCTTCCCACAGTTCTTTTCATGTGTTCTCCAATCACCCCGAACTGCAAAAGCTTTGCCACATTTTCTACACATGAAAGGCTTTATTCCATGCTTTCTTTTGTAATGTGTTTGCAGCGTTCTAAAGTCTTTGAGCGGCCTTGATCGAGGGTGATCGATATTATTGCGACACCCAAGTGCACAGCAGTAACATGGTAGCTTCAACATGCCAGTTGGTTGAGTTCCCCTTAGAGACTCCGGGCCTTTCCTGTATTGAGATCCATGCCCCCACATATGCATCTACAATACCAGTATATGTGTAAAATAATAATAAAAACCTGTGAGATGGTGGGTATTATTGATGAACTACTTATAGGAATTATAAAGGAAACTAAATCTAATCATAACTCCTAATTATGATAAAGATAATTACAACAAATTTTATCTATGTAACAAATCTTAATTAACTAGCATATTTTTTTCTAGTTATAATTAATAATTTCTTATCAGATATATATCTCTAACAATATATAAACCAACATCGATAATTAACTTAAGACACAGACACACACACTATCATTCAATAATTTTTAAATTTCATGAAAATTCAACAATGAAACTAATTAAATTTGTAAACTTGGATCATAGATCCCAGTGCATTAATTCCTTGGACATATATGCAGCATCCTTCAAGCATAATTATGCTTTAAACTAGAGACAATTTCAACACATAGAGATTAAACACTGCACACACTTGAGTATTCTACATCTTTTTGGACTTGACCATTATTATCTTGCTTGATTCATGAAGGTGAATTGTAATATCATCTACAAAAGAATGCAAAGAAGAGAGAGAAAAAGTGTGTGTGTGTGTGTGAGAGAGAGAGAGAGAAAGAGAGAGAGAGAGAGACAGAATGAAAATCTTGAAAGATAACGTTAAAAACTTAAGACACTGTAAAACATGTTCAGTTTGCCACTATTCAAAAGCACAGATTTCCAGGTATACTAAAAAGCAGAAGGAAATATTGCCTGTGTAGTTAAATCAAATAAATTTGTAGGGTACCACTGTTCCTAAGCCTCATCAATCAAATTCAGATCCCAAAATCCGCAATCCATGCAGATTAATAAATTATATCAAGCAAAAAGCATTAGTGTTTCTTGTTGACACTTTGATCCCACAAACAAATAATAACCAGGAGATCTATCTTATGTCAGAACTCCATTCCAGCAAAAAGAAACAAGTTAACATAACCCATCTGGGCAGGCTTTCAAGAAACCAAAATGATCAAGCTTTCTTGATTGATCTATGATCGTTTAGGTTGTACGATCATGGAAGTTTAAAAAAGAGACAAATAGGTTGAATTAACTGCTTTAAAGATGGAAAGAAACTAAAGGACAAAATAGAAGAAGATGAACATGTTTTGAATTGATCTATTGAAATAAAACTGAACAAAGAAGAGGGCTTTGAACTTTTGATATCAATTATTAAGTACCCAACCTGCATATTGTTGTATCTATTGAAGGTCTTGAAGCAAACAGGACAAGAGAATTGAGTAGGGCCAATAAGAATCTGAGATGGTGTTGGTATCCAATACTGACCCTTGTTGAGTCTGCTAATAGGGCTATAACCAAGACTACCTTCATCTCCATCTCCATCTATGATCTTCTGACTATTAGGTACCATGATTTCATTAGTAGTAGAGGAAGAATTTGATGAATTTGAGATCAAAGATGCAAGATCAGCCGCACTAGCCTTTGGTAACCCTATGTGCAAAGCCACAGTCACAGCAGCTTCATCATCTTTATCTTCATCATCAACATCATCACCATCCACATCCATATCTTGATGAATAGTACCACTGCAAGAGGGTGGTTGTTGTTGATGATAATCTTGTTTTCTTGATGGGCTCAAGCTCAAGAGAGGGAGGGCTTCTATGAGAGGAGGAGAAGAAGGTGGGGTTGGATGTTGATTATTGATACAAGTGGCTGGATTATAGTTAAAGCTGTGAATGGTTCTAATGCTTGAATATGAAGAAGGTATAAAGCTGTTGTAGAAGTAGGTTTGGGGGTGTTGATATTGAAGATTAGACTGAACATGATGGGGAGAAACTGTAGGGGATGAGTTACTGGTAAATTGATGCATTCTGAACCACTGTGAGTAGAGATTTGAAGAGTGAGGGTCAGTCATGTTGGTGATGAAGAACAAGAGGTGAGAGAACTGGTATGCTTGATGACTCTTAGCTTTGTGTGTGTGAGAGAGAGAGAGAATGTATGGTGATGGTGATGGTGATAAGGAGGAGTAAATAAGAGACTTGTTCAGTGTCTTTAACAATTATTTCATTATATAAAAGAGAAGCCATGTAAAGGTACATGATGCTACGTGCGGATGGGTGTGTGGGTATATACCAATCTATAACTCAAATTTATTTCCACGGTCAAAATACACTATATTGGCATGTCCTTCATCATCAGGAAACTTGAAAGCCCTACGTATTTTTTTGGCTAGTTTTTATGCACATGTTTAATGTTTTAGTTCATAATATTAAATAACTGATTTTGAAATATGTATATCAACTTAATATAATCAGTATTGTACAATTAACATGACCAAGCAATCGGTTGTTTAATTTCATGGAGGTGTATATCTTTCATTTTATCATCTTAGAAATAGTAGGCATGATCCGTTATTGTTTTCATTACTCGCTCGTCTCGTGATCCAAACTCGCACCCGTTTCGTCACTGGTTTTTCATGCTTTATAACTTCCCCTCTCCTCTTCAACTTTTTGTTACATCCTTTGTACCTACGAAGTAAAACAATGGATACCAAAATAGTTACAATGAAAAAAAAAATAAAACAAAATAAATTGGATTAAAGGGTAGTGCCCGAGTAAATAGCATATCAAATAAAAAAAAGAATATAATCAAAGCACCCTCAACCTTCCCTGACTGAAAACAAACCATGGGAGAGACCGAGCCATCAAACAAGGATAAACAATATAGCATACCCATCTAAACAAGCTCAAAACCTGAGCAAACAGAAGTTAAATAATACTAAAAAACTAGAGTGGGTAATTCATTTACCGTTGGACCTGACCGATTACCGACGGGTTTAAGAATTTGGTACTTTCATATTACCGATGGATTTACCGACGGGTGTTCTTTTTTTAAATTTATTTAATTTAAAATTTATAATAATTCATTTTAAAAAAATTATGTAAAATTTATAACAATTCATTTTTCTAAAGAGAAACTATACACGCACATTACACGAAGCCACAAAATACTTATTTAGGCTTGAGATTTGTCGTTTTTGAAATACACGGAGGTTGCCATTTTAAGGCTTGAGAAACTCCATTGTTACAATATTGGTTATTTATAAAAAAAAATTAATAATTGTTTTTGGTTGTCTTTTTGAGAAAAACCGGTTGTTTAATTTATAAAAGGTTTTATAAACGGAATATTCATCGGTAACGTGGCCCCGCCAAAAAACGTTTGAAAAGTCTGGCGGGATTCTTATCTAGAACATCCGTAGAAAATCCCGACATGTGTGTTTCTAGCCAAGAAGAAAAAACATGTGATGGTGGGCTAAGACTTGGTGGGCTTGGGCCGAAAATTGTAAGGAGAACGAAGGGATAAACCCTAGTTCCCTCTAGTATCAGCCCTCATTCCAACAAAACACACTAAATTAGTTTAGAGAGAGAGTGTAAGCATTCTAGAGAGAGAAAGTGCAAGAAATTTCACCATTTGGCTCAAGATCTGCTCTAATACTCCTCCGTTGTTAGAGATCGAGAATACATGAAGAAATGCTGTCTTTGAGGTAAGGATCGAACCCGGATCTCTGTTTTTTTGTTTGAAATAGGTTTTGGGATAAAACTAAGGTTTTCATCTCAAAAATAAAGTTTTTTCATGTAATCTGATGAATAAAGCCTAGATCTAGCTTCATGGAAGTTAGATAAACGTTTTGGACGTAAAAAGTTACAAACTTGGATAAAAAACGGGCCTGTTAGGGTTGAAAGTTCATGTGGCGACACTGGAGACGACACTACCTCCGGTGGCGACACTAATCGGGGAAGAAAAGGTGTGGATCCCGAGGTCTGCCAATGATTGGCAACACGTGTATTAGGCGACACTAGTGTCCGAAGGCTCTAAGTGTTGCTACACTAGCGTCCAACGACACTAAGTTTAGAACGCAAGTTCTGGAGACACTGATAGTATGCCTGGAAACACTACCTAGGTGACACTGATAATGTGCTTGGCGACATTGCCCAGGCGACACTGATCATGTGTGGTGACACTGAGTGTTAGGCGACACTATAGGCGACATTAGTCAAAATTGATAGTCTTCGCATGTTAACTCTTATGCAGATCGCCTAGCAAGTAACCTAACTTAGTATTTTCGTTCAGAGTTAATTACCAATGACCATGTGAGTTCTAGATCCCCTTTTATGCATGCTTTTGGGGTGGTGTGCATACTGTGTGTTTATTATAATTGTGTGTTAATAAACAAAAGCGAGTAAAGTATTTTCCATAATTGTGTGTTGGTAAATGAAATGAAAGAAAGTTTAAAAGAAGGCAAGACGTGTGTTTTTACACAAGTAAAGAGGTTTACGAAGGTTAACAAAATTTTAAGAATGTTTTTAATAAACTAAGAATGTAAACGTTTTAAGAAGTCATTACATTGTCTACATATGGGAAAGGGAAGGAAAGAGTTCCTTTGGGAACAAGTGCCAGGTCAGTTATGGGCAATGCCCCCTTTATAAGAGCCTTCATGATTCCCTAATAGTTGTACAATTGGTTTAGTGTGTAAGGGTAACCACAGTTACTCATAGGGTTAGCGTGACCCTACGTGTGTTATGTCTGCATCATGGACGGTCGTCATGATAAAGACATTGTGTATACTTTATGGACGGCCATCATGAACGTTACGTAGCTATGTTGACGGTCTTCACGGAAGACAGTAACAAGTGTGAATTGACAGTTGTGGTATGTATTAAATGGACAGTAGTCATGGATGCGACCGACAGGATAGACGGTTTACGTGTGAAAACAGATAAGACATAATAATGTACGACATGCAAGGAAAAGTGTGTGAATGTTATGCATTTACCGGTAAGTGTGGTAGTGTGTGTAAATCCTTCTTCTTTTATTAAATAATTTGCTTATTAATATATGTTTATGTAAAGCGAGAACTCACTCAGCGTTAGCTGACTTTTAGTATTCACATCAGGCAAAGTGTAGGTACGAAGATAGCTCTTGGAATGCTTGGCTGGATGAGAGGAATTGTCCGACATCGAAGACCTCTGGCATCCCATTGTTATGTTTGAAAGTTATACTATTGAGATAATAGTTTAAATGTTTTAATCAGTAGACAATTTTATACGATGTAATGATGTTTATTTCTGCTGCAATGAACACTTTTTAAGTTTAAGAACTCCTTGTGAATGAGTAAATCCAACAAGTGAGGCTTACCGGGATCGGGGCCTTACACGTTGGTATCAGAGTAATAGTTTGAGAGATTCAGACATTCCCGATGTCTAGACTTAAACTTAGAATGGGACCAAGTAAAGGATGCCAGATACGGGTAACTCGTAGCCAAGAATCAGACAAGTGTAGTGAGTACAGTTTTCCCTGTTTGACGAGATAGATTAGGACAAGGGTTTTTAATGTTAGTCGTAAAGGTGGTCAAATAGAAACGAAGAAGTGGTGTAGTAGTTAATTGCATATGGCCAGTGTATATTAATAGCTTAACCTACTTATTGTGTTATATTTGTTGACTAGCGTGGTAATGTTAAATTCCTTATTCCTTATCCCTTATCTTTCAGTTAAGTAGAATGGCTGGTAGAAGAGGTGGAAAGCGTGGTGGTGGTGTACCGAGTGTCACAGTAGAGCACCTATCAATCAAAGACAAAAGGATTAGGATAGTATCCATACTGGCCCAGAGGTTAGTGTAACATCCCTAAATTTCCACACTATTATACTTGTTAGAATTCTATTGATTCTACGTTTAATTCATGAATACATACTAACATCTTGCCATTAATAGTAACTTGGATGCCCTAATTTCAACACAAAAATCAAACTTTAGAGAGGTTCAATATTTTTGTAATTCCATTAAAATTGAAGGACTAGATTTGCATATATGAAAATCTAAAGGGTTATAAGGAACCTTTTTATAAAAGAATAAAGATTTAAATATTTTAAACAAATATTTGTATTATTTATAAAAAAATTCATAAATTATTATTAGTATTTAAATTTTCGGAAATATCAATATAAATAATTATATTATTAAAGCTATTAAAACTATTAAACTTATCTAATCTAATAAAACTATTATATATAATCAAACCTATTCTAAACAAATACAAATTTCTAACTAACTAACTAATCCTAACCCAATCCATTCTTAGTATTATCTCATTCTAACAATTAATCTCTTGTTAATTCTTATTCTGTTAGTTACCGTTATACCCTCTTGTCTCTACTAATTGAACCTTAGAATCCTCTAGAAAACCCCTCTATATATTTTGAATATTTTATAAAATAATAAACCATGATTATCTTCTTAGAAATCCTAGTCAAAGTCCAACAATTATTCCTCTTATTTCTCTTAATTCCTCACTATAAATAAAGCAACCCATTTCCTTCATTCTCCACCATCTACTGCGAAAATTATAGAGCTTCCAAGCTGCCAAGATAGTTCCCTAGCATCCTCTTGAAGATCCAAGTTCATACCTTTCCGTTTTAAGTAAGTTTCTCGCATTTTGTTCTTCATAGTTCATACCTTTCCTATTTAGTTTTCTTCAAAATCTAGAATCATATTTTTAGTAAAACCCGCTAATTCCAATTTTCAAATTGAACCCCTCTACTATTCAACTTATTCATTTCAATCCCAACTAAACTCATATTTTCACTTTCAACCCTTATCTTCTCCAACCTTACCAAACACGCCCTTAACTTGGTTTTGAATACAAATAGAGTAACCTTCAAACCGGTTTATAGGTATCTGATAAACAAAAGGTTCTTGCTAGGAAAGACGAGGTTCTGATCCAACTAACTCTTTCCTGGGAACTTTTCTGTTGGAGGTACTACTCTGCAATGATAGGCACTTCTGGTATACCACAATCACTTTCAACTAATTACAATAAAAACCCCTCAACTATTCTAAACTTGATTCTAACTTAATCAACCAACTTACTTAGTGTAATCCTTAAGATATCACTTAATCCAAGTTACTGCAAGTGCAAGATCAACCCATCAATAGCCCCTCTTTTACTTTTGTACTTTGGGGTGGAAAACATGCTCATATATCAAAATGGAAATCAAATTCTATAGTCAAAACTATTTTCTTTCAAAGTCAATAACAAACTTTCTAATTCGAGTAAACCTAAACCGTTTTATACATGCTGCTATTCTATGTCGCGTTATACTAAAAAGTCTCTCTTATTTTCTAAAATCTACACAACCATTAACTTCAGGGAAGCCACGAGAGTAAGTAAATAGATCTATTGGCCTGACTAACCCATCCGGTTCTCAGGTTAATGCATGTCAATCAATTCTGGACGTCCTTCAAGTTGACGTATTCTTTTCAACTTAGAAGGAGTTGGGTGTTTAGAAACTGCATACTAGACATTCATACTATTGGTCTAACTCCTTGTGTTAAGGAGTTGGACGGGAGAGAATTCGATCACTAGGCTTGGTTGCGACTCATGTATGTGTTGGATATAGAATGTCCGATCGTCAATTAGGTCAACGTTATTATCGAGGTATGATTCAAAGAGTTACACTTTGGGCAACAAGCAATTAATAATATTTAACTGTTAAATATTATAGTTCACGAAAGACGGATTTAATAAACGGCAAATAAATATTTAGAGAAATATTTCTCGGAGAAATTGTGAATTAATTATTTAGAGAATAATTATTTACGGGGATTAATGTTTAAATGTTAAACATTAAAGAATCAAGTTTTTTCTGATTCTTTGTAATCAGTTAAAATGCAATGGTTAATAATAATTAAGAGTTAATTAGTTAGGGATTAATTGTTAATGCCCTAGGGTCCCAGTCTGTAATTAAAATGGTTATAAATATAACGTTAAGTCTAAACCCTAATTACAAGTTGTTGCCTCCACCTCAAAACCTACGCCCCCTTGCTTCGGTTTTCGTCTGACGCCAAACCGCTGCCATCCGTCGTCGCCAGCCGGCCACCGCCGTGAGACACTGTTGCACGCCGTCGCTTCCGTCGGTTTTTCTCTTGCGCAATCGTGTGACGTTTTGCTGCAGGTTTTCATGAACGTGTCATCTAGCATGACGCTTGTTGAACCAATGTGTTCTTATTTGGTTAATCGTCGAAGGTACAATACTGGACACCCTATGGTTGCATTTATTTTATTGTCTATACGCGTGTAATCGGATCATTGAACGGGATCCAGATCTGATCTGTTATTCGTACTAAAATTGCTTCCGCTGATTAAATCTGATTTATTTATTTAAAGCATTTAAATATAATTGTATTTTAAAAGTTAAAACTGCTACGATGATTCCCAACAGTGGTATCAGAGCCACCTTTACGCGCGTTTAGACATATTGTTTATTTTTATCGATCTATTGTTTTATTTGTCAAAAAAATTATTTGACAAAAGATCAAGCCTTTTTCGTTTAGTATGATTGTGTTGATTGAATCGAGCACTAGTGACCTGTGGTTGTGATGCATGTGTTTTTTGGTTTGTTTATCTTTGTATTTTTATGGATTATTTGGAACCCGTTGTAATAGTTTGGTTTATTTATTTTATTTATTTTTAGTGATTTGTAAATAAAAATTATAATCCTAAATAGACGAAGACTTGAAGACCAAGGCGGACCATAACAGGATTAAAGATGAAGATCTAGGACTAAGTGGGAGATAACAGATTTGTTTACTTTTTGTTATCCCCTATATCAGTCCGGTTCTCGTTTGATGCCTCGAACGAAACCGGACAATTTTACTAGTTGCTCGGTTCATGTGTTTTATTTATTTTTGTGGTTGTGACATATTATTTAGGATAATAATTAAACCGAAAAAAATTTATATAACTTTTGACATAATCTTAAAACGAAGAGATATTTAAATTGTTTATTTTTCTCGAAAAGGTTATTAAATAAAAGTGTGTTTTATTTAAAAGTAAAACAAGTTTTAAATTTAGTAGTTTTATTTAATACAATTTTAAATTATTTAAAGAGTTGATTAGTTTAAAATATAGTTCGCGATTAACGACCAATTTAGATTAAATAATAATACAATTTTGAATCATGCTTCTCGTCGTCCAAAATGTTTTTAACCCTAATCGCTAATTTTAAAACATTAAGGAAATCTCAAACTTAATGTGACACCCACATCCCGGCTCACCCGAGATGCCGGCCATTTGTCGGATTTACTCATGAACATATAGTAAACAGAGATCGTACACAAGGGAAGACTTTAAAATACTATATTTATTTCATAAAAAATTGTTTAATGTACATTCGAGAGAAAGTACAAATATATCTATTCTAATGCCAGTTTTCTAGATGATGTCAGAAAGCCCCCAGATGCCTCTACTCTAGCCCCTTGCCTTTACTGCAGGAAGCTACATCTTTACTTGATACATATGCTTAAACACATGTCAGCGTACGCTGGTGAGTTCTAAGTTTTAGTCAAAATATCTTTGACCTCTGTCTCATACATAAATGGATTTATATGACACGTAGTAAAATATAACATTAACTTCTTGCCCAAACATAATACATTATGCTTGCACACTTGTCTGTTTTGAGGTCACGTTAACCTCTAAGTTGTCATCACCGCTTATACATACACTTGCATAAGGTGTCTATACTACTTTCCACAAAGAATTGTAGTACTTCTCTGCGTCTATCTAAGTTGCAAAATATTATGTGGCATTTGGCCAAAAGTGGCAAAAAATCTTTTCTTTCTTTATATACCAATATGGTCTAAATATTTGACATGGCAAAACATGCCAAAAACTCTATCTCTTTCTCTCTACTCTTCGCCATGACAATGATTGCAAAGACCTCTGCTAGTCAAGGTATACCCTGACTTCTCTTCCATTACTTATCTAGGCACACCATGACAAGTCTAAAACGTTTTACGTGTCAAAACCATTTTCTTTCTCAAAATCTTTACTTTATGAAATCATGCCAAAAGGAAAGTATTTATCTCTTTCTCTTTCAAAATATGTTTTTATCCTAAATCTTTCTAAAGGTTTCTCCATGGTATATCAAAGAAGATAAGGTGGTTATCTTTCCAGAGTGGTACCTCCAACTGAAATGTTCCCAGGAAAGAATGACGGGTGAAGGAGGGATTTATACACCACTCTTTCCTTAGACAGAACATCACGTTTGTCAGATAACTACATACTGGCCGGATGGTTACCCAACACCTCTTTGATATCTCACGAATACTCTGTTACTTAGTTTCAAGATTAAGACAAATTTTATACATAACCTCTTGCAACACATTAATGTTATCCCAAATATTTAAATCAAGGATATATAGCATTTATTTAAATCTTTTTAGCATGCATACCGGCCAAAACATTTAAAGTAAAACATTTAAAGAGGTTTCATAGAACTCACCTCTAATCTCCGTCTCTTTCGGATAATCTTTATGTGCTAATGTAAACAACACAAAGACTTGGATCACTATCCTAAGACATTATAACATTACTTAATCAAAAGTTCCTAACTTAATGGATTTAACCAGGTCATAAGGAACTAGTCAGAACCTTACCTCATAACTATCTACTGCGTATTAGGATCGAAAGACTGGAAACCGGACTTCTTTATGTGAACCGGGGCTTCTTGGTACGTTTACCGAGGCAATGTGTGTGTTTTGTATGTGTGTTTGTTGTGTGGGATGTCTCAAAACCTAGCTCTAGGTCTAACTGATTATAGGCTACCCGTCGAGTCCATAGCGGAGCGTTATACATATGGATGTCGTTCCGACATCCATATGAGGCGGCTTATTGGCTTGGCGAGCACATAGCGGACCGCTATGTTCATGGATGTCGGTCCGTTATGGGCATAGCGGACCATTATAGCGTTCATGATGGTCCGTTATCCACTATACACACGTCAGATTTTGACGATTAGTCAGCTGACACGTGGCCTTTCCCGAGTATTTCCTTGCACCCTACATAGCAGACCGTTATCCTTCCTGATGTCGGTCCGACATCGTCCAACTTTCACCATTTTTCATTTTTAGCTCCTGGACTTTGAATCAATTGCATTCAAATCCCTTGTACTTTAACATAATCTTATTTTAACCCCATAGGGTTTCCTCTAATGACTTGTGACAACCCGACTTTTCAGGTTAACTCAGTTAGCAATTCCGTTAAAAATCCTATAGAAAACTTAACCCCGTTAACTTACCCAGTTAAATCTAACCACAAGGTTTAAATTCAGTCATTTCTTAACCTCAAACTCCAAGGACTAGTTCTGCCAAGTTCCAAAACATAATTCGTTGACTCTAAAAGTCAAAATTGGCAACAACTCAATTTGGTTGACTTTTAAAAGTCAAATTCGTAACCAACTGACAAAATCACGATCGTTTTTATGGCAATTCGTAACCGATTATGCATTGATGGTCATAATCGATCATTACTAAGACATTAATCTCAGCTATTAGGTCGAATTAATACCAATTATGAGATTAATGGTCGTAACCATCGAACCGCCGACTATGCTGTCAAATTCGACGGGTTCTCGCATTGTCTTTCACAAATTGAACGTTCAATCATCTATACCGCAACCATTGGAAGCAGTCCCACACACCAAATTGGCCGAAGCTAAAGCCGAAGTGGTCGGAAGCTAGGATAGTCGAAGTCGGAACTCACGCTAGTCGGGAACCCTCAATCCATCATACATTCTGGTAATTGATTTCATCTCTAGCTTCGTTTACCTTCAGGAATCAAAAGCCATATGGTTAATTGGACTCACAGTATCGAATTGATGATGAACCAATTCTAGGGTTCATCATGTTTGCGATTTAGTCGATTTGCACCATAGACTCGATTTCAATCAAATTAAAACATACCAACAGCTTCGTAAACCCTTATTTATTGAAAACCCCATATCAATCTTACCAAGAAACATCGAATTTTACTCAACCCGTATCTAGGGTTTGTTCGTTAAACGACTTGGGGATTTTTATCTTAACCCCGTTATTAATCAAATTAAACGATTCCAGTAGGTTCGCAAGGATTGATTTAGTAAAAACCCCATGAATTAGATGGCTAACAATACCGAATTCAACGAAATTGATTCTTGGTTCTTAATCTAGGGTTTCGGCCCGTATATGTACGATTAAACGATTCAAAACGTGAACATTTTGCAATTAACCATCACCTCAGATTCGCCTACACTCGAATGTCAAAACCCCTGTGTCAATTCGATGAATCGTGGACGAATTCTATGTTGTTGGGAGGGAATCGATCGCTACTTGATTTGGGGAAGGGGGCTCTCGGTAATACGTGATTAAAAACATTTCAGTTCGGATCATATCGCGATAGCCTAGCGGCCGGGACTGGTTAGGACGGTATGCTCACAGGGAGGGGACCCGGGTTCGAGTCTCCCTCCCCCTGTTTTGTTTTTAATTATTTTTAAGTATTTTAAATATTTAAAAACCATTTCCTATACTATTATATTAATAGATAATTATGTTTTGAAACCCGGAAACCCCCGTAAGCTCGGGTTTGATTTTATAACCCATTTTCATATTATTTTCCCCACCTTTTAAAATAATATATATTTATATTGTTTTCAAACCACGACTCCAAATAAATAATACATTTATATTATTTTCAACCCGTGACTCCAATTAAAGATAATATGTATTTACATATTATTTTCATCACGTTTATAAACTCTATGAAACGTTTTTAACGTATAAATGATATAATTATTTATATTATTTACCCTTGGTTTTATCCTCAATTAAAAATAATATATTTATTATTTTTTTACACAAATGATTATTTGGTTAATCACACGAACTTAAAAATAATATATATAGTTATATTATTTTCCTAACCATTTTAAATGGCACAAACGTACGAATATAATTTTTTATTATTATTCATTATTAGAAACGTTCGACACGAATCGTATTTATCTTAATAATTAATTAAGAAATCCTTATTACCGTGGACACGTTCGCCTATTCGTTGATCCTTAGAATATTTTAAGACGTTCTAATCTTCCGTGTCGTCGTCACAAATTCCAATGTGTTCCTAACTTATGGGTTTATGATCCTAGGGCATACGTAAGCCGTGCAGGCTAATACTTGAGGTTCTAGATCTCATACTTGTGTGATACTACCTACTACGCAACGCAGGTGAGTTTCACGGCCCCTTTTTACCTGTTTTACTATTGGAGGAGAAACATGCTTACACACAAACATATTTTACTTGTTTTCCTGTTGAGGAAGAAACAAACATGAAACACCAATTATCATACTTTTATTTGTTTTCCCTTGGGGGAGAAACAGGTACGCAAGCAAATATTGTTTTTCCCGCCAGGGGAGAAAACATGACGCAACTATTTGATTATGGTACTTTATATGATATCACTGTTGAGACTAGGCGTAACATGCTATCACAGAAAGTCCTCATCTTATTTCGAACCGTTAATATGGATCTTAGCGAGGTAATGTTTAGTAGTACTACTGGGTTTGACAAATCCCACCCGCGTTAGTCGTGCTAACTCGATTGGATATCGAACGGGTGAAATGTTAGCCTACTCACATGTGCCAGAGTTGATAGACCTGGCAGGAGGCATACAAACACAGTCAGCTTCGGTTGCGAGCGCTTTAGTAAAACATGAACATAGGTTAGCTACCTATAGATATGCATATTGAATGTACATAATCTGGCAAACACTCTCTTATTGCAAACTTGAAACCTGTGAACTCACCAACCTCGTGTTGACACTTTTTCTTACATGTTTCTCAGGTCGCTAAGGCACATGTTGCACACTTAGGACATGCATGGAGTCCTGCTGTCATGTTATCCATTTCAAACATTTGAAACAGTTTACTTATTTACAATGATTGACGCCGATTGCGTGTAATTACTTTTGATTTTATATTAACGTTTACGCTTCCGCATTAACTCTGAACTTTTATGTTTTGACATTTCAAGTCCCATATAGTGTCGTTTGATGTAACTAATGACTGAGATCCTGGTGTGTCACCTTCCAAACGGTAAAACTCCGTTAGTTGAAATTGGGGGTGTGACAGATTGGTATCAGAGCCATTGGTTATAGCGAACTAGGATTGCATACTAGACTATAACCTCACACATTAGTTACACGGCACAGACACTTATATGTGATACATATAGCAACTATACATACATTGCAGTGCAGGCATGTAACACCATCCGTATCACCTTCAGTTGGCAAGGGACACATCATTTGCATTGTATCATCATTCCCAGTGGCGACACTCGGGGAATCACCAGAACAACATCCACTCCCGTTCGAGGGCAGCGAGACGGAGCCTTCGGAGGAGTCACTTACATCACCATCACCTGTTGGGTATGGTGGGCTTTCTTAGGTCCATGTTATGGACGACACTCAGCACCAACGCGTATCTCCTTGGGAATTGGGATCGTCAGAGGCGAGTCCCTACTGTACACATTAGCAACAATACGCCGACTGAAGGCAGACCGTTGCACGCATTATTGCAGAATCCATTGACATGTAGATGTCATCACTTTCCCGAGCCATGGGCTCGCGTCTTTGGTCGATATTATGTTGAGAATAGATTGACCACAAATATGAGAACACATTGCTCAATGCATACTCAAACCCTATCTTGACTCAGTTGAAAGGACGGCTACTTTGCTGCTTCCTGTAACTTGTATTCATGAATTAGTTTCATTTCTCGAAGTCGCTTTTCATGTACATGTTTGTCCATGTTCTCATCTACAATCCACTGGATTGGACTCTTGTATTGTGTTTCAACTCGAGTGAATACTCGGAACAAACCATCCTCGACTACTCATCCCGATATGAGTCCTAGTTGATCAACTTATGGTTGATGACTAAGCTTCTCGATGACTTATCATCTCTGACAACACTCTGTACTCGGCAATACAAACTAAAGGAAATTTTGACATAGGACAGGGAGAACTAGGGTGAGCATGCAAAGCAAATTATCATTACGGGTGCACACGTAATAATAATTTGAGGTGCATGTAAGTCCTGGTGAAACCTAGTGTGTGGATAAATGGTCCTAATCAGTGATCTACAAACTTAAACTTCCATTGTCAGTAGAAGTTCTTGTAACCTACTCAACGACTAGTTGGTATCGTTAAACTCGTTCAACAGTTGATAGACGCGACTATCAGGTTGAAGATGTCTATGCACACATAGAACTATCATTAATGAAATCCATCAATGTTATTCTCACTCATGTAAGAGTCTTAGTGAAATTAAGACACTCATCTAAACGTGATCATAGAAACCATCTTGATTGAAACTCTAATAGAATCTCATAACAAACTTATTGATTCCAACTATGTACACCGAATTTGAGAAATTCTTTCTATGCTAACACGTTATTCCTTACACTCCAACTATAGATCGCATTTGACCTTATTACCTCATCTTGTGACTAATCCTTAGTCTAACTTCGAATTTTACCCCAACATATTCAATCATGTAAACGGATTTCTTTCTTCACGAAATGATCCTGTTGATACAATGACATTAGGAAACGAAGATTTAACCTAACCAACCATCAGTTGAACGCAACTACTTAGACATACATCCTATATCTTATGCTACTAGAATCTATATCTCATTATACTTTTCTTCCCTACATGTGAACCTCTTCCCTTAGTCTATGCATTGACTGACACTTGCTTTATAAGCACGGGTTTCACTAGAAGTCTCAGTATGACTTTACAAATTCCATATTAGTGTGTCGTGCTCCAACTCTATTAAAAGCCAAGTATACTATTGAGATAGTAGACGCTCAGAAGATCGAAACAACTCGCATTCTTACAGCTGTAAACTAGTATTGGTTAGTCATAAACTTGACATTGACCTTCTGCCAGTTACACTTGGCCGTTTCGACCTTATTGTCGGTATGAATTGGTTATTCAAGAACCAACCTTTGGCCAGCTGTTGTAACAAAAATGTTCGCCTTCCTCTCCCTAGTGGAGAAACCCTTTTTGTATAAGGGAAAAGGAATGGTGCAGTCATAGGCATCATATCTTTCATGAAAGCACATAAATGTCTTCGAAAAGGTCATACTACTATTTTGGCTCTCGTCGCCGAGCAGTCATCTGAGGAGAAGAAAATTGATGATATCCCAATCGTACGTAACTATCCGGAAGTATTTCCCTAGAACTTGCCTAGTCTGCCACCGTACCGTCATGTTGAATTCCAAATCGATTTAGCACCTGGAGCAGCACCGATTGCTCGGGCACCTTACAGACTAGCACCCAGTGAATTGCAGGAACTGTCCACTCAATTGCAAGATTTATTGGATAAAGGTTTCATCCGACCTAGTTCATCACCGTGGGGAGCTCCGGTATTATTTGTCAAGAAGAAGGACGGTACTTTCCGTATGTGTATTGATTAGCGGGAGCTGAATAAAGTCACAATCAAGAACCGCTACCCTTTACCTCGCATAGATGACCTTTTTAATCAACTCCAAGGATCAAGTTTCTATTCTAAAATAGATCTTAGGTCCGGTTACCATCAGTTAAGAGTCCGAGAAGAGGATATCTCTAAAACGGCATTCAGACGAGGTACGGCCATTACGAGTTTATGGTCATGCCTTTCGGATTAACCAACGCACCCGCGGTATTCATGGACCTCATGAACCGTGTGTGTAAGCCATATCTTTATCAATTTGTCATCGTTTTCATCGACGACGTTCTCATTTATTCCAAGAACAAGTAGGAACATGAGGAGCATCTGCATTTGATTCTGGAATTACTTAAGCAAGAGCAATGGTATGCTAAATTCTCCAAAGTGCGAATTCTGGATTCGCGAAATGCAAATTCTAGGACATGTAGTCAACGAGAAAGGAACACATGTCGATCCAACTTAAGTAGAAGCAATCAAGAATTGGGTGGCACCTACAACGCCAACGGAGGTGCGTCAAATTCTGGGGATTAGCTGGCTACTACCATCGTTTCATTGAAGAATTTTTCCAAGATTACTCAACCCCTCACTGCTTTAACTCAGAAGAGAAAACCTTATAACTTGGGTGATACCCAGGAATCAGCATTCCAACTTTCGAAGCATAAACTCTTCAGTGCATCTATCCTATCTCTGCCAGAGAGGACGAATGATTTTGTGGTATATTGCGATACATCCATTCAAGGTTTTGGTTGTGTGTTAATGCAACGAGAAAAGGTGATCGCATACGCTTCTCGCCAACTAAAAATCCACGAGAAAAACTACACGACTCATGACTTAGAGTTGGGAGTCGTGGTATTTGCACTAAAAATATGGAGACACTGCTTGTACGGTACCAAATGCACTACCTACACCGATCACAAGAGTGTTCAGCATATCTTTGAACAGAAAGAGTTGAACACGCGACAGCGTCGTTGAATCGAACTCTTGAACGACTATGATTGTTCTATCAAGAATCACCCGGGCAAGACTAACGTAGTAGCCGATGCCCTAAATCGAAAGAAACTAAACCCAGACGAGTCCGAGTATTACAGCTCACTATCCACCCTGGACTACCTGATCAGATCAGTAGTGCTCAACTTGAAGCTCTGAAAGAGGAAAACCTACCGCTGGAAGGTACACGCGGTATGGAAACACAACTCGAAGTCAAATTTGACGGCATTCGCTACCTTGCAGAGCGAATATGGGTTCTAGTGTATAGGAACTTAAGAGGACTGGTTATGGATGAAGCTCACAAATCTTGATACTCTATTCATCCAGATTCCGACAAGGTGTACCATGATCTAAAGGTGCTATATTGGTGGCCAAAGATGAAGGCTGATATAGCCACCTATATGAGCAAGTGTCTGACTTGCGCAAAGGTCAAAGTGGAATACCAAAATCCTTCTGGTCTACTTCAACAACCAGAGATCCCAATGTGGAAATGAGAACAAATTCCTATGGACTTCATAACCAAACTACCCCGAACCCCTAATGGATGTGATACCATATGGGTAATCGTTGATCAATTAACAAAGTCCGCTCACTTCTTAGCAATCAAAGAGACCGAAAAAATGGATAAGCTTATTCGTACTTACCTGAAAGAAATAGTCTCTCGGCACGGGGTGCCAATCTCTATCATTTCGGATCGTGATGCACGATTCACTTCTTGTTTCTGGCAGTCATTGCATAAAGCCTTAGGCACGCGTCTAGATATGAGCACAGCATACCATCCTCAAACTGATGGCCAAACTGAACGTACTATCCAAACTCTGGAGGACATGCTACGAGCTTGTGTGATCGATTTCGGTAACACTTGGGAGTCTCACCTACCATTGGTGGAGTTCTCCTACAACAACAGTTATCACACTAGCATCAAGGCAGCTCCATTTGAAGCACTTTATGGGCGGAAATGCCGTTCTCCTATCCGTTGGGCCGAAGTTAGGGATAGTCAACTCACAGGTCCTGAACTTGTATTTGAAACTTCCGAAAATATCGTTCAAATTAGAAACCGTATGGCGGCAGCTCATGATCGTCAAAAGAGCTATGCCGACAAGCGTCGTAAACCTTTGGAGTTTCAAATAGGTGACATGGTCTTACTCAAAGTCTTACCTTGGAAAGGTGTCATTCGTTTTGGAAAACGAGGCAACTGAATCCTCGTTATGTTGGACCTTTCAAAATATTAAAGAGAATCGGACCAGTAGCGTATCAACTGGACATACCTAAAGGACTGAGTGGTCTACACAACGTCTTTCACATCTCAAATTTGAAGAAATGTCTAGCTGACGAATCTTTCACAGTTCCTCTTGAAGAACTACACATTGATGAACAGCTGTGTTTCATCGAAGAACCCGTAGAAATTATGGATAGGGAAGTCAAAACGTTAAAGCACAGTAAAATCCCTATTGTTAGAGCCCGTTGGAACTCGAAACGCGGACCGGAATTCACGTGGGAGCGCGAGGAACAGATGATGCGTAAATATCCTAATCTATTCAAGCACTCCACGTCAAACTCTTAAGGTACTATTCTAATTTTCGGGACGAAAATTCTTTTAACTAGGGGATGATGTGACACCTAGAAAAAAAAATTTTTCTTTTAATTTTCGGGACGAAAATTCTTTTAACTAAGGGATGATGTGACAACCCGACTTTTCAGGTTAACTCAGTTAGCAATTCCGTTAAAAATCCTATAGAAAACTTAACCCCGTTAACTTACCCAGTTAAATCTAACCACAAGGTTTAAATTCAGTCATTTCTTAACCTCAAACTCCAAGGACTAGTTCTGCCAAGTTCCAAAACATAATTCGTTGACTCTAAAAGTCAAAATTGGCAACAACTCAATTTGGTTGACTTTTAAAAGTCAAATTCGTAACCAACTGACAAAATCACGATCGTTTTTATGGCAATTCGTAACCGATTATGCATTGATGGTCATAATCGATCATTACTAAGACATTAATCTCAGCTATTAGGTCGAATTAATACCAATTATGAGATTAATGGTCGTAACCATCGAACCGCCGACTATGCTGTCAAATTCGACGGGTTCTCGCATTGTCTTTCACAAATTGAACGTTCAATCATCTATACCGCAACATTGGAAGCAGTCCCACACACCAAATTGGCCGAAGCTAAAGCCGAAGTGGTCGGAAGCTAGGATAGTCGAAGTCGGAACTCACGCTAGTCGGGAACCCTCAATCCATCATACATTCTGGTAATTGATTTCATCTCTAGATTCGTTTACCTTCAGGAATCAAAAGCCCTATGGTTAATTGGACTCACAGTATCGAATTAATGATGAACCAATTCTAGGGTTCATCATGTTTGCGATTTAGTCGATTTGCACCATAGACTCGATTTCAATCAAATTAAAACATACCAACAGCTTCGTAAACCCTTATTTATTGAAAACCCCATATCAATCTTACCAAGAAACATCGAATTTTACTCAACCCGTATCTAGGGTTTGTTCGTTAAACGACTTGGGGATTTTTATCTTAACCCCGTTATTAATCAAATTAAACGATTCCAGTAGGTTCGCAAGGATTGATTTAGTAAAAACCCCATGAATTAGATGGCTAACAATACCGAATTCAACGAAATTGATTCTTGGTTCTTAATCTAGGGTTTCGGCCCGTATATGTACGATTAAACGATTCAAAACGTGAACATTTTGCAATTAACCATCACCTCAGATTCGCCTACACTCGAATGTCAAAACCCCTGTGTCAATTCGATGAATCGTGGACGAATTCTATGTTGTTGGGAGGGAATCGATCGCTACTTGATTTGGGGAAGGGGGCTCTCGGTAATACGTGATTAAAAACATTTCAGTTCGGATCATATCGCGATAGCCTAGCGGCCGGGACTGGTTAGGACGGTATGCTCACAGGGAGGGGACCCGGGTTCGAGTCTCCCTCCCCCCTGTTTTGTTTTTAATTATTTTTAAGTATTTTAAATATTTAAAAACCATTTCCTATACTATTATATTAATAGATAATTATGTTTTGAAACCCGGAAACCCCCTTAAGCTCGGGTTATAGATTAAACACCCCACACATATAATACATTTATATTATTTTCAACCCGTGACTCCAATTAAAGATAATATGTATTTACATATTATTTTTATCACGTTTATAAACACTATGAAACGTTTTTAACGTATAAATGATATAATTATTTATATTATTTACCCTTGGTTTTATCCTCAATTAAAAATAATATATTTATTATTTTTTTACACAAATGATTATTTGGTTAATCACACGAACTTAAAAATAATATATATAGTTATATTATTTTCCTAACCATTTTAAATGGCACAAACGTACGAATATAATTTTTTATTATTATTCATTATTAGAAACGTTCGACACGAATCGTATTTATCTTAATAATTAATTAAGAAATCCTTATTACCGTGGACACGTTCGCCTATTCGTTGATCCTTAGAATATTTTAAGACGTTCTAATCTTCCGTGTCGTCGTCACAAATTCCAATGTGTTCCTAACTTATGTGTTTATGATCCTAGGGCATACGTAAGCCGTGCAGGCTAATACTTGAGGTTCTAGATCTCATACTTGTGTGATACTACCTACTACGCAACGCAGGTGAGTTTCACGGCCCCTTTTTACCTGTTTTACTATTGGGGGAGAAACATGCTTACACACAAACATATTTTACTTGTTTTCCTGTTGAGGAAGAAACAAACATGAAACACCAATTATCATACTTTTATTTGTTTTCCCCGTGGGGGAGAAACAGGTACGCAAGCAAATATTGTTTTTCCCGCCAGGGGAGAAAACATGACGCAACTATTTGATTATGGTACTTTATATGATATCACTGTTGAGACTAGGCGTAACATGCTATCACAGAAAGTCCTCATCTTATTTCGAACCGTTAATATGGATCTTAGCGAGGTAATGTTTAGTAGTACTACTGGGTTTGACAAATCCCACCCGCGTTAGTCGCGCTAACTCGATTGGATATCGAACGGGTGAAATGTTAGCCTACTCACATGTGCCAGAGTTGATAGACCTGGCAGGAGGCATACAAACACAGTCAGCTTCGGTTGCGAGCGCTTTAGTAAAACATGAACATAGGTTAGCTACCTATAGATATGCATATTGAATGTACATAATCTGGCAAACACTCTCTTATTGCAAACTTGAAACCTGTGAACTCACCAACCTCGTGTTGACACTTTTTCTTACATGTTTCTCAGGTCGCTAAGGCACATGTTGCACACTTAGGACATGCATGGAGTCCTGCTGTCATGTTATCCATTTCAAACATTTGAAACAGTTTACTTATTT
The DNA here is from genome assembly GCA_023525975.1 of Smallanthus sonchifolius. Classification (NCBI taxonomy): domain Eukaryota; kingdom Viridiplantae; phylum Streptophyta; class Magnoliopsida; order Asterales; family Asteraceae; genus Smallanthus; species Smallanthus sonchifolius. The sequence goes on from CM042021.1 coordinate 110,324,616, forward strand.
ACAATGATTGACGCCGATTGCGTGTAATTACTTTTGATTTTATATTAACGTTTACGCTTCCGCATTAACTCTGAACTTTTATGTTTTGACATTTCAAGTCCCATATAGTGTCGTTTGATGTAACTAATGACTGAGATCCTGGTGTGTCACCTTCCAAACGGTAAAACTCCGTTAGTTGAAATTGGGGGGGTGATATGACTATTTCAGTCCCGCTACTTATGTTCTTTACAAGAATTGGGGTGTTACAAATCTACCCCCTATAAAGGTTTCGTCCTCGAAACCGATTACTTACTCAAATAAGTAGGGATAGGATTGCCTCATCTCTTTCTCTGTTTCCCATGTGGCGTCAGATCCTTTTCAATGTTGCCACTGAACTTTCACTTGCTAGATTACTTTATTTCGTAATCTCTTTTCTTTACAGTCTAGTATAGCCACTGGCTTCTCGACATAATTCAATATTTTGTCTTCCTCTATATACTTCAGTGGTATATGAGAGGTTTCGTCTGCCACACATTTTCGCAAGTGCGATACATGGAATGTTGAGTGGATTCTACTCAACTCTTCTAGAAATTCTAGTCTATAAGCAACATTTCCTACTCTAGTTATAATCTTAAATGGTTCAATGAATCTTGGACTTAACTTTCCTCCCTTTTTGAATATAATTATTCCTTTCCACGGAGATATTTTCAGTAGAATATAATCTCCGACTTGGAACTCTATTGTTCTTCTTCATTTATCTTCATAAGACTTTTGTCTGTCTTGAACAGCTTTTATACGAGCTCTAATATGATCTAACTTTACACCTGTCGCTTGGACAATTTCTTTGCTTCCAAGCTCTTTCTGTCCAACTTCTCCCCAACAGACGGGAGTTCTACATCTTCTTCCGTATAAAATTTCGTATGGCGGCATGCAATTACTTGCGTGATAGCTATTGTTATACGGAAATTCTACCAAAGGTAGATGGCTATCCTTACTTCCACCGAAGTCAATAATGAAGGCACATAACATATCTTCAAGCGTTTGTATCGTTCTCTCACTCTGTCCATTTGTTTGAGGATGATATGCCATGCTAATCAATAACTTAGTTCCCATTTCTTCATGAAACTTCTTCCAGAAACGTGACGTAAAGCGTGTGTCTCTATCAGATACGATTGAAACCGGCACTCCATGCCGTGAAACAATTTCTTTAATAAATGCCTCTGCTAACCTTTCTGAAGATTATGTCTCACGTATCGGTAAGAAGTGAGCACTTTTAGTCAATCTGTCTACTATTACCCATATGGTACATAAACTTTAGCTGTTTTGGGTAGCTTTGTTATCAAGTCTATAGTGATATGCTCCTATTTCTATTCTGGAAAATATCTAATGGATGTAATCTGCCATAAGGCTTTTGATGCTCTGCTTTGACTTGAGAACAAGTCAAGCATTTAGCCACATACTTCATGATATCGAATTTCATACCGGGCCACCAATAATCATGGCGTAGATCTTGGTACATTTTTGTAGTACCCGGATGAATCGAATATCGTGATTTATGAGCTTTGTCTAGAATTCTAACTCGGAATTCACCCATATGTGGTATCCACATATGGCTGAATCGAATCTTAACTCCATATTTATTCTCTTCCAAGTATTTCTCTTGTCCAGCCATTGTTTCCTTCTTAACATTCTCTGCTTTCAATGCGTCTATCTGAACATTCCTGAGCTGAACCATAAAGTCAGGAGTTACAACTAACTTATATGACTTCACCCTAATAGGAGGATGCTCTTCCTTACGGCTTAGAGCGTCTTCCACCACATTGGCTTTCCCAGGGTGATACAGTATTTCACAATCATAATCCTTTATCAGCTCTAACCATCTTCGCTGCCTCATGTTCAGATCTTTTTGCTCAAAGAAATACTTTAAGCTTTTATGATATGTGTATACTGTGCACTTAACTTCATGTAGATAGTGTCTCCATATTTAAGTGCAAATACTACAACAGCTAACTCTAAATCATGGGTCGGGTAGTTAGCTTTGTGGGGTTTGAGTTGCAGTGAAGCATAGGCTATAACATTGCCTCTCTTCATTAATACACACCCTAGTCCTTGATACGAAGCATCAGAGTAAACTACCAGATCCTCTGTTCCTTCTGGTAAGGACAACACTAGAGCCTGAGTCAATTTCTGTCACACCCCGACCGATGGCGGAATCATCGAGGCGGACAATGGGTGATTGTTCAAAAGCACATGATAGCTAAAATGTTGCATAATTCATAAATTTAATTAAAAGTAACAAATATTCAAGTACAATATAAGTCAAATAACCTAGTCTATTTCAAAACATTGATTTAATTAACTAGGTCCATAAGTTCTTAAGTGGAACAATCTTCAGCAAGCAATAACATATCCAAACCTGAAACATTAGTTAAATCAAGTGTCAACTATAAAGTTGGTGAGTACATAGGTTTTGTGGACCCGATAAATAGTAGATAAAAACGTTTTGCAAACTCATTGTTTAACTTGTTAGACATAGCATATATGGTTGAATCCTTCATGTTTATCTAAGTACAATTCAAACCTTGATTGACGCGATTGAACATAGCACAACAGCTAGGCCCGGTATGATTGAATATAGTTATCCACTATATCTGATATGTTTGAATATAACACGTGGCTATACCCGAGTATGCAGTAATAAACACCCTACCCGGGTGGGCTGGCCAGGCACAATAGATCTATCAATATTACTGTTGGCTCTCTTTGTGTTTACAGTTAATGAATGTACACCCAAGATAATTCACGATGAACAAGCATATAATCCACATGTATAACGCGTGTAAACAATTAGTTTGAGTAGCATAAAGTGTATATGTAATAATGTTTCACCACAAAGCATGTAAAAATGTAAAATAGGGGCTATGTAACTCACCTTGCTAGCGGATGTTTTAATCCACGTGTGTAGGTGATAAGGATATTGATATCTAAGCACGTTGAAACCCTATGTAGATAAATTTGTATTATTGTATGTTTGTATATGTGTATTCATGTTTAAACGTGTATGGGTTTATAAATAAAAACATTCCTTAAAATTATTTGTATAAAATATTGTAGTAGAATGATAACAATTTTTTTTGTAAAACTTAGCGTCTAAAAATATATTTCACTCTTGTTAAAATATTATATTTTTAAATAAGTAGTCATTGTGTTTATTGTATTTATAAAAATTTCTATTTTATCTTTCGTGAGTTAAAACGATTTAAACAAGTCTGAAAACTATTGGGTTTATTATTTTATAAAATTTGACGGGTTAAATACGTGTAAAAAGTCGCTTAATGGTTTCAAAATAAATGAACGAGTCAACCGGTTAGTAATAATAATTTTTTTTTAGTGTGTAGAGAAAATAATAAAATAAGGTAAAATAAAAGATAACATAAAATATAAAAAAATGGTTGGGCCGGAGGCCAACAAGGATCGAACCCGGGACCTCGGACACAACACGCACACGCCTGACCAGCCGGGCTATCGCCCATTGCTGGTTATGTGTGGGGTGTTTAATCTATAACCACTCAGAGAGTTTGGTCTGGGTTCTCGGCAACTGGCAAACCAGTGTTCAAGAACGCTGGTTTGCCCGGTAATCAATGGTCTGAGGCCGAGATGGGGCTTGGAACCAATAGCTAGTCGATAACCGAAGGCAAAGGAACATATTAGAGATCCGTACCTAGTCGCGAAGGGCCGAGATGACTGGTCCGATAGTCCGAAAATACCAAGAATGGGAAAATTATGACTTGGGATGAATTAGGCTCTGAAAATCCGGTCACCGCTTCGCATAGAGGAGACGAACACAATGACAGTTTCAATTTGAAGTGAGAGCAAGTGTTGAAGGGAGAGTGAGCTCGAGAAGGTCCGGGTTATTTATACTCGAACCTGATCCCGACAATGAAACATGCAATTGGGTATGTCTAGACACTCGTCTGGGCAAGCCGAAGCTATCGAGCCGTCTTGCAGGCGTTTAGGTCTATTGACGAGGCCAATCTCGCGGCGATGACTTTCGGTCATAAATGCGAGTGGACTTTTCGTATGTTAAAAAGACGAATTGGTCGGGGGCTTAGGTCCGTGTGGAGACGACGAGCTCAGAGAGTCCTTTTTCGGCTGTCGAGGGGCAGGGAAACAAGTGTGTCGGGGTTCGCCGGAAAAGAGCTTGGACCGCCGGATAAGGGAAGAGATGACCGGAAACACGAATTAGAAGTTGGAAAAAATGGTCCCTGAAGTTTGCTTCTGAATTAATTTAGTCCCTGAGATTTACACCAATAGGTCCTTGTGGTTTAGTTTGTTCACGAATAGTCCCTTAACTTGTTTTTATTTTAAAACCTTTTAGTTTGATAAACAGACCCCTTAACTTTAATAATTAAATTAATTAAATTTCTCTTTAATTTAAGTTATATTTAAATGGTTTTATAAAAGTTAATTATTTTATTTAAATAGATTATTTTATTTATTATTTATATATGAACCTTTTAAATTTAGATTTTTATATAAAATTTTATATAAGTTTAAAACTTATAAAATTTTAATCATTTTAAAAAAATTAAAAATATATACTTTGTACATTATATACATACAAAATTAAATAAATATACTTGTATTTCACTGAATAGAAATTGTTTTCATGACATATATTATAAAAGTGTGTATAAAAACCCGAAATGTCACAGTCTCCCTATGTTAAAGGAATTTCGCCTCGAAATTCAACTAGTAGAGGCTATGAAAAGAGATGCGGATATTTGGTCTTCATTTGGTCGTTCCCAAGTGAACTCGGGTCCACGTTTAGACTCCCAGCGGACCTTGACAATGGGGATGCGGCTACGCTTGAGTTTCTTGACTTCACGGTCCATGATTTCCACGGGTTTCTCAACAAAGTGCATTTTCTCGTCAATGCGCACTTCATCAAGAGGGATGTGGGGATTCTCGTCGGCTAGGCACCTTTTCAAATTAGATACGTGAAAATGTGACGTTTCGGATTTTCATTCACGCACTTGTGTTATATTTATCGTGTAATCATCTCTTATTTTAATAAAGTGTAAGAGTTTTATTTAGATTTATACGATTAGGTATTTTATTTCACGGATATAAATTAATTAAAATTTTATAAGTTTTAAAAACTTATATAAAATTTTATATAAAATCTAAATTTTAAAAGTTGCATATTTAATAAAAGAATCTATTTAAATAAGATAAATAACTTTTATAAAAATTATTTATAATAATAAAAAATAAATAAAATAAGTTTATAAAAATATTTTTAAATTAATTTTATTTAAAAGAAATTAAATTAATTTAGTTAAATAAAAGTTCAAGGGTTGTTTGGTAATTCATCAAACTAGAAGGTTTTAAAACTGAAACCAATTGAGGGACCATTCCTGGACAAAGCAAACTAAAAGGTTTAATCCGAAGTTATTCTAGTGACTAAATTTAAGTCAAACCAAACTCCAGGGACTAAAACTGCCAATACCCGATTCGTTTATCCGGTCACCCCCAACCATGGTCCGGAGGTCCAAGGCTTTCTCCGGCGAACGCCCGACAGGACTGTTCCCTGCACCTCAACAGCCGACAAAGGCTTCTCTGGCTTCGTCTCCCCTAATCGAACAATACCCCTCGACCAATTGGTCTCCCCAACATAAGGATCGTCTGATCCTGTTGGTGGCCGTGATATACACGTTCGAATTCGTGCCCGACAAGCCACCTCCACGCCTGTTGAATGTCTAATTAGTTTCGTCTCATCCAGACTAATGTCGGGACGTGCCCAATTGCACGTTTGAACATATGAATCAAGCCCGGCTATAAATGGCCATGGTCGGCCCTGCGCGAACTGGCTACCCTCCTTCCACACACTCTCGCTCCAAATTGAGGACTCCATCACCTTCGTCGACCCTGAGTGAAGCTGTGACCAGGGTTACAAGAGCTAATTCCACTCAGAAATCGATCCCCGCTTGTGACTTTTTCGAGTTCCAAAGCCCTGCCGTCCAGGCCCTTCGCGACCAAGTTCGAACCTCATTTCGGTTCCATTAGCTTCTGTTATCATCAGGTAAACAATCCCAGTCAAAATTACAGCAATCGCACGAGAGTTACCGGGCAAACCCAATGTCCTCGGACACGGTTTGCCGGTCACCGAGGTCCAGCGACCTAAATTGCCCTTGTGTACTTAATTTATCCGTTACACACATAACCAGCGATGGGCAGTAGCCCGGCTGGTTATGCGTGTGTGTGTCCGAGGCTGAGGTCGCGGGTTCGAACCTTCCGGCCTCCGGCCCAACCCCATTTTGCTTCTGCTTTCATTTTTTTTACTTTATTTAATTATCTTAACTTATTTTAATATTATTTTTATACACTAAAGACTAAAACGAGTCGGTTTGATCGTTCGTTTATTTTGAAATCAATTAAACGATCTTTTTATCTATAAACTATTCCAATTTTTATAAATCTTGTAATACATGTTTATGTATATAAAATATCCCATATATTTATATAAATCTTATAATATTTTTTTTAAAACTTATTTAAACACATTTTTATATAAAATGTCCCATAATTTTTATAAATCTTGTAACATTTTTATAAACTTATTAAAATACATTTAATATATATAAAATGCCGCATTTTTATGAACCTTGTATTATTTTTAATAAACTTGTTAAAATAAATTTTAATATATAAAATATCAATATAATTAGTCAAATTAAGACTTTTCTTTCATTTGTTATTATTATATAAATACATAATACATAATAACTACTTATCGAAACTAAGTAGTTTCGATAGAAGAAAGTTCCGACAGCTCTGAGGTCAATCGAAACTAGTAGTTTCGATTGAACATAGTTTCGATAATTCAACATAGTTTCGATACTTGAACATAGTTTCGATAATTGAACATAGTTTCGATACCTGAAACAGTTTCGATCAAAATCAGTGATTTCAAGTAAATCTAAACCTACACTTTACACAAATAATTTTAAGAAATATTATTATAAACCTATACACAATTAAATACGGATACACACCTATAAGCATATAATAATACTCATTTATCTACATAGGGTTCCATCGTGCTTAGGTTTCAAACATCTGTATCACCTACTCTCGTGGATCATCATATCCGCTAGCCAGGTGAGTTACATAGCCCCTATTTTACACTTTTACATACTTTGGGGTGAAACATTATTTCATGCTACTCAATCAAATTGTTTATACGTGTTATACATGAGACTATATGCTTATTCTTTGGATGTACATACATTTAAAACACAAGACAACCAACTGTAATATTGATAGATCTATTGTGCCTGACCAGCCCACCCGGTTAGGGTGTTTATTACTGCATACTCGGATATAACCGCGTGTTATATTCAATCATATCGGATATAGTGGGTAACTATATTCAAACATACCGGACTTAGCTGTTGTGCTCTGTTCAAGCGCGTCAAACTCGGTTTGAATTGTGATTAAATAAATGATACATCATATACTATGTTTAACAAGATAAACAATGAGTTGCAAAATGATTTACACTACTATTTACCGGATTTACTAAACCTATGTACTCACCAACTTTTTAGTTGACACTTGATTTAAATAATGTTTCAGGTTTGGATATGTGACTGCTTGCCGAAGATCTCTCCACTTAGGAACTATGGACCTAGTTAAATAAATTAATGTTTTGAACTAGACTAGGTTATTTGAAATGTATTGTATTTGGAACTTGTTGTCTTTAAATTTAATTAATGAATTATGCAACCTTTAGTTATCATGTGCTTTTGAACAATCATCACATTGTCCGCCTCGATGATTCCGCCATCGGTCGGGGTGTGACAGAAAAGTCGAATGAACGTTGCTGAGCTCTGGGGAAGATCGAGTTTTTAGGCCACTTTTCCTACCCTTTCGAGTATCTTGAATGGACCCACATATCGAGATGCAAGTTTTCCCTTCTTTACAAATCGGACTACTCCTTTCCAAGGTGATACCTTTAGAAGAACCATATCCCCAACTTGAAATTCCAAGGGTTTTCGTCGTTTATCGGCGTAGCTCTTTTGCCGACTCCTCGCTACTCGAATGTTGTCACGAATAAGAGAGATTTTATCGGTGGTCTCTTGGATAAGCTTGGGACCGGCGATTTTTGCTTCACCAATTTTGCTCCAACAAATCGGTGAACGACATTTTCGTCCATAAAGAGCTTCAAACGGTGCCATGTTAATACTTGTGTGGTAGCTATTGTTGTAGGAATATTCGATCAGTGGTAGGTGAGAATCCCAATTGCCGCCAAAGTCAATGACACAAGCTCTAAGCATATCCTTGAGAGTTTGGATTGTTCGCTAGGTTTGTCCATCGGTTTGAGGGTGGTAAGCCGTGCTTAAATCCAAACGAGTACCAAGCGCAGATTGTAATGATTGCCTAAACCGGGAAGTAAAACGTGAATCACGATCGGAGATGATGTTCAATGGGATTCCGTGGCGACTTACGATCTCATCAATGTAGATCCGAGCCAATTTCTATACTCGATAGTCCTCACGAATAGGCAAGAAATGAGCAGACTTTGTGAGTCGATTAATTATTTCCCAGATACTATTGTGCCCACTAGAGGTGTGTGTGAGTTTGGTGATGAAGTCCATAGCAAGGTTCTCCCATTTCCACATGGGAATTTCAGGTTGTTCGAGAAGTCCGGAGGGCTTTTGGTGTTCGGCCTTCACTTTAGAACAAGTTAGGCATTTTGCCACAAAGAGGCAATATCCTTTTTCATGTCGGGCCACCAATATTGCTGACGAAGACCCATGTACATCTTATCCGCTCCGGGATGTACCGAATATCGCGTCTTGTGGGACTCGTTCATCAAGAATATACGAAGGTCGTCGCGATTGGGATCCCAGATATGATCCAAGTAATACAACAGGCCGTTGGCTTTAGTTTCTAACAAGAGTTCCACACCACATGCCATCTCGTGATACATGTTTCCCTCGGTAACCGAGGTGTGTTGTGCTTGGAGAATGCAGGCTTGGATATTGCTATGAATACGAACACTATGAAGCAAAATACGTTCTTTACGACTCAAGGCGTCGGCTACAACATTTGCTTTGCCGGGGTGGTAGCGAATTTCGCAGTCGTAGTCGTTAAGAAGTTCGACCCATTGTCGTTGCCTCAGATTAAGCTTTTTTTGATTGAAAATATGTTGGAGACTTTTGTGGTCGGTGAAAACAACGAATTTGGTGCCATAAAGATAGTGTCTCCAAATTTTCATGGCGAAGACGACAGCACCAAGCTCGAGATCATGGGTCGTATAGTTCTTCTCGTGGGTTTTGAGCTGACGTGATGCGTATGCAGTTACTTGGCCACGCTGTATAAGAACACAACCAAGACCTTGGTTGGATGCATCGCAATAAACGACAAAGTCGTCATTACCACTAGGAAGAATTATAACAGGAGCGTTGCAGAGCTTGTGCTTGAGAGTTTGAAAAGCTTCCTCTTGTTTGGGTCCCCACTCGTGAGGTTTACCTTTGTGAGTCAAGGCAGTGAGCGGGACCGCAATCTTGGAGAAATTTGAGATGATGCGGCGATAGTAACCCGCTAGTCCAAGGAAGGAACGAATCTCGGTAGGAGTCTTAGGAGTACTCCAATTCTTTACCGCCTCGATCTTTGCCGGGTCCACATGAATTCCCTTTTCGTTGACTATGTGTCCCAAAAATTGAACTTCCTTTAGCCAGAATTCACACTTGGAGAACTTGGCGTATACTCGTTCTTTCTTCAAGAGCTCCAAAATCAAACGAAGATGTTGTTCATGTTCTGCTTTCGTTTTAGAATAGATGAGAATGTCGTCAATGAAAACGATCACGAACTTGTCCAAATAAGGTTTGCATACGCGGTTCATGAGATCCATGAAAACCGCAGGTGCATTAGTCAAACCAAAAGGCATGACCATGAACTCGTAGTGACCATATCTAGTCCGAAAGGCAGTCTTCGGAATGTATTCATCGAGAACATAAAGTTGATGGTATCCGGAACGAAGGTCGATCTTGGAAAAACATGTTGAACCTTGAAGTTGGTCGAAAAGATCATCGATACGGGGTAAAGGATAACGGTTCTTGATCGTAAGCTTGTTGAGTTCACGATAATCAATGCACATTCGAAACGATCCATCCTTTTTCTTTACGAAAAGCACGGGAGCACCCCAAGGCAAATGGCTTGGTCGAATGAAACCTTTGGATGAGAGCTCTTGTAATTGACTTGCGAGCTCTTGCATCTCGGAAGGTGTAAGACGATAAGGAGCTTTTGCCACGGGAGTTGTTCCGGGCACAAGTTCAATACGAAACTCTACTTCTCTAGGGGGAGGAAGACCGGGTGAATCCTCGGGGAATACCTCGGGAAAGTCTCTAATGATCGGAATATCTTGCAATTTCTTCCCTTGTCATTCGTGTCAACTACGTGGGCCAAGAAAGCAACGTACTTTTTCCGCAAGTACTTTTGTGCTAATGTGCAAGACATGAGTTGAAGACCACGACACGGTTTTTCACCGAAAATAACTAACGTGTCGCCCGAAGGGAGAGGTATACGAATGTACTTTTCGTAGCAAATAACCTCGGCATGGTGCTTGGATAACCAATCCATGCCAATTATAATATCGAAGCTTCCCAATTGCATTGGAAGGAGATCAACAGTGAACACATGATTATTAAGATCGAGATTGCAGTCGCGGATAACAGAATTTATAGTAATAGATTTCCCATTTGCTATCTCCACGGAATAAGAATTGTCAAGTTTCGTTCTTTGTTTAGCAAGTCGAGATTCAAAGGTAAGAGACACGAAACTCCTATCGACACCGGTATCAAATAAAACGGATGCATAATGATTGTTTACGAGAAACGTACCATTTATCACGTCGTTGTTTGCTTGTGCCTCATGTTGGGTATAGAAATGAGACTGATGCTGTCAATAGAAACTACAGTATCGAAACTAGTAGTTTCGGTTGAACATTTTTTCAATCGAAACTAGTAGTTTCGGTTGAACATTTGTTCCATCGAAACTACCTAGTTTCGATGCCTGTTTTTCAGGCCTGTTTGGCAGGTGGCTTGGAAAACAAGGCACATGAGGCCTCCTATATATAGTAGAATACCCATTAGGAGTGAGTGTGTCTGTAGAGGGAATCACCACCCCAGGGGGAGCTCACCCTGGGGTGAGATAATTGTTAGTGTATGATCGAGCCTTTTAATTTTCATTTCAATCAAAGAATCATACGTTTTATGTTTTCAATTATCTGTTCTTTTCATTTTCATATGTTTCTGTTAGTGTTTGTGATTCCCGCACCCGTCTCTACCATTTCTGATTCGAGAGTGATACCGGATCCAGAGATTCCGCCTCTCGATCCGGACTGTTTGAAGATTTCTCCGCAGATTTGTGTTTTTCGAATCTGCTCAGGACCTACACCTCATTAGCGTTTATATTAAACGCTCGTCCTTGGGGACCACCTTGTTGCTGAAGTTTTGGGCATCGGTCACGGAAATGGTTTTGGTCTCCACATTCGAAACATGCCCGACCATTGAGAGGTGCTGGATAGTTGGGATGGTTGGCTGGAGCAGCTTGATGGACGGGAGGACGGGTACGGCAAGTAGTGGCCACATGTCCATATCGTCCGCAACTTGAACACAATCGGCATGGTACGTTGGCAGGATGGTGGTATTTGTAGGTCTGACATTGGGGATTTGGGCCCATATAAGGTTTTGGGTTTTGACCCAAAGGTGCCACTTGAATAGCAGGTACGGTGGGAGTTACGGCTGCGAAGTTTCGACCCTTTCGTTTCTTGTTGCGGTTAGAAGACTCGGGCCTTACATCTTTGATGGCCGCAAGAGTAGAGACAACCTTCTTGGAACCCTTTCTTGATAAGGTTCCGGCTTTGACGTGGTTGTCGAATAGCGTAGCGGATAGACGGATAGCAGCTTCAAGTGTGGGAGGATTGCTTCTTAATACGGCATCCTAAATTTACATAGGCAGCCCACCTATGTATTTTTCAATTTCCCAAGCAAGGGGAGTGATCATATGAGGTACCAATAGGCTCAGCTCTTGAAATCGGTTGGTGTAAGCCAGATTATCCCCGCTGTCTTGGGCAAGATCCCAAAACTCAGTCTCGAGCTTCCTCATTTCATTTCGAGGACAGAATTCATCGGTCATGGCTTTCTTCAGGTCGTCCCATGATAAAGGTGTAGCAAACTCAACTCCACGAGTGCGTTTCTCACCGTTCCACCAGGTGAGGGCTCTCTTTTGAAGTACACTTGTGGCATAGCGAACTTGAAGATTATCGGGACAGTCACTGTTTAAGAACGTGCTTTCCATGCTTTCAAACCATTGTAGAAGGCCGGTAGCACCTTCAGTCCCGTAAAATTTTGTAGGGTTGCACGAGTTAAAGTGCTTAAACGTGCATTGAGGCGGGTTGGCACCACCGTTTCCTTGGATGTTGTGAGACCCATCACTGTTGTTATTGGCTTGGGTCATTTGTCCCACCAGTTGGGCAAGAAGAGTAGCAAGATCCGGATTAGAAGTGCTAGAGTTTGTATTGACCGCACGTCGAGGAGGCATTCTAACACCATAAGAAAAGACAATAGTTTATAATATTTTAGATAAAGTGGATATATATGAGCCATAGTGGGAATAATGTAAGCAAAAATGCGAGATTCATCATGTCGCGTGCCAATGTATGTGTATTTATTCAAGGTTGATAGGGGAAATAAGCCATCTATTCCTTGTAGGATATGATGTCATAGATCATTATTTGCGCAATAGGAATCGCCGGGATTCGCATGCACTACAAATCGTTATTACGTGTGCACCCGTTATAATGATTCACTTTGCATGTTCATCTAGTTCTCCCTATCTTACTATAATGTCCCCAAATTTTGAGTTTAGGTTCGGATCGTATTCTTGCGAATACAATGACTTATCAACGTTAAGTAATTTCTCAAAACTTCCAAGGAGACATGCTTTAGCCTATAGGTAAACACACTTCAGGAATTCCCAGGAAAGCATACGGGTCCGTTTATTTGGATTTATACAAAATGCTTTCCTAGATAGAAAACCCAATGTACAGGTGTCACCTTTCAGGATTGCACATGTCCTTTACTGATTTTCAAGAAATTAAGTCGTTGACGAGATTTTCAAGAAATTAATAGACTTGTGAGTCTATGAGTATAATTAAATATGTAGGAATGTTGCAAATAGTATGGATGAGGAAAGAGTATGGATAAGGATGTGTAGTGTATTTGTTTGCTTATGTTTGTTTATCAAATATGTATGTAAAGTATGTATTGTGTGTTTAAAGCCTTGTATGTATGTGTATAAGTCTCATGCACTAAACTTGGGGAAATTCAAATAATACCTAACTACAAATAATTCACATAGCAAATAAACATTTAGCACGTAACACGTAAAAGGGAGTCCTAGGATTATAGTCTAGGTCATTGTGTCTAATAACCTAATTCCCTATAACCATGGCTCTGATACCAATCTGTCACACCCCGACCGATGGCGGAATCATCGAGGCGGACAATGGGTGATTGTTCAAAAGCACATGATAGTTAAAATGTTGCATAATTCATTAATTTAATTAAAAGTAACAAATATTCAAGTACAATATAAGTCAAATAACCTAGTCTATTTCAAAACATTGATTTAATTAACTAGGTCCATAAGTTCTTAAGTGGAAGAATCTTCAGCAAGCAATCACATATCTAAACCTGAAACATTAGTTAAATCAAGTGTCAACTATAAAGTTGGTGAGTACATAGGTTTTGTGGACCCGATAAATAGTAGATAAAAACGTTTTGCAAACTCATTGTTTAACTTGTTAGACATAGCATATATGGTTGAATCATTCATGTTTATCTAAGTACAATTCAAACCTTGATTGACGCGATTGAACATAGCACAGCAGCTAGGCCCGGTATGATTGAATATAGTTATCCACTATATCCGATATGTTTGAATATAACATGCGGCTATACCCGAGTATACAGTAATAAACACCCAACCCGGGTGGGCTGGTCAGGCATAATAGATCTATCAATATTACTGTTGGCTCTCTTTGTGTTTACAGTTAATGAATGTACACCCAAGATAATTCACGATGAACAAGCATATAATCCACATGTATAACGCGTGTAAACAATTAGTTTGAGTAGCATAAAGTGTATATGTAATAATGTTTCACCCCAAAGCATGTAAAAATGTAAAATATGGGCTATGTAACTCACCTTGCTAGCGGATGTTTTAATCCACGTGTGTAGGTGATAAGGATATTGATATCTAAGCACGTTGAAACCCTATGTAGAAAAATATGTATTATTGTATGTTTGTATATGGGTATTCGTGTTTAAACGTGTATGGGTTTATAAATAAAAACATTCCTTAAAATTATTTGTATAAAATATTGTAGTAGAATGATAACGATTTTTTTTGTAAAAATTAGCATCTGAAAATATATTTCACTCTTGTTAAAATATTATATTTTTAAATAAGTAGTCATTGTGTTTATTGTATTTATAAAAATTACTATTTTATCTTTCGTGAGTTAAAACGATTTAAACAAGTTTGAAAACTATTGAGTTTATTATTTTATAAAATTTGACGGGTTAAATACGTGTAAAAAGTCGCTTAATGGTTTCAAAATAAACAAACGAGTCAACCAGTTCGTAATAATAATTTTTTTTAGTGTGTAGAGAAAATAATAAAATAAGGTAAAACAAAATAAAAGATAACATAAAATATAAAAAAATGGTTGGGCCGGAGGCCAACAAGGATCGAACCCGGGACCTCGGACACAACACACACACGCCTGACCAGCCGGGCTATCGCCCATCGCTGGTTATGTGTGGGGTGTTTAATTTATAACCACTCAGAGAGTTTGGTCTGGGTTCTCGGCAACTGGCAAACCGGTGTCCGAGAATGCTGGTTTGCCCGGTAATCAATGGTCTGAGGCCGAGATGGGGCTTGGAACCAATAGCCAGTCGATAACCGAAGGCAAAGGAACGTATTAGAGATCTGTACCTAATCGCGAAGGGCCGAGATGACTGGTCCGATAGTCCGAAAATACCAAGAATGGGAAAATTATGACTCGGGATGAATTAGGCTCTGAAAATCTGGTCACAGCTTCGCATAGAGGAGACGAACACAATGACAGTTTCAATTTGAAGTGAGAGCGAGTGTTGAAGGGAGAGTGAGCTCGAGAAGGTCCGGTAAAGGTTATTTATACTCGAACCTGATCCCGACAATGAAACATGCAATTGAGTATGTCTAGACACTCGTCTAGGCAAGCCGAAGTTATCGAGCCGTCTTGCAGGCGTTTAGGTCTATTGACAATCTCGCGGCGTTGAATTTCGGTCATAAATGCGAGTGGACTTTTCGTATGTTAAAAAGACAAATTGGTCGGGGGCTTAGGTCCGTGTGGAGACGACGAGCTTAGAGAGTCCTTTTTCGGCTGTCGAGGGGCAGGGAAACAAGTGTGTCGGGGTTCGCCGGAAAAGAGCTTGGACCGCCGGATAAGGGAAGAGATGACCGGAAACACGAATTGGAAGTTGGCAAAAATGGTCCCTGAAGTTTGCTTTTGAATTAATTTAGTCCCTGAGATTTACACCATTAGGTCCTTGTGGTTTAGTTTGTCCACGAATAGTCCCTTAACTTGTTTTTATTTTAAAACCTTTTAGTTTGATAATTTTCAAAACAGACCCCTTAACTTTAATAATTAAATTAATTATATTTCTCTTTAATTTAAATTATATTTAAATGGTTTTATAAAAGTTAATTATTTTATTTAAATAGATTATTTTATTTATTATTTATATATGAACCTTTTAAATTTAGATTTTTATATAAAATTTTATATAAGTTTAAAACTTATAAAATTTTAATCATTTAAAAAAATTAAAAATATATACTTTGTACATTATATACATACAAAATTAAATAAATATACTTGTATTTCACTGAATAGAAATTGTTTTCATGACATATATTATAAAAGTGTGTATAAAAACCCGAAATGTCACAATTTCTCTTTTAGCTTTTGAGAAGCGTCTTCTTACTCTGCTCCCCATACAAACTTTGTTTCCTTCTTCGTTAGTTTTTTCAATGTGGTAGTAATCATAGAAAAAATCTTGAATAAACCTTCTATAGTAACCAGCCAAACCTAAGAAACTACGTATCTTTGTAGGTGTCTTTGGCGGGGTCCATTACATCACTGTTTCTATCTTTGAAGGGTCTACAATAATTACTTCTGCATTTATTACATGACCCAAGACCTGAACTTCTCGGAGCCCAAACACACACTTGGAAAATTTTGCATACAACTTTTCCCATCTAAGTGTCTCTAGTACTTCCTTGACATGACATGCATGATCTCTTTTATTCTTACAGTAAATTAGAGTATCATCAATGAACACGATCACAGATCGGTCAAGCATTGGTCGACAAACCCTACTCATGAGATCCATGAATGCAGCAGGGGCATTAGTTAAAGCAAATGACATTACTAAGAACTCATAATGTCCATATCTCATACGTAAGGCTATCTTCGGAATATCTTCATCCTTAACCTTCATATGATGATAACCCGCCCTTAGATCGATTTTGGAGAAGCAGTTCGCTCCTTATAATTGATCGAATAGGTCATTGATCCTTGGTAATGGATATTTATTCTTGATGGTAAGCTTGTTCAGCTCTCGGTAGTCTATGCACATACGCATACTACCATCTTTCTTCTTCACGAAAAGAACCGGAGCACCCCAAGGCGAGATACTCAGTCTAATGAAACCTCTGTCTAACAACTCTTGTAGTTGTGACATTAGTTCCTTCATTTATGATAGAGCTAGTCGATATAGTGCCTTTGCTACTGGCTTAGTACCACACACTAAGTTGATTCGAAACTTCACTTCTCTTTCAGGAGGTATTCCTGGTAATTCTTCGGGAAATACTCAAGAAATGTTCTTGATATATGGAGGACTGGAAGAAGAACTTGTTGTTAAATTTTACACTGATGCTAGCTTCCAGACTGATCGAGATGATTCTAGATCACAAACGGGATTTTTATTTGTTATGAACTGTGGTGCTATCACTTGGAAGAGTATTAAACAAAGTGTTGTTCCTCAATCCACCTCCGAATCAGAATACATTGCCTCTTTTAAAGCTGCAAAGGAGGTTGCTTGGATAAAGAAGTTCATTGCTGATGTTGGGGTAATACCTAGCATTCAGAAACCAATCGAGATACTGCGTGGCAATACAGGTGTCATTGCTCAAGCCAAGGAACCAAGGTCACACCACAACACGAAGCACATACTCAGGAGATTTCATTATATCAGGGATATACTAGAATGGGGAGACATCGTGTTTAAAAAAGTTCACACAGATAAGAATTTACCCGACCCGTTCACTAGGCCTATGCCTCATTCTAAACACGAGGAGCATGCTGATAAGATAGGCTTTAGATTTGCTACACATTGGGTTTGATCTGTATTAAGTATTTGGTGCTTTCGAACAATATATTTACATTGGTATTTTATATTAATTTAATGGTTAAATGCATTATAAATAGATGTTACTACGTTCGATATTTTATACGTTTTAGAAATCCTTGAATATTGTATTCTAAATGTCCACAGTCGATCAGATTAATGGGAATCAATCTGAATGTAAGACTATTGTGCATCGGATGGTTGTTTCATTATGAATGAAAGTCCAAGTAGATGGAGATCATATTCACAGATAATCATTAGAGAATGATTATTGGACGTAACTCGTTTCAAAACTATCTTCATGGATCAAAGTCTTGAGATGTTTTGAATATGATAAGATCTATCGATCCTCGACCCGAGGCACATACTAGAACTAACTCTGACCAAAGTTTGTTCTTTGATCCTATCTAACGATGTACCTTAATAGGCAGTAATCAGGGTATGATCAGGAGTAAATCTGAAGTTAGGTTGGAGTTGTACGTGGCTAAAGGAATTCTGTTCTCCTTTAATTAAGAGTTGGACATTATGGCGCCCTCGTTGATTCGAAGTCATATAAAACGCATGGCCATGATCAAACTAAGAATAGTTTGTTTAGACCACTTTGAATTGGGAACGAGAACAAGAATGATTAAATAACATATGAGAAGTGACTTGTATCCGTGTCTCATGTTCAATGGATGCCCTAAATAGAAAGGATACATAGATATGTTTATGATGACTGTTACACTTGGTAAAGTAAGAGTTACTTGTACAAAAGGAAATAGTTTGACGATTGTAATACGTCATGCCTTGCTAGGGGCAGTGAGATGCAGCTAGGCGTCCACCACTGTCTACGTTGAACCGATTAATTGATTAATCTTCCAAGTGGGAGATTGTTGGATATAGGGTGTCCGGTCATCAATTAGGTCAACGTTACTATCGAGGTACGATCCAAAGAGTTACACTTTGGGAAACAAACAATTAATAATATTTAATTGTTAAATATTATAGTTCATGAAAGACGGATTTATTAAACGAGAAATAAATATTTAGAGAAATATTTATCGAAGAAATTGTGAATTAATTATTTATAGAAATAATTATTTGCAGGGATTAATGTTTAAATGTTAAACATTAAAGAATCAAGTTTTTACTGATTCTTTGTAATTAGTTAAAATGCAAAGATTAATAATAATTAAGGGTTAATTAGTTGGGGATTAATTGTTAATACCCTAGTGCCCAGTCTGTAATTAGAATGGTTATAAATATAACCTTAAGTCTAAACCCTAATTACAAGATATTTCCTCCACCTCAAAACCTACGCCCCCTGCTTCGGTTTTCGCCTGACGCCAAACCGCTGCCGTCCGCCGGTTTTTCTCTTGCGGAATCGAGTGACGTTTTGCTGCAGGTTTTCGTGATCGTGTCATCTAGCGTGAAGCTTGTTGAACCAAGGTGTTCTTATTCGGTTAATCGTCGAAGGTATAATATTGGACACCCTATGGTTGCATTTATTTTATTGTCTAAACGCGTGTAATTGGATCAGTGAACGGGATCCAGATCTGATATGTTATTCGTACTAAAATTGCTTTCGCTGATTAAATATGATTTATTTATTTAAATCGTTTAGATATAATTATGTTTTGAAAGTTAAAACTGGTACGATGATTCCCAACAGTTAAAAGTTTGTTTACTTGTAAAGGGAAATTTGTTTATGACTTGCACTTTGTTATCTCTTACTATCTACCTATTTCACCTATGTTCTCACCAACTTTTTAGTTGGCATATTTTAACATGTTTTATAGGAAATGGAAACTAAGTTGTTGTTTTGCTCAAGCTAGGATTTCAAGGATTGGCCTTAGTGCACTTAGCTTGTTTTAAATCTATCAATAAAGACTTATTTGTTTTGTTTGTCTTGTTTGTTTTGAAATTCAATGTAATCAACTATTCGGTTAATTTAATAGAAATTTCTTGTATTCATGTGTAATGATTTAATTTCGTCGCTCCCCCGTGTATAATCCGCCGTCGGTGGGGGTATGACAGATTGGTATCAAAGCCTTGGTAATAGAGATTTAGGCTACTTTAGAATAGACCTAGACTATAAACCTAGGAGTCCCCTTATTAGGAAACTATGTGCTCTATTTGTTTAGCTGTTTCTCTAACCCTTAAGTGCCTTCTCATTCCTCTTTCTAAAAAACAACACGCTTATCTTGACGAACCAGCTAACCCTACACCATCGGGAGAGTAGCAATGCAGAAAGCAGGGTTGGACCCAGCCCATTTCAGCTGATCCACTTCTGAAGATATGAGGACTAAGCAACGGTGCTGAGATGATTCCATAATTACTCTCATCAAAAGCAAGGGCCCGATTGGTGGTTGACAGGAATATGTGTAATCTGGAAGAGTGGATACTTGTATATGAAGGATTTTAACTCGAAAGATGTGGTGTATAAATCCCTAAGTAAGGACCTGTAACTCGTTCCTGGGAATATTTGGTGTGAGTATCGCTTATAGGCTAAAACACATCTTCCTAGCATCTATCACATGGACCTAGAGTTTTGATTTGTCATTAGTCATTTCCTCTTTAATTTCAAATTCTAGACACGAGCACATATATTATGTCTCTATGTTTCTTCATTTGTAATTTGAACAAATTTGATTATAAATGAAATTCCATCTTTTTTTGTTTACGATTCTATCTTCATACTATTACTTGTCACCTTAACTAATCTCGTCATCTTATCTAATCATGCTAGAATGCCTCCTCGTCGTGACACTACCAAAATCAACGAGATTGCCACCATTGTCACCCAACAACTATCAAATGTCCTGGTTGGTATGGTAACCCAAGTAACTAAAGCACTCAGAAATGCTGGAAGCTCAGGTGCTAACATCAATGCCGTCTACAAAACCTTTCTGAGCAGTAGACCCGCTGAATTCTTTGGAAACAAAGGTGCCACCGGCCTACTACAGTTTTTTGAGAAAAGGAAATCCACTCTGAACATGTGTGCCTGTCCTGAGAACCTAAAAGTCAAGTTTGCTTCAAGTGCTTTCCAAAAGAGAGCTCTTACTTGGTGGAATCCCCAAGTAAGAAACATAGGAAGAGATATTATCCTACCCTTGCCCTAGAATGATTTCAAGGAATTGCTAATCACTGAGTTCTGCCTAAAGAATGAGATCCAGAAACTAGAAACCGAAATGTGGAACCATGCTATGGAAGGAAGCTAGCATATGGAATACAACAACCGGTTGCACCCTTGTTCCTCACATGGTTACACCCCTAAGCCGTATGATCGACCGCTACACTGGGGGATTGGTCCCTCAAGTTAGAGGCCTCACTATGTCTGCTTCATCCACTACTCTTAAAGTCGTTATCCTTCTGTCGGCCACACTAATAGATGATCTGGTGAAGTCATGAGTTCTAGTAAATAAGGTATCAAAAGAGTCCAAAGAAGATCATAGGCCTTCCAAGAAACATAAGACAGTCAAGAATTTCATAATGGTTACACCTGCTAACCAAGTGGCCCCTGCTAAGAAGGGATACACCGAAAAATAGCCTAAGTGTCCCAAATGCCCACTTCACCACACTGGAGAGTGCCACAAGTGCAACAACTGTGGCAAATTTGGCCACATCGCTAAGAACTGTAAAGCGCCTCCTACTACAGCTAACACCAGCAATACCGTGATAACTAACCCTGCTCCCACCAACAGTGTCAGGGCCTGCTATGAATGTGGTGGCCATGACCACCTCAGAAACCGTTGCTACACCCTATCAACAATCAACCTACTCAAGATCATGTTATTGTCTTAGGAGAACCTGAAGCCCGCCAAGATCGCGCTATATAGGATAGCGCAGTCTCCGGTAATTAAATTTTTGGATGAAATCCCCTTAACTAGGGGAGATTGTGGCAACCCTGATTTTCTATTGCTACTTGTTTACTACTTGAGTTTATTCCATTTTGAATTCTATGTTTACTTGTTTGGTTTCTATCTTGTAATTTGGACTGGAAATTTCATTTGGATGAATCTTAATTGTTTTAGTGTCTACTTGAATCTTAAACTAACATGTTCTATCAATTTTGATTGCATTTCAATGTATATGATGTATCAATTTCTATTGCATGTCCATGACTACTCTATGACATCCACAACTTTTGCTTACATAACTATTATCACTTTATAGATGCATAATGGAAGGACATAGCACACCCATGTAAGGTAAATGACGATTGCGGTCTGGAACGTGATCGTGAATTTACAGGTGCATTGGTGTATGTTGAAATTCTGTTGTGTAGTTAGTACCCCA
The DNA here is from genome assembly GCA_023525975.1 of Smallanthus sonchifolius. NCBI lineage: Eukaryota > Viridiplantae > Streptophyta > Magnoliopsida > Asterales > Asteraceae > Smallanthus > Smallanthus sonchifolius. Next base: position 110,346,410 of record CM042021.1, read on the forward strand.
CACCCTTGACAAATTTCTAAAATCAATTTATGCCACCCAACATTAGCTTAGTTAGTGATTAGTTTTAGTAGGTGACCGGTACGCTTTCGATGTGTCGGAGGTGTGGTGGTTAGCTGTGGTACACCCTATATATAAACACTAATGTTGCATTGGAAGTGAGACTAGAAACCGGACCAAGGACGAGCCTTAGATAACAGATAACGAACCCACACCTATTTCAGGATAGCACAAACTCTACTAGTTGAATTTCGGGACGAAATTCCCTTAACTAGGGGAGAGTGTAACATCCCTGAATTTCCATGCTATTATACATGTTTGAATTCTATTGATTCTATGTCCAATTCATGAATATGTACTAAGATCTTGCCATTGATAGTAACTTGGATGCCCTAGTTGCAAACAAAAATCAAACTTTGGAGAGTTTCAACATTTTTGTAATTCCATTAAAATTGAAGGACTAGATTTAAATATATGAAAATCTAAAGGGTTATAAGGAATCTTTTTATAAAACACTAGGTTTAATTCCCGTGTATTACACGGGCTAAATCAAGAAATGTTATATATACTTAGTAATAAAGATTTACATATTACATATTTATGACATATTACATAGTTTTTTAATACAAATTCTAGAAACGTTATTAGTTATTTTTCAAAAACTTTTTATAAAAAGAATGAAAGAAATGTTAAATTTATAAAAATGTTTTATGAACAAACATATTTTTTTTAAATAAAAAACGTTTTATAAAATGAATTATAGATATCATTATTATTTAATAGAAGAGAGAGGCTTAGAAAAAAAATATTGAGGGTGTATAAGAGAGTGACAAGTATCCCAACAAAACCTTTATTTATTAGAGAGTATAGATTAAAGATTTAAATCTTTTAAACAAATATTTTTATTATTTATAAAAAAATTCATAAATTATTATTAGTATTTAAATTTTCAAAAATATTAATATAAATAATTATATTATTAAAGCTATTAAAACTGTTAAACTTATCTAATCTAATAAAACTATTATATTTAATCAAACCACAAATACAAATTTCTAACAAATTAACTAATACTAACCCAATCCATTCTTATTATTATCTCTTTCTAACAATTAATCTCTAGTTAATTTTTATTTTGTTAGTTACCGTTATATGCTCTTGTCTCTACTAATTGAACCTTAGAATCCTGATGTAGTGCAAAGCACACATCTTAATTCATAGTGTTTTCTATGTTTTTTTATTAGTTTTGTCTTTGTTTTGAGTCGTTTTTGTATACTATTGACTCTATGTTATGTTTTTCAGGTGCTCGTATGAAATACAAGTGAATATGTGAAGAAACCGAGAACGAGAACGAAGCCCGAGGATCAAAAGTGAAAAATGAAGAAAATAGGTCCTTCGCGGTACGCGAAGAGTGGAGAACAAGAACCTCACGGTACGCAAGGGAATCCAGATGAGGCCGCGACTATTTTGTTCCTCGCGGTACGCGAGGAACCCAACCCAAAACTCTCGCGGTACGCGAGAGAGCTATTTTCTGAGAAAAACCCTAATTTTGATTTAAATAGATTTTGATAGCCATTATGAGGGGAGTTCGATTCATAGCCGTCCAAAGAGTGTTTAGAGGCGATTTTGAGGAGAAGGAAGTCAATCGGAGTGAAAAGGTGAAGACTTTGAGATCCGGGTTCGTTGTTTAAGCGTTTCGGGTTTGCAAGTTTGAATTTTTATCTTTGTTTATACTTCTTTTTTTAGTTGTTTGAACATGATCCTAGGCCAAAACTTTGATATTGCCTAGGTCAAATGATGAATACTTGTTAAAGTTTTGATTTTTATCGGTTTTTGGATTCAATTAATGGGTTTAAGATTTTGTAAAAGATCTTGAGTTGATAATTGTGATGTTATTTCATATTTAGATCTGATCTTATGTTTGATTTTAATTCCTTGCATTGATTGTTGTTGTCTGCCAGTTTGATCTTCGTATTTTTGTCATAGATCTTAGGGTTTGTGATTAGGGTGGTTTGCTAGAAGTAGTAACCATAGGAGTTGTCATTGATTGCTTTTTAGAATTGAATGTGTATCCTAGTTCAATACCCGAGAGTTGAGAATTAGTCGTTTGGTCTTCGTCATTAGGTATCTGAGTGTCAGCTGTCTGAGAGGAAGCCGATATTAGGTGTCTAGTGATTGCTGCTATTCGTGTCATAGTTGTTATCTTGAGATTACCCCATGCATTCTTCGAGTGTATTGGTGGACAGTGATACTGAGAGGTAATATGTGTATTAGGGTACTTTATCATAGTTGGAAATACCTGAGAAGTGATCCAACAATCTGGTGAGTTAGTACATCCTTAGGTTCCTTAGTTGTTGACACACTGAGAGTGATTAGGGATCCACTAGGCTGTCTAGAGTTGTTTTCTTAGAAACCCAGATCCATTATAGTTTCCATAACCGATAGAAGTTGTGCTTTGCGAGTAGGATTCCGACCTAGGTGATATTCTTCCCATTCTTGATATTACCTTTGTCCTTTGTCTAGTTAGTTGAGTCGTTCTAGTGTGCTGCATCCTTAGTTTAATTCAGTAGTGTAGTAAACCCCCCAAACCAAATCAATCTTTAGTCAGAGTCAGATTCTAGTTTTGTTTCGTAGTGTCTCTAGGGTTCGATAACTCGGTTTACCGTTAAGCTGTGCTACACTCAATAGGTACACTTGCCTGTCAGTGCGGTTTAGTTCATAGGTTTTCCTTTTATTACTTAAGAGTCTAGGTTAGGTTTTTGTTCTTTAGTTTTATAGACCGTTTGGACGACATCAAGTTTTTGGCGCCGTTGCTGGGGACACTTGGCAAAAGCAATATTAGGTTTGACTAGTTCTTTTAGTGCTTTTTGGTTTGTTTTGATTTTGAGTCTTAATTTTGTGTGTTTGTCTTTTGTGCTACTTGTGAGTCTTATCTAAGTGTCTAATTTAGAATCGAGTATCTCTGTGTGTCTTTGAGTCTTTGTTCTGTTTCCTTCTAGAGTCTTTCTGTTTATGCACCATACTCGTTCGCAGGGATCACCATCTATTTCAGCTTTTTCAGAGCCTGAACGAGAGCTTCATGAGCGCACCCGCAACTTTCAGGAGCGTTTGAAGGCTTGTGCAGCACCAAGGTACGTCCTGCTAGCCCAATACCCTTTCCACAAATGGGCGACGCTGATCCACCAATGAGGCGTACAGTACACCAGAGGGCTAGTGATGGGGTCACGGGCACAAGATCTTCGATCACACGCCCCACTATACAGAACACCAATTCTTGGCAGATCCCATCACATGTCATGAGTATGATCACTCATGCCATGAGGATGAGGATGCACCCAGACATGTGTCCCGCTTTGCGCGCATATGTGATACTTTCAATCTCACGAGTGTATCTAAGGACGCAATCAACTTGCGTCTTTTCCCATTCCCCTTGTCTGGTCGTGCATCTACTTGGCTCGACACTCTCCCAGACAATTCTATCACCACATGGGAGGATCTCGAAGCCAAGTTCTTCAAGAAGTACTATCCACCTTCCATGGCCGCTCGACTTAGGGATCAGATCCACTCCTTCCGGATGGATCCTGACGAGCCCTATCACATGGCCTGGGAGCGGTTCAACGCGGTGTTGAGCTGATGTCCCCAACATGGTCTGTCGGACTGGGCGCTAGTGGAGAAGTTCTACAATGGTCTCACCTTCGAGAAGCAGCAAATGTTCAATACAGCTGCGGGAGGCCATATAATGGAGAGACTCGAGCCTGATGAGTGCGAGGAAATGTTCGAGTGCTTCGCTCAAGCCGAACAGCAGTATCCATCTACTAGGACTTCCATTCCTAGTACTAGAGCACCCGCCTCTTCTCCTAGAGGTTTGCATCAGGTCACTCCTGAGACTAGCGTGGCTGCTACACTCGCCTCAATGGCTAACGAGATTAAGGAGCTGAAGCTCAGTGCTTAGTGGTGTCAAGTGTGCAGAGGAGGACACGACACCCGAGATTGCCCCGTAAATAATCAGGAGCACGTGAGCTATGCTGGCAACCAATACCAGAACCGAGGATACAACTTCAATAATTTATTTGGCTCAGGATAGAGATCTGGAAATAACCCGGCTGGGTTTAATGGCCGCCAGCATCAGCAAGGAGGAGAAGGAGGAGCTAGCTCGGGAAGCAGTGTCGATACCAAAAAGATAGATGAGATGATTGAGAACCAGACACAAATGCTCTCCCACCTGGTCCAGAATGACAGGGATGCTAGGCAGAGATTCAATAGCCATGACACCTTATTGAAGAATCAGCAGTCGGCATTCCACGATTTGCAGCGCACGGTAGGAGACATCGCGAGGAGCTTGAAGGAGAGGCATAGTGAAACATCTGTGGCCTATAAGAATTCTAACGCTTCAGTGATGGCCGTGTCAGTCAGGAGTGTAGAGAAGAAAGAGGTTGTAGAAGATGACTCCCACTCCATTGAGTATGGCATACCTTCGGTAGAGGAAGTTAAGAAGGTAGATTGGAGGGCTCGATTTGCTATAATTGATGCTAAGATGGTCGAAGAAAAGGAGAGCCCACCGGTGGTAGAAGAAGAAGAGCCGGTGGATGAAGAGATGGAGATGGAGAAGCCTGACGAGAGTGCAGTAGAGAAGAAGAAGAAGGGGGTGGAGATGAAGTCCCTCGGGGTTGACTTGAGTCGTATTCCTTACCCAGCGCGCGTACTGCCATATAAGAACGCTAGGGAATACGGTACTTTCCTTGATATGTTTAGACAACTCAAGGTCAATCTCCCATTCATAGAGGTCCTCCAGGATATGCCTAAGTATAACAAGTTCCTCAAGGATCTTCTTTCCAACAAGAAGAAACTAGAAGGGATCTCTGAAGTCTCACTTAGTGAGCAACGTTTTGCTGTGGTGCAGAACAAGCTGCCCAAGAAATTAGGAGATTCGGGAATTTTCACGATCCCGTGTCTTTTAGGCAGTTTGCCCTCGCACCACGCGTTGGCCGACCTAGGTGATAGCATCAATCCGATGCCATATTCTATATATAAAGAGTTAGACCTAGGTAAACTGCAACCGACGAGCATGAGCATTTCCTTGGCTGACCGCTCAGTCAAGTATCCATGGGGAATTGTGGAAAATCTGTTAGTGAAAGTAGGTAAGTTTGTCTTCCCCATGGATTTCGTCATTCTAGACATGGAAGTGGATGATAGAGTTCCACTAATCCTAGGACGCCCGTTCCTACGTACCGCCAAGGCGATGATCGATGTCTTTGACGGGAAACTCAGACTCCGTGTGGGGGATGAGATGATCACATTCGATACTGCTAAGTCTGAGAGGGAAGTTGGTAAGCATAGCCACTCCGTGTGCATGCTTGAGGCCTTCACGGACAACCATTGGGACTCTGATCCAGAAATAGAAGTAGGTGAACCCGTCCCTAATTTAGAAGAACCATCTGAGTGGGCGGTAGAGTTAGAAGGATTGTTAGATGAGCCGGACGATTACGGTGATGAGATGCCTGACGATCTGCTAGAGATGATGGCAGAATTCGAAGAAATCATAGGTAAAACCCCAAGTGTGGGGAAGTTGGTGAAGGTTGTAGAGGATCCCGGAGATCCTGGTGGAGGCTTAGAAGTCACATCCTTAGAAAGACCCTTACCCGAGCCTTTTGCCACCATAGTTGCTCATTCTGAGAGGAAAACTCCTGAGCCGAGGCATAATTCTAGTACCCCTAAGTCTAGGCCACCTTGTAAGAGAACCCGTGTGTTGAAAGATCCATGTGAGTTTAAGGCAATGCAAACCCCAAGTGTGGGGACGTCGAGGGGTAAGAAGCTGCTAGGATATTTGATGCGTATCATTTTTGGACCGGGTAGGTATAAGTTGTGATGGAAGAACCCGAGTGATATAGGTCCACTGTTTGATAGGAGTATGAGTGATATAAGTATAAATTTTTTTTTGACAAAGTTCTTAACTTTCTGTGAGAGACAGTCCCTCGCGGTACGCAAGAGATTTCCCCTATGTTCCTCGCGGTATGCGACGGATAGAAATAGTGGCTGGCCTTAATTTCATTGCCTCGCGGTACGCGAGGCATGTGCCTGGCTTTCTCGCGGTACGCGGGGCTTCTCTGGATTTGCCTTGTTCCCGTGTTTTCCATGGTTTTCCATATCCGTCGCCATATCACCTCCATCATCCATATCATCCACTCCACTATCACCACCACCATCTATCATTACCATCCATCACCATTATCCATCTACCATCATTTTACCATCCATTATTACCATCGTCATCATACCTCTATTTTCACACCATCATCTATCGTCCAATATCACCACACCCACCACCCACCATTCACCTTCACCCATATCCGCCCACCACCACTACCATGGGAAACATGAAACCGTTTATGACCGATGACCGACTTTTTTGTGGCAGTCATGTCTATGTGTTTGCCACCCATTGAGTATGTTTCTCTGCATCTATCTATCTTGAGTATTTAAATTTTTAGTGAGTTAGTTTGAGTCAGTTGAGTTTTTATTTTATTTGAGTCAGTTTAATGCTGCGGGTTTGTGGTGAGGTTTATTTTGCAGATTTTATCATTCCGCCCGTACTCAATCTCCATTCGGGCAGGGTTGATTATCACTTATATCCAGTTGTAAAGGCAACCCAGCAGAGTGTGCAACCGCGATCGAAATGCTATACGGTGCACACATGGAAGAAAGAAGTTATGCAGTTGTTTGCATCTATATTACCAGCTATGTCGCTTCCTGTTTTGTTTTATTTTTGCGTTTTTATTTTTAGTTGTGTTTTGCTTCACATTGAGGACAATGTGTCTTTCAAGTGTGGGGATGTGAGTGTCTAGTTTAGTTTGTCTTGTTTATAAAAATTCAAAAATACAAAAAAAAATTGAGAAATTTTGAAAAAAATGTCCTTGGAAATAATTGTATATACTTGGAAAATGATAGTACAACTAGATCTATTTGTAAGTCTAAATGGTTAAATAATTGAAAACGCGTCTAATTAGTTTTGTTTTGGTAGACCCAGCCGATTGGATAGCTTAAATATCCTGTTTGTGTTAAATAAGATTAATAATTGAATTAATTCTTGATATCTTATGGGTATTCATCTTAGAGTAACGGTAATACCAAAACTGTCAATATTGGTTGATAGGTACCACGTTAAGTTAAAATTTAGAGGTTTTTGAAATTTCTTGGCACACCACTCTCTTTTTATGAGAATAAATCCAAGTTTCGGTGGCACCCACATCCATAATTCCATATTTCTTTAGCTTATTTGATTGGAACCTAGGTTTCGCCTACATGTCACATGTCGGGTTCCATCTAGATTGATACACCACTGGGTTGATTCTTATGTGCTTCATTGATATGACTTACTCTATGTGTTACCTTCCGGGATAGTGACTTGGTTGAAACGCCTCTATATGAAGTTTAATTTGCTTATTAATGCTCATTTATCATCCATTCATTCATTTATCATCTGATTTCTAGAAACCTGTAAATTTTAGTTTAACGTGGTAGGGTAAACCTGTAAATTTTAGTTTAAAGTAGATCTGAGTTATGATTCCATTTGCAGCTTTTTCGAGGACGAAAAAAGGTTAAGTGTGGGGATGTTTGATGTAGTGCAAAGCACATATCTTTAATCCTAGTGTTTTGTCTTTGTTTTGAGTCGTTTTTGTATACTATTTAGTCTATGTTATGTTTTTCAGGTGCTCGTATGAAATACAAGTGAATATGTGAAAAAACCGAGCACGAGAACAAAGCCCGAGGATCAAAAGTAAAAAATGAAGAAAATAGGTCCTTCGCGGTATGCGAAGAGTGGATACCAAAAACCTTACGGTACGTGAGGGAATCCAGATGAGGCCGCGACTATTTTGTACCCAAAACTCTCGCGGTACGCGAGAGAGCTATTTTTCGAGAAAAACCCAAATTTTGATTTAAATAGATTTTGATAGCCATTATGAGGGGAGTTCGATTCATAGCCGTCCAGAGAGGGTTTAGAGGCGATTTTGGGGAGAAAGAAGTCAATCGGAGTGAAAAGGTGAAGGCTTTGAGATCCGAGTTCGTTGTTTAAGAGTTTCGGGTTTACAAGTTTGAATTTTTATCTTTGATTTGATTGTTTGAAACCATGAATCTTGTTTATACTTCTGTTTTTAGTTGTTTGAACATGATCCTAGGCTAAAACTTTGATATTGCCTAGGTCAAATGATGAATACTTGTTAAAGTTTTGATTTTTATCATTTTTTTGGATTCAATTAATGGGTTTATGACTTTGTAAAAGATCTTGAGTTGATAATTGTGATGTTATTGCATGTTTAGATCTGATCTTATGTTTGATTTCAATTCCTTGCGTTGATTGTGGTTGTCTGCCAGATTGATCTTCGTATTTTGGTCATAGATCTTAGGGTTTGTGATTAGGTGGTTTGCTAGACGTAGTAACCATAGGAGTTATGTTTGATTGCTGATTAGAATTGAATGTGTATCCTAGTTCAATACCCGGGAGGTGAGAATTAGTCGTTTATTCTTCATCATTAGGTATCCGAGTGTCAGTTGTCTGAGAGGAAGCCGGTATTAGGTGTCTAGTGATTGCTGCTATTCGTGTCATAGTTGTTATCTTGAGATTACCCCATGCATTCTTCGAGTGTATTGGTGGACAGTGAGACTGAGAGGTAATCTGTCTATTATGGTACTTTATCATAGTTGGAAATACCTGAGAAGTGATCCAACAATCTGGTGAGTTAGTACATCCTTAGGTTCCTTAGTTGTTGACACCCTGAGAGTGATTAGGGATCCACTAGGTTGTCTAGAGTTGTTTCCTTAGAAACCCAGATCCATTATAGTTTCCATAACTGATAGAAGTTGTGCTTTGCGAGTAGGATTCCGACCTATGTGATATTCTTCCCATTCTTGATATTACCTTTGTCCTTTGTCTGGTTAGTTGAGTCGTTCTAGTTTGCTGCATCCTTAGTTTAATTCAGTAGTGTAGTAAACCCCCGAAACCAAATCAATCTTTAGTCCGAGTCAGAGTCTAGTTTTGTTTCGTAGTATCTCTAGGGTTCGAAAACTCGGTTTACCGTTAAGCTATGCTACACTCGATAGATACACTTGCCTGTCAGTGCGGTTTAGTTCATAGGTTTTCCTTTTATTACATAGGAGTCTAGGTTAGGTTTTTGTTCTTTAGTTTTATAGACCGTCTGGACAACATCAAATCCTCTAGAATACCCCTCTATATATTTTGAAATTTTTATAAAATAATAAACTAATTTTATAAACTACTTTATCATTCTAATTAATTTTATAAACTACTTTATCATTTTATTTCAATACTTGTGATAAACTTATACATTCCTAAAAACGTGTACAAACACTATATCAAATCCCAAATTCCAATAATCCCTAGAAACTCAAATAAATTTAGAATTCTTTACTTTCATTTCCATTAGACGTACATTGAGTCTAGAATACAAATTAACCGTACAGGTTGATTGTGAGGAATCCTCACGAAGCCTATCCATCATTTACAATTTATACAACTTACTAGCTTCATTACAAGTGAGTTTCATAGCCCCTTTTACATTACTTTTGCTTATAAATACTCGGGGTGGAACATGTCTACAATTACTTTACATACACAATTCAATTACTATGTTCTTATGTGAGGTCTTTGTGTTTCATGTCTTAAACTACTTGGTGATACATGTTTTCATGTTTTAGTGCAATCATTAACTTGTGTTGCAAGCCTAAGGTCTTTTATGATCATTTATATGGGAATCCGATTCATTACTTAACATAAATCATGGCGGATTTGTGTATACATTTTGGTACCTTACATCACACAATCTGGTGGATTGTGCATACATATTACATGGCTTGATTGTACACTTGGAACCTCGTATGTTTTCACATTTATGCCTTAGACTTGATTTGAACATATTGAATTGTAAATCATTTTTCAACTTTTGTTGGTGTCAAAAACCTATGTTACTCATCAACTACTTGTAGTTGACATTTACTTAACATGTTTCAGGTGCACATGTTTAAGGACAAGTATTGATCACTTAGGACTATGGACCTAGTTATAATAAATTCAAGTTTTGTTTATGTTACGTTACTTTTGAACTATATGTTTCCCTTTTTCCTTGTAACGGATATTTAATATGAATGAATAAATATTAAAACGCATTTAATAGTTGGTCATGTGCCTTTAAACAACAACGTCAGCCCCGGTGTATAATCCACCGTCGGCCGGGGTGTGACACTATAAGTCCTTTCAAGGATGTGACCACCCAATTCTGGACAGGAAAAAGGATGCGGTAGCCATGCTTGACAATGTAATCCGAATGGAGGCTTCAATTCACCTCAGTGAGTGTCGGGCGGACAAAGCTGTCAAGTTCTCCGCAAACTTGCTGAGGGAGGAAACGTCGCACTGGTGGGAGACATTGAGGTGAGCCAAAGGCGATCGGGAGATCGAACTGATGAGTTGGGATAATCTGAAGGAACTTGTGATCAAGAAGTTTTGTCCGAAGAATGAGATTGAGAAGGTTGAAAGAGAATTCTTGGGGCTGAAGGCTGGAATGTTGACGCACTGACAGTACACGTCAAAGTTCAATGAAATGGCATGGTTGGTGCCTCACCTAATCACCACCGAGTAGCGAAGAATCAATTGTTACATCTACGGGTTACCTTCCAAGGTTCGCACCTTCGTAAAGGAAAATATTCCCCGGACCTTTGAGTCGGTGGTGGAATTGAGTTGGGGTAGTGTACGATGACGTGTCTCTGGATGACACAGTGCCTAGGCATGGCAATGAAACTCGAACCCGATGGGAAAACCCAAAACATTCAGGACGGGTATGGGGTCGGGTAATCGTGTGTGGGACCATGTTTGGGATTACTTTTGAAATTTTTCACGGGTTTGGACAAGTATGGGATATGGTGATATACCTATTTACCCGCCCCGATAACATATACCCATTTATCCAATTATAAACCCGATAGAGTTTTCTTTATTTTTTTTATTGATTTTAAGTATATATACCGTATTTATTTTAAGTATATATAATATATTTATTTTAAATTTATATCCCCGACATGATTTTCTTTCTTTCTTTTTTATTTTCATTACAATTTTTATATATACCCGGATACCCGACGGGTCTGGGTCGAGTATACCCAATGGGTATTTTTTACAAAGTATGCCCGCAAGTAATTACCCGATAGAAATTGACGGGTTTTGGGCCGGGTATGGGACAAGCTTTTATAACCTAAACCCGTCCCAAACCCGACTCATTTCCATCCTTAACAGTGCCTGAAGAGCCCAAGAAGAAACTGACCCTACTGGGTAAATGATCTAGTGGAACCTTCCACAATTCCAGAGACAAGAAGGAAAGGGTTCAGTATGAGGATGCGTGTGGTAAGTATGGGAAGCAGTATGGGAGTGTGTGTAATATGGGGATGACTGTGTGCTTCAAGTGTGGGAAGACAGGCCATTACTCTCGAGAATGCCCTAATGAGCGTACATGCTATACCTGCGGTGAGGCTGGCCATTTGAGCAGGGATTTTAAGTAGACTATATCACACCGCAGTTTCAGGACACCCCGAGCGTGCGACCAGATTGGCACCTCCAATCAATTTTATCTATTCCTTTTGGATAAATCAGAGTGTTTTGTAGCGGAACATGCTTTGGATCGTTCTTTGCATAAATCTTCAACCCGAGTGTTGATTTTGTACACATCCAAATTCTTTTGGATTAAATCTAATCTTTTCATTTCTTGGGGACATAAACACCCCTTTGATTACAAAATATGGTTCGAACCATTTACAACATCTCTTGCATAATTGCATGTTTTATTTTGAGCCATAAGGTAGTTTGGCCTTTGCCTAGGGAGTTTATCCTTTCAATACCATGTTTTGTCAACAAGGTATCTAAGGAGTTTATGCTTTCAGCACCTATCCTTGCAAATATCAAGGAAGTATCCTATGTCTCAGAAATCGTCATCCTAAGGCACCTCTTCTTGATTTATATCTTGTAGGGCTATCTCATGTGCCTAGGGAGTCGACATCCTTTCAGCACAAAACCTTGTCAAAAACATATTTACATTGATCCCTGACACTGTCATTTAGGACTAGTCTTAACAAATAATCATTGATTACCTGAAAACATTTTTGAAAATGAAACGTCAGACCGAACACTCGTGAATATATTTATCAAGAAACGAAATCATTTCGGCAATAGAAATAATAAAACATTTAACGAAAACTTGGGTCCAATCTACACATTCAGCAGAACTATTTCATCTCAGTGTACAACCACGATATACACCGGCTTTCGTTCTGTAATATGGTTGTTGGAACTCTAGTCCCGGTCTTACTCAAATGTGTGGTCAACACGGTGTCCTTTCGTCTTACACCACATTATAGCCAAATACCAGCCCTGTTATGGGAATTGCACCCGTAACACATGTATCCCTTGATCAAGTTTTACGTATACTTATGTCCTGAATGTTTTCACATAGAAGCCTTATCCATTAAAATATTTTATACTTGCTTTGCCATTTTCGTAAACGTAAAACGTTTCAAGGTTTTAAAATCCATATTCACCTAAGTGAAAGAAAGCAACAAATAAGGTTGAATCTTGCTTAGAAGTGTGGGACTATAGCTCTAGCACCTTATTCTGGTTTCCCTAGTGTTTCTGCGAATGTTGGAGTGTTCTATCAACCGTACGGAACTTAAGTGTCGGATATATTCTCGGAAGTATAGCACATTCGTGGAAGTGAGGTATAGCTCGGGAGTATAGAAATTTTGTTTGAATTTGTGTGTTAAATGAACGAGCTTGAGTTTCAATTTATAGGCCAAAGTTGGCCTCGTGACGGGCAGTTATGCGGGGTGACGATCCGTCACCGCCTCTCCATGACAGACCGTTATGGTGGGTGACGGTCCGCTTTAGGGTTAAGAGTCAGCATTACACGTTACCTCGGCCAAATTGTGGCGCGACGGACAGTTACGAGGCCGTGACGGTCCATTATAGTGTCATGACGGACCGTTACAGTGGATGACAATCCGTTATAGGGGTACACATGCCACATCTTCATCATTAGCCACCCTAACACGTGGCCGCTTCTGGTTAATTCCTTCCTCAGGCCGTAACGGACCGTTACGGGCAATGACGGTCCGTTACCGCCTCTAGATTCCAATTCTTTGACTTTTTGGTCCTTGAACCTTGGGCTAGTTACACATTAAGTCCCTGGAGTTTATTTCTTGACAAATTTGGGTCCAATTCTTTACTGGCGTTATAGACTAAGTCTGGTGGATCCGGGAAAAAGATTGAAAAGCCTAGGGCACGTACAAGGGCATATGCCCTAACACAGGAGTAGGAAAGGGAAACCCTGACATCTTGTTAGGTACGTTCTTAGTTAATAACACCCTTGTGTCCGTACTGTTTTATTCCGGCGCAAGTAAAAGTTTTATAGCCCCCTATATTCTGTACTCGAATAAAGTTCATAATTGACAAAGTAGAACGAGCCTTTAGCGTAGAAACTGTTGTGGGTAAAACCATGAAAGTCATAGAAGTCGTAGACAATTGCCTTGTAAAGATATATGGCCATATATTCCCTGCTAGGTTATTCGTAATAGCCTTAGGATGGTTTGATGTGGTACTGGGAATCGATTGGCTTGCTACTAAACGAAGCGCGGATTATATGTTAAAGGAAACTGATTTGGCTCAAGGCTCCCGATGATAGCGAAGTCACGATCTATAAGGATAAGGATATCTCAATGCCAAACGTCATTCCAATGATCAAGGCAGAAAGTTTTATAAAGCGCGGATGCGAGGCCTACCTTGCTTATGTGATATACGACAGAAAGAAAGTTATGGAACTAAATAATGTACCGATGGTGTTCAACTTTCCGGAGGTGTTCCCTGAGGACTTGCCTGGGGTGCCGCCCGATCGAGAGATAGAGTTCCAGATTAATTTGATGCCAGGTGCCCAGCCCGTTCCCAAGGTGCATACCAACTAGCTCCGTCGGAGATGAAAGAAGTGATGACGTAATTGAAAGAACATCTAGACAAGGCTTCATCAGACCGAACATTTCACCTTGGGGTGCACCGATTCTGTTTTTGAAGAAGAAAGACGACTCTGAGGATGTGCGTCGATTAAAGAGAGTTGAATAAGCGTACCGTGAAGAACAAATACCCTCTACCCATGATTTATGATATGTTTGACCAATTGCAAAGCGCAAGTTGGTTCTCTAAGACTGTTGTTTAGTAGTGTCGCTGGCAATGTCACCTAAATGAACTTGCGTTTAAGAACGGAGTGTCGTCGATGTGAGTGTCGCCTACGGCAGTGTCGCTTGAATCAGATTGTCGCCTAATGAATAAGGTTTGCAAAACCCTAGATCTGAAAACACACGTTTCTAGTAGAAAACGAGAGCCTTTCTAGAAAGCTTCCTAATGCCTTCGAGATCTATTTGTAATGATCGGTTGGTAGAAATCAAGCACTGAAGAAGGTGGTTGGCGCGGCGGACGACGGTGAAACGAAGGCTGACGGTGGTGAAGTAGCGGTGTGCGGCTCTTCACGGTGGCTTGGCTCTAATACCAAGTTAAATACCATATGTGTGTGTAAATGTATATTATGTATATTGTTGTATTGATAATTATAATTAGGGTTTACAATAAGGAGTTTATATAGAACCCATCTTTATATAATCTACCTCTAACTAACACTAATTACATTTGTGTCTAATAAATATGTAGGAAATAGGATGATTTCATTGATTGTTGTGATGAAGTCATCACATATTGTATCATACACACACACACTTAAAGCCCCATGCCAACCCTAGGTGAGCTCCCCTAGTGTTGGTGACTCAAATAGAACACACAACTACAAATGAAGTTGGCACTCATGTTTATACTAGAGTCTAAAATCTTCCATCAACCTCCAAGTGAGGAACAAAAGGTTTCAATCAAAAACTTTTAATCGAAACATAAACTTTCGATCGCAAACTTTCAATCAAAACGTTATCATTTCATTCCCATGTTCCGAACGAAACATTAATTGATAAGCGTCAGTCTCATTTTAATCCCAACAATCTCCTCCCTAGACTAATGCTATCAATTATGTCTGACTCTGTCATACATCTTCATGACACGACTAATAATTCAATGCCTTTCGTAGTGATTCTCCACCTCAAATGTAGACCCTCCTATCTTATAGGCATAAGACAAAGGCTTGAACTTCCAATTAATCATCATCAAATAATCATCACATTAGAAAATGACAAAACTCTGAATAACATAAACCAAAGTCTTCAAGTAATTCTCCCCTTATTATGAAGTATCCCAGATACTCGTAGCCTAGATAAAGGTTTGTATCATGTAATTCCAAGTCTTCAAACATACGTCACCTTATAAAGAATCATCCCTGATGCTCGTAGCCTAGATGAAGGATCTTCATACTAAAAGATTTAAAATTAATGTTGTATAAATAGAGTCTCGACAATCATTAGACAGTTGTGTAATTCTTTGAATTCTCTGATTAGTAAGAAACTACACAAAGCATTGCAAAAAAACCAGATACCTTCCCTATTTTCTTTGCAATTCTCCTTACCGAAGACCGTCCAACCATACACCTTTAATACATGTAGCCCACAAATATTTTCAAATGAAACAATCATCAGCTTTGTGTTAGCCCAACCCACATCGCATCAAGTTCTTCACGGAAACTAACAGCCCAATTGAATAGCAGCTAGCCCACTTCAAATTCTTAAAAAAAACTTTCGGCCCAACTTATTATACCGTAGAACCAGCCCAATCTCAATTTAACTATTTGAAATCTAAGATTGCCGCCCAATTCCTTTTGAATTTAGAATGTGCGGACTTCAAAGGATTAAATGGATTTCAATTAATGCGTTGACCGGGCCACGACAAAAAAGGAGGTCGCTGGTTCGAATCCAGGCCACAACAAAAAATGGGTCCGTGGCAAGGTTAGGAGGTTTACTCAGTTGGGGGTTTCTCCTGCGGTGGGCTGCCCTAGATGTTCTAGGTGTTGCCCCAGATAAACCCACTTATCCTAGAATATATAGGTGTTGCCATTCAAAAAAAAAATTAATGCGTTGACCTACTGGCCGTCTTCTCCAATGTGAAACACGACACACATACACAAATCCTAAATCTAAACCAACCGCCTCCTTCCCTTTCTTCTTGATTTCTTTTCATTTGCATGCAAACCAACTCAAACCCTAAAACACTCCATTTGCTTCTTTCAACATTGCCGCAACCAAATAAACAAATTCTAATTCATTTTTCTTTTACTACTGCATCCTCACCATCATTAGAAGTGACAATACACAAACAACGAACTCGCTTTCTTCATAACAAATCCTTATTGTTTTCGATGAAAGGATTCAGGTATTGATTGAAAACAAACTGATGTTTCTATGTTTCTTAAAGTTTTCGACGGATAGAAACATTTTGAAAGGTTTCGATGAGTGTATAAAGTTTTCGATGGTATCAACCAGTCACAAAGTTTTTCGATGACTAAAGATTCTACGGCACACACATTCTCAAAGCTTTCTATTACTCAAAATATGATTTTTTTTTCCCTCTTACAACCTCTAAAATATGATTTTTATGATTTTTTTTATTGATTTATG
The DNA here is from genome assembly GCA_023525975.1 of Smallanthus sonchifolius. Lineage (NCBI taxonomy): Eukaryota > Viridiplantae > Streptophyta > Magnoliopsida > Asterales > Asteraceae > Smallanthus > Smallanthus sonchifolius. The sequence goes on from CM042021.1 coordinate 110,363,054, forward strand.
ATTTTGCCGTTGCGACGTGTTTATTTTTTAACAACATTTGTACGTGATATTTTTTTCGCATGTGAATACTAACTTACAAGTTGTCGAAGCCGAGTTTTACAAATTTTAGCACCATGCGTGGGTTTCCCCACTAGTTATGTACAAATGCTAAAATAGTAGGTTTCGATGAGTGTATAAAGTTTTCGATGGTATCAACCAGTCACAAAGTTTTTCGATGACTAAAGATTCTACGGCACACACATTCTCAAAGCTGTCTATTACTCAAAATATGATTTTTTTTCTCTTACAACCTCTAAAATATGATTTTTATGATTTTTTTATTGATTTATGATTTTGCCGTTGCGACGTGTTTATTTTTAACAACATTTGTACGTGATATTTTTTCGCATGTGAACACTAACTTACAAGTTGTCGAAGCCGAGTCTTACAAATTTTAGCAGCATGCGTGGGTTTTCCCACTAGTTATGTACAAATGCTAAAATAGTTATTGTGGTTTTAAACATATTTTTGGCACGTTCCCACTAAAAATAGTTTTCATCAAATTATTTTGGTCTCAACTCTTTAATATGCTTTAACTTGTTTTTTTCATAAAATAATTTAGATTTATATCAGTATCTAGAATTTTATGTTCTTTAATTTAATAAGAGTATGACTACATAGTTTTCATTTAAGAATATAATGTTTTTAATATAATACATTAAACTCGGGATTACAACAATACACTGATCTATTTAAAATCGTGCATCAAAAAACAAGCAGAGAGATAAAAGGGATGCGTCCCATCGCTAGATAGTCTTAAAGGGTTGCGCCTCTTGTTGCGGTCTCGCTAGCCGTTTATCAGCTCGTGTCAAGGACACCTTCATAATATAATATGAAGATTATATTGGATGATATGTTTAGAAGAGTGACGTAAGGTAATAAGAACGAAAGGCCAAGTTGGAATTTGACTATGGACATTTTTTGAATGTAGCACACAAACCCATTAAATAACGTAATTATTGACATTTTAACTTAGCAATGTCAGATTTGACTATTGACATTTTAGACTCCAAGTAGGAATTCGATCAATAATTTCGTAGTGATTTTATATTAAATAATTTATTTTTGTACATGAAAGGAATTATTAATTTTAAAGAAACTGAATAAAAATAAATTTAAAAAGTTGATAGATTAAATTCTGACTATATATTTATTATAATTAATAAAATATTAATTTTTAGGAAAATAAAATTAAAATAAATGTGTGATCAAAATTTGATTTTTTGGTTTTGAGTTTTTAAAGTATTTTTGCCCTATATATATAGTAGTCTCCCTGAGAAGTCAAATTAAAACCACTACTTGCCCTCTCAGCCAGTCTGAGGCTCCGGCTAGGCCTTGAAGTATAAGACTCCGGCTAGGCCTTGAAGTGAGTGGATCATTGTATGGCACGTCGACCAAAACCCGACTACTTTCCTAAATCCTAGTAAGTTTCGCTGTTGAATTTTAAGGTAATTCCGTGGCCTAAGACTTTTACGTAATTCATATATGTTATTTATTAATGAGAAACATTCTAATTCCGCTAAACCGAATTCATTAAGGAAGAAGATGATCTAATTATGCACTAGAGGTTTGCTCATGTCACGTTGATGGGTTGAAGGTTTTCAGGTTAGCAGCATGGAAGGTTTAATCGTTGAACCCAAAGAAGACATGTATGTTTATTAGTGTCAACAACATCAACCCCAACTTGAACACACTTAAAATTGTGTAACTCCCATTTAATCACTTTAGCTTAACGAGTCTAAAGGGTTGACGGATCAACTTGTATAATTAAACGGATCGACATGTAGACCCGCTTAAACGTTAACCCAAACACGATCAATTTAATTAAATTGGTCATGTATCATATCGTATCGTGTCATGTTTCAAGTTATATCAGAACTTGCCACACATATTAAAGTCTTTCACCGTGACCCAAGGGTGTGGGGTTGGGGTTCAAACCCCAAATCCTACTATGTTTCTAGTTTTTATTTTCGTTTTTTAAGGGCATATTCATGTGGGATGGTACCCATCTTTGAGCCTAAGCGGACCCCTCGGTACACTGTTTTAATATATTACATCAACCGGTTATCAATGTTGGCAAATAGAGGGCTGAAACACTTGATTGTTATTGATTTCTGAATGATTACAATGAGAATAAAGGCTACAATTTATAACCGATTTACAAAAGGAAAGATGTCAATGATCGAGATCCTGTGAGCTGTAACCGTTGAATGCAGGTCTAAACCGGGAAATGATGTTGAGTTGATCCTACAAATATCTTCAAAATATTTCCCTTTCTAACACTCCCCCTCAAGTTGAGTAGTGGAATCACCAATGCTTAATTTGCTCAGATATTCATTGAAGATTCTTCCATTTACAACCTTTGTTAGAATGTCTACGAGCTGATACTTTGATCGTACAAATGGTAGCTCTATAATTCCTCCTAATATTTCTTTGATGAAGTGGCGGTCGACCTCCACATGTTTTATTCGATCATGTTGTACTGGGTTTTCTGAAATTTGGATTACAACTTCATTATCACACATAATCCTGTTGGTCTTTGTGGGAGGAAAGCCGATATCTGTTACTCTCCTAGACCTCGAGCTATCCCTCTGAATTCAGCCTCTGCACTTGACAAAGCAACCAACTTTTGTTTCTTGCTTCTCCATGTAACATGGTTTCCACCAACAATAGTAAAATATCCTAATGTTAACCTTTGATTCCCTTTATCTCCAGCCCAGTCCTGCACTGGTGTATACCTGAATATTTAGATACTCATTTGATTTGAACACAATTCCATGACGCGTTGTGCCTTTGATATACCTGACAATTCTCCGGACTGCTTCCATGTGGGCTACTTGTGGTTGGTGCATGAACTGACTTACCACCCCTACAACATAGGCTATATCAGGTCAGGTATGGGCGAGATATATTAACTTACCCACTAGCAGTTGATAACTTTCTTTGTCTGCTAATTTTGCATTGAGCTCCATATGTAGTTTATGGTTAGCTATCATTGGAGTTTCCATTAGTTTACAGTCAATCATCTCTGTCTTTGTTAAGAAGTCAAGAACATACCACTTTTGGCAAATGAAGATTCCCTGTTTGGACCTGAGTATTTCAATTCCAAGAAATTATTTAGTCTTCCCAAGTCCTTCATTTTAAATTTAAAAAAAAAATATTTTTCTTTAGTTGTGTCATTTCTTCTACTTCATCTCCAGTAATAATCATGTCATCTACGTATATGATTAAACATGTCACGAGACCATTTCTTTGTTTGAAAAAAAAGGTATGGTCTGCATTGATTTGTTTATACCTATAACTTTTCATTGTAAGGGTGAATTTGCCAAACCATGCACGGGGACACTGCTTCAACCCATATAGGGATTTCTTTAATCGACATACTACTCTTTCCCTGAAGTCTCCCGTGAACCCTATAGGGGTCTCCATATATACTTCGTATTTTAGATCTCCATGAAGAAAGGCATTTTTAACATCAAACTGATGGAGAGGCCATCCCTTATTTGCTGCCATAGAGAAGAGCACCCTAATTGTGTCAATCTTTGCAACTGGAGAGAAGGTCTCAGAGTAGTCAATCCTATATGTCTGAGTATAACCCTTAGCTACAAGTCGGGCCTTATATCTCTGAATAGTTCCATCTGGTTTGTGCTTAATGGAGAAAACCCATCGACACCCAACCGTTTTCTTCCCTTGTGGGAGAACACACTTCTCCCATGTATTATTTTTTGCTAGAGCTTCCATTTCAGTTTCCATAGCATCTTTCCATTTTATGATATTTAGGGCTTATTCTGGTATCTGTTCAGAGTGTAGGTCTAGAAACTAACTTAGATCTATAACAAGGATTTCCATATCAACTCAGGTCCACAAATCAACTATGAATTAGATGATTTGAAGTTCAAAAGTGAGTAAAAAAGAAGAACAAAAGAACACAATATAATAATCAACAAACTTCAATAGATTCAAGACCAAACGATTGTTTACATATAAGATCCTGACTATAACAAGCAAACCCTAATTCTCTCTCAAAAAACACGCACAAAGGTGTAATACAATTGACAAGCTCACCCTAAAATGAGAAATTGGGCCCTAATTATAGAAAACCCATCAAGTGTCGCCATTCACGGGGGCGACAGTCCTGAAGTGTCGCCAAACATCCTTGGCGACACTGAGAGTGTCGCCGGGTAAATTAAACTTTACAAAAATTACAAATCAGTCCTTGAGCTTTGCCATTCGGTATACAACAGTCTTAATAGACCCAACAATCTCCCCCGAGACCGTTGCATTCCGTCTTCATTACTTGTCTTAAGGCTTATCTTTATCCATATGATCCATAGCCTCTTTATGCACGGCCAATGCACGAGCTACTACTGTTGAAAATAGTAGAGCTTCTTCCTTAGTCGCATTGTCAGCACCGTGGTTGATTCCTGAAGGATAAAAAGTTTGAAGATCTGATGTAGAAAACATGAACATGTCCATCGGAACAAGGAAATGAAGATCTGGTTGGTCTGAGGTGCAAATGACGGCTTCACCGGTTTGGTTGTCATAGTTCCATTTGACAAAGTTAGTGAGCAAAATCGGAAGCTGTAAAGGAATCTTCACCTTGTGAACCACATCGGCAGGTTTGACATAATTAGTGACTTTGCCTTTGCCGGTTCTCGTGTCAATAATCTTCTTTGATCTGCTACGGATGGTTTTGGCGGGCTTGAAGGCAGTAAAGCCCTATTTGCATTGACGGTGAATGAGGCTTTCCACATAGTTTGCAATGGATGTATTATGTGGAATGATGATGTTGAGCTTGGCGAGAGAACGGATATCCCATCGTGGTTGAGTCTGAAGAGCATGTTCATCTTTAAAGTATTGAATGTCTCTACCACAATGTTTAACCACAAACAGTTCTTTAACAGAATCATACATCCAGCTGATGATTTTGCTGGTGTCCTCTGTTTTCTTCACACCTATCTTCTGGACAAGATGTTCTGGGACAGGTAGGAGAGGTTTAAACCATTTGCTCCTGTCTAGAGAGAAGTCGGTTTCCACCTTCTTCACGTCCACCATTTCATACTCGATTTTCTCGTATGTTCTATCTTTCTCATATTCAGTAGGGGGTTCCTCAGAGTCAGCTTCAGACACTGGCTCTTCATCGTTTGATTCAGACCACTGAATTTCTTAATCACCTCCCCCGCTACCGTCGCCACCATCATCCCCATCACCTCCTGCATTACCACCATCACCACCAGTATCACCACCATCACCACCAGTATCTCCACATAGCATCACTATCACCACTTGATTCACCACCAGCATCACCACCAGTATTACCACCATCACTACCTGATTCACCACCAATGTCACCACTATCACCATCACCATCACCATCTCCATCTCCATCACCAGCATCTCCACCATTACCATCATCCAATTCATTATTTTCACCAACTTCTTCTTCATTCTCAGGCTTCTCAACCTCCTCTTCCTCTTCTTCTGGATTATCTCCTAACAAGTCTTCCCAGCGATCAAATCCTTTCATTTTCGCCAAAATATTTAGTATTCTGAGCAATGCAGTGTTTTGATCCTTCATAATTTTCACAGTTAATAGATTATCCTTTTTAGCTTGTGAATGTCCTTTTCTTGAATCTTAATGGTAAGCTTCAACTTTGAAATCTCATTTTCTCTATCTTCCTCTCTGTCTTTCAAAGCTTTAACTTGATTCTTCAACCACAACATTCTTCTTCTACATCAACCTTTTCACCTTCTGTCCTTCTCCTATTTGACACAACATCATGGACTGATTCGATTTCTGTTAAGTTGAATATGCGCTTGTGTTTTGGTAGCTCCTCGGATTGTGACGTTGGAGGAGACCGCTCACTATCCTTTAAAGCGTCACGGGCTAGATTATCTTCCTCTGCTTCCTCCTCTGTGATACGAATAGGTTCATGTATAGGAAACCTAGTTCTTTCTCTTCTTCTCTCCCTTTCTTTTATTCCAGCCTCCTTGGCGCTTTACATTATTAGTGACGTTCTCTTCACATAGTGTCAACTTAGAGATATTGCAGAAAAGAGTGGAGTTGTATTAGCTAACCATTTGTAAAAGCTCATATAATTACCAGAAGACATTATATGAGATTCAAGTATTTCATGAATCCATGTTCTGAGTACTGCCAAATCGGGAGCAGTTTAGAAGATTGAATATGGAGAAAAATCTTTTCTAACATGTTAGAATCGGTGATGTTCTCTCCGTATGTTTTCAATTCGGGGATACCGTGGATAAATGTGAAGTGGTACTCACTAATCGTTTTAAAATCTTATGATCACGGGTGAAGAAAATTTATATAGAGATTTTTTAGGAGGAAGACCAACTTCTGGTGGTCAAGCCTATCTATGAGGTTCCTCCACACGTCAAGGAGGTTCTATAAAGAGGTATTCCCTATTTTGGGGTTTTTTTTTAGGAGTTGGTAGTGAAAAAAAATGGCTTTAGCCTTCTCTAGGAGGGAAGTCTCATTCCCGTTAAGGGTTGTCACTCCCAAGTTATTTACTGTCAAGTAGATTTTTGCGATCTAGAGACCATGGAAGGTAGTTGAGTCCGAATAATGACGGATTTTCTTTGAAATTCTAAGCCCATAACTAGGAACTTTTGGTGTTGAAAGCTCGTAAGGATAATGAGCTAAATATTGTCTTATAATTTGAAGAGAGTTACAACTTATCTTCAAATAAGTAGCTCAAGTAACTTCATACTCACTTCCACTGCAATTCTAATAAGTTCATTTCGCTTCCCCAAACCAATCACTTTAACTCATTTACTTAACTAGCATAATATAGTTTGTTTAAACTAGAGACCGGTAGATTGTCTAGTAAGTATATATCAAATAATAATCGATAGCAAAACTATGTCATTTAGATAACCCTCATAGTTAGGGGTGAAATTCAAGAATAATCGTAATCTATAAATTTATCAAACTTCAAGTTTACTATAAAAATAATTTTCTAATGAGTATTTTCTTTCAAACCAATAATACAAAAATAACATACGGTGGGTGGGTTGGTTTACCTACGGCCCATGTTTCATTTTAAACCCATTATATATCGTTTAATTAGTTAAAATAGAATAATATTTTAAGAAAGATAACATTTCTTTTAACTTTGGAATTTATTATTTATAATATATTACTTAATGTAAAATATACTGATAAGAGAGTTGATTCAAATTAAATCAATCAAGATTTGAATTTATTAGTTTGCTTGATGGACAAATGTTCCATTACACAGATATTCAAACTGAAGACCAAGACATAGTTTTGTCACACCAATATCTTTCATTTCAAATTCTCTCTTTAGTAATTGAGCAGCCTTCTCTATTTCTTTAGGAGATCCAATGATGTTTATAGCATCAACATAAAGTGCTATTATGGTGAATTTTGATTGTGGTCTTTTTATAAAGACATATGGGCTGATTATATCGGATTTGTAATCTTCTTTTTCGAGATATTCACTAAGCTGATTGTACCACATATGACCAGATTCCTTGAGACCATATAAAGATCTCTGGAGTTTTATAGCGCACATATATCTAGGTCTTGATTTTAATGCTCAAGGCATTTTTAATCCTTTAGGGATTTTCATGTAGATGTCATTTTCCAGTGTCCCGTACAAGTATGCGGTATCCATAAATCTCATCTGAATTCCTTCGGAGATTGTGAGGCAGATAAGAAATCTAAGGGTTATCGTATCCACTACAGGGGAATACGTTTCCTTATAATCAACTCCTAGGATTTGGGAAAACCCTTTGTGGTACAAGTCGTGCCTTATATTGTACAATCTCATTCTTTTCATTTCTCTTCATTGCAAACACCCATTTATAACTTACAGGTTTGACGTCAATGGGTGTTCGGACTACAGGTCCGAAAACATGTCGCTTTTCGAGCAAACTTAACTCAACTTTATGGCTTCTTGCCATTTCGGCCAATCATTTCTGTGTATGCACTCTTCTAAAGTTTTAGGTACGTAATCATTTTCGAAGATTACATCCGTTGCTATAGCCCGCCTCTCTCTCGCTCTGATATTTCCTCATCGTTTGAATCTCTAAGTTTTCTCTCTCATCATTGTCACGAGACGTTCATCACGCGCAAACGAATCCGATCCATATTGATTTTCTCTCCGGAATTGGTGGATTGAAATCTCGCCTGCATCATCGTTGCATATAGAGATTCAATTCGTCATCAGCCGTGAAGTAACTGTTGATTCACCGCTTGTTTAGAAGTTAACTTCAACGATCAGTGCTTAACGCAGAGATTTGTGAGAAATCTGAGGTGTAAGTGACGAACCCTAGATTCTCATTTTGGGGGTTTTCACTTTTGGGTTCATTGAAGTAAAGAAGAAGCATATCCTAACCATTTTAAGGAGTAAAGATCAACTAAATCATCATCCTCACCGCTGCACCGTCGTCTGAAATCAGCCCCGCCGCACCGCGATTATCGCCACCGCTGCGAGTCCGATTCAAGACTAGGAGGAGACCTGCGGTCTAAAACCCTAGTTCTACTGACGGTGGTACCAAGGTGGAATAGGAAGGAGTACCCTAACTTGGGCGCAATTGGGTTAGTTCGTTCCAACTCCTTTATTTCTGTCCGTTTTACCTTCTTGTTACACGAATTGCATGCTTAGGCATTCTTGGTCTGGGTTAGGAGGACCAGCAATTGTTCTTGATTCACAGGGAGAGACATACCCTGTTTTTTGTTTTGACTGTTGCATATACGTGTTGCATCTGTTTGATTAATGAGCAATTTGTCTATTCTATTTGCTTAACTGTGGTTAAAATAAAAATAAATATTCTATTTGCTTAACTGTGGTTAAAATAAAAATAAATACATCTTGTGTATTATTTCAAACATAGACGGTATGTGGAATAATGTCTCCTTGAGATCATGTTCAAGGGAGAGGGGTGCATCTAGTGCTAACCATAAGGGGTATAGGTTACGTTTGGCATCTTGGAATGTAGGAAGCCTCACTAGTAAGTTGTTAGAGTTAGTAGACGTGCTTAGAAAACATAGGATTCAGGTAGCTTGCCTTCAGGAGACTAGGTGGAAGGGTCAAAGGGGGGGTGAGTGTAATGGCTACAAACTGTTGCATTCTGGTTGTGATGGAACAAAAAATGGGGTGGGTTTTCTAGTTGCTAAAGAACTGCACGGTAATGTGGTGGAAGTGAAAACATATAATGATAGGATCATGGTGTTGAGAGTAGTACTTGGTGAGGAAGTTGTGGCAATTGTTAGCGCTTATGCACCACATGTAGGTCTAGGAGACCAAGAAAGGAGGGATTTTTGGGGTAGTTTAGACGGAGTAATGAGGTCATTACCTAGACAGGAGAAAATATGCTTAGGAGGTGATTTTAATGGTCACGTTGGTAAGGAGAGTGATGGTTTTCCGATGGTTCATGGAGGTTTTGGTTATGGTGTTAGAAACGATAATGGTAGGGAGCTTCTTGACTTTGTGCTTGCGCATGATCTTGGTATTATAAACACGTTCTTTATAAAGAGGGAATCACATTTGATTACTTTTAGTAGCGGGGGGCGCAACACGCAGATCGACTATTTCCTGATGAGACAAGGGGATCGCAATTGGTGGAAGGATTGCAAGGTAATTCCAGGAGAGTCAGTAGCGACCCAACATCGTCTGTTGGTGGCCGATTTTACCTTGAGAAAAAGGGTGGCGGAGAGGAGAAGAAAAAATAAACCAAGGATCAGATGGGGGAATTTGAAGGACGAAAACATCAATTTGTTTAAAGATAAAGTCATGGCGATGAACACAAATACTAAGGATGGCGACACAAACCAGATGTGGGTAGCTATGGCAACCACTGTTACGCAGGCAGCAAAGGAAACCCTCGGAGTCACATTGGGAGCAACAAGAGGACATCAGGAGTCTTGGTGGTGGAATGAGGAGGTGCGGAGCAAGATAAAGGACAAGCAACAACGCTTTAAAGAGATGTTGCAGTGCAGTAATGGAGAGGAGATAATGACAGTACGGGAGAACTATAGAATGGCAAAGAGGGAAGCTAAAAAGGCAGTGAGTGAGGCAAAGAATTTTGCCTATGAAACGATGTATAGAAAACTAGACACCAAGGAAGGGGAGCATCATATGTTTAAGATTGCCAAAAATAGGGAGCGTAGGAGACAAGATCTTGGGGTCGTGAAGTTTATCAAGGAAGATGATGGAAGAGTTTTGGTAAAGGGACGAGACATCAAGCTGAGATGGTAAAACTATTTCTACACCCTTTTCAACAGTTGTAGACCAAGTCTAGCCATAACGGAGAATCCAAATACTCAATCCAGTCAACGAAATAATTGTTATTGTCGAAATATCACACAGGAAGAAGTGAGGAGTGCTCTTAAGAAGATGGGAAGAGCTAAGGCAGTCGGTCCAGACAACATACCCATTGAAGCGTGGAAGTGTATGGGAGAGGAAGGCGTTCAGTGGTTGACAAGACTGTTCAACAATATCTTCAAAACCGGGAAGATGCCAGATCAGTGGAGGCGTAGTGTCTTAGTACCCCTATATAAAAACAAAGGAGATGCTCAATGTTGTGCTAACTACAGGGGGATTAAGCTCCTATGTCATACAATGAAATTATGGGAAAGAGTTATAGATACAAGGATTAGACGACAAACCCAGGTTACAGCAAACCAATTTGGGTTCATTCCAGGCCGGTCCACTACGGAGGCGATACACATTTTAAGAAGATTAATGGAAAAGTACAGAGAGAAGAAACATGATTTACATATGGTGTTCATCGATCTTGAAAAGGCGTACGATAGTGTGCCTAGAAGATTGATCTGGGAAAGTCTGGAGGGAAGAGGGATCCCTAGTAAATATATTGAGGCAATTAGGGATATGTATCATGAGGCTAAGACATGCGTCCGAGCACCCGTGGGGGATACAGACTTTTTTCCGGTGGAAGTGGGAGTTCACCAGGGGTCGGCACTAAGCCCCTTTCTCTTTGCAGTAGTTTTGGATGAGTTGTCAAAGTCGATTCAAGATGCAATTCCATGGTGCATGCTTTTTGCTGATGATATCGTGTTGATTGCAGAAAGTAAAGAGACATTGAACAACAGACTAGAGGAATGGAGAACAGTCTTAGAGCACAAAGGTTTGAAGATAAGCCGATCTAAAACCGAGTACCTTCACTGCAACTTTAGTGGTGCAAACGTCGACGAGGAGACCCAGATTTCTATTGAAGGTGGGGTTATCCCTAAGACACTGAAGTTCAAGTATCTAGGATCTGTCATCCAGAGTAACGGGGACATCGACAATGATGTAGTCCATCGGGTGCAGGCTGGTTGGTGTAAATGGAGAGCGGCCTCAGGTGTTTTGTGCGACAAGAGGTTCCCAATAGGGTTAAAGGGTAAATTTTATAGGGTAGCAGTTCGCCCAGCGATGCTATATGGAACCGATTGTTGGGCCATCGAGAAGACACAAGCTCGAAAAATGGATGTAGCTGAGATGAGGATGTTGAGGTGGTTGTGTGGACACACAAGAAAGGACCGAATAAGAAATGAAGTTGTTCGGAAGAGATTGGGAGTCACATGTATCTCAGATAAGATAAGAGAAGGAAAATTGAGATGGTTTGGACATGTCAAGAGGAGACAGAGCACATATCCAGTGAGAACGGTGGAAACTCTCGTTGTAAAGGGGAAAAGGAGCAGGGGGAGACCGAAATTAACGTGGGATGAGAGGATTAGGCTTGATTTGCTAGATTTACACCTCTCAGAGGACATGATCAATGATAGGATTTCATGGAGACGTCGTATTAGGGTTTTAGGATGAGTGACCCGTTGTGTGGGAGAGTAGAGTTGTTTAGCAAAGATTTTGCGTATGTCTTGTTTCTTGTAGGTGTGTTGTGTTTCTTGTGACTAATATACTCTAGTCATACACTGCTAATTGTTAGATTACTGTTAGATTTATTTTACTTTATTACTCATTAATTTTATTTATATTTTTATCTTTTTCTTTCCCATGGAGCCGGGGGTCTAAACGGGAGCAGCCTCTCTATCCCTTGGGATAGGGGTAAGGTTTGCCCTCATCACACCCTCCCCAGACCCTACTAATAGCGTTAGCTATGTGTGGGATTATACTGGGTACGTTTGGTTTGGTTTGGTATAGCATATGCGAATTTATCGTCAACACGTGTTTTGTTCCGGTCCCACATTGTACTATTTTGTACATAATTAATAGAGATCTCATTTTCATTCGGTACTCTACTGGAATTTCATTTTCCTCGGGAATCATGTTAGTCTCTTCTAGGATATTTACCTCTACCGGGGTTTCATTTATAATCGTTTATGAGTTTCACCAACTACGTTATTTTTCTCTTTTCATTTTCATTTTTGTCTTCGGAACCGATTGGTGTCTCCCATACTTTCTTTGTATAGTAATCACTTCCGGGATTACTTCAATTCGAGCAGGTGTGTTTGATGCTGGTATATGTGACTTTGTCACTCTATTTGTGTCTGTAAATGCATCTGGTAATTCATTTTCTATTCTTTGCAAATGTATGATCTTTTGGACTTTAGATGCACATTGACCACTTTGGGAGTCGAAAGTTGATAGTGATGATGCATTCCATTCAATTTCTTGTGTTACCAGTCTTTCTTTATTCTTATCTCCCCCTAAGAATAGGAATATTATTTCATCAAAATGACAGTTAGCATAACGTGTTGTAAACATGTCTCCCGTCAGTGGTTCTAAATACTTAATAACCGATGGGGAGTTAAATCCAATAAAGATGCCCGTTGTGGTCCCATTTTGGTACGTTGTGGTGGTGGTATTGGTACATATACCGCATAACCAAATATTTTAAGGTGGGACAGACTTGGTTCTCTTCTAGAAAACAATTGTAATAGGGAGTAACTATGATCAACAATTGGTCTTAATCTAATAAGTGCAGCTACATGCAAAATAACATGTCCCCATGCAGAAGATGGTAATTTGCATCTCATTAGGAGCGGTCTAGTGATTAACTGTAATCGTTTGATCAATGATTTAGCGAAACCCTTTTGTGTGTGAACATGAGGTACTGGATGTTTGATATTTATCCCAATCGACATACAGTAGTCGTTAAAAAGCTTGGGATGTGAACTCTCCTACATTATCCATCCGGATCTAATATGAATATCCAGGAATTTAGCTCTCAATTGTATGATTTGGGCTAAAAGTCAGGCAAATGCAACATTTTGGATAGCTAGAAGACTCACATGTGACCACCGTGAGAATGCATCAATTAAGACCAAGAAATAGCGTAATGGACCATAAGGAGGGGGTATGTGCCTACAAATATCCCCTTGGATTCTTTCCTAAAATGAGGGGTTTTCATGTATGAGTTTAGTTTATGAAGGCCGAATAATCAGTTTTCCCAAAGAGCATGATGCACATGATAAATCTTGTGATAGCAAAACTTTTAAGTTTTTAAGAGGGTGCCCATTTGCAGTTTTGATTATTCGTCTCATCATAATGCTACCAGGGTAACCCAGTCGGTCATGCCATAAGCTGAATTTATCCGTATCTAATAACTTCTGGTTACTAACCCTGTATGATTCAAAAGGATTGATATTAGTACAATATAAGCCAGAGGATAGAGCTTGTAGTTTTTTTGACAATGGTCTCTTAGCCATTTTTGTTTGAGGTAAGTTGAAGATATTAAACGTTATTTTCAGAAATTATTCTGAGGTGGTAACCATTTTGTAGAATATCTTTTAAACTTTGTAAATTTCGTTGTGATTTACTAGAATATAATGCATTATTGATAATCAGTGTGGTACTTGAAGATAAAATTGTATGTGCTATGCTAGAGCCTTCAATAAGGTTACTGACACCAGAGATAGTACCAATAGGTGTCTTTGTTGGAGACAACTCAAAGAAAAATTATGTATGTTTGAAAATAGTGTTTGTACTACCGCTATCAACCAGACATTTATCACCAACAATAGCTTTACTGGAGCTAGTAAACATGTTTCCGGATATGATGAAGGGGATTCTTGTCTGTGATGTCTGTGATGTTCTGGATTCTTGTCTGTGTGTAGATCCTCGATGAAGAGCCAACATGCCTGATAACGTGATAGAAAAATGGAGAGAATCTTATTGAATCAACTATTTATTCAACAAGGAAAATTGTATATATACATATATGAAAATAACTGTCAAAAGCAGTTTCTAATGAAAGAGAGAAAATTTTATATTTATATATCTAATTTATAACAAAATCGAATTAATTTATAACGTAGTCAAGTAAAATGGTAATTTAATTTTAAATCAATTTAAAATAATTATGTAAAAATAGAAAATAATAAACTGACATTAGATATTCAATATTGTTGCATCCTCATCGTTCAACCCCCCTCTTATTTTCTTTAGAGTAAATTACACGTATGGTCCCTATAGTTTGGGTCAAATTTTAGATATCATCCCTATGTTTAAAAGTTTTGGATATAGTCCCCAACTATATAGTTTGATTTCAACCCTGACCCAAGACGTTAAAAGAGTGCGTTTGGTTAGTTAAAGTCAAGGTTATTTTAGTCATTTTCATATTTTAACATATTATATATATGAAATCCACATATCTCTCTCGTGTATGAAGACTTGGTCAAGACGAAAACCCACCCCACCACCACCAAACACTACTTTTACAATTTTCTTTCGTTCGTTCATTTCTTCTTCAATTGTTCTTGAATTTGTACTTACCTTTTGTTGCTACAACGATTATGTGCTAGGAATAAGTGTGCTTTATTGATATGATGACCCACTTACCCTTGGGGTTCCAAGGTTAAGTAGTATAATCTTTAGAATGAGTACAAGAGAGTATTATAAAAGATCACAGGGGAAGTAACTGATTACAAGGGGAAGTAACCAGGAGAAGTAAGTAGGAGAGGATAAAACTATGAAATGTGTTGAAGCTTATATTCCAGGGTGTCTTTGAATGAAGCTTTAGACTCGTATTTATAGTGTCTTCAATAGGCTGTTCATTCTCCTATCTTATCTTGTGATTTCTCTAGAAGAGGAAGTTTCTCAGAAAACTTTCCTTCCTTCAGAATTCTGCCCATTCCCTTTTCAGGTAAGAAGTTGACTTCTTCCCCTACAGATAGCTACTCTTCCTTTTTGTCTCTCTTACTGAATCAATACACCTTTTGCTGAGTTCTTCAGGGCTTGGTTCTTGTGAACAAGGTATTTCTCGGTTATTGTGTTGTCGTTTTATTTGTTCGCTCAAATGAGAGGTCCTATCCTTTTTATTGATTAATGACTGATAAATGGAGATGTACTCTCTTACGTCATCATCCTCCCAGTGCGGGCTTTTAGTGAAGGCATTTTTCGTTGATGGGCCGCACTCTATTTCCTTTATTTTATCTAGTGGAGTTTTTTCCAAGTTGGGTCGGTCTTCTTCTATACCTGTTGTGTTTTCCGCATTTAAGGAGGAGCGTCAGACCTATCCGTCTCCTGCGTAACTATCTTTCAGACGTCCCTTCACGCACGTTTTTCGAACGGTTTCATTTAAATTCAAATTAACTTCTCATTTTCGCCATTTTCTTCACTCTTTCTTATCCGATCCGATTTGTGCTTCTATCATCAGGTTAGTTTTTTTCCTTCCATCTTCTTTTGATTTTTCCTTTTGCTTCGATTTCAATCGGTATGGGAGGGAAACAAGATATGCATGTTCATTACTCGAAACTTAACGATCGCTCTCTGGCCGAGCACTGTTCTCACTACGGCATTGGTAGCGAGTTTGATCCAGTGCTCGCGTCGGATGACGAGATGATCAGAAGTCCACCCGTTGGGCACATTAGCTTGTATACCACCTACTTCGAGTTTTCCCACCTTTGGTTGCCTTTTACCCTCTTTTTTCTCAGAGTGATTGAGTCATTTGGACTCCAGATTTGTCAGCTTGGCCGTACGGTATTAGCAAGATTACTCATTTAGAGACGCTTTGTCGTTCCCATGGCGTTGTGCCTTCTGTCCCCCTATTTCATCAGTTTTTCATCTTACTCGCAATGGGGACTGGCTTACCATTGAAATGCTGAAGGATGGGAGTCCTTGTTGTATATATAGTACTAAGTCGTCCCTGAAACACTGGAAGGAAAATTTCTTTTGGGTAAAATGTTCTGTGGTGCTGTTCGAGATGCCCGCTCGTGATCCGTTGGGTCCTCTCGAACTTCCCACTCTTCTGGACTCTTCTTATGATGAAGCTGTTTTCACCAAGCTTCAAGAGCCACTCACTTATGCCCGATTCAATGAGGAACATGTTCTTGTTAAAGCTGGCTTTAGCTGCCTTTGGCCCATTTCGGTCGAGGTGCCAGTAATCTTTTAGGGGAGGTGTAGGTGAGTGTTGCAGCTTTGGTATTGTGTGTGTATATATATATATATATATGTTTTGCTTTTTGTATTGATTTTGTTTTTACTTACCTACAGAGATAAGTTTGCTTGAGACGTTATCAGATAAGAGCCTAGATGGGGTGGAGTATTCCTCTCGTCCTTTGGTTGCAAGAGAGAAGCCTACTTTGGATGTTTATGATGCCGCCTTTTTTAGTGGTGGTGAGTTTTCCAGTATCCTTGCCGGGTTAGGTGGAGACGACCTTCCTAGTCACCCTGCGGCTGATGTCGCTGCCAAAGTTGTTTTTGCTGGGGATGCCTTGGCCCAAGTGGTTATGTTCGACAGGCTCCCGTATTTGTGAAGGTTCCTCCTGCCGGTTCTACTAAGAGGGTTAGTAAAAGGAAGAAGAAGGTTTCTACCACGGGACCTTCCAAAAGAACACGGTCCTCGACTAAGCAGGTTAGTGCAGCTGACCTTCCTCACTCCGATTTGAAAATTCTTGATTCTGAAGAGGGCGAGGGGGAGCCCCTCATAGGTATGATCGTGGTTCGGCTTCCAACCTAGAGAAGGAGATTGGCGGTGCTTTCAATGGAACAAAGTTTATTCCAGATTGGTCTATTACCAATAAGGACACTCTATCGGATCCTTCCATCTGCCGTCAATTGATTCGCCATTTGGCACCTTCTGTAGAGAAGGTGGCCCTTGGGGGTGTACCTTTGGACACCCTCATTGGGGAGGTTTATCAGCATTAGGCCAAGGTGAATTCTTTTCTTCCTACCATTTGTGACATGACCTCTGCTTGCAAGAGTAACCAAGATATGCATGCTTCTCACGTAGCTTTTTGGCAAAGCAGCCATGCTACCGAAGTTGCCTTGGTAAAGTTAATGAAGGAAAAGGCTGATCTTTTAGAGGCCCGCCAATTGGAAGACGTGAACGCTCTTGATTGCTTACGTCTTTGCCATATGGAGGAGATTAATGCGAAGTCGGAAGAGGTGAATGTACTGAAGGGGAAAGTTGTGAGTTTAGAGGGGACTGTCGCCGTTGAGAAAGAGCTGTTAGAGGAGGAGAAGAAAGGTTTGGAGGAGCAGGTGGTAGAGCTTCTGAAGGAGAAACGTTGGCTTATTGAGGACGGCTTTACGCATGTTGTGGGGTATTTTCTTCGTAGTGCCGAGTTTGTTGGCCCCTTATCTGTGGTGCAGAGATTGTTTAGGGCATTGGGAATGCATGAAGGAGTGTCCTTTGGTCACGCAGCTGCTTCAAAACATGTTCCCCTTGCTTCAGTTAAGGGTCATGACCCTTTTGCGAAGCAGAATCTGATAGGTTGTTCGCTCATACGAGAAGACTTCCTATCCCTACCTCTCTGCCTTAGCTTCCTATGCTAATAAATCTGTGAGGGAAATCCGTGAGCTGTAGCCGCAAGGGTTAAACAAGGAGAAAGCTCTAGGTTGGATCAATATGTGTAAGAGTGGGAGTTGCCAGAACAGTCAAGCCAGTGCTAGCGTAGTGACTCATTCTTCCATAGCTTTTAAGGTGCTGTTTTTTCCCCCTCTCCTGATGCTATTAAGTATGTCCCGCTAGTGGAGGGGCAAGGAGCAGGAGACCCAAATGCTGAACATGAGGCTTTATCCAAGGCAGGAGGGGAGGCTCATGGTGCCGTTCAAGGAGAAGTTTGAAGGGAGGGGTATGACCCTCTTATTTGATGTAATTTGAAACAATTTATTTGCTTATTTTGATCCTTTTATGGGATGTGGCTTGTTTTAAACAATGTACTGGTCCTTAGACAACTTTTGCTTTTGTTTGTGGTGACATTTGTCACTTGCTATGGCTTGAATTTTTATCTCGTATGGCGTTTTACTTTTTATGGAATGTGCTTTTCGTCTTTTAGGGTGATCAGCCCTTGGTATGATGAACTTGATAGTTTGAACCAACCATTTTTAGACAAGCTTTTACTTTTCCATTTTGGGAATTTATTTTACCTTGTGCCCTTATTTGGTGAAGACCGTTAACAGGGCGTTTGATTGCCATTTGGGCATACTTGGAGTGTAATTGAAAGTGTTCTTTCATTTCTTGTGAACTTACTATGAAGTTCTCAAAATACTATTACATTTCATGCACTATTTAGGCCTGAGCCTTTGTACAAACAAAAGAAAATGTAGATAAACAGGAAGGGACTTGCCCTATTTTGCCTGTCCGGGAGTGTCCAGGAGATGCTTGCTCCTTGGTGTTTTAAACGTAGAATCGGCGTATATTCACCGCGTTCCGGTGCCTAGGGACAACCTTTCCGTCCATGGTTTCTAACTTGTAGGACCCTTTCATACGCGCCTCTTTGACTGTGTAGGGACCCTCCCATTTTTTCAGAGCTTTCCTTGCGGCTTGCTTCATTTTTCCGGAGTACTAGGTCTTCGGGTCGGAATAAGTCCTTTCTTACCTTGGAGTTATAGTACTTCTCCATTTGGGATTTGTACCTTGCCTCTTGGATTCTGGCATTGCGCCGTCTTTCCTCTAATAGGTCCAGGTTTAAGAGGAGTTCCTTCCAATTGGCCTCTTCTTCTATATTTAGGATCCTCCAAGAGGGGATGCCGATTTCGGCTGGTATGACTACTTCGGACCTGAAGGTGAGGCTGTATGGGGTCCGTCCATGACTTGTTTTTTCCATGGTTCGTATTGCCCACAGCACGCTGGGAGTTCCTCCACCCAATCTATTCCATGTCGTCATAGTCTTGTTTTTAGCCCATCGACGATGCTCCTGTTCATCCTTTCCACTTGCCCGTTGGCTTGTGGGTGAGCGACTGAGGTGAAGCATTGTCGAATCTGCAACCCTTCACACCAGCTTTTGCAAGGGTTCTCTACGAAATGTTTACCATTGTTAGTGATTATTACCCCACGGAGACCGAACCTGCAAATAATAGTTTCCCACACAAAACTGATGACTTGATTCCCGGTGATGGTGGCAAGGGGCATAACCTCTGGCCATTTTATGAAGTAGTCATTTGCGACGAGTAGGAAATTGACTTTCCCTCTACTTTCTGGGAAAGGACCAACTATATCCATGTCCCACTTGTGGAAAGGCCATGCCGACAGGATTGGGACCAAGTCTTGCTTGGGTGTTCGTTGTATGGGGCGTGGAGCTGGCATCCTTCACATTTCCTGATATCCTCTTTTGCGTCTCCATGCATGGTGGGCCAATAATAAACCCATGTTCATAATTTTGGCAACTGCAGATCGAGGGCCCATGTAGCCTCCACAGATTCCCATGTGCACCTCCCAAATCAGATAATTACTCTGGAGTGGACCAACACATCGGAGGAGTTGGGAGAGGTAGGACTTCCTGTATATTACTCCTTCGTTGATTGTGTACTGCTTTGCCTTTAATCTTATCTTTGTTGCTTTTGTTTCATTAGTTGGTATCTCTCCTTTGGAGAGGTAGGCTTCTAGAGGAGTCATCCAGGTGTCTCCTTCCTCATATACTACGTCACAGACAGCCCTTTCCTCAATTGACTTTCTTTCCAGAACTTCTACCAACACCTTCTTGGTTAAGTGAGTGAATGTTAATGAGGCCAGTTTTGAGAGGGCGTCAGCCTTCTTGTTTTGTGTTCTGGAGACTTGTAACAGTTGGGACACTTCAATTTGCTGAAGAAGTTGTCTTACCTTGTCTCGGTACTCCTTCATGGTTGGTTCTTTTGCCTCATATTTCCCATTGACTTGGTTAGCCACCAAGAGCGAATCCACATGTGCCATTAGCTTCTGTACTTTTAGTTTTCCTACCATTTGTAACCTTGCGATCAGAGCCTCGTACTCTTCTTCATTATTTGTGCTGGAGAAGTTGAGCCTTAGGGCGTATGTGAGCTCCACTCCTTTTGGGTTAATCAGGATAACCCCTGCTCCGGAGCCTTCGGTGCTGGAGGCTCCGTCTGTGTAGATCTTCCATGTCTTTTCATCACCACAGGGGGATTTCTTTTCTTCTACGCTCATAATTACCTTTGTGTCCTCCTCCTGATTTTCCACCAAAAAATCTGCCAGTACCTTGCCTTTCATGGCTGTTCGTGGAGAGTAAAGGAGGCTGTGCTCTCCCAATTCAACTGCCCAGTTCACCAGTTGTCCTGATTTATCAGGTTTCATCATTACCCCTTTTATTGGCTAGTAGGTGATTACTTTCACCTGATGCCCTTGAAAATACATTCGAATCCTTCTTGAGTCGTGGACAAGGGCAAGTGCAGATTTCTCTAGAGGAGGATATCGGAACTCTGCTTCTCACAGAGCCCGACTGACAAAGTACACGGGCATTTGCCAGCCATCATGTTCTATCATCAGGACGGCACTGACTACTTATCGTCCTGCTTCTAGGTATAACTGCATCTCCTCATCTTTTGAAGGAGTAGTTATCTCAGGTATCGCCGCAATGTACGACCTCATTTCCTGAAAGGCTTTTTCCGCTTCTTCAGTCCATGTGAATTTTTATTTTTTGAGACTCCCCCTTCAATGTTTTGAATAAGGGGAGTGATCTTTCTGCTAGCCTGGAGAGGAAGCGGTGTAATGCTCTAAGCTTTCCGTTTAGGCTATGAACCTCTTTTTTCGATCTTGGTGATGCCATCTCTCGTATGGCTCTGACTTTGTCAGGTTTGGCCTTTATTACCTGTTTGGACACATGTGTCCTAAGAACTTGCCTTCCTCCATGCCGAAGGAGCATTTGACAGGATTCAGCTTCATGTTGATCTTCCTCAAGTTCTTAAATATCTTTTCGATGTCCTGTAGGAGCGATTGCTCATCTTGGCTTTTTATCACAAGGTTATCCACATAGGCCTCCAAGTTCCACCCAATTTGGTCTTTGAAGGCTTGGTCTATCAATTGTTGGTATTTTACTCATGCGTTCTTCAAACCAAAAGGAATCTTCTTATAATAGAAAATTCCTTCATTCGTATGGAAGGCGGTCTTCTCCTCATCTTCTCGGCTCATTTTTATTTGGTGGTAGCCTTTGCAGGCATCCAGGAAGCATTTCCACCAGTAACTTGCCAAGGAGTCTACCTTTGAATCAATTTCTGGCAAAGGATAATTGTCGTTTGGACATGCCCTGTTGAGATCCTTGAAGTTGATGCACATTCTTCAGGATCCATACGATTTTTTGACCATGACAGGATTGGCAATCCATGTTTGGTATTTAACCTCCTTGAGGATGTCGGCTCGTACAAGGTTTGCACCTCCACTTTGACTGCCTTTGCCCTGTCTGGGGCTAAACCTCTCTTCTTTTGGGCGACATGGGGAGTCCCCTCGGAGATGTTGAGTGAGTGTTCAGCGATGTACCAGGGGACTCCTGTCATGTCATCGTGACACCATGCAAACACATCTTTGTTTTGTCGGAGGAGAGCTTCCAATGTCCGCCTTCCCTTTGGTGACAGAGTTAGCCCGAGTTGTATCAACTGATCTGGGTATTTGTTGTTGACACAGATTTTTCCCGTTGATCTGTCTTGGTCTTCTACGGAGTATACCATACCTTATCTGGTATATGATGTTATCGTTGTGACTCCCTCTATGGTGGGAAATTTCATAATGGAATGGGCGGTGGAAACGACCGCTCCAAAGGCACTGATGCCTAGACGTCCGATTAAGATGTTGTAGATGGAGGGAGATCGTACCACCAAGAACGTTAGCTCTTCGGTTCGGGCTCCTCGTCCCTTACCTAGTGTTACCTTTAGATCTACTTCTCCAACGGGTAGGACTTTATTCTCCAAAGAAGCCGACTAGGGGGATGTCTGAGCTTCTTAGCCTTTTCTTTACTTCTTCTCCCATCTACAAAAAACAATGTTCATAGATGATTTCTAAGGTGCTGCCTCCATCAACGTAGATCCTTCTGACCTCCTGCTTCTCGATTTGGGCCCGTATGACCATGGGGGAGGAATAATGCTCCCCCCCTCCGGAAAGGAGGAAAGTCAATTCTTTGTCGAGTTCACCAATCTTTTGGCTCTCTATGGGGACGCGTCCTCGAGCCACTAATTATGTATATTGTTTTCTCTCTGGCTGGCTTGTTGTCTTTGCCTCCTCCCTGCTTCCTTTTATCCTGGATATTTTTGGGAAGGTGAGCCAGCTCTCCTGATTTTACGGCGTCCTCGATTTGCTTTTTCAGGTGGAAACAGTCATTTGTGTGGTGACCTTTGTCACCGTGGAACTTAGAATACTTGGACTGATCCCTTCTTAGCCGGGCCATTGGTCTTGGGGGTTTGAAAGTGAAGCGAGCTTCCTCGGTGGCTAAGATCTCTCCTGGGTCTTTGCCAGCTCTATGAACTGGATTCCCCGGGGCCTTTCTAGAGTCTTCTCTCATTTTTCAGGCCGGGAGTAGGGAGTTTTTTCATATCTTCGCCGATTATCGGGTCTGTAGCCGCTACCCTTCTATCCATGTAGGACGACCTGGGGCGGTATCTCAATGGTGAGGATGGTTTTCCTCCGTCAGTTTTCAGACGACATTCTCAAGCTTGTAGAGCTTCCTTTCCCCGTAGAAAGGCTTCAGCCATCTCCATGGCTTCCTCCATCGTCTTAGGGGGATGCTTACCCATCTCTTCACATAACTGCTTTGGGTGAATGCCATGGACAAAACCTGATACTCTCATCATCCCTGTGGCGTTTCCCACACGGAGACTCTCCCTTTTGTATCTTCCCATGAATTCCTCCATGGATTCGTTATCCCTCTACCTAATGTAGTGAAGGTAGATAGGATCCTTCACACATTTTCTTTGCTGCATGAAATTGGTAAGAAAGCTTTTGCTAAGGTCTTCAAAGATGTCGATGCTTTCTTCAGGGATGTCATTATACCAGACACGGGCTGCTCCTGTGAGGGTCTGTATGAACATCTGGCACCATACTGGCATGGACCATTGTTCCACCTTTGCTTCTCCGGAAAAGAGTTGTAGATGGTCATCTAGATCTCCGGTTCCATCATACTTTTTTACATTGGGAGACATTTTTGTTTAGGCGGGTAATTTGAACTCGGCGATTCTTTTTGTGAATTTATCTGAGTTTGTGGGCTTGTATGGCTTTAGGAGCTCGTCTAGGAGGTCATCGCTTTCGGTCTATAGGATTACCCTGTCATTTTCCGTCCGTGGGATGTCTCTTCCATCATTGTGTGTTGCAGGATTGGAGAGGACAGATGGTCCAACCTGGTAAAAAGGAGCTGTTGCCATTCCCATGTTCTGCCAGGGATAGTAGGGAGTGTTGGGAGATACGGGATGTTTTGTGTAGCAAGGAGTTGACTCATTAGGAACTGAGACCCTGTCTGGACCGGTCCTTGTTGTACCGGGATGGAGGTGTTTTCTGAAGTTGTCTGAGTCGGACCTCGCGATACTATCCCCATGACTGGTGTGGACATCGATCCAGGGGTAGCTCCTCCCGAAGGCTGTTGTGTTAGGTGTGGAGATGTTCAGCTGCTAGATCTGCTGTCTTATCTGTTAGGACAGGGCATTTTAAGAGGCTCCGCCTGCATATTCTTCGTAAGAGAGCCTTACTGCCACGCGTTTCATTCTTTCTATTCGGACATGATCATTCAACAGCTGTTGCAGCTTGGGAAAGTTTTCCCTGACCCCTCGGGTGTAAGTTCCATCATGTCTGATATCTCCACCACGTCTTCCGGAGAATTCTTGGGAGGTAGCTCTTCCAACACTAGCTGATCTTCACAAGACATTCCCTTCGCTTGAAACAAAAACAACGAGCTGATTTGAAAATGAAGCACTCTCCAAGTGACTAGATCTAAGAGTGCCCCACGGTGGGCGCCACTTGTTGCTACAATGACTATGCGATTGGGATAAATGTGCTTTATTGATATAATGACTCACTTACCCTTGGGATTTCAAGGTTAACTGGTATAATCTTTAGTATGAGTACAAGAGAATTATAAAAGATTACATTAGAAGTAACTAATCACAAAGGGAAGTAACTATGAGAAGTACATAGGAGAGGATAAAGCTATGAAATATGTTGAAACTTATAATCCAGGGTGTCTTTGAATGAAGCTTTAGACTCGAATTTATATTGTCTTCAACATGCTGCTCATTCTCCTATCTTATCTC
Organism: Smallanthus sonchifolius; assembly: GCA_023525975.1. Classification (NCBI taxonomy): domain Eukaryota; kingdom Viridiplantae; phylum Streptophyta; class Magnoliopsida; order Asterales; family Asteraceae; genus Smallanthus; species Smallanthus sonchifolius. The sequence continues at coordinate 110,387,488 of CM042021.1, forward strand.
ATGATTTCTCTAGAAGAGGAAGTTTCTTAGACAACTTTCCTTCCTTCAGAATTCTGTCCATTCCCCTTTCAGGTAAAAAGTTGAATTCTTCCCATGCAGATAGCTACTCTTCCTTTTTGTCTCTCTTACCGAGTCAATACACCTTTTGCTGAGTTCTTCAGGGCTTGGTTCTTGTGAACAAGGTATTTCTCGGTTATTGTGTTGTCCTTTATTTGTTCGCTCGAAGGAGAGGTCCTTTCCTTTTTATTGATTATTGACTGATAATTGGAGATTTAATCTCGTACGTCATCACCTTTGTTTGAAATTGTGTATCATTGTGATTGATTTGAATTTTTAACAAGTGTCCAATACTCTGAACGGAAGCTTCGATCTTAACACTAAAGTGCCCAAAGGATGAAGCCTTGACTCTTGTGTAATTTGATCTGCGGCAATGGCAACGGAACAGAATGTTGATGTTTTGGGGAGCGTCTGGTGGCCTCGCAGCGACGGCAGAGAAAGGGACATATCACCCGCAATTTTTTGTATGTTTTCCTTTTGTAGTTGCTAACAGGGAAATCAAGAACCAACAAAAGGTTGAACCTTGAGATATAAATTTTTATACTTTTTTGCTCTAGAGACGACGGTAGAGTCCAAAGGGGTTTTTAATATTAGGGCGGCTTCATTTGTCTCCGATTTCAATCAAAACATTTTTTATTTGATTTTCTCACGATTTCACCTCAGATTCTGTTTGAAAACATGGCCGGCAAAAAACACTCCACCGTCGGGTTTTTTTTTCTGTCAACCAATCGTCATCGTGGGTTTTAATAATTATGCAGACCTGGTGGTAAATGCAGAAGATCAGCTCCATATATCCAGAAGAAACTAGGGTTTGATGGGGGTGGTGGTGGTGGTTAATTTGTTTTTGTGTTTTTATTTTTTTAAGGACCTATGGTGCTTGATTTTCCGACAGCCCTTCTTGGTTTCACGTCGTCTTCCTTCAACAAATATGTAAAGGGGGAGTCCGATGAAGGTCTATTTTTCCGGCCGCTTTGGTGTTGGTCATGAAAAGCCAAATGCGCTTTGGTGGAGGTCGCCGGAGAAAGGATTTGGGGCCGATTAGGGTTAGAGCTAAAGTCAAATGTGTGTTGGTGTATGGGGGTTAATGGTTTTTTTGTTTTATTATTTATTTTTATTTTTTTACAAAAGGGATAATTTACTATTAAAATGATCAAAATGTCTTGAAACTAACTGACCAAACTAACGTTGTTAAGTTTTTGGACCGTGGACGAAAGCAAACTAGTTTGTTGGGGACTATATCCATAATTTTTAAACGTTAGGGATGATATCCAAAATTTAGCCAAACCCCAAGGACCATCCGTGTAATTTACTCTTTTCTTTATTGTAACTGATGACATGCTGTAAACCCGTGATTTTCGCCCTTAGAAAACCGCTTCACCCCCAAAATCAGATCGTCGAAAAAGCCTACTCAACCAATATTTCAATGTTCTAACTAACGATTAAGAATATACATAATCATGAATGTGTGTACCTGTTTGCGATGGTGGAACATGGTGAATAACACTGTGAGCAGCGGCGGCAATTTTCAGGCAATTTGACTGGCGGTTTCACTAGAAGAAAAGAAAAACTGAAATCTGTTTCTCATATTCTGTGTCCGACCCCTCTAGTGAGGACGGATTTCACCATCTATCTTCTTTTGTTCTTCACAACCACACATACATATTTGCAAATATGTAATCTTTTCAAAGAGGTTTGAGTGTAAAGAAAACTAATTTGCAGGAATCCCACAATTCATCTATTCATACGTCATACGGATTTTGATCCGAAGAAGAAAAAAAATGAAGAAAAACTGTTTGCAGAATAATGGGATCGGTGGGGGCAGAATCAGGGAGAAACAAATTCTAGAACTTTTTCAACAACAATAATCTGGGTAGTGTTCTAGTCTTCTTCTTTGGATTTTTGAAAAAGATGTGAACAAACGTGGTTCGTTTGGTTAGAGCGTGTTGATAACGTGATTAAAATGAGAAAGAAAGTGGGAGAGAGAAACTAATTTTCATTCATTCTGATATACAACACATTATATAGAGATGCAATAGGAAAACACTAAAGCACATACATATTAGAATATTATAAATTGTTATTATATAAGTGTTTTATTTATGTTAAAACAATTCCATACGTTATGTGGCGTAATTCTAGAGCCCATTCATTTATGTTTTCTCGCCTAAACCATTCAAGCTCATTATTTTAGGCAAATAAATTATTTCTTATAATTCAATTTCATAATAAATTTATATTCCATCATTATTTAATATTTGATTAATATCAAAATAATAAAACAAAATATTTCTTGTAATTTATTTTTTAAATCAGTAATGAACATAGAATTTAGGTGAAATTTTCTTTCACAAAATCTAATAAAATTAAGTCATATGTTAACTGTCGCCCTTTAAAATCTAATAATAATTTATCAACATATAAGATACTTATTAATTGTATTGTTTTTATAATTCAGTCAGTGTAATACATGAGAATCTAATCTAGTGTGTGTATATATATATAGTATTTATTTTATTTTAAATAAGTACTAGGTTAGAAACCCGGTGTATTACACGCGTTGAATAAATGTAATGTTATGTACTTACTAATAAGGATTTACATATTACATATTTATAACATATACATAGTTTTTTAATACAAATTATTGAAACGTTATATAGTTATTTTTTAAAAAATTTTATAAAAGAATCAAATAAATGTTCAATCTATAAAAATATTTTATGAACCAACCTAAATTTTATTAAAAATAAAAAACGTTTTATAAAAATAATTATAGAAATCATTATTATTTAATAGAAGAGAGAGAGACGAAAAACAAAAAGTTATAAAAACTATTAATGGCTATTGGGGTTGGTGGCCCAATGGTAGAGAAAAATTCTCTTGGAATATCAAGGTTTAAGAAGGTTATGGGTTCAAGTCTCACTATAACAGGAATACAGAAATTTGCCTTCCAAAAAATAAACTATTAATAAAATTTGTATAATTAATAGGAAAGACACTACTAAAAAAGTAAGCAGTTTCGTTGGGACAATCTCGACGACATGTGTCGTCGAGATAGGTGTGGCAATTACGACGACATGCCGTCGTATATCGTCGGGTTTCACTTTTTGATTTTTTTCACCTTTTATCGACGACATGTCGTCGTTGATGGTCAAGCGGGAATGACTGAAAAGTTTTGGCGCTCATCCACAGCTTTTTTCGACGACATGTCGTCGTATTTGAAATATATATATATATACTAGCTTAGAACCCGTGTACTACACACGGAGTGAAAAATATCAATACAAAAAATTCTTAAATGTTTATTTATATATTTTACATATGTAAAAATGTATATATACTAAGGTCATGGGGTATACCTATGTGAAAATTAATATATAATTGGGTTTCGAAAATACATTAGTAACTATTTAATGTAATTTAACTTTCATTTACTATTTGATTGAAAATAAAAGTTAAATAATTAAATTTCAAAGTTTCTTATAATAAAGGATAATTTAAAAATAAATGTGTTTTATTACTATAATTAGTATTTTCTTTAAAAATATATTATTATTATTATAAAATAGAGTTGTATTTAATAAGAGAGAGAGGCGGGAAAAAAATAATAAGAATGAATATGGAGACGACACGTGTCATGATAAAACATTTATTTATTATATAGTATAGATATATATATATATGTATATGTATATATATATATATATATAGGATTAGGTTCAGGAAAAAAACGATTTTAATTGTAAGAAGTGTGAGAAGGATTTAGAGCCATTTAGATCAAATTTTAGAAAAGATTTATTGGTTGAGATTAAATTGTACAAGAAAAAGTTATTGCAATGATATTTTAGTCTTAGCCACTTTTGTTGACTTTTTATCAAGTTCCCCCTCTCATTTTTAAACGGTCATAACTTTTACGTACGACATTATTTTTTTAAAAAAATTACACCATAAAAACGACCGTTTTTTATCTTTAAAACGAGTATAGTGTCGTTATAAACAAAAACGAATTTTTTTTTACGTTTTTCAGCTCATTGTATAATACAAGTCCTATGTGTAATACAAGTTCATTGTGTAATACAAGTTCATTGTGTAATACCACGTCTGGTCATTGTGTAATACAAGTTCATTGTGTTTTACATTTTCTAGCTCTTTGTGTAGTTAGTCAGGTAATTGTGTAATACAAGTCATCATGTAATACAAGTTAATTGTGTAATACAAGTTTATTGTGTAATACCACGTCTGGTCATTGTGTAATACAAGTTTAGTGTAATTAATCAGGTCATTGTGTAATTAGTCAGGTCACTGTTTAATACACATTCATTGTGTAATACAAGTTCATTGTGTTATACAAGTTCAATGTGTAATACAATTTCATTGTGTTATATGTATTTATTATTGTGTTTTACGTTTTCCAGCTCATTGTGTAATTATTCAGGTCATTGTGTATAACAAGTTCATCGTGTAATACAAGTTCATTGTGTAATACCACGTCTGGTCATTATGTAATATCTGGTCATTGTGTAATACAAGTTCATTGTGTAATTAGTCAAGTCATTGTGTAATACAAGTTCATTGTTAATTAGTCAGGTCATTGTGTAATACAAGTTCATTGTGTAATACAAGGTCATTGTGTTATACAAGTTCAATGTGTAATACAAGTTCATTGTGTTATATGTATTTATCATTGTGTTTTACGTTTTCCAGCTCATTGTGTAGTTGGTCAGGTCATTGTGTAATACAAGTTTATCGTGTAATACAAGTTCATTGTGTAATACAAGTTTCATGTGTAATACAAGTTCATTGTGTAATTAGTCAAGTCATTGTGTAATACAAGTTTATTGTGTAATGAGTCAAGTCATTGTGTAATACAAGTCCATTGTGTAATACAAGTTCATTGTGAAATAGAAGTTCATTGTGTCAAATATTTTTCATCATTTTGTTATATGTTTTCATCATTGTGTTTTACGTTTTCCAGCTCATTGTGTAATTCGCTCAAATATGTCAGGTCATTGTGTAGTTTGCTCATTGTGTAATATCAGTTAATTGTGTAATATCAGGTCTGATCATTGTGTAATATCAGACCTTGTATTACACATTGACCTAGTGTATTACACATTGACCTGGTATATTACACATTGACCATTATGCCCTCTCTTTAAAAACAATAAAATGATACATGTCAAGCTTACAATCCTTCTTACCCTTCTTATTTTTAAAACCATTTTTACTATAACCTAACCCTATATATATATATATATATATATATATATATATATATATGGGAGGGATATTATAAGAAGTGAAAAAAGTTTAGAAAGCCACCATGAAATGACATGTGTCCAAGGAGGGGACCAAGGGAGAAGGGCAAAATCGTGAGAAAACATGCGCTTGGTTTTTCAAATGCATAAAATATGCACATGCAAGTCACATGCATATTTCTCCATATTTTTTAAACGTTCATAACTTTTTAATGCGTTATTATTTTAAAAAAAAATTACACCATAATAACGAACGTCTTTTTATATTTAATATGAGTACACTATTGTTATATAAAATTTTTAAAAATAATTACGTGTTAAGTGTGGTTTTTTATTCATGGTGTTTTTGCACTAGATTGTACAAACTCTATAAAAATATCATAAAAAAAGACTTACAAATACCATAAAAAAGTCATAAATTAAAAAAAATCATAAAAAAAATTTAAACTGGACATTTTATGATGTTTTTGAAGTTAACTTGTTATGGTGTTTTTAAAACTGGGCAAGTTTTTTGAACTGGAGGAATTTATAATATTTTTAAAAGAGCTTGTTTCATCTGGAAAAGAAAAACACCATAAATAAAACACCTAAAACCATTATGGTAATGGCGTCCAGAAATGCGTTTTTTTGTTTTCTGCTTGATCGCGTACTAGCTTCTGCAACTCTCGCATTCATAGAGCCGAGCACCAAAGATAACGATTCCTCGGAGGTGTTGGAGAATCTGAAAAACGCATTTTCTGTTTTCTACACAATCACAGTTCAAAACACACCATAAAGTTGCCCAGTTTAAAAACACCATAATACACCCAGTTTAAAAACACTATAAAAGAAGACACCATAAAGAAAACACCTAAAACCATAATGGTAATTTTATCAAAAAAACACCATAAAACGCATTTTTTGTTTTCTGCACAATCACAGTTCAAAACACACCATAAAGTTGCCAAGTTTATAAACACCATAACACGCCTAGTTTCACATACGTTTTTTTTGTTTTTCTGCACGATCGTAGATAAAAAACCAGAAAACTCCATGAAAAAGAGTTTGCACAGTTCAAAACACACCGTAAAGTTGTCCAATTTAAAAACACCATAAAACGCATTTTCTTTTTTCTACACAATCACGGTTTAAAACACACTATAAAGTTGCCTAGTTTAAAAACACCATAACACGCCCAGTTTCACATGCGTTTTTCTGTTTTTCGCACGATCGGTTATAAAAAACAACATAAAACTCTATGAAAAATACACCATGAAAAAACCGTTATGAAAAACGCAGTGAAAAATTTCCATGAAAAACGCAATGAAAAAAGTCATAAAAAACGCCATAAAAACACAGTAAAAAAAAACATTATAAAAAAGTCTTGAAAAAACGCCATGAAAAAGACACCATGAAAAAAACATCATGAAAAAACGTAGTTAAAAGCGTCCATGAAAAACGTAGAGAAAAAGTCATAAAAAAACCGCCATGAAAAAACGCAGTGAAAAAACATCATAAAACGTTATGAAAAAGTCTAGAAAAAACGCCATGAAAAAACACAGTGAAAAAAGTCTTGAAAAAAGGCATGAAAAAACGCCATAAAAAACGTCTTGAAAAAACGCTGTTAAAAATGTACAAACCCAGTTCAACGATTTTTTATTTTTTTTAAATATAGCAAGACCATACTCGTTTTAAAAATAAAAAAACACTTGATTTTACGGTATATTTTAAAAAAAAAATAATGATATATAAAAAAGATATAAACGTTTAAAAATGAGGGTGTAAAATGCATGTGACTTCAATGTGTATGTTATTTCTCTCTTTTGAAAGCAATTACTATTATACACTTCAAGGCTTAAAATCCCTACCTTTTTACGTGACGTCTTAGAAACCCTTTATCTTCAAGATCAAGGGCTCAAAATATTTCTTACACTTCCTACAATTTTTTTCCTTCCTAGTGGAACCCTATACTATATATATATATAGGGGAGAGATCAAGAGAAAACCACAAAGTTAGGCGAAAACCGAGAAAACCACTAAAGTAATGTGTAATACTATGGGTTACGTATACGTAAACACAATGTTTTTGATTTTTTTTGTATTCTGTTTACGTATACGTAACACTACGGGTTACGTATACGTAAGCCAATATTTAAATGATATTTTGGTAAAAAATTATAATATTATTTTGATACTCTTATAAAAAAAATAAAAATAAAATAAAAAATAAATATTATTATATTGTTAGTTAAAATTGGTTTTGATAGTGGTTTTCTCGGTTTTCGCCTAACTATTGGTTTTCTCTGAAACCCACCCCTATATATATATATATATATATATATATATAACTTTTTTTTGCACGGTGGAATAATAATTATTTTTTTTCTTTCTGGAAATTACATATTCTCGAAAACATGTCGTCGAGATAGGTATTTTATAAAAAAATCATTTTTATTTAATGAGTAAATTAATTAAATTAATTAAAAAATAACTCAATCTCGACGACATGTCGTCGAGAAAAGTCCTACATGATTATAACCTCACGGGTTTGGCTTCCACATCCTCATTTATGCCCCATTTTCTCTCCTACTCATCCTCTCGGATTCCACCGCCATTTTTGGCCGATTTCTTTGTTTTGTCATCGTATTCCACCTCCACCACCACCACTAGTCATCTTGTTCATTAGGTATGTGTATTTTGACTTTTCTTTAGTAATTTTTAAAAATTAGTGAATAATTTTAATTGAAATAACGTGTAGGTTGGGTTTTTAAGATAGTGAAGGGTTGGAAGCTAAAGTGAGGTTTTTCCGACGACATCTAATCATTTCAAGAACAATTTTGGAGGTAATATGCATTTGTATGTGTGAAATTGGGTGTTTTTGGGTTTTGCCCCAATTTTTATATTATGTATGTATTTTTAAAATTTATAATTTTTTTTAGATTTAGACCTTTACAGACGAAATGTCGTCGGTAAAAGGTTGACCCATATATAATTTTTTTGAAAAAATAAAGATAAAATAAATAAAAAATACCCCTTTCTCGACGACATGTCGTCGCTAAAGGGGTTTTTTAAAATTTATTTTTTTAAATGTGAAAAACCTTTTCCGACGCCCTTTTCTCGACGATATGTCGTCGAGAAAATGGTACTCTATTTCGACGACTAATCTGCCTTTCTTGACGAACCTTTGCTGACGAGATGTTTACCGACGACATGTCGTCAAGAAAGACAATCTCGACGACATGTCGTCGAGAATAGTCGACAAATCTGCCTAAAATTCTTGTAATGAAAAGACGATAAAAAAGGTTGATGAGACACATAAGAGTGACACGTGTCCTTATTTGGATTTTTATTTATTAAGTATAGAAATTTTAAAAAACAGGGTATTTTTTTAATAAATTATATTCTTTTTATAAATTCAAATCGAATCAACCGTAACATTGTAACACTAAATTCTAACGGAATTCGAATTTCGAATTTGAATCGGTTTTTCTATCTAAATCTATTTTAATTCGAATTAATATTCAAAATTTTAAATAACCCTATCAATTATTATATTTTTAATTTTCTTTATATATCTATACGGATAGCTTTGAAACCCGTTCGTGAACCCGCTGACAAACCATTGCTCATGCATCCCCCTTCTCGATCATAACAAAAAAGATCGCCATCCCCATACACTCCGTTTCTTGGCAAACCCTTGCCCTGAAAACGCATCCCCAACATCTAATTCTTCACACTACGGGGAATTATTTCTACACGTTGACGTTTTAATCATTACATGCAACAAAAGTTGATCAAAAAGAATCTTTTGGATCATATCCCAGTCCAAAAGATTACCGAATGATTCATTGAAACGAAAAGTTGCAATTTTATTTGACCAGGAAACGGATCAAGGTGTAGGTTTTGAGGATGTCGAATTCGTATGGAGATAAGATCGATTATGTATTCAAGGTGGTATTGATTGGTGACTCGGCTGTTGGAAAATCTCAGCTCCTTGCCCGGTTTGCGAAAAACGAATTTAGCCTCGATGCAAAGGCTACGATCGGGGTTGAGTTTCAGACAAAAACTTTGGTTATTGATCAGAAGATGGTGAAGGCCCAGATTTGGGATACTGCTGGTCAAGAGAGGTTTGTCTCCTTCCTCATATAATGCTTAAATCATTTGATAATTTTTTTCGATTTTAGATCATCTAGAAGGTGGTAACCTTTTGGATTTCTAATGTTGAACCTTGTATTATTGATTCAGATTTGAAATTTATTTCATATAATTTGTTATGGTGTTTATCACAAATAGAAATTTACAGGTGTTCACGCTCTGTCTAGGCTGTTCTTTGTTAAACCATGAGCCAAACCATTAGTAACGGGTTTTCATCATTGTAAATCAAAATCAAACTAGTAAAATTTAAAACTGAACTATACCAAATTGTTACTAGTGGTTGGCTAGTTGGGTTTCAGGGTGCGGGCCTACCGGGTTTTATAATAAAAAAATTGTAAAATACGATCAAAGTAATAAAAGCTATAGCGTTTCTTAGAAAGGTCTCCCAAAAGACCCATTTTTAAACCTTCTCTAGGTAAAGATGAATGGCCAACGCGGTTCCAAAAAAAAAGTTAAAACTCAAAATAACTAAAGAACCAAGTAAAATATAAAAGGTTACATAGCCCAAAATCTGGTTGGGATTGGTTTTTTTTGACCGGTTTTCGAGTATAAACTGTACAATTTGAAAATTCCTAAACTAAGAATCCAAAAAAATTTAAAAGACTTACAGCGAAACCAGGCAGATGACTGGTTTGAATGGTTTCACGGTTTCAAAATGAACCATAAACACACCTAGAAAGTTAATATTTTTATATTTGTATAATTTGATCTATACTTATGTTGTGAGTCATGACATGTTATTGATTCTGTTAATTACTCTATGCGTGTCAGATACCGAGCAGTGACAAGCGCGTATTACCGAGGAGCGGTTGGTGCAATGTTGGTATATGACATGACTAAACGCCAGACGTTCGACCATATGACTAGGTGGCTGGAAGAACTCAGGGGGCATGCTGATAAAAACATAGTCATAATGCTCATTGGAAACAAATGTGACTTGGCAAGTCTAAGAGCAGTACCAGTTGAAGATGCACAAGAGTTTGCAGAAAGAGAGAATCTATGCTTCATGGAGACATCAGCACTCGAGTCTACGAATGTTGAAAGCGCGTTTCTGACGGCTTTGACTGAAATATATAGGATTATAAGTAAGAAAACTCTGAGTGCTGATGGGGATTATGGAAAATCAACATCTCTGAAAGGAACTACTATACTTGTTCCTAACCAAGATGAAAACTCTGGTGGAAAGGGTGGCTGCTGTTGATAGTAGTTCATTGATCTATATGTATTCAAGTTTCTACACCAAGATTGGCTTTTTAGTTTTTATTCTTTGATATTATCATTCATCTAGGCCGATTTTCCCGAATGCAAGCTGAAATTTTGTACAAAGAGAGTATATAAGTTTTCTAGGATCATTTGAGTAACATTAATAACACTTATTTGATGGTTTCTTTTCTGGTAAAGATCATTCTCTTTCACTACTTAATGAGCATGCTGATTCTTTTACATAAATTTCTAGATTTTGAAACGGTATTCATGTGAGATAAAGTGTTATGTGAATTCAAATCAGATTTAACCAAATGAGAGGAGCATAAAACCGCATTGGGTCACGTGTAATGACCAATGTAAGGCTCTTGGTACTACGGCCCAATTTTTATCTAATATAAAAAAGGTCCGACAACGGTTCAAGTGAATATTGACAAACTCCCCTCTAAATAGTTTGTTTATGGATAGTTATATTTCTATTTTACTTAGTTGAGTTGGGAGGTTGGGTGGTATAGTGTTCGGATTCTCGGGTTGTTTTATTTCTTGGGAAAACTTGGATGACTATTTTGATGACTATATTGTTGGATTCGACATAAGGATGTTGACGGGCTTTTATTTGATTGGTCACGGTTTGCTTATTGATCTGGTGTACTCCTTTTGGGACATTTGTAGGGCGAGAACTGGCAGCATCAACCCCTCCGTCTACAGATTTACGTTGTGTTTTCAAGTCTCATTTAAGAAGGGAAAAGAAAGGAAGGGGAAGAAAACCCTTGTTCCACAGTTTTTTTAAGGGGGAAAGTAAAGGAAATGACAGAGTTTTTTTTTAAGAAGGTAAATAGAGGGAAATGAAGGAAAAACAAATCTTATCTCCATTCTCCCAAATTGGAGAGATTTGGAGAGAAATGAAAAGAAGGGAAAAGAAAAGAAAGGGAATGAATCATTTTTTTTCTTTTCTTCCCTTTAACCCATCGTACTCGATTGATTATGAAGACTGGCATCCCTTTTATGTTTATGATTGAGTTATGTATATGTTAAGACAATGTTTATGTTTTGAATGTTGAACATGTTTACGTTATGTTCTGCGTTATTTGATATTCAAGTTTAAGAACTGTTTGGTTATGAGTAAATCCAACGAGTGAGGCATCCCGGGTTTGGGCCCATACAAGTTGGTATCAGAGTAATATTTTGAGAGATTTGGACACTCCCAGTGTCTGAACTTAAACTGTGAATGTGACCAAGAGCGGATGCCAGTACGGGTAACTCGAGCCACAGTACCAGGTATGAAAGTAGTTTATGTATAGTATGCCTTAGAAAGTATTAGGTAAAGACTTGTGTTCTGATGGAATCATAAAGGAGGTCATATAAAAGTCAAAAGGTAGTGTAATAGTTAATTGAAGATGACGAGTGTATATTAACATCTTACAATACTTGTTGAATTCTATTTGTTAACTAGCGTGATGACATTAGATTCCTTGTCTTATGGTTGAAAGAAGTGGTGGGGGTCGTACTGGTGGTCGTACCGGACGACGTGGGGGGTAAGATGCCCGCTCACCAAGTCTACAATGAAGAGGCAAGTGTCCATGCGGAACCTAAAGATAGCGTGCATGAGACAGAACGGACCCCGGTGGAAGGACAACAGTTCTCATTCGAACCGGAAGTGAAGGAGGCCCTGGCACGGGAATTCACTAAAATGATGAAGGTTTCCTTGCCAGACTTATTGGTTGAGGCTCTGAGAAAGTCTTGCGGGACAGGAGGGTCTAACCTAGCAACTCGTGCCCCGATCATTGAGGCAATCAACGCGCCGCTTACTCGCGGTTGCGACTATAAGTCCTTCAAGGCTTGCGACCCGCCAATACTGACTGGGAAGAAAGACGCAGTGGCTACTTTTGACTGGATAATTCGTATAGAGGCCGCTATCCATCTCAGCGAATTCCGAGCGGATCAGGTTGTGAAGTTTGCTGCTAACTCCTTAAGGGAGAAAGCGTCTCATTGGTGGGAAGGTGTACGGCAGGCTAAGGGGGACGAGGATGTTGATTCGATGATGTGGAACGATTTGAAAACTCTAGGGATTAAGAACCTTTGCTCGAGAAACGAGATTGGGAAAGTGGAGAGGGAATTTCTGGGGTTGAAAGCCGGAAGTAAGACACATCGACAGTACACCACTCGATTCAATGAACTGGCACGTCTGGTGCCACATCTTATCACAACTGAGGATAGGAAGATTGCTTGTTGCATTTAGGGACTACCGGACAAGGTCCGCACTTTTGTCAAAGAAAACACTCCTAGCACTTTTGATTCGGTGGTGGAACTCAGTGGTGTGGTGTATGATGATCAGGCATTTAACGATGCCGCCATTGAGGAACCCAAGAACAAACTGAGCTTCCCAGGCAAGCGAACTGGTGGAAAAATGTTTAGGGCTCATGATAAGAGGGCTCGGGTGGAGGAGCCGATTGTTTGTAAGAAGTGTGAGAAGGAGCACGTGGGTGAATGCAGACTGGGATCTAATCTATGCTTCAAGTGCGGCAAGACCGGGCACTACTCTCGTGATTGCCCACAACTCTTCAAATGCTATAATTGTGGTGATGTCGGACATTTGAGTAGGGACTGCCCGGAACTGAGAATAGGAGAAGCTGGGAAAGGAAAGGCCCCGAAAAGAAAGATGAAAGGCCCCGAACAAGGACTCGAGTATATGCACTGACGCAGGAACAAGCCAGGGTAGACCCCAATGTGGCGTCAGGTACATTCATCCTCGATAACACCTTTGTTTCCGTATTATTTGATTCGGGTGTCAGTAAAAGTTTTATATCAACTGCTTTCTGTAAACGGGTAAAATACGCAGTTAGTAAAATAGAAAGAGCCTTTAGTGTAGAAACCACCGAGGGTAAGACCACGAGAGTGACTGATGTAGTTGACAATTCCACAATAAAGATAGAAGGCCATAGGTTCCATGTCAGATTGTTTGTTATGGTTTTGGGAGAGTTTGATGGGTATGGACTGGCTAACTTCCAACAAGGCACAAATCATATGCAAGCGAAAGATAATTCGAATTAAGGCTCCAGATGGTAGCGAAGTCGAGGTCTTCGGGGATCGCGACATCCCGATGGCTAACGTCATCTCGATAATTAAGGGAAAAGATTAATTGAGGCACGGATACGAGGCCTATCTGGTGTACGTGATTGACAAATGTAAGGAAGCGAAGGAACTTGACGACGTGCCTGTAGTGCGCGAGTATCCGAAGGTGTTTCCAAAGGATTTGCCTGGAGTGCCTCCCAGTCGAGAGATTGAGTTCCGAATCGATTTAGTACCAGATGCCCAGCCATTGGCCAAGGCCCCATACCGACTAGCACCGGCGGAGATGAAAGAAATAATGGCACAATTGGACGAGTTACGGAAGAAGGGATTTATCAGACCGAACATCTCGCCTTGGGGTGACCCAGTGTTGTTTGTGAAGAATAATGATGGTTCCATGAAAATGTGCATTGACTATAGGGAGCTGAATAAGTGTACCGTGAAGAACAAGTGCCATCTGCCCAGGATCAACGATCTGTCTGACCAATTGCAAGGCGCAAGTTGGTTCTCAAAAATCAACCTTCGGTCCGCGTACCATTAACTGAAGGTGAGTGAAGAAGACATACCTAAAAACGCGTTTCGTAAGTGATATGGGCATTTCGAATTCCCCGGCAATGTTTATGGACTTGATGAATAGGGTATGCGGCCGATGCTGGACCGATCAGTTATAGTGTTCATCGATGATATCCTCATCTACTCTAAGAGTGAGGGTGATCATGCATGTCACTTAAAGGAGGTGTTGGAAGCTCTAAAGAAGGAAAAACTATACGCTAAGTTCTTCAAATGCGCGTTTTGGCTTAGAGAAGTCCAATTCCTAGGTCACGTCATTAACCCGAACGGCATTATGGTTGACCAAGCAAAGATATAGACGGTAAGAGAATGGGATACTCCTAAGACGCCAACTAAAATCCAAAGTTTCTTGGGATTGGCGGGCTACTATCGGATATTCATTCATGATTTCCCGAAAATAGCTTCGCCCTTGACAAAGTTAACACGAAAAGAAGTGAAATACGAATGGGGACCAAACTAGGAAGAGGCTTTTAAGGAGCTGAAGGAGAAGCTAACCCAAGCTCTAGTCTTGGCCCTACCCAAGGGCAATGAAGACTTGGTAGTTTACTCTGGGTCAGGGATTGCAGTGCGTATTGATGCAACGCGGGAGAGTGATCGTGTACGCATCACGGAAGTTAAAAGTTCATGAAGTCAACTATCCTACCCATCATTTGGAACTTGTTGTTGTCGTATTTGTATTAAATATCTGGAGGCACTACCTCTACAGAGTAAAGTTTACCATGTACTCCGACTATAAAAGTTTGAATTACTTCTTCGAACAAAAGGAACTAAACATGAGGCAGAAGTGATGATTGGAACTCTTAAAGGATTACGATTGTGAAATCATTTACCATACTGGAAAAGCAAACGTGGTGGCCGACGCTCTAAGTCGAAAGGATGTGCCAACTCCTGTTAGAGTGAAAGCTTTCCAGTTGGTGGTAACATCGGATGTTATAATGGAAATCGAGAAGGCTCAAGATGAGGCACTTAAGGAAGAAAAGATAAAGAAAGAGAGAATGGTTGATCAACAGGAAAAGTTAGAATATAAAACCCATGGTGTAAGAACACGTTTTGGACGGGTGTGGATACCCATGGGTGGCGAACTTATAACCAAAATCCTAGATGAGGCACACAAGTCTTGTTACTCTATCCATCTTGCTACCAACAAAATGTACCAAGATCTATAGAAGGAGTACTGGTGGCCTGGAATGAAACACGAAGTGACAATGTATGTAAGCAAGTGCTTAACTTGCTCGTAAGTAAAGGCCGAGCACCAGAAACCGTATGGAAATATTCAACCCCTTGATATACCAGAATGAAAATGGGAACACAATACCTTGGACTTCATAACCAAGCTACCTCGTACAGCTAAAGGTCATGATACCATTTGAGTAATTGTGGACCGGTTGACAAAGAGTGATCATTTCGTACCTATTCGTGAGAAGTTCTCGTCTGAAAGGTTAGCAGAAGTATTTATCAACGAAGTGGTATCACGACATGGGGTACCATTGTCGATTGTATCTAACCGGGACACACGATTCACGTCGAGGTTCTGGAAAAGATTTCATGTAGCAATGGGCACAAGGTTAAATATCAGCACAACATACCACCCGAAGAAGGATGGTCAGTGATGTGTTAGTATTTACACATCTTTTTGGCACAAAACTTCGCTCATTTAATAATCAATTCTTGGTTATATTCAACGTTTAGACACTTATTTGCTTCATTTCCTATTTTGTAGGTTTTTGTGAAGCTTGGTGAATAAACAAGAAGATTCCAGGATAAACAAGTGAAGTTTTAGAGTTTCTGTGATGGAGGCACGGTCGTGCCCCTATTTGGCACGGTCGTGCAAAGCTCCCAAAACCTAGGCACGGTCGCGCCCACGTCTGGCACGACCGCGCCAAGCCAAATTCCAAGGCACAACCGTGCCTTGGCCGCCCACGGTTGCGTGTCATCTCGTGAGTCTGAATAGCCGTACGTCCTCGATCAGTGGTACACAATGGAAGCTACGGATCGGTCAAACCTCTGTCACATGGTCGTGCCAAGACCTAGACACGACCGCGTCCTTGTGCTAGGCACGGTCGTGCCTTTTCTCCTGGCACGGTCGTGCCTCCCCTTTTCTATTTTAACAGAACTTAATTCTCATTCATACATTCAGCAACCCAGGGGAAAAACCTACTGTTCCAGCTCGAGTTTTCTTTGTTCTAGCCATAATTCAAGATTCTTGGAGAGGATACAACATCAAGAGGATCACCATACATCGACAACAACATCTAGGCTTGGAGGAGTGGTTTGATTCTTGTTTTCATATCATGTTTCTCATTATTTTTCCCTGCTTATTTGTAATTTTGGTGCTCATGATGAGCTAAAACTCTTGTTCACTTTGGTTTAGATGAAGTATAGATACATTTGACAACATTCATGGATTATTGGCAATTATTGTGTTAATGTTATGACAACCGTATGATTATTCTTTGATGAAATTATGTATTCAAGTATTTTGAGTTGTTTACAAGACTTGTATTTGTGTATGCCATTTTATGTTAGAAAACTTGTGGTTTATGCTTATATTCATGGATTGGTGTATGTAATTATACTAGTTTATGGCATTTGACTAGGAATGGTGAATGAAGTCTTGTATATGAATCATTATATTTGTATGTGTAACCTTATGCTTATGATTGGAAAGACAAAGTGTTTGTTATGATGTGTCATATTTAGTATTATGTTTATCTAGGAATTGTTGACACATCCTCCTAATTTATATAACCTTTATATGAACATTGTATGTTGAAGAAATGCATATTGTTGTCTAAATTAATCAACTTGAGGTGGATAATGTGTTGTTCATAGTATCTTTCCAACTAGTTGTTGGATTAGTGTACCTTAATCGGAAGCTAGTTCAATCTTTATAAACATTGACATGATTATTAAACACGTGAGCTTCATTGTATGACTTTAGGTGGTTGGTTTGTATAATTCATGTTAGCTTTCCGAATAGTCATTTGATTAGATATCTTTGACGAGAATTTAGTCAACTTATGTATCGTGTATTTGCCATGTTTCTATGAGTGTATTGAATGTATTCTAAATGGATTCGACACCGAAGTGATATTTTCTCCTTGATTGTTTGATTTGTGATTTTAGTTTAGTTTTATATTCTTACATATTAGTTTAATTAAAAATCAACTTAAACATCTTTTACCCATACGTGATTGAATTTTAGTCCCGGTTTATTATCGCATTCCATCGTGTCCACGGATTGATATCCGGTTCTTACCTTTACTATATTGCTATCTGACGGGTACACTGCCCGGTGTGTGTGATTAGTATTTGGTGAAAACCCTTTTTAAAACTAATTGTGTAAAATACTTATAATAATATATATATAGTTTACACGCATCAAGTTTTTGGCGCCGTCGCCGGGGATACGGTTTTGCGAGAACGATTGGAATTAATTTTTAGTCATTTAGTATATATATCTTTGTGAATATCGTGTTTTCTTGTTGTTATTTGCAATTTGTGTGTATAGATATTTTTCTCATTTCTCTTGTTATTTTTAGCTTCATTTGTATATATACATATCTTGGTTTTTATCCTATTTTATTTTTTTTTATTTTTTTTTTGTCTAACTTTTGTTTTCTTTTTCCTAGGTTCGCGTATTTAAATCTAACTTGTTGTGCAGATCGTGTATGTTCTCAACTCCCGTCGAGGAGGTTCCTGAGCCGTCTTCCGAGCCGGAGCGTGATCTTCATCAGAGATTGCGAGCCCGTTCCCGATTTGTTGCCCGGTTACTCGAATTTGACGAGGTAGAGGAGATGGCGAACGAGGATGCGGGTCAGACGCTTTCGGATTTTGGCAAACCGATACTTGAGGGTTCGGAGTAGAGCATCAATAGGCCGACGGTTGGAACACATCAGTTCGAGATCAAATCCAGCATTATACAGATGGTGCAGAACATGTGTCAGTTCGATGGCAAGGATCACGAGGATCCTAATACTCATTCGGCCGGTTTCTTAGAGATTTGCGCCACTTTCAAAATTCGTGACGCTACCGACGATGCTATTCGGCTCCGGTTGTTCCCGTTTTCCTTACGGGATCGAGCCAAGGCTTGATTACTGTCACTTCCTCTTAGGTCCATTAGTGCTTGGGACCAGATGGCTGCTAAATTCATAGAAAAGTACTTCCCTCCGGAGAAAACATCAAAGTTGAGGGCTAGGATTCTTTCTTTCCAGCAGGACGACGGGGAGACGATCTATGAGGCGTGGGAGAGATTCAAGGAACTGATGAGGAAGGTTCCCCACCATGGATTGTTGAAGTGGCAGCAGTGTGAGACCTTCTACAATGGTCTAGAGAAGACTGGGAAGCAGCTGATTGACGCATACGCGGGTGGAGACATTGGAACAAAGACACCCCAGGAGGCATATGACTTGCTGGAGAAAGTGGCATCGAAGAGCTACACTCAGCATACTTCCCGAGCGAGAACCCAGAGGCAGGGTGTCCATCACGTGGATGGAATTACCTCTTTAGCTGCCCAGGTGGAAGCACTTTCCACCAAGATTGATCAGATGCACGTCCACAAGGCCCAGTCCTTGTGTGAGTTTTGTGGTGGGGCGCATCCCACGAGTGCTTGTCAGGTTTGGAATCAGGGGGCCCACGAGCAGGTTGATTTCATGTCCAACCAGAATCGTCCCCAGAATAATCCCTACAGCAACACATATAATCCGGGGTGGAGGAATCACCCGAATTTCAGTTGGAAGTCTGGCAACAATAGCCAGCAACCACCCGGATTCACTCAGCGCCCCCCATTCCAGCATCAGTCTCACCAGTCTCAGGGACAGAGTTCCCAGTTTCAACCTCAGCATGGCCAGTTTCAAGGCCAATGTTCTAGCAGCGGTCCACCACCCGCACCAGAGGGTAAATCTAGTTTAAAGGACATGGTTGCACGGCTACTTGCCAACTCAGAGAGTCAGAATCAGTTGGCAGAGAAGCAGAACCGGTACATGGAGGAGCGTTTCCACACGCATGAGACCGAGTTGAGGAATCAGAAAGCTTCAATCCAGACCATAGAGAACCAGGTCGGGCAGATCGCGAAGCTTCTTTCTGAGAGACCGCCAGGTGGCCTGCCTAGCAACACTGAGCCCAATCCCAATGCTCATGTGAAGGCCATCTGTGACAATCCGGACTTTTCCAGTTAACTCTGTTAACAAAATCCCGTTAAAGTTAACTTAATTAACTTAACTCAAAGCTCAGGGACTAATCCTGGCAATAATCCAAACCTAAACTCTAGGGACTAGTATTGTAATACCCCTAAAGTTTGACTTTTCAGAAAGTCAAAATCCCAATCCTATTGACTTTTGATAAGTCGAGTTAACATTCTTTGCCTAGTTCAAACCACAAGGGTCAATTATGCCAATTCCTAAACTTATGAACCTGAAACAGAGGGACCAAACCGGTAATTAGACTATTCTTGATTCTGTTGACTTTTAGAAAGTCAAACGCGCAATTTTTATCAAATTCAAATCCCACAATTGTTTTTCTGTTTGATTTTGTAACCGATACACACGTTTCTGCCATAAACGATCATGAATGAACACTTAACATAATCATTATACGCGAATTAAACTCTAATTATGTGTAATTAACTCGTAACCGCCGACCCTCTTCATGAACACATCAAATTCGAATAATTCACCTGTTAATTTCACAACTGAACACTCTTCACACGACAAACGAATTCCTCTGAAGCTTATACGCGCATCAATTTGTCCGGAGCAAGAACCAGTGACACCAGAGACCAAACCATACTCGATCGGCACTTGTTTTACTCGATCACCATCAATCCGGCACCAATTCAGGTAACCAAATACACCCTCACCTTCGTTTTCATCTTTTTAGTGAAAGCCCTATCAATCCCAGGGCTTAAAATATCGAATTAAACCAATCCCGTATCTAGGGTTTATATCATAAATCGATTTGGGGGTTTTAATCCTAGACCTAGCCTCAATAAAATTAAATCACATAGTCAGGTTAAAAATCTTTTCTTTATTAAAAGCCCTATACTAATTTGAACTCATAACATCGAATTTTTAAAGATCCAGAACTTAGAGTTCATCACAAACCGATTTAATCGAACCCTACTCTAAACCCTGTTTTAATACAATTAAAGCATACCATTCGACTCGAAATCATCTGTATAATGAAAGCCCTCTATCAATTTAATCCGATATCATCGAATTGTTCGTAATCCGGAATCTAGGGTTTATACATAATCTGTTTTGGGGCTTTTGATATTAAACGCATCCTTAATGAAATTAAACCACACCCACAGATTCGCAATTCCTCGTTTAGTAAAAGCCCTATGATTTTAACCCAAATAAATATCGAATTCGATCAATTTGATTCTGAGTTCTTGTTCTAGGGTTCGATTTTTTTAAAAAAATGTAATTGAACGATTTGAAACTTGTAAATTTTTGCAATTAATCATACACTCCGAATCGCAATGACTCTATAATCAAAACCCCTAAGCTTCATTGTTAAATCGCGATCAAATTCACGGGTATCGAACTGGAACCAGTCGCGACTGGGTAGGGGGAAGGACTCTCGGGAATTGCTGATCAAAAGGGTTTCGATCTGAGTTTTGTTGCGATAGCCTAGCGGCCGGACTGGTTAAAGCGATGTGTCTGTGTGGGAGACACCCGGGTTCGAGGCCGGGCTCCCACATTCATTTTTTAAACAATTTTCTGGAATATTAAATTAATAAAAATCAAATCTTTTAATATTATATAATTATATAAATGGGTTTTAAACCGGAAAACAACCCATAGGCTCGGGATTTAAATATTTTGTTTATTTTTATAAATTATAACTATTTTTATAAATTGTGCACTTTTATTATTAATAAGTAAAAAAATAATATATTTATATTATTTTTAAACCGTAAACGCGTGTAAAATAATATGTTTATATTATTTTCGAATTTGTGACTCGTATTATTAAATAATATATATTTATATTATTTCAAATCATTTTTATATAACATCGTGAACCAATCAAGACTAAATAATAATTAGTTATGTTAACCACTCGTATATATATATATTATTATTTACGTCATTCGTTGCGTAAAGTAATTCCTAAACCCGTGGACACGTTCGTCCACTCTCGTTTGTTAGAGCGGTACTTTAAGACGTTCTTTCTTTGTCACGGTCACAATTCCCTTTATCGTTCCTAATTTATATATTTATAATTCTAGGACGTTCGTAGGTCTTTTGAGACTTACACTCGTGGTTCCAAACTTACTTCTAGTGTGAACTACCTTCAACGCCAAGCAGGTGAGTTTCACGGCCCCTTTTTACTGCTTTTAACTTGGGGGAGAAAACATGCTTAAACTGATTTTTTAGATTTTGTATTTCATATGCTATCAATGTTAAAGCTAAGTGTAACATGCTATCACAGAAAGTCCTCATCTTATTTCGAACCGTTAATATGGATCTTAGCGAGGTAATGTTTAGTAGTACTACTGGGTTTGACAAATCCCACCCGCGTTAGTCGCGCTAACTCGATTGGATATCGAACGGGTGAAATGTTAGCCTATTCACATGGCCAGTATTGATAGAACCTGGCAGGAGGCAATAAACAAACAGTCAGTTTCGGTTGCGAGCACTTGAGCTAAAACATGAACATAGGTTAGCTACCTATAGATACATATTGAATGATCATAAATCTGGTAACGCCTACTTATTTATTTGAAACCTGTGAACTCACCAACCTTGTGTTGACACTTTTTCTTACATGTTTTCTCAGGACGCTAAGCTAAGACACAGATGCACGTTAGGGCATGCATGGGATTCAACTGCTTTGCTTTGTGTCTATTTATGTTTGGTTGAAAAATTATATTGTACTTTGTTTAGTTGTTTGGTTTGGACTTTTGAGACTTTTGGACTTTGGTTTTGGGCGCGTGTATTTTGCGCATTTACTTTATTTACGCTTCCGCATTGATACTCTGATTTAAAAGATATTTTCATTTTGAGTCCCATGTAGATTCGTTCAATGTAACTAGTGTCTGAGATCCTGGTTTGTCACTTCCCAAAACGGTAATACTCCGTTAGTTGAAATTGGGGGTGTGACAGATTGGTATCAGAGCCATTGGTTATAGATAACTAGGATTGCATACTAGACTATAGCCTCACACATTAGGTACATGTCATTTGGATGTTTGGTAATTATACATAATGTTGCAGGATCATGTCATCAACCCCACCTCCATCACCTAACGCATCAGGGCATAAGGCACCTGTACCCTCATCCCCGGAACCCAAAAGGCGCCGGACTACCTCAATTGATCAAGGCGAACCGAGCAACGCACGAGCATTGGATTATGCTCTCAATTGGGATATGTACCCACATATGATCCAAAGGTGGATCAAAATGGGAGATGTTCCATCACCGTACTTTGGATCCACATCTTCATCATCTACACTGCCTAGCTTACCATGCACCATAGAACAAGCCTTCGCAGCATTCGTATCTTATATGTTGAAGGAGTTAAGTTTTGTACAAGATGCCACCGAGGAGATACCTAAAATTATGGAGAATGGACCCCAAGCGGAGAAGAATAGGGTAGGAGTAGAACACTTGACTACCGAACTAGCTGCAACGGACCATGTCCACAATCTTTTGGTGGATCGTGTGGCACACCTAGAGACGAGGGCTGACACTATGGATGATGATATGCAAGGAGTTCTGGAGAGATTAGCTGCTATGGAAGCTCAGTTACATGTGGCAAACCACACTGCTGAAGGCCTTCAAGAGAGGGTGACTCTCTTGGAAGCCCAACTGCAAGCGGCCCTACACCCGAAAGACATTCCAGTATCTGACGATGAGGAAGAACCCTTTGAGGAGGAGCCCTTTGAAGAGGAGCCCTTCGAGGAGGAGCGCTTAGAGGGGGAACCAGCTGAGGAAGAGCTAGTGGAGATTGATGATGCACAGTCATACGTCTCTTCTGATGACGAGGATGTTTGAGGATCTTCCTAATCTACCTCCCTTTTCATGTTTGTTTTTGCTTATGTTATTTCCCTTTTCAAACCTAGATGGGTAAGGTTGTTCCCATCCAATAAAAGCATGAGAAGTTTAATATTTGAGTTATTTATTTTGTAGCCTTACAATTTATTTAATTTTCAAAATATTAGATGTTGTATCTCCTTACTCGTACCTGAATAATGTTTAATATGCGATATATTCCTCATTGTTTTTCATTTGTGATTGTGAAGAATCATGTCTGGGAGAGGACGAGGAGGCCGTGCCGGTGGTCGTGGTACCATCAACATGACGGCAGCAGAGCTAGCAGTTTTGATAAACAATAGTGTGGCAGAGGCCCTAGCAGCACAGAATGCTGTAGGTAAATGCTTTAACTATTGACTAGTAGTGTCAATCCTTCTCCTAAGAACATCTTTCTAAACTCTATAATTCCAATTCAATTTGTATTTCTAAATCCAAGCCAGCAAAATCAGCAAAATCAACAGCCAGCCTGCACTTTCAAGGCATTCATGGACTGCAAGCCCCACACCTTTAGTGGAGCTGAAGGAGCCGTTGGATTACTTCGCTGGTTTGAGAAGGTTGAATCAATAATAGCCATATGCAACTGCCCCGTGGCTAACCAAGTGAAATTTGCTGCTGGAACTTTAGAAGGCCCGGCCCTAACATGGTGGAATGCCCAAGTTCAAATGTTAGGACTGGCAATGGCAAATGGACTTCTGTGGGAGGAATTTAAAACAATGATGAAGGAAGAATACTGCCCACGAGATGAAATTCAAAAGCTAGAGGGATAGTTCTGGAACCTTAAGATGGAGGGTTCGGAAATTGAACTCTACACCACCCGTTCGCACGAACTTGCTACCATGTGCCCACACATGGTGACTCCGGATTACAAATGGATTGAATTATACATTGGAGGTTTGGTACCTCAGATTCAAAGCATGGTGACCTCATCCAACCCTACCACCATTCAACAGACCATCAGACTTGCTCATAAATTGACCGATCAGGCAGACGCAAGGAACTTTACCTCCAAGAGGTTCAGTTGCTAAACCCACCGACAGCCACAAATGCAAATTCGATCACCATTCCAACACCCACAACCACTCTAACTCCCACACCAAAGGACCCCAACCCAACCAGCAACAGTTTAACCAACAGCAACAACAACAACATCGTAGGTTCGAGCCTACCAAGAACTTCAATCAGTCGACCTCTTCTGGCCAAAACCAGGGTGGTTATGCGGGAAAGTCCCCAAAGTGTAACAAGTGTAACTTACACCACTTTGGGTACTGCAATCGTTGCCAGAGGTGCGGTAAAATAGGCCATGCTGCTAAGGACTGCAGGGGTGAATTACAAACTAAACAACCCTTTCAACAACTGGGGTCTACTAGGGCTTGCTTTGAGTGTGGAAAGGAAGGAATATTCGGAAGAACTGTCCCCAGTTGAAGAAAGGGGGTAATGGAAATCACAACCCTGATCACAATAACAATGGTAATGGTGGTAATAATGGCAATGGGGGAGGAAATGGTGCGAAGGGACGAGCCTTCGTACTAGGATATGGAGAAGCCCGTTACGACCATAATGTGGTTACCGGTAAGTTCCTCGTAAATAATTTCTTTGCTTCTGTCCTTTTTGACACCGGTGCCGATAGAAGTTTTATATCTAAGAAATTTAGTAATATGATAAAAGGAACTTCATCTCTATTAGAAGATAAGTATACAATAGAGATAGCTGACGGTCAAATAATTGAGGCAACTCACATACTTAAAGGATGTAAACTTGAGCTAGCTACACATATATTTGATATCGACCTTATGCCGGTCATACTTGGTAGTTTTGATATAATTGTTGGCATGGATTGGCTATCTAAAAACCAAGCCGAAATTATCTGTCGTGAGAAGATTGTACGTATACCTCTCTCGAATGGAGAAACCCTTTCCATCCAAGGCGAAAGAGTTGGTGCAGTCATGGGCATTATATCCTTCATTAAAGCACAAAAATGTCTTCGAAAGGGGCATACGACTATTTTGGCCCTTGTTGCTGAACAGCCGTCAGAAGAGAAGAAGATCGAAGATATTCCCGTTGTGCGTGAATTTTTGGAAGTATTTCCCGAGGATCTGCCCGGTTTGCCACCACACCGTCAGGTTGAATTTCAAATTGACCTAGCACTTGGAGCAGCACCGATTGCTCGGGCACCTTACAGACTGGCACCCAGTGAATTACAGGAACTGTCCACTCAATTGCAAGACTTATTGGATAAAGGTTTCATCCGACCTAGTTCATCACCGTGGGGAGCTCCGATATTATTTGTCAAGAAGAAGGACGGTACGTTCCGTATGTGTATTGATTACCGGGAGCTGAATAAAGTCACAATCAAGAACCGCTACCCTTTACCTCATATTGATGACCTTTTTGATCAACTCCAAGGATCAAGTTTCTATTCCAAAATAGACCTTAGGTCCGGCTATCATCAGTTAAGAGTCTGAGAAGAAGATATCTCTAAGACTGCATTCAGAACGAGGAACGGCCATTACGAATTTATGGTTATGCCCTTCGGGTTAACCAATGCACCTGCGGTATTCATGGACCTCATGAACCGTGTGTGTAAGCCTTACCTTGACCAGTTCGTTATCGTTTTCATCGACGACATCCTTATCTATTCCAAGAACAAGGAGGAACATGAGGAACATCTACGCCTAATTTTAGAACTACTTAAGCGAGAACAACTGTATGCTAAGTTTTCCAAGTGTGAATTTTGGATTCGAGAAGTTCAGTTTCTAGGGCATGTGGTAAATGAAAAGGGGATACATGTCGACCCGTCCAAAATAGAAGCTATCAAGAATTGGGCAGCACCGACGACTCCGACTGAGGTGCGACAATTTCTGGGATTGGCTGGATATTACCGTCGTTTTATCGAAGGATTTTCAAAGATTACGCAACCTCTCACTGCCTTAACTCAAAAAGGAAAAGTCTATAATTGGGGTGATAACCAAGAGTCAGCTTTCCAACACCTCAAACAGAAACTTTGCAGTGCACCTATTTTAGCTCTTCCGGAAGGAACCGATGATTTTGTGGTGTATTGTGATGCATCCATCCAAGGCCTGGGTTGTGTCTTAATGCAACGCGAAAAGGTAATCGCATACGCGTCATGTCAATTAAAGGTTCACGAGAAAAACTACATCACTCATGACTTAGAGTTGGGAGCCGTGGTCTTCGCACGTAAGATATGGAGACATTACTTATACGGTACCAAATGCACCATTTATAGCGATCACAAGAGTCTTCAGCATATTTTCGAGCAGAAGGAGTTGAACATGCGACAACGTCGTTGGGTTGAACTTTTAAATGATTACGACTGTGCGATCCGGTATCATCCGGGTAAAGCTAACGTTGTGGCTGATGCACTAAGCCGAAAGGAAACGAAACCCAAACGAGTTCGAGCATTACAACTTACTATTCACCCTGGATTGCCTGACAGAATCCGTAGTGCTCAACTTGAAGCCTTGAAAGAAGATAACCTACCGTTAGAAGGTACTCGCGGCATGGAAGCACAACTTGAAGTAAAATCTAACGGAATTCGTTACTTTTTCGAACGAATATGGATTCCAGAGGGAACTAATCATGGATGAAGCTCATAAATCTCGTTACTCTATTCATCCGGGTTCCGATAAAATGTATCATGATCTAAAAGTACTATATTGGTGGCCGAAGATGAAGGCCGATATAGCCACCTATGTTAGTAAGTGTCTGACCTGCGCGAAGGTCAAAGTTGAATATCAAAAACCATCCGGTCTCCTACAGCAACCAGAAATTCCCATGTGGAAATGGGAACAAATATCCATGGATTTCATCACCAAATTACCTCGAACCCCTACTGGATGCGATACCATTTGGGTAATCGTTGATCGTTTAACAAAATCCGCCCATTTCTTAGCCATCAAGGAAACCGATAAGATGAAAAAGCTTACTCGGATTTACCTAAAAGAAGTAGTATCTCGGCACGGAGTGCCAATCTCCATTATTTCTGATCGTGATGCACGATTCACTTCTCGTTTCTGGCAGTCGTTACATAAGGCCTTAGGCACACGTCTAGATATGAGCACAGCTTACCATCCTCAAACCGATGGTCAAACAGAACGTACTATCCAAACTCTGGAGGACATGCTACGAGCTTGTGTGATCGATTTCGGTAACACTTGGGAGTCTCACCTACCGTTGGTGGAGTTCCCCTACAACAACAGTTATCACACTAGCATCAAGGCAGCTCCATTTGAAGCACTTTATGGACGGAAATGCCGTTCTCCCATTTGTTGGACCGAGGTTGGAGATAGCCAACTCACAGGTCCTGAACTTGTATTTGAAACTTCCGAAAAGATCGTTCAAATTAGAAACCGTATGGCGGCAGCTCGTGATCGTCAAAAGAGCTACGTCGACAAACGCCGTAAACCTTTAGAGTTTCAAGTAGGTGACATGGTCTTACTCAAAGTCTCACCTTGGAAAGGTGTCATTCGTTTCGGGAAACGGGGTAAACGGAATCCTCGTTACGTTGGACCTTTCAAAATATTAAAGAGAATCGGACCAGTCGCGTACCAACTGGACCTACCTGAAAGACTTAGTGGTGTGCACAACGTCTTTCACGTCTTGAATTTAAAGAAATGCCTGGCAGACGAATCACTCGCAGTTCCTCTGGAGGAACTACATGTTGATGAACAGTTACGTTTCATCGAAGAACCTGTGGAAATTATGGATAGGGAAGTCAAATCGTTAAAGCACAGTAAAATCCCTATTGTTCGAGTCCGTTGGAACTCGAAACGCGGACTAGAATTCACTTGGGAGCGCGAGGATCAGATGATGCACAAATATCCTATTCTGTTCAAGCACTCCGCGTCAAATGCCTAAGGTACAATTTAATTTTCGGGACGAAGTGAAACCCCAGAAATTTTTTTTTATTTTAGTTATTTTAATTTTCGGGACGAAAATTCTTTCAACTAGGGAATGATGTGACAATCCGGACTTTTCCAGTTAACTCTGTTAACAAAATCCCGTTAAAGTTAACTAAATTAACTTAACTCAAACCTCAGGGACTAATCCTGGCAATAATCCAAACCTAAACTCCAGGGACTAGTATTGTAATACCCCTAAAGTTTGACTTTTCAGAAAGTCAAAATCCCAATCCTATTGACTTTTGATAAGTCGAATTAACATTCTTAGCCTAGTTCAAACCACAAGGGTCAATTATGCCAATTCCTAAACTTATGAACCTGAAACAGAGGGACCAAACCGGTAATTAGACTATTCTTGATTCTGTTGACTTTTAGAAAGTCAAACGCGCGATTTTTATCAAATTCAAATCCCACAATTGTTTTTCTGTTTGATTTTGTAACCGATACACACGTTTCTGCCATAAACGATCATGAATGAACACTTAACATAATCATTATACGCGAATTAAACTCTAATTATGTGTAATTAACTCGTAACCGCCGACCCTCTTCATGAACACATCAAATTCGAATAATTCACCTGTTAATTTCACAACTGAACACTCTTCACACGACAAACGAATTCCTCTGAAGCTTATACGAGCATCAATTTGTCCGGAGCAAGAACCAGTGACACCAGAGACCAAACCATACTCGATCGGCACTTGTTTTACTCGATCACCATCAATCCGGCACCAATTCAGGTAACCAAATACACCCTCACCTTCGTTTTCATCTTTTTAGTGAAAGCCCTATCAATCCTAGGGCTTAAAATATCGAATTAAACCAATCCCGTATCTAGGGTTTATATCATAAATCGATTTGGGGGTTTTAATCCTAGACCTAGCCTCAATAAAATTAAATCACATAGTCAGGTTAAAAATCTTTTCTTTATTAAAAGCTGTATACTAATTTGAACTCGTAACATCGAATTTTTAAAGATTCAGAACCTAGGGTTCATCACAAACCGATTTAATCGAACCCTACTCTAAACCCTGTTTTAATACAATTAAAGCATACCATTCGACTCGAAATCATCTGTATAATGAAAGCCCTCTATCAATTTAATCTGATATCATCGAATTGTTCGTAATCCGGAATCTAGGGTTTATACATAATCTGTTTTGGGGCTTTTGATATTAAACGCATCCTTAATGAAATTAAACCACACCCACAGATTCGCAATTCCTCGTTTAGTAAAAGCCCTATGATTTTAACCCAAATAAATATCGAATTTGATCAATTTGATTCTGTTCGATTTAAAAAAAAACGTAATTGAACGATTTGAAACTTGTAAATTTTTGCAATTAATCATACACTCCGAATCGCAATGACTCAATAATCAAAACCCCTAAGCTTCATTGTTAAATCGTGATCAAATTCACGGGTATCGAACTGGAACCAGTCGCGACTGGGTATGGGGAAGGACTCTCGGGAATTGCTGATCAAAAGGGTTTTGATCTGAGTTTTGTTGCGATAGCCTAGGGGCCGGACTGGTTAAAGCGATGTGTCTGTGTGGGAGAGACCCGGGTTCGAGGCCGGGCTCCCACATTCTTTTTTTAAACAATTTTCTGGAATATTAAATTAATAAAAATCAAATCTTTTAATATTATATAATTATATAAATGGGTTTTAAACCGGAAAACAACCCATAGGCTCGGGATTTAAATATTTTGTTTATTTTTATAAATTATAACTATTTTTATAAATTGTGCACTTTTATTATTAATAAGTAAAAAAATAATATATTTATATTATTTTTAAACCGTAAACGCGTGTAAAATAATATGTTAATATTATTTTCGAATTTGTGACTCGTATTATTAAATAATATATATTTATATTATTTCAAATCATTTTTATATAACACCGTGAACCAATCAAGACTAAATAATAATTAGTTATGTTAACCACTCGTATATATATATATTATTATTTATGTCATTCGTCGCGTAAAGTAATTCCTAAACCCGTGGACACGTTCGTCCACTCTCGTTTGTTAGAGCGGTTCTTTAAGACGTTCTTTCCTTGTCACGGTCACAATTCCCTTTATCGTTCCTAATTTATATATTTATAATTCTAGGACGTTCGTAGGTCTTTTGAGACTTACACTCGTGGTTCCAAACTTACTTCTAGTGTGAACTACCTTCAACACCAAGCAAGTGAGTTTCACAGCCCCTTTTTACTGCTTTTAACTTGGGGGAGAAAACATGCTTAAACTGATTTTTTAGATTTTGTATTTCATATGCTATCAATGTTAAAGCTAAGTGTAACATGCTATCACAGAAAGTCCTCATCTTATTTCGAACCGTTAATATGGATCTTAGCGAGGTAATGTTTAGTAGTACTACTGGGTTTGACAAATCCCACCCGCGTTAGTCGCGTTAACTCGATTGGATATCGAAAGGGTGAAATGTTAGCCTATTCACATGGCCAGTATTGATAGAACCTGGCAGGAGGCAATAAACAAACAGTCAGTTTCGGTTGCGAGCACTTGAGCTAAAACATGAACATAGGTTAGCTACCTATAGATACATATTGAATGATCATAAATCTGGTAACGCCTACTTATTTATTTGAAACCCATGAACTCACCAACCTTGTGTTGACACTTTTTCTTACATGTTTTCTCAGGACGCTAAGCTAAGACACAGGTGCACGTTAGGGCATGCATGGGATTCAACTGCTTTGCTTTGTGTCTATTTATGTTTGGTTGAATTATTATATTGTACTTTGTTTGGTTGTTTGGTTTGGACTTTTGACACTTTTGGACTTTGGTTTTGCGCGCGTGTATTTTGCGCATTTACTTTCTTTACGCTTCCGCATTGATACTCTGATTTAAAAGATATTTTTATTTTGAGTCCCATGTAGAGTCGTTCAATGTAACTAGTGTCTGAGATCCTGGTTTGTCACTTCCCAAAACGGTAATACTCCGTTAGTTGAAATTGGGGGTGTGACACCATCACTTTGAGGAGCGGTAGAGACACATGACTGGATCCACAGGTTCCTGTGCACGAGTCATCTGAGGAGGAGGTTGTGATTGAGATTCCTGATGAGACACCACCATGGGGTAAATCGACGAGCACATCACGCCCTCACGAGCCTGTGAGAGATTATACTCTCGCCATTCCATACCCAGGCAGATTGAAGAAGCAGAAGATGGAGGAGTAGTATGGTAAGTTTCTATGGTTGTTTAAGCAGTTGCATATCAACTTACCATTTGTGGAGGCTCTGGCTCAAATGCCTAAGTATGCGAGATACTTGAAGGATATCCTCACGAATAAGAGGAAATTGGAGGAGTTGTCTTAGGTGACGATGAATGAGGAGTGTTCGGCGGTGATTCAGAACAAGCTACCGGAGAAGAGACGAGATCCGGGGAGTTTTACCATCCCCTGCTTGATAGGTAGCTTGTCGGTTAGCAACGCCTTAGCTGACCTTGGTGCTAGCATTAACCTCATGCCATATGCGGTCTTTGCTAAGCTTGAGTTGGGAGAACCTACAACGACACGCATGAGTATTCAGCTGGCCGATCGCTCGGTCAAGTATCCGCGAGGGATAGTGGAGAATATGTTGGTTAAGGTTGATCGTTTTGTGTTTCCTGTAGACTTTGTGATTCTTGACATGGATGAGGACAAGAATGTCCTATTATCCTAGGTCGACCGTTCCTGGCCACTGCCAAGGCCCTGATTGATGTGTATTCGGGGAGGCTTACATTGAGGGTGGATGAAGAGGAAGTGACCTTTGATGTAGGGAGATCCATGCAGCATACCCAGAATCAGGATGATTCACTCAACTTTGTTGAGGCTGTTTATTCTTGTGTGAGTGATCATCTCCAGGACATAGCTGAGAAGGAGTCCTTGGACACCCCGATTGTAGGGGGAGACATTTGATCCAGTTGGTGAGGATCAGTTTGATGAGCAGTTGCGTAGCCAGGAGAGCTATGAGTTTCCCCAGTGTTCAACGGTTTTTGCTATGGTTGATAGAGAGTCTGAACTGATTGAGCGGCCTTCTATTGAGGACCCACCACCTGTTGAGCTTAAGGAGCTCCCGGGCCATTTGGAGTATGCCTTTTTAGATGGTGAGTCTCGATTACCCGTCATTATCGCCTCTGATTTGACGAGTGATGAGAAGGAAAGGCTACTGGAGGTGCTGAAGCAGCACAAGCAGGCTATTGCATGGAGGATTATGGACATTAAGGGATTTAATCCCTCTTTCTGTACCCATAAGATCCTTATGGAGGATGACTACAAGCCCGCTGTGCAGCACCAGAGGAGGTTGAACCCGAACATGCAGGAGGTAGTGAAGAAGGAGGTGATTAAGTTACTAGATGCTGGTTTGATTTATCCCATCTCCGATTCTCCTTGGGTTAGCCCGGTTCAGGTTGTCCCTAAGAAGGGAGGCATGACTGTCATCACCAACGAGAGGAATGAGCTAATTCCTACTCGTACAGTCACCGGTTGGAGAGTTTGCATCGATTACCGCAAACTCAATGATGCTACTCGGAAAGATCATTTTCCCCTCCCGTTCATTGATCAGATGTTGGAGAGATTAGCGGGAAAGATGTTCTATTGTTTCCTGGATGGCTTCTCAGGCTACTTCCAGATCCCGATTGCTCCTGAGGATCAGGAGAAGACGACATTCACATGTCCCTATGGCACATTTGCTTATCGGCGGATGCCCTTTGGATTGTGTAATGCTCCGGCCACTTTCCAGCGTTGCATGGTGGCCATTTTCCATGATATGATTGAAGACTCCATGGAGGTTTTCATGGATGACTTTTCTGTGTTTGGGAGTTCCTTTGATCATTGCCTCGAGAATCTGGAGAGGATGTTGGCTAGGTGTAAAGAGGCCAATCTGGTGTTGAACTGGGAGAAATGCCACTTCACGGTGAAGGAGGGCATTGTGCTTGGGCACAAGGTTTCACGTGCGGGGATTGAGGTTGATAGAGCTAAGATTGACACCATATCTAAGCTGCCCCCGCCGACCTCTGTGAAATCTATTCAGAGCTTCCTTGGTCACGCGGGCTTTTACAGGCGTTTTGTCAAAGATTTTTCTAAGATTGCCCGGCCGATGACCCAGCTTCTTGAAAAGGAAGCCCAGTTTGTGTTCTCCGACGAGTGCCTCAGAGCATTCGACTTGTTAAAGGAGAAGTTGGTGAATGCCCCTATCATGGTGGCTCCTGATTGGAAGCTGCCATTTGAGATCATGTGTGGCGCGAGTGACTTCGCTGTTGGGGCGGTCTTAGGATAATGGAGAGAGAAGCAGTTTCACCCGATTTATTATGCGAGCAAGACGCTTAATGACGCACAGGAGCATTACACCACGACAGAGAAGGAGCTCCTAGCCGTTGTCTTCGCTTTCGATAAATTCCGGCCTTATCTCGTCCTATCAAAGACCATTGTATTCACCGATCATGCAGCCCTTCGGCACCTGTTCAGCAAACAGGATGCCAAACCCCGGCTAATCCGGTGGGTTTTGCTGCTTCAGGAGTTCGACATTGAGATCCGCGATAAGAAGGGCGCGGAGAATGTCGCAGCGGACCACTTATCCCGTCTTGAGTGCTCAGCTTCATCTGAACTGGTGGGGTCATCCATAAATGACAATTTTCCCCACGAGTTTCTCATGCACATACAGACACAGGATGAGGACTGTCCATGGTTTGCTGATTTTGCAAACTTTCTTGCTAGTGGGATTGTGATTAAGGGCTTAACGCATCAGCAGAAGCGAAAGTTCATTGTGGATGTGGTTTGGGAGGATCCCTATTTGTTTCGAGTCGGGGCTGATCAGATCGTGTGTAGGTGTGTCTTTGGAGATGAGGCACGTCAGGTGCTTAGACACTGCCGCGCAGGCCCGACAGGTGGACATCATGGAGCTACCTTGACCGTGAAGAAGGTCTTTGACGCCGGTTTCTTCTGGCCTACCATCTTCTGGGACGCTCATGAGATGATCCGAGCTTGTGATGCTTGCCAGAGGGCGAGCAACATTTCGTCGAGGAATGAGATGCCCCAGAACAACATCCAGATTTGTGAGATTTTTGATGTCGGGGGTATTGACTTTATGGGACCTTTCCCAGCTTCTCATGGCAACTGGTATATCCTAGTATCTGTTGACTATGTTTCTAAGTGGGCCGAGGCTGAAGCCTTGCCTACTAATGATGCTAGGGTGGTTGTTCAATTTCTGAAGAAGCTGTTCTCTCGCTTTGGTGCCCCCAAAGCCCTTATCAGTGACCGTGGGACCCACTTCTGTAACGCCCAGTTGGAGAAGGCTCTATCACGATATGGTGTGAACCATAGATTCTCCACAGCCTACCATCCACAGACCAGTGGACAGGTAGAGGTCACAAACCGGGGCATAAAGCGGATTCTAGAGAAGACGGTTGGTCAGAACCGTAAGGATTGGTCGGATAGGTTAGATGATGCACTTTGGGCCTTCCGGACTGCCTATAAGACGCCTATTGGTACCACACCATTTAGGTTGATCTATGGGAAGGCGTTCCATCTTCTGATCCTTGCGCAGACTTAGAGCAGCCGGAGACGGTTAGGTTTAGGTTAGGCGGGGAGTGGCGAGTGATGTCCGTCGCCAGGTTTGGGAGATTATTGGGCCTGTATACGAGGCAGGAGCATCAGACTGAGATATTCACCGATGGTATCACCAAGTTCCTGACCGAGGAGGACAAGGATCAGTTCTGGCATGAGTTTGGTTTCGGGATGTACGATCCGAGTTTGACCAAGGCTTCGAGCCTTTGGGATCCCTTGCACCGTGTTCTTCATCGCTGTATTGTCTATTCGATTTCTGGGAGAGGACAGGGAGAGACGGTAGTGAACCTCAGGGAGCTATTTTACTTGTATTGCCTTGTACGCTCGCGCACCTGCAATCTTGAGCATTCTATCGCGGGGTACTTGGTAAACAGCTCAGGGCGCGACGTCACCAGCGCGATCTGTGGCCGATGATTTGATAGGGGACCTGACCCCTGTGGCAGAGACCGTCGTGATGTCCGTGCAGACACTGCGGAACATGCACGTAGCTCGCCGTGGCGCAGGAGGGATCCGATTGGTAGATAGATGGGGACGGACGTGGGATCCAGACCGTCCGGGTCCCGATCCAGATCTTGTGCAGGCCGAGGCCGTCGCCGCCGCCCATCAGGCACACGCCGCTCAGCAGGAGCAGGAGCATCAGCAGCCTGATCAGCCGCCTCCTCCGCCTCCGCCGCCATCACCGCCTGCAGTTGTTATTCCTCAGGACCTTTTCTTGCATTACTGAACCTGGCAGTATGAGGTCCAGTGCGCCGCTGCTGCTACTGGCGGGGCGCCATACGTGGTTCCCCTCCCATTCTTCATGCAGCCGGAGCAGCAGCCGCATCAGCCACCACCATCACCACCGCATTAGCCGCCACCATCCCCGCAGCATCAGCCACCACCTTCTCCACCGCACCATCAGTAACCACCACCATCACCATCAGCAGCAGAGGGCGACGGAGGCGGGGCCGGCGCCGGCATCGACCTCGAGGGCATGCAGTGGGAGTAGTACCTCCCATTGCCTTTTGGTATCATTTTTGTGAGTTGTACTTTCTTGTATGTTGTACAAACTCTTGTATCACGCTTCGGCGTTTTATGTTGTACTTTTATTTCCATGTATTGTTATATATATATTTGTCTTTACATTTATGTTGATATTTTGGCTTGATGTTACTGATCTGTGTTTGATGTTGTTAGTCTTGATTAGATCTTGGAATTGTGGAACTTCGTGGAACATCATTTTTGTGGGTAGGCTTTTTGCGTGTGCCATGCTCGACACGAGGGAAGTTTCAGTTCTCCCTTCACGCTTCATAGCATTGCATTCCATTTTGCTTTGCATGTTTTTGTACACATTGAGGGCAATGTATATTTCTAAGTGTGTGGTTGGGTGTTTATTCTTTGCTTTACATTATTTTTGTTCTACATTGAGGGCAATGTAGAATTCTAAGTGTAGGGTGGGAATTTATTCGCGCGATGTTTGTCCTTTTGAGCATTTTATCACTTCAATGTTTTGCAAAATCTTCCTTCATAATTTTTATTGACACTAAATCAGTTTTATAAAATTGAAAAACACCAAAATATAATAAAAGTTAACCGTTTAGCATTCACAATTTTTAGTAAATAATAGAGGTTTGATTTTTCGAAAGGAATTGAAATAGAAATTCCATCGAGTCAAACCCATTTTTTTGTGATAACCATGAGTTTTAGTGGGCTGAACGAATGAATTGGATGTAACCTTTTGCTTACACCCATTCCTTTCCGTTTCCGTGAGTTTATTTTTGAGCCTTGATAGCTTTAGACATTATTTGCTCTCGTTTTTGAAGATTTGAGTCTGCCAGATGTTTCATGCTTATTAGAACTTACTTTTAGTATACATTTCAAAATCATGAACATAAATATTGCATAAACCACTTTGTTATCCTTTTATTTTTATTTTCCCTCACCCGAACACATCCACTAGTTAGCCACGTTGAGCCTATCCTGTTCTTTTCTTTAATTACCCACATTACACCGCCATTAAACCTTCATTAGCCTTTTCCTTTATTTTTCGCCCGTGATAGAAATCCGGTCGGCTAATGTTAATTTTATAGCTCTTATTTTGTGGTAATTTTTAAATTCTTGAGAAGTTTTTAGCTAAGGAAAGATGCACATTGACTTAGTTCCCTTCAAAAGAAAGAAAAGAAATAGTTGATAAAAAAAAAATATTTCACCAAAATTAAGTGAATTATAGCCGATTAGAGCAATTTTGTGAGCAAAGATGGAAATAATTCGGTTATTAGCTCTTATCTATACGGAAGCATTAGCTAGTTTATTTTTATTATTAGATGTTATTTTAGTTTTTGAGTTAGCATAGCCGCCGGGTTTTTAGCCATTTAGCCACTTTCAAATTCCACTTCCTTACCCTTAGACATTACCAAATTACAACCCATTTAAAGCCCTCTTGATTTGTGCTTTTTTTCATGTTAGTTGGTAGAGATTTGAACTTTTAGCAAGCTTATGATTTATGCACGATTCATTGTCTTGGCATTTGAGTGTTCTATACATACTCCATTACTTGTATGATCATATATATTCCCGAGTGTGTGTGAACATTGTGAGAAGCATAAAGTTGCATGATAATGATTTCATAGACATATTCATTTGCTCATTCGGTTATCATGTCATTGGGCTCATTGGGTTTCATTTAGTTAATTTTGCATTTCTTGAAAATCTTTTCAAACCTTTATAAGTTTATTAATGCTTACGGTTTTCCCGATTTGATCCATAGTGTCATTGGAAGTTTTGTTTCATTTTGATTTCTTGCTTGAGGACAAGCAATGTTCAAGTGTGGGGTTGTTTGATGTGTTAGTATTTACACATCTTTTTGGCACAAAACTTCGCTCATTTAATGATCAATTCTTGGTTATATTCAACGTTTAGACACTTATTTGCTTCATTTCCTGTTTTGTAGGTTTTTGTGAAGCTTGGTGAATAAACAAGAAGATTCCAGGATAAACAAGTGAAGTTTTAGGGTTTCTGTGATGGAGGCACGGTCGTGCCAAGCTCCCAAACCCTAGGCATGGTCGCGCCCACATCTGGCACGACCGCGCCAAGCCAAATTCCAAGGCACAACCGTTCCTTGGCTGCCCACGGTTGCGTGTCATCTCGTGAGTCTGAACAGCCGTACGTCCTCGATCAGTGGTACCCAATGGAAGCTACGGATCGGTCAAACCTTTGTTACACGGTCGTGCCAAGACCTAGACATGACCGCGTCCTGGTGCTAGGCACGGTCGTGCCTTCTCTCCTGGCACGGTCGTGCCTCCCCTTTTCTATTTAAACAGAACTTAATTCTCATTTAGACATTCAGCAACCCACGGGAAATACCTACTGTTCCAGCTCGAGTTTTCTTTGTTCTAGCCATAATTCAAGATTCTTGGAGAGGATACAACATCAAGACGATCGCCATACATCAACAACAACATCTAGGCTTAGAGGAGTGGTTTGATTCTTGTTTTCATATCATGTTTCTCACTATTTTTCCCTACTTATTTGTAATTTTGGTGCTCATGATGAGCTAAAACTCTTGTTCACTTTGGTTTAGATGAAGTTTAGATACATTTGACAACATTCATGGATTATTGGCAATTATTGTGTTAATGTTATGACAACCGTATGATTATTCTTTGATGAAATTATGTATTCAAGTATTTTGAGTTGTTTACAAGACTTGTATTTGTGTATGCCATTTTATGTTGGAAAACTTGTGGTTTATGCTTATATTCATGGATTGGTGTATGTAATTATACTAGTTTATGGCATTTGACTAGGAATGGTGAATGAAGTCTTGTATATGAATCATTATATTTGTATGTGTAACCTTATGCTTATGTTTGGAAAGACAAAGTGTTTGTTATGATGTGTCATATTTAGTATTATGTTTATCTAGGAATTGTTGACACATCCTCCTAATTTATATAACCTTTATATGAACATTGTATGTTGAAGAAATGCATATTGTTGTCTAAATTAATCAACTTGAGGTGGATAATGTGTTGTTCATAGTATCTTTCCAACTAGTTGTTGGATTAGTGTACCTTAAGCGAAAGCTAGTTCAATCTTTATAAACATTGACATGATTATTAAACACGTGAGCTTCATTGTATGACTTTAGGTGGTTGGTTTGTATAATTCATGCTAGCTTTCCAAATAGTCATTTGATTAGATATCTTTGACGAGAATTTAGTCAACTTATGTATCGTGTATTTACGATGTTTCTATGAGTGTATTGAATGTATTCTAAATGGATTCGACACAGAAGTGATATTTTCTCCTTGATTGTTTGATTTGTGATTTTAGTTTAGTTTTATATTCTTACATATTAGTTCAATTAAAAATCAACTTAAACATCTTTTACCCATACTTGATTGAATTTTAGTCCCGGTTTATTATCGCATTCCATCGTGTCCACGGATTGATATCCGGTTCTTACCTTTAATATATTGCTATCCGATGGGTACATTGCCCGGTGTGTGTGATTAGTATTTGGTGAAAACCCTTTTTAAAACTAATTGTGTAAAATACTTATAAAAATATATATATAGTTTACACGCATCAGTCAGTTAGAAAGGACCATTCAAACGTTGGAGGACATGCTCCGTGCTTGTATCATAGATTTCGGCGGTAGTTGGGATAGTCATCTCCCATTAGCCGAGTTCTCCAACAACAACAGTTATGATTCGACGATATGCATGCCGCCTTATGAGATGTTGTATGGGAGAAGATGCAAGACCCCGATTTGTTGGGGTGAGATTGGACAGAAGGAACTGGGAAGTCTCGAATTCGTTAAGTAGACATCGGAAAGGTTCGGTCAAATCAAGGCCGCCCAAGATCTTTAAAAATCCTACGCGGATAAACGGCGAAGGCCTATCGAATTTAATGTTGGGGACAGAGTGATGTTGAAAGTGTCTCCCTGGAAAGGGATCATACGATTCAGGAAAAAAGGAAAGATAAGTCCGAGGTTTGTCGTACCGTTCTGAATATTGGCACGGGTTGGTGAAGTCGCCTATCGGTTGGAGTTGCCATGATTTAGGTGGTATTCATCCTACATTCCATGTATCACACCTGTGAAAGTGTTTGACAGATGAATCAGCTCACGTACCACTTACTGACATCGAGGTCGACAACAACCTTGACTACATCGAAGAACCCATGGCCATCTTAGACCGGAAGGAGAAGCGTTTATGTAATAAATTCAATTAATTAGTTAAGGTACAGTGGAAGCACCGAAAGGGATCTGAAGCCACTTAGGAGACAGAGACGGATATGAGGGAGTCGTACCCTCAATTTTTTTGAATTATGACAAGTTTCGAAGACGAAACCTGTTCTAAGGAGGGTAGACTTGTAACATCCCAAAAATAACGACAATAATAATAAACGAGTTTCGAAACACGATAGATGGAATGAA
Source organism: Smallanthus sonchifolius (assembly GCA_023525975.1). Lineage (NCBI taxonomy): Eukaryota > Viridiplantae > Streptophyta > Magnoliopsida > Asterales > Asteraceae > Smallanthus > Smallanthus sonchifolius. The sequence continues at coordinate 110,427,737 of CM042021.1, forward strand.
CGAAGCACGATGGGCCAGGCCGGGGTTGGGCCTGGAGAACATAAGGGGCGAACATGGTGGCGGGGGGGGGGGAGTCCTCTCCCTTAAATAGCCCAAACCCTCAAGATTTCTCTCATTTTGCAAACCTAGAGAGAGAAACCATAGAGAGAGAAAGTGTTGGATTGGCTTAAGATCGCAAGGGAAGGATTCTCGAGTACTCGTGTGAATAACCTCCAACTCAGAAGCTAGAAAAAGGTAACGACCCGTTCTGAATCTGAGTTTTTGTTTTTGTTGGGTTTTCGGGTATATTCGTAAAAAGGTCGGGTTTTTATAATCCAAATGAGAAAAGGATTATAGATCTGTAACTAGGGAAGAAAACTACAAGTTTCGAATGTAAAAAGTTAGTATCTTGAACATAAACAGATTAAGCCGCCATTGACATGTAAACTTAGGGTTTTGGGGAAGATGATAGCCCCCGCAGGCGAACTTGTCAAGTTTGCCTGGGGTATTGAGTTAATTTGGCCAGTGAACTTGCTATGTTCGCTGGCAGCCTATGGGTGGCAAACTTGATAACTTCGCTAGGAAGGATTGGCGAACCTATGATGGTGAACTTAGCCTAAGTTTGCCTGTATGTTCGCTAAGGCTATGAAAGGCAAACTTAACCTTAAGTTTGCCTAAGTCAGAACTAGTAAACCGTTAGAGTCGGGATTAGTCTGATGTTTACTTAATTAATCAAATCAGACCGTGTCTGACGCTTGTTGGACCTTTGTTACGACAACCAGGACTAGCTTATCAGGTGAGTTCTAGAGCCCTCTTTTAAATGTTTTAATGATGTTTTTGGTTGGTGTGCATACATACAAAATGATGTTTACAAAATGATGTTTATGAAAAGATATTTACGAAATGATGTTTATGAAAGGTGTTTACGAAAGATGTTTTGAAAGTGAAGTTTTGAAATGGAATTACAAATTGTTTTTCCAAATGAAGTTTTAGAATTGTTTACGAATGAAATGCTATTTAATAAAACGTACGAATGCTTTAATTGAGGTAATGAAAGGGAAGTAAATGGTTTTTTTTTATGAAAGTCACAAAATGAACGAACCTGCCATGGATTCTTTTGAGAATCTAGAGATGTGTCCCAAAGGATTCCTTTGTGTATGTATGGGCCATACCCTTATAGGGGCTCTGTGGTGAGCCAACGGTTGTACAACTGGGTGGATAAAGGGGTGACGACGGTCACCATGGGGATTACCGGGATCCCTAATGAGGTATTGTTCCCTGCAAGGGAACGGTGCTTGAGGTGAGGTAAGTGCTATCCTTTTTGACGTCGTGCTTAAGGGGAATTGATGGTTACAAATGGTAAAAGTTGGTACGCGTGTTCTACGAAGCACCGTGCTTGAATGTATGTTATGTTTAGGTGTCGAACAACCTTGAGGTATCGGGCTCTAGGTTTCTCCGCCTACATGTAATGTATGGTGTTGAAGAGCCTAGTGGTGGTGAGCCTTAGGTTTCTCGGCCTGTATGTATGGAACTGACGGTTACGAAAAGGCACAGATTCGGTTTATTGTTGACTTATGTTAATGTTATGTTATTGCATGTTTTACGTACGCTTTTATTAATAACGAATGTTTGTTATGTTTTGGAAATTTTTTTATGTTAAAGTTTTATGTAAAGCTAGAACTCACCAGCATAGCTGACATTTAGTATGCATATTCAGGTTAAGGACATGTACGGATAAGGAACGGTGACACATGGCAAATGGGAAGAGTTACCCAGTTGATTATGAAGACTGGAATCCCGTTTATGTTTATGATTGAGTTATGGATATGTTAAGATAATGTTTATGTTTTGAATGTTGAACAAGTTTACGTTATGTTTGAATAAAATTTTCCGCTGCGTTATTTGATATTCAAGTTTAAGAATTATTTGGTTATGAGTAAATCCAACGAGTGAGGCCTCCCGAGTTTGGGGCCTTATACAAAATCCAATTCCTTCAACTGATCCACGTATACAACCATTCTCTGAAAATATCGACTAACACTGCCACCCTCCTCCAGCTTGCAACACGAAAGGATATTCATGTATCTCATACGTGCAATCCTTATCTGTGTCTGGACCTTTTCCTTCAACAGATTGATCGTCTCAAAAGCATTACCCGTTTTAACGTTTCCGTTAATTTCAGGTTCAATTGTTGCTAGGATAAGGATTGACACATCCAATGAGTCATTAACATGGTTATTCCATGCACCAATTGCTTCCTTGGAATTAGTAGCAGGTTGTTCGGGTAAGGGACCTTTAAGAACATATTTTTTTTTCTCAGCCGTAATAACAATTCTTAGGCTGCGGAACCAGTCTACAAAGTTATCACCATTAACTGTTTCTTTTTCAAAGATTTAGCAGGGAGCATTATGAGAGAAGTTTGAATTCGAAGAAATCTACAAAGAACAAAGTCGGTTTTAGTATTTTCGATGAAAAATATTTCCTTAAAATAATGACCCTTTAAGAAAAACATTATATCTTGTTTAAGGAATGAGATCCACGGTTCACTATATTTTATGAATGGGAAAGCACTCTCCATAGAACATAGCTATTTAGGTAGGTAACGATTACCAATTGTATCCGATACAATTCTCATTATTATAAGGCTAGTCAAAGAAATCTAGTGTCTGGAGTTGGTACGATTACTCTTATCTGTGCCCACTTATTCTAGTAATTAGCTGAAGCACTTCTTACAGGTTTGAGCAATATCTCATCCTAATTCTGCAACATGTTCATGTAGGCCGAAGACTCTCGGGAATCGCGACATCACATTGTCCCAACATATGTAAGCCCAAGTATAACGCTGAGGCAGATGTACTCAGGGGTTTGGATATATCCTCAAGTGTCCTAAAATAGGGAGGCACTCACATATTTATTACATTAGGGATTTATTTAGTGTTTTCCTGGTTACATGTCAAAAACACACCGTGTAGCATTTATTGTGATACCCGGCAAATTCAGGTTAGTATCCATACCCAACTATTACTTGAATTCACATGATTACACTTGCATCATACTTAATTATAGAGTAACTAAGTACATATTTCATATAGCAAGTCCATTCGTTTCATTTCAATACATGCATCGGTAACCGGACGGGTTACCGGGCCACACACGCGTCCTGTCACACGAACGTTGGTGAATTTTAGAAATAATATTTAGACATATAATTGGTGTGCAAAAATTATATGTAATACTGTGATTTAATATTTCATGCCTACATGAATATTTCCAGAACTTTTAGAGCAACTTTTATTTTAATGCTTTTTAAGCGGATACGCGATATGTGCCAATAACTTTAAATTGGATTTTATAAAAATAATGATTTTATACATTGGGCTTATTAATTCAGCACTTTTAGTTTACTACCCATATTAAGAGCACATTCCTTCTTAAAAACCTTTAAAAATGCATCAAGGCCCAAACCCATTTCATTAAAACACCTAAACACTCACACACTCCCTCATTTTACCCTAGACTAAGTCGCAAACCCTAGCCTCCCTCCTCTAAACTTAGCCGCCACCTCTGACTCCTAGCCACCACTCTCCCAAGCTTTGTTCATCCATTTCAAGTGTTGTAGGAGCTATTCAAGGTGATTCAAGAAGATACAAGCCATCAACATTTCTATTCTAATATCATACTCGGATTTGTAAGCATTTCATCCATACTTTTCTTCTTATTTTCGGCCATAATGAGAAACCCCTCCATCCAAACGATTTTCATTGATTTAAAGGTTATAATCCATGTTTTATCAAAGAGTTTTTCATAATAATGAGTTGTTGACATATATTTGCACTTTTTATGGTTTGAAATATTTGTTTATGTTGTTATTTGCTCGTTTCTATTTATAGAAACTTTGTTGGTGATGATTTTTCAAAAATGTGTATATAATACGGTTGATGGTTTGTATGTTTCTAGTAATGCTAGAATAGATTAGAAATATGATTTTTTGTGTCTGCTGAGTTTAGCTCACTACTTGGTATTACGCCGAGTACATTAGATTACCTGTACACTGTAGAAGCAGCTGATGATAAGATGATAGAGACGGAATAGAAAATACCAGAGTGTGTTCTGACACTAGCTGACCACCTATTCAAGGTAGACCTATTACCGATAACACTGGGAAGTTTTGATATAGTCATCGGTATGGACTGGTTGTCCAAGAACCAAGCTAAAATTGTATGTCACGAGAAAATTATTCGCATTCCACTGCCCAATGGAGAAACATTGCGATTCAAGGAGAAAAGAGTGGTACGGCACTAAGGATCATTACTTGCATTAAAGTCTAGAAGTACTTATGAAATGGTTACCATGCGATCTTAGAGCATGTGACGGAAAATAAAGCAGAAGAAAGGAAGATCGAGGACATTCCGATCGTTCGAGAATATCCGGATGTGTTTCCCGATGATTTTCCCGGACTTCCACCGTAGCGGCAAGTAGAGTTCCGGATCGATCTCACACCAGGAGCTGCTCCGATAGCAAGGTCACCTTACCGACTGGCGCCATCAGATATGCATGAATTATCTAATAAATTACAGGAATTGTTAGACAAAGGCTTCATCAGACCAAGCTTCTCACCTTGGGGAGCACCGACCTTATTTGTTAAGAAGAAAGACGGATCATTGCGTATGTGCATCGACTACCGAGAACCGAACAAAGTGACGATCAAGAACCGATATCCACTACCAAGGATCGATAACCTGTTCGATCAATTACAAGGGTCGAGCTATTACTCGAAGATCGATATGCGGTCGGGATAACATTAGCTAAGGATCTAGGAAGATGACATTCCAAAGACCGCTTTCCGAACTTGTTACAGTCACTACGAGTTCATGGTCATGTCATTTGGGTTAACCAATGCACCGGCAGTATTCATGGACCTCATGAACCGAGTGTGCAAACCCTATTTGGACAAATTTGTGATTGTGTTCATAGACCATATCCTAATATACTCATGGAGTAAGGAGGAGCATTCCGAGCATCTGAAGTTAATCATGGAATTACTGAAAGAAGAGAAATTGTACGCCAAGTTCTCAAAGTGCAACTTCTGGATTCGATAAGGGCAATTCCTTGGGCACGTGGTCAACGAGAAAGGCATACATGTTGGCCCATCCAAAATCGAGGCTATTAAGAATTGGGAAGAACCTAAGACTCCGACTGAGGTGCGACAGTTCTTAGGTTTTGCGGGCTATTATCGGTGATTCATCAAAAATTTCTCTAAGATAGCCCAAGCGCTCACTACTCTCACACACAAGGATAAGAAATATGAATGGAACGACAAGGCAGAAACCGCTTTTCAATTACTCAAACAGAAACTTTGCAGCGCACCGATCCTGTCATTACCGGAAGGAACGGACGACTTCGTGGTGTACTGCGATGCGTCCCATCAAGGACTCGGGTGCGTGTTGATGCAAAGGGAGAAGGTCATTTCCTATGCTTCATGACAACTGAAAGTGCATGAGAAAAACTACACTACCCATGACTTGGAGTTGGGAGTGGTAGTATTCGCACTCAAGATCTGGAGACACTACCTGTATGGCACAAAATTTACAATTTTCATCGATCACAAAAGCCTTCAACACATCTTCGACCAGAACGAGCTTAACATGAGGCAGCTTCGATGGGTCGAATTGCTAAACGACTACGACTGCGCCATCCGTTACCATCCTGGAAAGAAAAATGTCATTGTTGATGCCTTGAGCAGGAAAGAACAACCCAAACCGCGACGAGTACGAGCGTTAAAGTTGACCATCCACACGAATTTACCCATACAAATCCGTGACGCTCAACTCGAAGCAATCAAAGAGGTGAACCTGTGCCATGAATCCCTACGGGGTATGGACAAACAATTTGAGGTCAAATCCAATGACACTCGTTACTTTATGGATCGGATTTAGGTACCGAACTTTGGAAATCTAAGGGATCTAGTGATGGACGTAGTACACAAGTCCAGATACTCGATTCACCCCGGTGCCTACAAGATGTACCATGACCTCAAGGAACATTATTTATAGCCTAACTTGAAAGCCAAAATTGCTACCTACGTAAATAAATACTTGACCTGTGCTAAGGTCAAAGTGGAGTATCAGAAATCATCAGGGTTACTCCAACAACCAGAGATTCCGCAGTGGAAGTGGGAACAAATATCAATGGATTTCATCACGAAATTGCCCAGGGCATCCAATGGGTGTGACACCATTTGGGTAATTATGGACCGGTTAACAAAATCTGTACACTTCCTTCCCATTAAAGAGACCGAAAAATTGGAATGACTGACTCGGATTTACTTGAAAGAAGTAGTCTCGAGGCACGGAGTGCCAATCTCCATCATTTCATATAGGAATAGTCGATTTACATCCCGATTCTAGCAAGCCCTACAGAAAGCCTTGGGTAATCGATTGGACATGAGTACTGCATACCATCCTCAAACGGACGGTCAGAGTGAAAGGACCATCCAAACCCTGGAGGACATGCTTAGAGCTTGTGTGGTTGACTTTGGAAACGGTTGGGATGCCCACCTACCGTTGGTCGAATTTTCATACAACAAAAGCTACCACACTAGCTTCAAAGTCGCACCATTCGAAGCACTTTATGGAAGAAAGTGTAGATCGCCAATTTACTGGACAGAAGTGGCAGATAGCCAACTCACAGGTCCAGAAATTATTCATGAGACTACAGAAAAGATCGTACAAATATGCGAACGTATCAAAGTCGCGTGTGATTGTAAGAAGAGTTACACTGACGTGAGACGCAAACCATTAGAATTTCAAATGGGAGACAAAGTGCTACTAAAAGTCTCACCATGGAAAGGAGTGATACGTTTCGACAAGTGTGGGAAACTGAACCCTCGTTATATTGGACCTTTCGAGATCCTGAAAAGGATTGGTCCCATTGCTTACAAACTCAACCTACCGGAAACCCTCAGTGGCGTTCATGACGTGTTCCACGCATCGAATCTGAAGAAGTGCTTATCAGATAAGACACTGGTCATACCATTAAAGGAAATTCAAATAGACGATCAGTTTCACTTCGTCGATATCATGGGCCGTGAGGTCAAACAACTAAAACAAAGCCGCATTCCCATAGTTATGGTTCGTTGGAACTCTAGACGCGGACCAGAGTTCACATGGGAGCGCGAGGATCAATTCAAGCATAAATACCCTCATTTATTCAAAACCACACCGTCTACAAGTGACGCGAACTAAATTTCAGAACGAAATTCCTTTTAACAGACGGAGTATGTGATACCCGGCGAATTAAGGTTAATATCCATACCCGACTATTACTTAAATTCACATGATTACACTTGCATCATACTTAATTATAGATTAATTAAGTACATATTTCATATAGCAAGTCCATTCGTTTCATTTCATTACATGCATCGGTAACCGGACGGGTTAGCGGGCCACATACGCGTCCTGTCACATGAACGTTGGTGAATTTTAGAAATAATATTTAGACATATAATTGGTGTGCAAAAATTATATGCAATACTGTGATTTAATATTTCATGCTTATATGAATTTTTCCGGAATTTTTACAGCAACTTTTATTTTAACTATTTTTAAGCGGATACGCGATATGTGCCAATAACTTTAAATTGGATTTTATAAAAATAATGATTTTATCCATTGGGCTTATTAATTCAGCACTTTTAGTTAACTACCCATATTAAGAGCCCATTCCTTGTTAAAAACCCTTTAAAATGCATCAAGACCCAAACCCATTTCATTAAAACACCTAAACACTCCCACACACCCTCATTTTACCCTAGACTAAGTTGCAAACCCTAGCCTCCCTCCTCTAAACTCAGCCGCCACCTCCCACTCCTAGCCACCACTCTCCCAAGCTTTGTTCATCCATTTCAAGTGTTCTAGGAGCTATTCAAGGTGATTCAAGAAGATATAAGCCATCAACATTTCAATTCTAACATCATACTCGGATTTATAAGCATTTCATCCACACTTTTCTTCTTATTTTCGGCCATATTGAGAAACCCCACCATCTAAACGATTTTCATTGATTTAAAGGTTATAATCCATGTTTTATCAAAGAGTTTTTCATAATAATGAGTTGTTGACACATATTTGCACTTTTTATGGTTTGAAATGTTTGTTTATGTTGTTATTTGCTCGTTTCTGTTTATAGAAACTTTGTTGGTGATGATTTTTCAAAAATGTGTATATAATACGGTTGATGGTTTGTATGTTTCTAGTAATGCTAGAATAGATTAGAAATATGATTTTTTTTTGTTGAAATGTTGTTTTACACTAGGCTATGGTCGTCTTTCTATAAAAGGAAACTTTAATTTTTCATATGTTGAGTTATGGTGTTCTAATGGATGAAAGCATGCTAATATGATTCTATAACATCTATTAAAGTGTTAGAAAGAGTTATTGAAAGTTACACATATGAAGAAGGTCGTTTGGACCACTTTCCTAAAAAGGAAACTTTAATTGAACATATTTTGTATGTGTATGCTATAAAGGTTCTAAATTGGTTAAATAACATTGTTATCACATATTTAGATGATTATTGAAAGAATATGTGATTTAAAGTGTTGCTATGACCCGTTTGGGAAGACCTTGCTAATAAAGGAAACTTTATTGGTTTGGAACCTTCATTTTTGCTTTAAGTGGAAAGTGTATGTGTAGAACCATGCTAATAGCATATTATTAGTATAATTTCATATATAGTTTGTTTGTTTGAGCTATGACACCTAAAGGGTACCAAAACCCTAATTATCCAAAAAGGGAAACTTTGTCATGTTACGAATATATAGTACTAAAATGTCATGATATGTTGTTTATTCAATGGGTTGAAATGGTATTATTAGATGACTAGTACAATAGCATGATTTATGTGGATTATTTGTTAACATGTATGGGATATATTCTAAGGATGTACAAATGCTATGTTACTTAGTACGTGTTACTTATGCAATTACTTAAGACTGTGTGTTACCATCTATTTTATGAACATATGCAACTATGTTACTTAGTATGTGTTATTTACTTATGCAACTACTTGAAACATGTATGTTATGTCAAGTGGTATTACTTATGTGATACCTAGGTATTCATGTGTTACATAGGTATTACTATTATGTTACTTATGTGTTACTTATACATGTGCTCACCATGTGTCACCAACTGGTCGTCGTGTCACATTGGTAAAGGTTGGTCAACATTGGTCAAAATTGGTCAACATTAGTCAACATTGGTCAACATTAGTCAACATTGGTCAACATTAGTAAACATTGGTCAACATTAGTCAACATTGGTCAACATTAGTCAAACTTGGTCAAAGTTGGTCAAAACCTTGGTCAAAGTTGGTCAAACCGCGGTAAACTTTGGTCAAACATTTTCAAAACGTCAATGTAACCTTTCAACGTTGAGTCGTTTGGATGAATGTGGTTACATAAACCATGTTTACTTTCATAGACCTTATAGCCTTACTATTCCTAGGGCTCGGTTAGGTCGGTTGTTCAGACTTGCGAGATTTCTCGTGTTGTTTTCATACTTCATTCACCTCATTCCCATGTGAGTTTTCACGGCCCCATTTTACTTATTTTCCATTGGGGGAGATACATGCTCAAAATGACTTTCATAGCCTTATGACGTTACTTTGATTTCATGTTAATATATAAGTGGGTGCATTTCCCGCACGTAAAGTCCTCTCATAATCGAACCATTAATTATTTCCCAAGCGAGGTAATCATGAATAGTACTATTGGGTTTAACAACCCCCACTCGGGTTAGTCGAGCTAACTTAGACCGGAGGTCTAACGGGTGCATCATTGACCTAATCCAATGTGTGCTGGGCACGTAAGAGGCAAAATGCAAGTTTCAGCATCCTTTTCGTTATCTTCTGTTTCGATGAATTGCTTATATTATTACCGCATATTGTCTGATTATCAATCGAATCATGAGTAAAAATACGTACTGTTACACTGTTTTTTTTTACTGTTTTTGTTACATAAACCTGTGAACTCACCAAACCTGTGTTGACACTTTTAAGCATGTTTATCTCAGGTCGCTAAGCATTCACGCATGGACTAGGATTGCATACCTTGAGTCACATATCATGTTTTCATTTAGAAGCTAGGTTTATGGGAACCTAATTTGTTATGCTTATGTATTTTGCTACTTTACTTTTGCTTCCGCACTTTACTTTCTGCATTTTCAAACTCTGTATTACTTATTTATTTTGGTATGATGTTCAAACGGAAAGTCTTTTCGAAAACTATTTAGAGGTCGTTCGAAATGACCGGGACTGATGATCCTTGACAGTCACAACCCGCGGGTAAACCGCAGTGGAATTTCAGGGTGTGACATATATGCATGCTAATATAAAAAAACGGGTTTATAAAATTCCAAATTTTATATGTATGGTACGTGATACGGATAAACGCTTTATCTCACGTACGCTTGTATTTTAATATCCTATATGAATATGCATGTTCGTTGTCGCGATCCATTTTATCTATTAATAAACTCCTTTATTAATATTCTAGTTTTGAATAATTAATCTCATTAATTATATATAAAACAAACTTAAAATAAACTCCTTTATTTTAATAAACCTTTCACGAGATAACTTAAAATCTCTATTTTAAAACCCCGTTGTTTCAACTCGTGTTGTTTAGTTTAAACCGTTTGATCGTTTTTATAAAAGCATTTAACCTAATTGACAAACATTCATGCAATGCATAAAATAAAACACAACCAAAAAAATGTGAATCAAGCCATAAAGTCGTTCGGTTTGCTAGAGCCAATAGCCAAACCGAACTAGGTCAGGGGACGATAAACTAAGATACAACTCTTGCTCTTGAATGGCTCCCACTTGCTTCAAGATCTCCTTCTTGTCCTCCGTGTCGTCTAGGACTTTTGGTCTTTAATCTTCATCTTCTATTGTCTCAATTAGGTTACAATACAATTTACAATAACATTGAAAAATTGAAAAACCTTAATCAATAATTACAACCGACTTCCAAAACAACCATAAAAATACAAGACAAAAGTTAAAACCAAAACAACCAACCAAACACAACCACGGGTCTAGGCTTAATCCACAAACAACAACACAAATTTTAACGAAACATAAAGGATGCAATCTTTTGTCAAACAAAACAAAATTAAAATTGCAATTAAAATAAATGTTTTTTATTGTTCGCAAAAGTGGCTCTGATACCACAGTTGGGGTTTCGTGCATATGGTTTCAAAAACTATTTTTGATCATAATAAATGCATGCAACGGAAAGTATACACGAACCGGTCCAGGCCATGACCCTAGACTGCCCACCAGGAGTGCAGATGCAAACCAATAAGAAAATAAACAACCATAGGGGGTTAAAACTTTATATCTTTCGCATAACCGGCTGACTGACTAAGCTCAACACCTTTAGACAACGATCCAGTCGCAAGGTCTGGTACACACGAATATCCTCCCGGATTTGAACTCCTTCAAATCCCATCTCCAAGAACAGCCCGTAAAATGTGAACTCTTTCAGATTCACGCGTAAAACTACCCGCAAAACTAAAACTTGACAGTGAAACTGTATACCTGCCGTAAACTGACAAAAACAGATAAAGCCGGTAAACGAAAAACGTGACGGAGTGGCGGCGTAGGGCGGTGGCGGTTCCGACTAGTGGTAGCGGCTCCGACAGGAGGCGGCGACAGCGCCGGTAGGTGGCGTCCGGCCGGAGGGTAGACGATGGAGGCAGCAAGGAGGTCGGCGGCTAGGGGGTGGCATAGAGAGGAGGAAGGGAGAATTAGGGTTTTCCCAACTTTTGCTAAACCTGATTTATTTCTCTAAAAGTCTGACTCTTTTTGCCTCCTCCTTAATCCACATTTAAAGCCTCCAACTTATTCTCCAAGTTAGGGTTTTAGGGATCTTGTAACTACAATTAGATCCCTTGTAATGATATAATAATTACATCTAAGGAACTAATTTATTTAATTGATTAATTAACTAACAATTAGTTAATTAAATATAATTATATCCAATATAATTGTAACCATAATTAAATAATATCGTAATGAATAGATATGTTCCAAATATATTTCCAACAACTTATTATTAATCCAATTAATAATAATAAACAATGATCGTAATCATTACGCAAAGTGTAACCCTTTGGATCTTACCTCGTTAGCATTATTGTCAAATGTCGTTACTCGGGCATACTAATCCAACATTATCTTCTATCTATCTTGTTCTCTACAATATGGCATATACCCTATTAATCCTAAAGAAACTTCCATGGGGAAATAAATGTAAACAAGCAAAATGCTGGAATGGGTAAATTGTATGGAAATTGAGCTACTTTTAATTAAAATAAACAATATAAATAAAGATACTTGAAATGAACCAACTTTCGGGTTTATTATATAATATGTTAATCATACTATAGGGGTGAAAATAAATAAAATGGAAGTTGAGGATTTGTTGCAAAAGGGGGATTATAACTAGTTTTAGAAGAAGGGGTCAAATAAAGAAATACAGGGACTGTTTTGTAACAATTACAATATGGATTTGCATAAGAGGGAGGGGGTTACGCATCACACACATGTGTGTGTGTGTGTCGTGAATGAGCAGGGAGCAAGAGGGGGAGAGCCAAGATCATGGAATTGATGATTTGCATGAAGAATCTGGATGATTTGGGGTGCACATCTTCTTCCAAACATCAAGTAAGAATCATTTCTTCATCTAAATCACCATTTAAGGTGTTCTTGGTGGGATTTGGTAGAAAACCCCTAATTGGGTCAATTGGTGTGGTGATTTTGGCTTAATTTTGTTTATAAACTTTAATCTAGTGTTGTTAATGCCAAAAATAATGATTTACAAGATTTTAACATACAATTTAATGATTTCAAAATTAGGGTTCTTGAGGTGAAAATTTTGGGGTTTTGATATGGGGATGTATAAATGGTGAATTGGGAGGTTGGTAAGTGTTTATGGTGTTAATAAAAACAATACTTAGTTGAATTCTCCAATTAATTTGATGAATCAAGAAGCTTTAGATTTTGGATGAAACTTGGATAAGACCTAACGGGTCATTTGGGTTGAATCATTTATGGTTGGGTGTGAAGGTTTGATTGGATTGTTTACACTAAGATAAATGACAGGAGTTAATCATTTAGTCTTAGGAGGGTGGAAGTCTCAGTTGGTGTAAGTATTGAGACATCAAGATTACTAATTAAGGTGATTTACTTAAATAATCAAGGTCTCAAGGGAGCTAGCATTGAAGATCAAGTGGGATCCTCTTTAACTAGAGGTAAGTGCTTTGCACTTAGTAATGATAGGTGGTAGTGAATACACATACTTGATATACATGTTGATTTTGTCGATTATCATATGTGTAATTGTATGTATGTTGATTTGGTGAAATTGTATATGGCGAATGTACGCTAAGGGTGGGTGCTTAAGATGATTGTGGTCTATGAACCTTACAATGTCGTATGATAAATGTAGTCATTGAATTACTTATGAGTCTAATGGTGTTATTTGTGGCTTTTTCTATGTAGGTAAAGCTTCGGTGTGAAGTCTCGGGTCACGCTTCGTTTTGGATTGGATTCTCACTTTCCTTTTGGCGATTGTCATATGTTGGGGTTGAACCTCTTTATAAGGAGTTGCCAAACTTGTTTTGAGTCGACAGTAGACGTTAAATATGTTGTCTTTGGAAATGTTGGTTTACTTTCTAAAACAAGTTATGTAGTTGATACATAGTTTATAAATAACTTAGTGTTTTTTATTCAAAGATGTTAATGTGACCTATTTTCCACATGATTTTGAAAGTTAAAATCGGGTGTAAATTTTGGGTGTTACAACTTGGCATCAGAGCAATGGTTTGAGGGATTCGGGTGTGTGAGACACCGAACTCAAACCTATATGCTCTTGATAAGGATGGGTGTAATGAGAATCCAACGAAGGCATGACCGAGACACGGAGATAAAGGTGGAGGTTAGTAATGATTAAAATTATTTGTCATTTAATTGATGTCCAGGGTTAATCATGTGTGCTGAAACTTGTCATGTGAAGTATTATACGAAGATGATGAATTCAACTAGACTTATTATGTTACTAATCATGTCTGGCCAGGATGATTAGTAAGATAACATGTGTATGAGTGTTCGTGATAACCATATAATAAGGATCGATAGCAAAGAGTAGGTGAAGGTGGTTATGTGTGTTTGTATATATTACATGTATGTATAGGAATGATTGCTGATGAGATAGCCTCATCTCTAGGTTCGTGAGGGGTTCTACCAGATATGCGGGCACTCGGTGTTACATTTATTTCCTAAACACTCTAAGGTTCAGGCTCAACAACCATTTGTTGATTTGATGGTTCTTCTTAAGACAGTGCATTTTCTGGTTCTCGAATATCTTCAAGAGACAGACTTCTTTCTGCCGGTTCTTTGGTGAGCAACTCTTCTGCCAAGAAAACTCATCTCCTGTTGATCAATACTTTATTCTCATTAGAGTTATAAAAGTAATATGCTTTAGTCTTCTTTAGGTATCAGATAAAAACACACTTTTCGCCTCTGGGTTCTAACTTGTTGGACGTCTCACACTTAACGTAAGCATTGCAACCCCAGACCCTTAGGTACGATAAGTTTTGACTCTTCCCATGCCATATCTCATATAAGTGTGTTCCTAATCTTTTGGTTCGAATCATGTTGACTATTTGGGTTGCGATTTCCAAGGTGTAACTCCAAAAGTAGTGTGTTAGGGAAAGTGTATCGATTGAACCATGTCTAATAATGTTCGATTTCTCCTTTCGGACACACCATTATGTTGCGGTGTTCCAGGTGGAGTTACTGTGAAACTATTCCACAATTCTTTAGATGATTATCAAAGTCATAAATAAGATACTTGCCACCTCGATCCAATCGAGTGGCCTTTATCTTTTTCCCAAGCTGATTCTGAACTTCATTCTGTATGGTTTTGAAGATTTCAAAACCTTCATGCTTATGTTTCATCAAATAAACATAACCCATACAGACTATTGTCGCTTGTGAATGTTATGAAGTATCTCTCGCCATATCTAGACATTGTCCTAAAAGGACCGCATACATCCGTATGTATGAGACCTAATAGATCTGAGGCTCTTTCACCTATTCCTTCGAAAGGTGCCTTGGTCATCTTTTCACTTAAGCATCATTCGCAAATGTCAAATGTTTCAGAATCGGTAGGTTCTAAGATTCCATCAGACTGGAGTTTTGACATGCATTTCTTACTTATGTGTTGAAGTCTACAATACCATAGAAATGTTTTGTTAAGATCAACCTTTGACCTTTTGGCGTTTAGTGCATAGATAGATTTATTGCATGAAGTACTTAGGTTTATTTCATAAATACCATTGTCAGGCCTAGCCTCAAAATAAAACATATTATAGAAATAACACAATGTCATTATCACGGAAAGTATAATGAAAACCTTGTTCACACAAACGAGAAAATGAAACAATATTCCTAGTCAAGCTAGCCCGAAACCAAACATTCTCTAATGTTAAATTCAAGCCAATTGGTAAAATTAAGAAATATTGTCCTATTAGCTTCACAACAACAGATTTCCATTCCGTACATGTAGTTCCAAATCGCCTGGCTTCAGTTATCTAATTCTTCTCAGTCCCTGCAAATCATTACAAATGTGAGTACTACAATCAGTATCAAATATCTAGTGCCACGGGAGTAAGAGTATAATTCTATCATATAGATACCTGAAGTGCTTGCTCTACTAACACTTTCTTTCTTCAGTTTAGCTAGGTACTTAGGGCAATTCCTCTTCTAGTGTCCAAATTCAACACAATGGAAACACTTAGACTCTTTAGGAGGTTTCCTTGCAGACTGCATGTGCCTTCCTTACCCCTGTGTTTTGCCCTGGTCTTTTGTTTCTTGACTTTACCTTCCATGATCATCAACACTTTACCTGTTGCCCTTCCTGGAATATTTATTTCGGTAGTCTTTAGCATCATATGCAGTTCTGGGATGGACTTTTCCCAACCATTCATATTGAAGTTGATTACAAACTGATCAAGTGATATGGGCATGGAGTTGAGGATCAAATCAACTGCTAACTCTACATTTAGAGGGAATCCAAGTCTTTCAAGCTGATCTACATTGTTCTTCATTTTCAAAACATGAGCAATGGCCTGAGTACCCTCTAAAATACCTCTGGGGTTTAGAAAAATCTGGAATTTATTCAGTAGTTAGTATATATAAAAGATGACTCATGTCCAAATTTTGTGAAAATTAGAGTTTTTTAAGTAGGTGTTTGGTATTTATAATGTTTAAACAAATGAATTTGGGATCATATACTTCTGGACAACTTTTGGACATGAAGCTTTTAATGAAATCTCATATGGACCTAAAACTAAACTGGTAACAATTTGGTGAAGTTTTGACAAGTTTAACTATTTGTTCCGAATTTGTTAAATTTTAACAATATTATATTCATAATAAATAATATGGATATTGAAAAATTATTAAAAATGGTCATAAATTTTTATTTATATATATGAACAATTGGTAAAAGTTTCAACCATTAATTTTATGTCTAAATATGGTTTTAGAATTATGGTCCATTAAAACTTTATAAAAAGTTACTATTTTTAGAAAATTTTGTATAAAAATGTTTTTTTATAAAAGTCTTAAGGTATTTTGGACAGAAGTATTAACATATTAAAAACTTGAATTTGGACTTTTAAATTGGGTGCTAATATCAAACTAAAACCCTAATTTCGGACGAATCGGAGTTTTAAACCCTAAACCGGACTCTACGCGCGTAACCGCGTTTTTGATCAAACGAAACCGTGACTTGAGATTTTATCATATATGACATTATAACTACTGATGTTCTTTATTAAAATCTAAAACTTAAAGTTTTAAGGACGCGAATTTATATAAAATCCGGTTTTACAATTTCTAAAAGTTCGTACGCGTATGCACGGGTTTTGGGTATGCAACTAATGCATAGCCACTTTTGGTTTTTGTTGACTTAGACACACATATTAGGTTTCCTAAATTCATTTCGTATCTACTTGTTAGAAGGACTCGGTTAGGATACCACAGTTTGCGGTTTCTCTGTTTTACCGCACTTTACGCGTTACACTTTCAGGTGAGTTGTCACACCCCGGCACACGGTTGTTCAAAAGCTCATGATCATCTAATTAATGCGAAGATATTTATTATTCCATATTAAATAATCCGTTACAAAATAATGAAAGGACAAGATTTAACATAACATAAAATTTAGTTCATTAACTAGGTCCAAGTCCTATGTGAGCAGCAAAGGCCTTAAGCTGGTGCACCTGAAACATGCGAGTAAAAGTCAACTACAAGTAGTTGGTGAGCAACATAGGTTTTGACACCAATACCAAAGTTTAGATAAAGTTTACGATTCAAAAGATTCTAATGCAGATCTAAAGCATATCTAATAACACATAAGGCTCCAAGCGTACAGTTCAACCCTAGTAAAGAAATATAGCTGCCACAATCCCACGGATTGCCGTTTTGATAAAAAGGGTTAGATAACACCCGAAGTTTTTTAGTTCACATGGGGAGATACTCCCATGACAATAGTTCACATCCAACATGAGGAGATACACCCATGATGATGGTTCACACCAACAACAACCCGCCAAGGTTATGTGGTAAGTTTAGTTTAGTTTCGGTTTCCCCTATAAATGATCATGTTAGGTACTGCCTTAGGCTTGCAACACAAGTTAATGAACGTACTGGCATGCATTCATGCAATGGTCACCAAATAGTTAAAGATATAAAGCATGTAGATCATAGCAAAGAATCAAGTTAATGAATCATGTACATAAGAAAGTTTAAAGCATGTTTCACCCCAAAAACAAAAGCAGTAAAAAGGGGCTATGAATACTCACTTGGATGTAGAGCTGAAGATGATTAAGTTTGATAAGTTGGATGGATATTATGAGGAATACTCACAACAAACCTACAAGATAGATTTGAATTCTAGGATTTGAGATAGGTTGTACAAGATAATGAGAGTTGAGATTTGAAGTTGAGTGTGTATAAGTTTTGGGATTTAAAAGATTGTTTATGTCACAAGTTGGGATTTTAAAGTGACACAGTTCTATATGTTTAGGTTTTTATAAGTTTTGGAGCAGTTAGTTAAATAAAATAAGGATTTGTATAATAGATACGTTTTAAGTGAGATGAACGAGATTTGTTTAAGTATCTAGTTAAAAATAATCATTTAAATAATTATCTTTGGTTAAAATAATTATTTTTTGTTAAAACAATTATTTTTAAGTTTAAGAGATTTTAATAATGCTTAAGAATAACATTATTAATTTATAAGATTGATTTAATAAGTTCGTCTAAATAACATATTTATTTAGAAGTTTATATAATAATACAAAGTTTCATTGGTCTCAAAATAAAAGAAAGTTAATATAAATAAATAAAAAAAATGGATTTAATTTAGCTAATTTATAAAAGTTTTAAAAAGTAACCCAAAATGAATAAAAGTTATTTCATAAGTTTTAGATTTTATTGTTTTATGATTTTAGAATTTACATAAAATTTATTTAAAATTTTTCTAAAATTTTTTTGAATGTAAAAAGAGTGCTAAAAAAAAATAAAACAGAAAATTTACCCCTCCTAGGGATCGAACCCGCGACCTGAACCGGGTCACACCCACACACACAACTTAACCGCTAGACCAGGGCATGATGCCGTGGTCTAAGCCAGTTTCAATTGTACTTAACACATGCTCCCCCGACTTCATCTTCTTCCCAAACCACCCGAAACCCTAGCCGAGCAATTCGCTCAATCCGGCTAATAGCCGGTCGTGAATCCTTGGGGCTTTTGTTCCCCTAGTTCCCACGGTTCGAATGGTATGATTATTACCTTAGTTAGTTATGCAATTCGTGAGATCGGCCAAGAAATAGTCGCGGCGGTTCTTTGACTGATTGGAGCTTCCGATAGTGGGTTACGACGATTTTGAGGCCGTGGCAAGCTTGTGGTGTCCGTCTCCGATGGTCAGGTTCAGCTATTTATAGGGGATTTTGGCGTAATCGAAGCGATCGAGCTCCCACTTTTCAAAGAGGTTGCGGTTACTGGATTGCTTGGCTTCACGACCATAGTCGTTCGATTAATGAGGGGAGACGGGCCGTTTCATTGCCACGATCGTTTAGCCGGTTTCGGGGACGGTCGATATTACCCCGTTTACGAGATCAAGGAAAAACCAGTAAAAGCCGGCCTCTTCAAGGCTCGAACTCACGATCTGCTTGTAAGAGAAGGAAATCTCGGAAATTACGTATTAGTCCCTGAAGTTTCCTTTGTTACATTTTATGTGTAAAGTTAGTTTTAAGTTAAGTTTAAAGTTTCAGAATTTGCAAATTAGGTCCTCAAACTTTCAAGTTTTATTATTTTATGCATTAAGTTGTGTTTTTAAGTTTCAAAGTTTTATAAAATAAACTCTAACTTTTTTACAAAGTTTAATTAGACTTGAAACTTATAAATCTTTAAAAATTTATATAAGTTATTAAATAAAGTAATAAATTCATTTTTTTTATTATAACTTAAATTAATTATTTAAGTCAATTACATTTTTAATTATAAATTTCTTATTTTTTCTTATTAAATCTATTAATAATTATACTCTAATATTTTTTTTTGTAATAAGTTGTATTATCATAATTATAAATGTATGTGTTCATTTATTTAGATAAAAGTAAATTAAATCAAATATGAGTATATAAGGGAATTCAAGAAATTTATTGGATGGTATAAATATGTTCTCAAACATTAAATAAGTTACAACGCCGGGCAAGTTAAGATAAAGCCGGAAATTCCTCGGGGATTACAGTCTCCCCTACTTTAGGAGATTTCGTCCCGAAATTTCACTACGAGGAGGGTCCTGGGAATAGATGAGGGTACTTGGCCTTCATTTGATCCTGACGCTCCCAAGTAAACTCAGGACCACGTTTGGATTCCCATCGAACCTTCACGATTGGAATTCGGCTTCGCTTGAGCTGCTTAACCTCCCGATCCATGATTTCCACGGGTTTCTCCACGAAATGCATTGATTCGTAAATGTGCACCTCGTCGAGTGGTATCTGGAGATTCTCGTCAGCCAAGCACTTCTTCAAGTTCGAAATATGGAAAGTAGGATGAATGTTACTAAGCTCTTCTGGTAGATCCAACCTGTAGGCTACCTTCCCAATCCGTTCCAGGATTTTAAAAGGGCCTACAAATCTCGGAGCAAGCTTCCCTTTCTTTCCAAAACGGACCACTCCTTTCCAAGGGGATACCTTGAGAAGGACTAAGTCACCGACTTGAAACTCTAAGGGTTTTCGACGTTTATCAGCGTAGCTCTTTTGTCGACTTCTTGCAGCCAGAAGGTTGTCTCGGATTTGCAAGATCTTGTCAGATGTTTCTTGGATGAGTTCGGGGCCAGTAATCTGTGATTCCCCAATCTCCGTCCAACATATAGGAGAGCGGCACTTGCGGCCATAAAGCGCTTCAAAAGGAGCCATGTCAACGCTCGTGTGATAGCTGTTATTATACGAGAACTCGACTAAGGGCAGGTGCAAGTCCCAATTACCCTTGAAGTCAATGACACAAGCTCTCAGCATGTCTTCGAGAGTTTGAATCGTTCGTTCGGACTGACCATCAGTTTGCGGATGGTAAGCCGTACTAAGATTCAACTGAGTTCCCAAAGCTGATTGTAAGGATTGCCAAAAACGAGAAGTAAATCGTCCATCACGATCAGAAATTATGTTAAGTGGTACACCGTGTCGACTAACGATCTCATCAATGTATATTCGAGCCAATTTCTCAACTCGGTAGTCTTCACGGATAGGCAAGAAATAAGCAGATTTTGTTAAACGGTCAATGATCACCCATATGCTATCATGACCACGAGACGTGTGCGGGAGTTTGGTTATGAAGTCCATGGCAATACACTCCCACTTCCACACAGGTATCTCGGGCTGTTCAAGCAAGCCAGATGGGCGCTGGTGCTCGGCCTTAACCTTCGAACAAGTAAGGCACTTGGATACGTACAGAGCGATATCCTTTTTCATACTAGGCCACCAGTATTGGGTACGAAGGTCCTTGTACATTTTTTCTGCACCCGGATGGATAGAATAACGAGTCTTGTGAGCCTCGTTCATGACAAAAGTACGGAGATTATCACGGTCAGGGATCCAAATACGGTTTAGAAAGTAAAGCAACCCATTGGGTTTAGTTTCAAGCTGGAGTTCTGCACCGCATGACATTTCAATGTACATGTTTCCTTCAGTGACCGAAAGATGTTGTGCTTCCAGGATACGAGTTTGAATATCATTTTGGATACGAATGCTATGGATTTTGATAGGTTCTTTACGACTAAGAGCATCGGCCACGACATTCGCCTTACCAGGATGGTAACGAATGTTGCAGTCGTAGTCGTTTAATAGTTCAACCCAACGCCTTTGCCTCATGTTGAGTTCTTTCTGATTGAAGATATGTTGGAGACTCTTATGGTCGGTGAAAATTTCACACTTAGTACCATATAGGTAGTGTCTCCAAATTTTGAGAGCGAAAACGACCGCACCCAGCTCAAGGTCGTGCGTCGTATAATTTTTCTCATGGATTTTGAGTTGCCGAGACGCGTAGGCAATCACCTTGCCCCGTTGCGTAAGAACACAGCCAAGGCCTAAGTGAGAGGCGTCACAGTAGACAACGAAGTCGTCAGTTCCGTCAGGAAGAGTTAAGATAGGAGCTTCGCACAATTTCTGCTTTAGAGTCTGGAAGGCTTCCTCTTGCTTTGGTCCCCACTCGTAAGGCTTGCCTTTATGCGTCAAGGCAGTGAGTGGCATCGCAATTTTGGAAAAGTTGGCTATGAAGCGACTATAGTAACCGGCTAAGCCAAGAAAAGATCGGACTTCGGTAGGGGTCTTTGGAGCTTGCCAGTTTTTCACTGCTTCAATCTTAGCAGGATCCACGTGAATACCCTTCTCGTTGACTATGTGTCCCAAGAATTGGACCTCTTTGAGCCAAAATTCACACTTGGAGAACTTAGCATACAATTGCTCCTTCTTCAAGAGATCCAAAACCAACCGCAGGTGTTTCTCGTGCTCTGCTTTTGATTTTGAATAGATTAAGATATCGTCAATGAAGACGATTACGAACTTGTCCAAATACGGCTTACACACGCGGTTCATAAGATCCATGAATACCGCGGGCGCGTTGGTTAGACCAAAGGGCATAACCATGAATTCATAATGGCCGTATCTTGTACGAAAAGCTGTCTTTGGAATATCAGATTCGAGGACTCGTAACTGGTGGTAACCAGAACGAAGATCAATCTTCGAGAAATAATTCGAGCCTT
The DNA here is from genome assembly GCA_023525975.1 of Smallanthus sonchifolius. Classification (NCBI taxonomy): domain Eukaryota; kingdom Viridiplantae; phylum Streptophyta; class Magnoliopsida; order Asterales; family Asteraceae; genus Smallanthus; species Smallanthus sonchifolius. The sequence goes on from CM042021.1 coordinate 110,450,118, forward strand.
GAAGCTGATCAAATAAATCATCAATCCTCGGGAGCGGATAACGGTTCTTCACAGTAAGCTTGTTGAGTTCCCGGTAGTCGATGCACATCCGGAACGAACCATCCTTCTTTTTGACAAATAATACAGGTGCTCCCCAAGGAGAAACACTAGGGCGGATAAACCCTTTGTCAGAAAGTTCCCGAAGTTGGCTTGCGAGTTCTTGCATTTCTGACGGTGCAAGACGATACGGAGACTTTGCTATAGGATTTGCTCCAGGCACTAGATCAATGCGGAATTCGACTTGACGTACCAGAGGAAGACCAGGTAAGTCTTCGGGAAATACTTCTGGAAAGTCTTTGATCACGGGGATATCTTGAGGACTTTTGTCTTTGCTCTTCTTATCCACAATATGGGCCAAGAACGCCACGCATTTCTTTCGTAAGCACTTCCGTGCGGTGGTGCAAGACATAAGCTTTAGCCCATTCGACGGCTTCTCTCCGTAGACTTCCAGGATGTCACCCGAGCCGAGAGGAATACGAATATACTTGTCAAAGCAGATAACTTCAGCATGATGCTCAGTCAGCCAATCCATGCCTACTATGATGTCGAAACCTTCGAGCGCCATAGGAATAAGATTGATAGAGAAGTCATGCTCGTTCAAATTTAGGGTACAGTTTCTAATGATAGAATCACACGAGACAGAATAGCCGTCTGCTACTAAGATGTCAAATGGTTTGTCTAGTTTAGCTCGATTCATGGCAAGTTGTGGTTCAAATTCAAAAGATACAAAGCTTCTATCTGAACCAGTATCAAATAGGATAGAGGCATATTGTTGGTTAATTAGGTACGTACCGTTCACCACCTCATTGTTGGCTTGAGCCTCATTAGCATTAATGTTGAATGCACGTCCACGAGCCGCAGGGTTTGCATTCCCTTGGTTCACGTTTCCCCGGTTCAGGTTTCCTTGATTCATGTTTCCTTGGATCATGTTGCCCTGGTTCATGTTGGCCTGGTTTACAATGACCAACCTAGGGCAGCGGTTTCTGAAATGGTTCGGGTCACCGCACTCATAACAGGCACGACCCTGGTTGATAATAGCAGGAACCGGAACAGCAGGAACGGGAACGGCAGGCTGGTAGACTTGCGGTGCTGGAGGGATGCGGCAGGTAGCTGCCCAGTGCCCATAACGCCCGCATAGGGTGCACACACGGCATGGTGACTGGGTAGGGTGGTGTAGTTTGCAGGTGTTGCACAGCGGTGAGTTTCCCACATATTGCTTTTTGTTGGGGTTGGAGGTAGTTGGGGCTACTTGGGCCAAAGGAACAGCTGGAGTAACAATGGCAAAGTTTTTGCCCTTCCTCTTTTTGTTGTTGAAAGAAGACCCAGGTCGGGTCTCCTTGGAAGATTCAGCAGTGACCTTCTCAGGCACTTTCTTGGCACCCTTCTTGGATAGAGTTCCAGCCTTGATATGGTTATCAGATAAGGTGGCAGCAAGACGAATGGCCTCCTCAAGGGTTGCCGGTTTGCTTCCCAGGACAGTGTCCTGAATCTGCATTGGCAGGCCATTGATGTACTTCTCGATTGCTCGAGAGAGAGGAGTGACCATGTGAGGCACTAGTAGGCTGAGCTCGTGGAAACGAGTGGTGTAGGCAAGACTTTCACCACTGTCTTGCTTCAAGTCCCAAAACTCAGCTTCTAGTTTCTGAACTTCGTTCCGGGGGCAAAACTCTTCTGTCATAAGAGCCTTGACCTCAGCCCAAGATAGGGCTAGTGCAGTTTCCATTCCTCGGTTTCTTTTCTCCCCATTCCACCAGGTAAGTGCCCTCTTTTGGAAGACACTGGTAGCATAGCGAACCTTTAGGTTCTCAGGGCAGTCTGCATTGATAAAAGTCCCTTCAATGCTCTCGAACCATTGGAGAAGTCCAGTGGCTCCTTCATTTCCAAAGAACTTTGCCGGGTTGCAAGAGTTAAAATGCTTGAATGTGCACACCGGATTTCTGGGTGCAGCATTCTGGTTCAGCTGGTTCATCATGGTGGGCAGGATAGTAGCCATTTGCTGGATAATCCTGTCGGTAAGGTTGTTTCTGCGGTCACGACGGGGAGGCATTCTACAAAGGGATGAGTAGAGAGTTCATAAGATACGAATTATGTTCAAGAGTTGGTAAATAAGCTGCAAGTTATTAGTTAAACATGGAAGGTACCCTAGTGGGCACATTGACTTAGCAAGGCTCTGTAGGCTCATCTTAATGTCTGAGGAGTCATGCTTTAGCCTATAAGTGGGCACTCATCCCAAGGATTCCCAGGAAATCATAACTGGTCCATCGGTTGATTTGGATTTATACGAAATGCTTTCCTAGACAGAATTCTCAGAATACAGGCACCCACCCTTCCGAATTGCACAAGTCCCCACTCATTAGTTAGAACCCACATACCTTCGGGAGTTTTGTTTGGATTAGACCTTCCAGTCTAAGAATATAGTTCACTTGTAGTTCACGTAGTTGCATCAGGTAGCTAGAAATAGATAGTTGTAGAAAAGTATGGCATAAAGGAGTTCCTAAGGATATACACGAGTTAAACTCATGTTTGGGACTCCTAGGTTATAGTCTAGGTCATGTGTCTAATAACCTAATTCCCTATAACCATGGCTCTGATACCAATCTGTCACACCCCAGCCGGCGGCGGATTAACGCCGGGGCTGACACGGTTGTTCAAAAGCTCATGATCATCTAATTAATGCGAAGATATTTATTATTCCATATTAAATAATCCGTTACAAAATAATGAAAGGACAAGATTTAACATAACATAAAATTTAGTTCATTAACTAGGTCCAAGTCCTATGTGAGCAGCAAAGGCCTTAAGCTGGTGCACCTGAAACATGCGAGTAAAAGTCAACTACAAGTAGTTGGTGAGCAACATAGGTTTTGACACCAATACCAAAGTTTAGATAAAGTTTACGATTCAAAAGATTCTAATGCAGATCTAAAGCATATCTAATAACACATAAGGCTCCAAGCGTACAGTTCAACCCTGGTAAAGAAATATAGCTGCCACAATCCCACGGATTGCCGTTTTGATAAAAAGGGTTAGATAACACCCGAAGTTTTTAGTTCACATGGGGAGATACACCCATGACAATAGTTCACATCCAACATGAGGAGATACACCCATGATGATGGTTCACACCAACAACAACCCGCCAAGGTTATGTGGTAAGTTTAGTTTAGTTTCGGTTTCCCCTATAAATGATCATGTTAGGTACTGCCTTAGGCTTGCAACACAAGTTAATGAACGTACTGGCATGCATTCATGCAATGGTCACCAAATAGTTAAAGATATAAAGCATGTAGATCATAGCAAAGAATCATGTTAATGAATCATGTAGATAAGATAGTTTAAAGCATGTTTCACCCCAAAAACAAAAGCAGTAAAAAGAGGCTATGAATACTCACTTGGATGTAGAGCTGAAGATGATTAAGTTTGATAAGTTGGATGGATATTATGAGGAATACTCACAACAAACCTACAAGATAGATTTGAATTCTAGGATTTGAGATAGGTTGTACAAGATAATGAGAGTTGAGATTTGAAGTTGAGTTTGTATAAGTTTTGGGATTTAAAAGATTGTTTATGTCACAAGTTGGGATTTTAAAGTGACACAGTTCTATATGTTTAGGTTTTTATAAGTTTTGGAGCGGTTAGTTAAATAAAATAAGGATTTGTATAATAGATACGTTTTAAGTGAGATGAACGAGATTTGTTTAAGTATCTAGTTAAAAATAATCATTTAAATAATTATCTTTGGTTAAAATAATTATTTTTTGTTAAAACAATTATTTTTAAGTTTAAGAGATTTTAATAATGCTTAAGAACAACATTATTAATTTATAAGATTGATTTAATAAGTTCGTCTAAATAACATATTTATTTAGAAGTTTATATAATAATACAAAGTTTCATTGGTCTCAAAATAAAAGAAAGTTAATATAAATAAATAAAAAAAATGGATTTAATTTAGCTAATTTATAAAAGTTTTAAAAAGTAACCCAAAATGAATAAAAGTTATTTCATAAGTTTTAGATTTTATTGTTTTATGATTTTAGAATTTACATAAAATTTATTTAAAATTTTTCTAAAAATTTTTTGAATGTAAAAAGAGTGCTAAAAAAAATAAAACAGAAAATTTACCCCTCCTAGGGATCGAACCCGCGACCTGAACCGGGTCACACCCACACACACAACTTAACTGCTAGACCAGGGCATGATGCCGTGGTCTAAGCCAGTTTCAATTGTACTTAACACATGCTCCGCCGACTTCATCTTCTTCCCAAACCACCCGAAACCCTAGCCGAGCAATTCGCTCAATCCGGCTAATAGCCGGTCGTGAATCCTTGGGGCTTTTGTTCCCCTAGTTCCCACGGTTCGAATGGTATGATTATTACCTTAGTTAGTTATGCAATTCGTGAGATCGGCCAAGAAATAGTCGCGGCGGTTCTTTGACTGATTGGAGCTTCCGATAGTGGGTTACGACGATTTTGAGGCCGTGGCAAGCTTGTGGTGTCCGTCTCCGATGGTCAGGTTTAGCTATTTATAGGGGATTTTGGCGTAATCGAAGCGATCGAGCTCCCACTTTTCAAAGAGGTTGCGGTTACTGGATTGCTTGGCTTCACGACCATAGTCATTCGATTAATGAGGGGAGACGGGCCGTTTCATTGCCACGATCGTTTAGCCGGTTTCAGGGACGGTCGATATTACCCCGTTTACGAGATCAAGGAAAAACCAGTAAAAGCCGGCCTCTTCAAGGCTCGAACTCACGATCTGCTTGTAGGAGAAGGAAATCTCGGAAATTACGTATTAGTCCCTGAAGTTTCCTTTGTTACATTTTATGTGTAAAGTTAGTTTTAAGTTAAGTTTAAAGTTTCAGAATTTGCAAATTAGGTCCTCAAACTTTCAAGTTTTATTATTTTATGCATTAAGTTGTGTTTTTAAGTTTCAAAGTTTTATAAAATAAACTCTAACTTTTTTACAAAGTTTAATTAGACTTGAAACTTATAAATCTTTAAAAATTTATATAAGTTATTAAATAAAGTAATAAATTCATTTTTTTTATTATAACTTAAATTAATTATTTAAGTCAATTACATTTTTAATTATAAATTTCTTATTTTTTCTTATTAAATCTATTAATAATTATACTCTAATATTTTTTTTTGTAATAAGTTGTATTATCATAATTATAAATGTATGTGTTCATTTATTTAGATAAAAGTAAATTAAATCAAATATGAGTATATAAGGGAATTCAAGAAATTTATTGGATGGTATAAATATGTTCTCAAACATTAAATAAGTTACAACGCCGGGCAAGTTAAGATAAAGCCGGAAATTCCTCGGGGATTACATGAGTTTCGCGGCCCCACTTTTCATTTTTACTGTTTTACGGGGGAAAATCTGTTTCACACACTACACGTTGTTACTTATGAATGTATTAAGTACCCACTTTAGCGCAATCAATTAACTTGGATAGCCGATGGGAATTATGTATAGTACTATTTGGGTTGGCACCCCCGCCCAGGGTTGTTCGCGCCAAACAGACTTGTAGGGTCATTTGGGCGCACAATTAGCCATAGTGGGTGTTCACATTCGACACGTGGTACAGGGGCAACAACTAGTCTGACAGTTTTGATTGTGGCTCAAGGTAATTAAAACCTTAACACGTGTACTTGATCATCTGCGGATGGTTACTTTTACATTTTGAAATTTAGTTACTTACTTTTTATTGAGTCGCAAAACCTTCGTGCTCACCAAATATTTATATAGTTGACCCGTTTTCGAAACATGCTTTTTAGGTAAACATAATTGAAGAAAAGACCGGTTATGGGGACCTAATTTTGGGATTAAGACTTGGTTTTAGGTTATGTTTTATGTACTTGGGTTGATGTATGTAGACAATTTGACATGATACTTTGGTTATTTGGTTTGTAAAATATTCTCTTTTGGTAAGCATGTAGTGGTACTTTGAAATTTGCAATGTACTCATTAACATTCTCTTGCGCTTAAGTGTTCGATGCACCGCTCTCGTCTCACCTCCGTGTTTCCGCCTTCGACGGGGTGTGCCCCTTTATGTGATGATGTGTAATAAATGACTATTTTATTATGTAATGTGCCACTTTATGTGATGATGTGTAATAAATGACTAGACGCTCTAATGTACTAACATGATGAATATTAAACGATTGCCTTTGTGGCAAACAGGGATGAACGAATACTTAGTGCTTATACTTGACTTTGAACTTAAGTTCACTTAATATACTTGTACAGATTTGGCATAACTGATAGAGCCTACCGACCTTACCAGAACTCAGTATTTATAATCAACTACCACAAGTGATTTCTAGATGCTCTTTTAATGAAGTTTTATAACGTTTTGGGTTGAGGTGCATACTTGTAGGTTAATGAATATTTTATGATGTAATGTGCCCCTTTATGTGATGATGTGTAATAAATGACTAGACACTCTAATGTACTAACATGATGAATATTAAACGGTTGCCTTTGTGGCAAACAGATGTTAAACGACTACTTATTTAAACGGTACAAATTACAGCTACTTATGTGGACAGTACGAATTATGGCTACTTATGTAGACGGTACGAATTACGGCTACTTATGTAGACGGTACGAATTACGGCTACTTATGTAGACGGTACGAATTACGATTGTCTTCGTGACAAACGGTATGGAACGAGATGATCATCTTTGTGTGCTATGTTAAAAGATATGATGTATGATTATGAGCTACGACTCTATATGATAATGTGTTATATGAATGATGAATATGCCTGATTACATAAAATAGAACTCACCAGCGTTAGCTAACTTTTTAGTATACACATCAGGTTAAGAGTAGATCGTGTTGGAATGCTTTGGTACTGACTGGACCAGGGCTATGAAGACTACCTGACCCAAAATTGACATCCCGTTTCTATGTCAAATTTAAAGACATATGATGTTTTTTTATTTCCCCAAGACTTATTTGTAATAAATGATGCTTCCGCTGCCTATGATTTAATGATATTCAGTTATTCAACTATTTTGGGAATGAGTAAATCCAAAAAGTGATGTCTCTCAGGAACGGGGCCTTATATCCGATTTCAAGAATTTTAGAAACAGCAGATGAAAACACATAATTAACAACTTTAATTACTTACCTTTGAACTTGTAGAGACCGGTGGATGAATATATTTCATATATCAACAACGGTTCAACGAACAGAGGTCGCTAGCTCCTACTCGAATCTTCAATTGCTCCTACTCGAATCTTCAATTTCACTAGCAGTATTATATAATGTTAAAACTTAGGGATACTAAATCTAACAGTTTTTATCTCCAGTGCTTTGAGCTACCAGAATCACAATGCCAAAGTTACACATGACAGATGTGAAATAGAAGAGATCAGGAGATTTTGATACCCAAACACGGTGGTTAGACGAATGGTAATAAGATTTCATAAGTGATAGTTTTAAATCACCTTTGACTCTTATGGTTCCTGTAATAACCCGAAAATTTGAGAAAATTAATTTAATGTTTTATTCTCCAAAGATATATAAATATATAGAATTAGTTTTAAATACAAATGATTGTTATGATGCGAATGTACGAAAGATTATGGACCATTGATCTAGGAATTAAATGGTTAAGATTAAGGGTGTGCCTAGTCAGTTTGTTTTTAAGCGTGAAAAGAGTCTGAAATGGTAAAATTGGAATTAGCTTACATTTGTTGACTTTTTTCATGTTCCCCATTTTTTTAAAACATGTATAACATTTTTATACGACATTATTTCAAAAAAAATTACACCATAAAATCGAGTATTTTATTCTCTTTAATTTGAGTATAGTCTTGCCATACTTTTTTTTAAATTGACTTTTTTGTAAAAAAATGTCGATGTATTGTGCGTATAACATTGCGTGATTATGGTCATGCGTTAATATAAAACATGTGTGATTATGCGTATAACATGCGTGATTATGATTATGCATTATTATAAAACATTCGTGATAATATGTATATATAACATGCGTGATTATGGTCATGTGTTAATATAAAACATACGTGATTATGATCATTTATAAAATACGCATTATTATCATTTTAAACATGCGTTATTATTATGACACGGATGCATTTACCCCTCCCCTACTGAACACGTGTTGCATGCTAGTGCCTTCGTATGCTAAAAACCCTTTTTACAATAACCGGTCTCTAAATATATATATTTTTGTTAATTAATTTGATTCTTTAAAAAAAATAAAAATTGAAAAAAAGAATAAGTTCATCCTTTCCTTTTGCTACGTCAGCCACTCAAAAAAAATTTAATTAATAAATTAATTAAACAAATGAACTTTGTCCAAAGAAAGTCAAAATTGAACCATTTCTTGCCTTATTTTCGCCTGCAACAAACAGAAACGACCAATGAAACTTTAATCACCAAATCTTTTGCTAAGTGAGTCGTAATCGCATCATCTTTCTTTTAAATTATATTTCCAAAACTCAATACACATTAGTTATTTTAAATAAATGTATATTTCTTTTAAATAAAATGTATTTCTTTTAAATAAAAAGGAAGAAAATATATCTTTTATTAAAGATAAAAATGATGGAAATATACACTACTAGAAAACATGTATATTTTATACAAAAGTTTCTAACAAGTTACTAACAAAAGAAATTTCTCACAAGTTAGCGACAATTTTCCGACAAAACGAAAACAAAAAAGTAACCATAAGATTTCCTACAATTTTCCGACAAATTTATTAAATAAGTTAACTTATTTATTTAATATAATCGTCGTAATATTGTCAGAAATTACCGACGAAAGGCTTTTGTCGCTAATTCATCGAAAAATTAGTCGGGACTTTGTTGGAAAAAACATTTCCTATGGGGTTTTTCCAACAAACACTTTTTTTCGAAAATTTGTTGTTAACGGCCAATTCTGACAAATTTCTCTCGAAATCTGCTGTCGCAATTTTTTTAGTTTTTTGATAGTGATATCTTTTGTTTTTAAGAAAATGAGGGAATTCTATGTATTTTATTCAAAATTAAAAATATAGAAACTTTGCGAGTCAAATAAATTGAAGTATAAATATAATTTTTAAAAGTTACAAATGTAGTCGTTATTCATGTAATTAATGTTTGATAGATATTTTGTTAAGTTTTGTTTTCTGTATAGTTGTTGTCCGCCCAATGAGTAAATCCAAGTTTACTCAGACGTACATTTGCCATGTTATGTATGTTAGATTACAGGGTTATTCAGGAAGAATTGGAAAGAGCGCTTGAGAGGTTAACGACCAATAGTTTTCATCAAACAAATTGTATTATTTTGTACTTTATTTCATTTATTGTAAATGTTTTATTATTAATGGATTGATGTATTGAACTCCGATTACTGTATAAGTGACACGCCAACCCTAGAATCGGGCCGGGGTGGTGTAATAATTTTTTTATATATGTTAATTGACCTACGATACCTAATCAAGAAAAAAGTTTTTGGGCCCCCTCTAAAACATGGGCCCTGCGCTGTCACCCTTCCTACACACCCTTAAAGCCTCCTTGTCGCTGCTCATATTACTTTGATTCAAATCACTGAATATAAGCTAGTAACTGATCCTAGCAAACTAAAAAGTAAAAAATCAAAATCACACAAACAAAAACAAAAGAGAAAATTACATAAACTAACTATTGTTTAATTGACTACATATGCTCCACTAAATTGTCACGAATCACATGATGAGCTTCATTGTTACGTACATTCTTGAACCTTGCAAAGTTCCCATCGAAATCTACTATCGATCCATGGTTTGGTGGTTCAGGTTCTTCACCCTCATCATTCAACCAATCGGTTATAGTGTTTACATCATCTTTCAAAATCATATTATGCAATATAATGCATGCATACATTATATCGCTTATTACTTATGCACTCCAAATATTTGATGGCCCTTTTATATATCCCATAAAGCTTAGAGGATACCGAATGCCCTCTTGACATCCTTTCTTGATAACTCATGACATGTTTTGAATTTCATCATCTTTTGGTTTTATGGGTATGTGAAGTGTAACCCATTCAGGATATATTCCATGTATAGGATAGTATCCCTTGTTGTATTTTGTGCCATTCACTATAAAATTGCGTGAAGGCGTGTTACCTTCTAACACTTTATTGAGCACATGTGATTGATTTATAGAGGCATGTAACTGTTCGACCCCGCTACTCCAAAATAGGCATGCTAGATCCATAGGTCATGTGATGCAACTGCCTTGAGCATGATGACGGGATGTCCATTTTCACCTCGCGTATATTGACCTTTCCATTCAACTGAGTAGTTTTTTTAAGCCCATGCATACATTCAATGCTTCCTAGAATTTCGGGAAACTAATGCTTGGTTGAATGCTACTCTAGTAATCGTTGGATGTCACTTTCATTTGGCCTTCTTAGATATTCATTCAAATAAAGTTTAATAACACCCCTACAAACATTTGAAGACACTCGAGGACAGTACTTTTACTAATACCTATGTATTTATCGGTTTGGTCATCTGCCATACCATATGCCAATTGACATATGGCACATGTGCATTTTCGGTTAGGGGAGACCCTTTCTATCTACAACATCCACTTTTTCTATAAAGTAGAGATAATTGTTTTTCAAATCGTGTTCAGTTCGATTGAAAAGTCGGTGATGCATTCAGAACCATCATCTAAAGTAGCTATCAGCGTACACCGTATCAGAGCAAAGTAGTTGTTCCAAAGGTAACTGTCTCTTCTTCACGAACCCTTTATACATGTTTTCAATGTCATCAGACATCAATTGTTCATACTGCTTCATGGCTAATTACATAAATTGTATATCAACATTAGCAAAAGGAGTCATAAAGGTAGGCTGAGGCTGAGGCGGAGGTGGCGTTTGCTGAATTTCATCATCACTAGAACTCATATTTATTGCGAGAATTAAAGGTGAAAGTTTGAAGGTGTGGTAAATATTAAACAAAGACTTGTATTTATATTGAGAAAACTAGTCGCTAGAAATTTATAAATATAATTTTAATTTAAGTTAAGTTAAGTTAATTTAAATTAAATTAACTAAAAAACATTATTTATTTTAATGCATTTTATTTAAATAAAATTAATTAAAAATTTTAAATTAATTAAAAATAATTTGATTAAACACATTTAAAAATAACATTTAATTTTTGAGTAAATTACTATTTGAGTCCCTAAAGTTTGCCAACTATAACTATATTAGTCCGATTGTTTCAAAACCTTGGTTTGCACCCTGAATTTTCATTTTCTTAATTATTTGAGTCCAGATGGCTGACGTTATCAGATTTAAGTGTTAACTTTATTCTGAAATAACCAAAACACTTTTAAGGACTCAAATGATTAAAAATAACGTTATTTTTGTTACTTCTATTAGTGTGTGGGTGTGTGTGTATATATATATATTAAATAAAATTTATTATTTGTATATTCTATAAAACATTTTTGATATTATTTTTTTACTTTTGTTTTTTTAAACTGTTCATTTTTTTAACATTCGTTTTACTAAACCCTTCATATAAATACCTTTTTACCGTTCAATTTTTTAACGTTGGTTTTTTTTAAACTGTTCATATATATATATATATGTATGTGTATATATGTATATATATGTATGTATGTAATCTATCATTTTTTAAACCGTTCGTTTTTTGTAAACGTTTTTTTTAAATCGTTTGTTTATTAAACTTCTTTTTTTAAACCATTCTTCTTTTTTTAAATCGTTCATTTTTTAACATACACATTTTTTAATATCTTCATTTTTTTTAAAATTGTTCCTCTGATATATTTGTAACTTCTGTATTTCTGATGGCTATATTTTCAACGGCTATATTTCTAACTCGTATAAATTTCGAACATGCCCAAGTTCATTTTCACTTTTTAACTTTCACTTTCACTTCCCACACAAAGATGTCAAACCGAATCAACACTTTTTCAGTTCCCAAACTCCTTCCGGTAGAGGTACCAGAAAATCCGCCGGTTGAGGTACCAGAGTATCCTCCGATAGATGAACCGGAAAACCTTCTTCTTGACGCATAAGAAAACCCTCTGGTAGAGAAACTAGAAAACCCTCCGGTGGTCGAAACAGAACACCCTCCGGATGATGCAAAAAACTCATTCAAAGACGAGTACGTATATCAAGACCAGTACCAAGGCGAGTTCCATTAACCATTCGAGAGCGAGTTCCATGACTTATTTATAACACCTAAAAATTCAAACCGATTTAAACCTTTTTAAAACGACGCGGAAGCGGTCCCAATTACAACATTAACGACAACCATAACATTAAGTTTTACAAACACAAGTTTAAGACTCCAAATTCCCAAAAGAAAACAAGGTAAACTTATTTTACCAATCCATAAGTTAATTAACGACCAACAAGTTTGTAAAACCCCACCACGAGAAGTGTGTAGCAAACAACACCCGACTTTAATATGAGAATCCAAATCCTCGCGAAACAAGACCCGAGACCTCACCGGAACTTTACCTACAAGTAAACACCCACAATTCACCATTAGTAATGATATACAATCTCCAAATGAGCCCCCCGAGCTCCTATAACAACAACCGACCCCAAATGACAAATTTTTTCTTTGGGCTTAAATAGGGCCGTAAACAGGCTACTTTGGGCGTAAAATACTCTGGGGCGGCGAAAATTACTCCAACCCGTCGTAAATTACTCCAGTCCAAAATCAGCCAAATTGATTTGCAAATTTTCAACCTTTTCCAACCCATCGACCCACCCGTTTGCATCTTTATGCAAGTAAACAACTATAGACATGTATTTTAGACATCATACAAGCCCTACCACATCTATTAACATCAATATGTTAGTTTTAAACACGAGAACCACCTCTCGTTTTCACCCATGGAGCATTTAATTCCAAGACCACCCGCCTTTTTTCACTTTTGTGCAGAAAACGACTTTAGACGTGTATTTAAGACGCCATGCAAGTCCTACCACATTAAGTCAAACTACACCATTACCACATATTAGATTGACTCTTTACCACAAAGAGTCAAATACCACTAATTCACATATTATTCCACAATGGTTTGACTTTATACCACATTAAGTCAATGTTACGACAATTCACCATTATTCCTCAATGGTTTGACTTATATACCACATTAAGTCAATTTTACTACAATTCACAATTATTTCATAATGGTTTGACTTATATACCACATAAGTCAATTTACACCAATTTCACCATTATTGCATAATGGTTTGACTTATACCATATTAAGTCAGTTTACACAAATTCATCATTATTCCACAATGATTTGACTTATATACCACATATGTCAATTACTCAGAATTACCACATTTAGTTTGACTATACATCACCTAAGTTAATTACACCAATTTACCACCTTTAATTTGACTATACACCACCTAAGTCAATTACATCAATTTACCACATTTAGTTTGACTAGTAATCACATAAGTCAACTATATCAATCTACCACATTCAACATTTTAGTATGACTATTAACCACGCAGTCAACTACACCAACTTCAACAACATTATACATATAAGTTTGACTATTACCACACAAGTCAATACACCAATATGCAAACCACAATATGCATGCTACTTTGACTTTTACCACATAAGTCATATTACACCGATTTACCATATTTAGTTTGACTAGTAATCGCATAAGTCAACTACATTCAACATTTTAGTATGACTATTAAACACATAGTCAATCACACAAATTTCTACAATATTATGTATACAAGTCTGACTATTACCACACAAGTCAATACACTATTCAGCATTCACCAATACATAAGCATATATTAACCGCATATAATCTACTTATGTATTATTATACCCTATCATTACTAAGTAAGTGCAAGGCACTTACCTTTGTCAAAGATGATCTCGTTTGATCCTCTAAGCTAGCTTCCTTACTCCTTGATCATCTATACACTCCATTTACAATTAGTAATCCAATGATCACCAATTGACACTCAACACACCTTTATGATCTAAAGATCAAGACCCTAACTTAGTTTGATTAACATGACCTTAATCAAATCCCCAACATCCAAATACCACCTTTCAACCCAAATGACCCATTATAGTCAAACTTCTAATCCACCAATTCACAATTTTCAATTGAAGTCTAACACCTACCCTAGACCTTATGGATCACACTCATTCTAAACTTGATTAGTTACATCTTAAATAAGTTTTAAGCTCCCTACATAAACAATCACTCATTTTGACCCGTTTGGGTTCCACCCAGTTTCACCCAAACTTTCAATTTCTTAAATCACCAAATTGATTGGGTTTTCTACATGAAAATGTGTTTATATTACACCATAAACACTTAACAACAATTAATTCACCAGTTAAACATCCCAATTGAAAAACCCTTAATTTGGGTCTCAAGAACCCTAAATTTCAAACATCAAATTAGGTGTTATAATTATGAAAACATGATTCTCCAACATTATTAATACTAGATTAAGGTTTATAAACGACTTTAAACCCAAATCACTACATTAATTGACCCAATTTGGGTTTGCTACCCAAGTACACCAAAAACACCATAGATGGTGATTGAGACGAGGAAGAAGAGACTTATTTGATGATTAAATGAAGATGAATCCACCAAAACTTTCTGATTTCAACATGCAATCACCAAATCCCACCTAGCTCTCCTTCCCTCTCTTTCTCCCCTAGCTTCCATGCCAAGAACACACACCAAAGTGTGTTCATGCGTAACTTTCTTCCCTTATATCAAATCAGATTTGATTAAATTACAAACAACCCCCTCAACTCTCTATTTTGACCCTTTTTGCTCAAAAGTCAAGAAAGCCTTAAGAATAAAAGAACCTCCTACTTTTATTTGATTTATTTACTCCCCACAATATGTTTTAACATATTATCTAATGAACTCGAAAGTTGGTTCATTACACTATTCGAAGACGAGAATGATTCAGATTGGTCAAATGACTATTCTTGTTGGAAATAATTAGCAACGGATATTTATTTGTAATCTTTGATTCTGTTATGTAACTTTAGTTGTTTTCTATAAGTAATTTTTTTACCAACATGGTGATTTTTAAAAGTGAAATATACAATGGTTTTAAAACAAACGGTTTAAAAAAGAACGAACGGTTTAAAAAAAAACGAAAGGGTTAAAAATGAACGATTTTAAGTATGACCAATTTAAAGAAACGAACGGTTTAAAAAAACGAATGATTCTAAAAAACGAACGATTTAAAAAAAACGCATGATTTTGAAAAACGAACGATATTACAACAGATGAATGATTTTAAAATAAAACGTTAAAAAAATAATAATAATTTTTTTAAATATACAAATAATAAATTTTATTTAATATATATATATATGTATATTTATACCCCACACACACTAATAGAAATAACAGAATAAAGATATTTTTAACAATTTGAGTCTGTGAGAGTATTTTGATCAAATTGTTAAGTTTAACGGCGTCAGCCATCTACACTCAAATGGTTAAGAAAATAAAAACTCAGGGTGCAAATTAAGGTTTTGAAACAATCGAACTCACATAGTTATAGATGACAAATCTAATGGACTTAAGTAATAATTTACTCTTAATTTTTTATTGATTGTGGAGGCCACCATGCGTTTGTAGGGATTTGAATTTTGAAATTCCGGACACTAAAATCCGGATTATCCTCCGGACGAGGGCACCATCGCAGCTCCAACGCCACATCATCTGTCCGATTTCATCCACTTTTAGAGATGGAGGTGCATACTTGATCAGTTATAGTTTCATTTGATGATTTTTAATCATAACTGACCAAGTATCACTTTGCTTATGGTCTTAATTAACCATCAGATTAAATAATAAAAAATAGTAGTATTAAAAATCTTTGACCATATCATATAAAGTAGTCGACAAATCTAATAAAAAATAATAAACTAATGTAATAATAAATAATATATACATATTAAATAATAAAATAATGTTGACCAAAATTGCCTTCAACTTTTTTACTTAGTTTGCGATGAATTTTTGAATTTATTTTTTTATTGTTTTTTTGCAACGAAATAAGCTCAAAGTTTTTTAATAAAATAACGGGTTTTAATAGGTCATATTATTTATAACGGGTCCTAATGGGTCATGTTTTGCTATAAAGGGTCCTAATATGTCATGTTTTGTTATAATGGGTCATAATGAGTCATATTTGCTTATTACGGATCCTAATGGGTCATGTTTGATTATAACGGGTCCAAATGAGCCATGTTTGGTTACAACTGGTCTAAATGATTTATATTTGAGCTTTTAATATTTAAGTGTAAATTTAAATACATATTTATTATTTGTAGATACAAAAGTTGAATGTAATCATCAAGAAGCTTGTGAAAGAAAAGAAAGAAGATAAAAAAAGAATGAACAGAGTCATTGAGTAGTTGCTGAAACAAAAAGATAAAAGATAAAGAAAGGTTGAACGGAGTTATTGAGAATTTAGTGTAAGAAAAAGAAAGGGATAAGATGGAGAAACAAATCATACTCGATAGGATGAGAAACTTTGAAGCATTGTTAAACATGTCCCAAAACATCCAACCACCTAGTTAAATATATAAACACTTTTATTTGAATGTTTGGGAATCTATTATGTTTAGATAACTCGGATATTTGACTTTTTTTTTGTAAATTTTAATTAGAATGTTTTGCGGTATTTAGAATTTGTGAATGGTTAATATTTGAAAATGTAAAAATTAACAGAAGATTCCAATAAAACTATTAAATCAGGAAAAAATTGTAAAAAAAAGCATTGCGGTCGCAAATTGGTAGCAACCTGGAAGCAGATTGCGGTCGCAACCGTGTCGCAAATTGCGTTCGCAACCCAGTCGCAAGGCGGTCGTAAGCTTCAGGTAGCAAACCGGTCGCAAACCGATCGCAATTTTTGCGACTGCATCCCCGGTCGCCAATGTTGCGACCGCATTGCCGGTCGCAAATCTTGCGACCGCATTGCCGGTCTCAAATCTTGCGACAGCATTACCGGTCGTAAAGAACGGTCGCAGGTTAACGCTGGTCGCAATTCCGGTCGCAAATTTGGATTAGCGACGTAGACCGGAAAGAGAGTCGCAATTGTTCAGTTTTCTAGTAGCGATTTTAGTTATTTGTGTAGAAACCCTCATTCTCGTATTTGGATTTTGGATCAATAGATACCCTATCAATTTGGTTGGATTTGTGACCTTGGTTGATTGTGCATAAGATAACGATGGTGGATGTGAACTTTGATATACACTAGTTAACATGTTTTATGACTTAATATAGCCATGTTTGATTCAATGTGACCATTTTGATATCGTGTTCTGTAACTTGAATTTGACAATGGTTTAGTATGTGTATGGTACGCTAAACTTGGTAGACTTATATAATTATGATATTAGGCCTTTGTTACATTGTGTATGTGGTTATGTAACTTCAATTTGACCATGTTTTAATTAATTATGTTTAGAAGAGATGTCATGTGGCATGGTTAGGAGCAGTAAGGGTAGCACTGGCAATAGTATTCCCTCATCTAATCACGTTAAGAGGGCGGCAACAACTCCCCCAGGCTCGTGCGTGCCAGACTTCACGAGCCTGACTTTCCCATATTTTCATCCAGAATATATTTAGGGGTTTAAGTTAGGATTAATTACAAATTTAATCCTTATGATTATCCCATAATCATTAATAGCCAACAAATTTGGTTAATTGCATAAAAATCCTTTATAAATATGCTCAATTAACTTTTATAAACAATTATATAATTATATATATATATATATATATAAAAGAATAGATGGAGTCATAAATTATAACAGTTACACTTATGGTAAACTTATAGGCACCTGTGTTCAGGAAGGAATAAACCTATGTAATGAAATAAAACTTAATCAACAGATTAAGAAACATTCTCTAAATGAGAAAAAAACAATTAGGAGATTTCTGTGGCCAATTTGGCATAGAAAATAAGCATGATAAGACTATTGAAACTAGGAAAAGAAATTCTAAACCATACTGGAATTTCCTGTCCGTAAATATGAGAACAGATTTTTATGAACCACGAATGTTTTTATTTCGGGTTCTCATATAAAAATGTTTTATAAAAAGCATTTTTATAGTCCCAATAATTATATCGAATTGGGGCTTTGGTTTGGGGATGTATAAGCTCTCTTTCCTTTAATGGAGAAGTTCCCCTTAGCCTGGTGAGTTCCATGACTCTACACAAGAAAGTATCTTTATACCATCTAAAGGATGTTAGAGTTCTACATCTTAGGTTTTGTAGAAGAGTTCTAATATTCTCAAAATCTTCAGACCACCTACCTGTAAAATGTTCTATAATATTAACAATTAGGGTGTAGACTGCATTATTTTCAGTACTACTAGTGCCTTCTTCTTGTTTGACACTATTTAAAATCTTATTCTTATCTTCTTGAGATAAATAATTATCCCACCATCCTTTTAATTGACCTGTGAATCCTGATATAATCATATTTGCTATGGTCTGGACGGAGTTGTTATTATTCTTACAAATTATGCTATACATAAGAATTCTATGAACAGTATTATAAATCTGTCCTTCCGACTGACCGTCTATGTTCTATTCATAGATCATTTTCTCACTATAAGAGTTATTAACAATATACTCTTGTTCTTCTTTAAGGACATCTTGTGGGGTTAGTCTAGGATAATAATACCTTCTCTGAGTTGGCTTATTTGCCCATTTAGAGAGTTTGGAGATTTGATCTTTTATATTCTCTTGATAGTTTTCCTCAGAGAATTCTGTTAAAGTGCTTATCTCAAGATTCTTAAGAGCACTTATTGTTTCATTTAAAGTTGCTACTAAACTATCTTTAGATTTTAATTTAAAATCTGTAACTTCCGGAGGAAGTTGTATACTCGGAGTAACAATTTTTTCTTGTAGAGAAGTCTGCTTAGTAGGTATGTTTTTCTCTTTAAAGTAGGATATTATCCTATCCATTTTAGCAGATAAATCTTGAAATTGTTCTCCCAGAATTATTAATTATATATTTGCATAATTTTGTTGTTTAATTAGTCTATTTATATGGGAAATTGTTACATTAAGAGTATCCTTTTCTAACAATTTTTGAAAGGTTTGATAATATCTTAATTCATTATCCTTTTCTATTTTAAAGGGTTGAGTAGGAGGAAAAACCTCAAAGATTAATTCTTCTCCTTTAATAATGAATTTTCTCTCAATAACTGAAATGATACTTCCCATATAACTTTCTATAAACCAGGGAATAAAAGGTATAATTTCAATTTTTATGATTAAATCTTTATAAAATTCATTTTTAAAGAAATTTATATCAATTTCTTTAAAATTATTAAAAAACCAATTTCTAAATAATTCCTATTTGGGTAATTGGAATTCTTTATTGATCTCTTTTCTTATAGGAGATCCCGGATTAAAGTCTATTTTTTCTTTATAATCCATTAAACAAAATTGACTTCTGATTCGGTTAATTCCGGATCTACTTGGACTCCTTGGACTCATGTGACTATATTGTCAGGATTTATTCTTAATCTATTAAATGTTTCTGTTGTAGGGAAAGTTTCCATGACTCTCGAAGTAGAAGCTTTAGAAGGGCTTTAAACAGTATACTCTAAAGGAGATATATGTTGACGAAAGGTTAAAGACCTAGATGATAACGATCTAGGTATATAAGAAGTATTCCTAGGTTGTTCAAACTGGATTTGGACAGTTCCTTCTTCAGATTGTAGAATTTCTAAGGGGTTATTATCTATATATTGTTGAGATGTTGTGGCCTTATCAATGACCCAATTTTCTGAAAAGTTAATTTCTTCCCATTTAATCTTTCTTCTAGTAGTTATATTAGACTTACCAAAGTTAGTTTCTATAACTATGGTTTCATTTAATGGTTTATCGACCATTCTACACTATGGATTTAGAGTGTATAAAGGTTTATAGTAAATTCTATAAGAGATATAGATAACTTCTGAACCTGGAGCATAGTTATAACCATGAGTTTTAACATTTAAAGTTAAAGCATCTGAGATATTAACATCTGATAAAGATAATTGTAAATTCGGATAAACATTAAAATAGACTGGTCCATGAGCCAGGCTAGTTTGGACAATCCCTATAAGAGATTGTTTCCAGTTTAGGTTTCTAGCATCTCTTAGGGCTGCTACAAAACTTTCTGGAAGACCTTCTAAGGCTAAGGGTTTGAATGCAATTTGCACAAGCCCTATGTGAAGGAATTTATAATCCTTTTTATATTTGCTTAAATCCTTATTTAACAATAGTTTAATAATCATATCTTCTTTATTTAAAGAAAATGTTTCTTCAGTTGTTTTGACAACTTGTTTTAATCCTAACTTTTCAAAAGTTCCTAATTTATAAATTAGTTTATGTTCCATTTTTTGAATAGTCCATTTATTTAATAAATCAAGATTATGAGGAATTTCATATTCCTCTTCAATACTGTTTTTAACAGTATCATTGCTCTTCAGAATATTCATTTTAAATGAATATGATTAAGTGTTGATCTGCATAATCAAACTTTGAACAAGCTTTTATTTTAAGAGCACATGGCTCTGATACCATATTCAAAATCTTTTTATACAAGAATCTTTTTATACAATTTATAAAATATCTTAAAATAACTAGTTAAAAATTATTTAAACATTTTAGTATAAGATTAAAAACATTAACGAAATATAGACCAAAGGAAATTATTACAAAAACAGCATAGAATTTTAAGATGGGTTAGTAAAGGTCAGACCATAAAAAGCCTTTTCGCACATCCTGGCATTAAATCATTTTGATCTTATCCTGTAATTTTGGATTATTTATCCTATCATGTATTTTTAAATAAAATATTTCTTTTTGTAAAAAATCAATCTGATTTATTTTTACTTATAAAAGGGATTCTTTTACATTATTCAAAGTCCTGGAAAAAGGATTTGTAATAAATAAAAAATATATTTCTTTGTTCTGGAAAGATCCAGTTATCCCTTTATTATCAATGTGCTTTAAATGAAATACTTTATTTAGAAAAGGGGTTCCAAAAATAACCTGACTAGTAAGGTTTTTAACTAGAATAAAACTAGTTGGAATGCAGGTCTCATTATGATAGATATGAGCCTGGGAAATCTTATATTCAATCTTTAATTTTTCTCCTCCCGCAGAACTTAAGTTATGGGAGGTTTTATGAAAGTATCTGGTAGGAATAATTCCTTCTTATTCTTATCTTCTTGAGATAAATAATTATCCCACCATCCTTTTAATTGGTCTGTGAATCCTGATATAATCATATATATATATAGGGGGAGGTTCCCCTAAGAAGTGTAATTTGCCTAAGAAACCTAAGAAGCAATCTCACCCATTTAATTGGATGATCAGTGGTTGAGATTTTTGTGTATGAAAAATAAAGGGTGGATGGTGTCACGGACCAAATGTTCGGTGCTATGTTTGTACTTGAACGCTTAGGTTTGCTGGCTAGTCTAGACTTCATCGAGGACGGCCTCAGTGGGATAGATGACATGAACATGCCTAGGTGTCTTGCACACCGAACGCATCACTGGTCGCGAGCTGTTGTCGCTCGCCTGAGAAGTCCAAGGCAGGACGAAACCAGTAAATCATGATCATAAGCGGGATGGATTAGCTGGCCTGGGGCAACCCAGGGCGCCACACGGGGCCTCGAGAGATGACCCCGTGACAAAGTGGTATCAGAGCAGGTCGACCCTCGGATACTTTGAAATGTCACTTATCCCAGATGTGCGTTTATCGGACGAGTATGGTTATGCAATGGTGGTGGGAGAAGACCAAATGGGGAGCGCTTCGGCGATGGTCTTTGTAAGCCACGAGTATGGGATCGTGAGCTCCGCCCTAGTCCAGTTAACATTGAAGCTCTCCGTGATCAATCAGTAACTTACGATCCAGTAGCGCCGCAACAGATGATGAAGGCTGCTAACCCTCCAGGTCCCCATACTGGAAACTAGGCGAACATCGGCGCCACTTAAATCATCCGATGCACTAACTGATTGATCAATACGAAGATTTTTGTTGCTAAACTACCGGGTGTCCTTACCAAAGTGAATCATGCTCAATTAAAAGGGGTGAAGCATTGTCCTATGGCTGCAAGCAAGTATGGAATTACGGCATGCACGAGGACGTGCATGAAATGGTGGTGGGAGAGTGTAACGGACCAAATGTTTGAAGATCGTTTTGCTATGTTTGCACTTGAACGCTTGGGTTTGTTGGCTAGTCCGGACTTCATCGGGGACGGCCTCAGTGGGATAAACGACGTGAACATGAATAGGTGTCTTACACACCGAACGCATCACAGGTTGCGAGCTGTTGCCGCTCGCCTGAGGAGTCCAAGGCAGGACGAAAACAGTAGACCCTGATCATAAGCGGGATGGATTGGCTGGCCCTGGGGCAACCCAGGGCGCCACACGGGGCCTCGAGAGATGACCCCGTGACAATGGGCATTTATGAAAAACCACAATTGTTGATTTTTTTTTCAAATTCCCCCACTTTTTTTAAATGTACATAACTTTTTCATACGACCTTATTTAAAAAAAATTACACCATAACATCGAGCGTTTTTTTACCTTTAATTCGAGTATAGTATTGCTATATTTTTAATAAAAAAATCAGAAACTACACAAAATTGTGCTGCTTTTAAATAAATTGTGCTGTTTTATGGAAAATCAAACCAGCACGAACAAAAATATCAAACCGGCACAAATAAACAAGCACAAAAATAGCAAACTAGCACACCAAAAATATCTAATTAGCACAAAGACAACAAACCAGCACAAAAACAGCAAACCAGCACAGTTACTAACACAACCAGCACAAACAAACTAGCACAACAATAATATGATTTAAAAAACAAACCAGCACAAATAATAAGAACAAGACAAACCAACACAATAATTAACACAAAAAACCAGCACAAGTGATAAATAAAATGAACAAAACAACACTATAATAAGCAAAAACAACACAAAAATGAGTGTGTGCTATCTATGTCATCTTCATAAAATTTATTATTTAGATCAAACCCCAAACCAACTCAACTCAAAAATCCAGCACAATCCAGTATATTCCAAAACAAAAAATTCAGCACAATGAACAAAAACAAGTACATAAAGAAGACTAAAACTACTTTGAAAAAAAAATTTCCACACAATGAAGGTTGCAGTTTTGAAAGAAAATAATTGAACAAACCCACTACAATAACAAATATCCAGTACTCATTATCCCCATCTACCCATTGTATTTACCAAAATTTCAATTTAATAAAAAACATAAATCAACAACCATTCTAAGTGTTTAAAAGGCATCTAAATTTCAAAACATCCGGGTCAAATCTGATGCATGTAGAAATAAGAGTAAACTGTCATTTTCGTCCCTGTGGTTTGGTCAAAATTGCCACTTTCATTCAATAGTTTGTTTTTTTGTATCTGGGTCCTCGTGGTTTTAAAATATTGCCATTTTCATCCTCGTGGTTTTAAAATATTGCCACTTTCATCCAGTCAGCTAACACCGTCCGTTTTTCTCAATTAAATGAGGGGTATTTCAGTCCTTTTACATATTTGTTTTATTTCTTCATCTTTTTTACTCTCACTTTTTAATCATAGAAACAAGCGACGAAGGTGTTCCAGTGGTGCTCGTCGGAAACTGGTCAGGAAAAGAGGAAGAAGGCCAGCAGGTGGATGATTAAATTAGAGGTTAAATTGAGAATGATTAAAAAGTGAGAGTAAAAAAGATGAAAAAATAAAACAAATAAGTAAAAGGACTGAAATACTCCTCATTTAACTGAGAAAAACGGACGGTGTTAGCTGACTGGATGAAAGTGGCAATATTTTAAAACCACGAGGATGAAAATGGCAATATTTTAAAACCATGAGGACCCAGATACAAAAAAACAAACTATTGGATGAAAGTGGCAATTTTGACCAAACCACAGGGACGAAAATGACAGTTTACTCTAGAAATAAAGATGAAGAATAGAAGGGTGGTGGTTACCGATGAGTGTTTGGAACTGATCTAAATTTCAGCACCGGCGGACTTGCCGTCAATTGTAAGTCAAATCTCTCGTTGTCACCAATATATGGTTACAATCGGAGGTGAGTTTCTCAGCCCTTCACCGCCTTGTTACTCGATCGACCAACTAAAGATTCTCCGGTCCTTCACCATCAATTGTAAGTCAAAAATTCCAAATCTGGTTGCAATGGATACACGGCGGTTCAGGCATTGTATGAACGATAACGAAGCGGACTCTAGTAACATAAAATCATTATCATAAAGTTAGATCTAAAATATCAATCGTCATAAACAAAAGCAAAGCGATTAAGTGCTTCTGTATTACCGAAAGGGATCAGACGATGGTTGACGATATGAAGAGCGCCGGAGCTGGATTCAAGGTGTTGGCAGAAACAAGCTACGGTGTCGCGGAATTGCGTAATCGAATCCTCCATCATCTTTCGCTAATTTCATTCAAAAATTTCAAATATTGTTGGCGATTTTCAATATATATTCAAGGAATATTAGTAGATCGTGGTTCGTACGGTGGGTGGTAAAGTTATTAATTAGTATCAAACAATATACAATCGGAAATTAGGAACACACTTTGGCAAACATCCAAACTTTATTATCAAGAAACTTGATCAAAACTTGATTATGAATCCCTACCCAATACATGGTATATATATTGCCAATCTATCATATTATACTACAACTATGATTCCTATTAATTAATTCATAATAATAATCTAACACATATCCTAACTTAACTCATATAGGATACTAGATAATTATCCACTAATTAATTAATATATTGTTTGTTGATTGACTTGGACTCCAAGTCTCCAAATTCTCCTAGCCGCCCCATGCCTAACTCGTCGCGGGGACTAGGAATTCCCAACATTCACCCCTTGAATTTCTGAGTCATATAGGGGAGATCTTCAACGCCAAGTAGATCTCGCATCTCCTTGAATTTTATTTTCGCCAGTGCCTTTGTTAATATATCCGCTCTTTGATCGTTGGTTGATACATGCTCA
Source organism: Smallanthus sonchifolius (assembly GCA_023525975.1). NCBI lineage: Eukaryota > Viridiplantae > Streptophyta > Magnoliopsida > Asterales > Asteraceae > Smallanthus > Smallanthus sonchifolius. The sequence continues at coordinate 110,475,264 of CM042021.1, forward strand.
ACGGTCACTTCATTATTCTCGACACATTCTCGAATAAAGTGAAATCGGGACTTTATATGCTTGCTTCTGTTATGGAACACCGGATTCTTTACCAAGGCAATCGCTGAGGTATTATCCACTTTTAACATTACCTTTTGCGGTTGTCTTCCGGTAACTTCACTTATTAACTCTCGTAGCCATATAGCCTGGCACGCTGCTGAACAAGCTGCTATGTATTCAGCTTCACACGAAGATAATGCTACCGTACTCTGTTTCTGCGAACACCAAGTAATTGGTGCTGAACCATAGTAAAACACGTGTCCCGTTGTACTCCAACCATCATCTTGATCAATATTGTAGCTACTGTCACTAAAGCCACATAAAACACTTTCTGCTTTTCTTGGATAAGTTATCCTGTAGCTAGCGGTTCCCTTCAAATACCGGAGTATATGTTTAATGGCTACCGCATGACTTTGTCTTGGACTTTGCATGTATCGACTAACAATGCCGACTGAATAAGCGAGATCCGGACGCGTCTGAAGTAAATAACGTAAACACCCAACTATTTTGCGATAATTGGTTGCTTCAACTTCTGCTTCGTCTTCGGCTTTTGATAACTTTAATTTCGGGTCCATTGGAACAAGAACCGGATTACACTCGTTCATCCCTGCTTCTTTTAAAATTTTCCAGGCATAAGCTTCCTGTTTAATTTTAATTCCATTCACGCTTTGTGAAACTTCGATACCCAAATAATACGTTAATTTGCCAAGATCAGACATATCGAATCGTTTCACCATCTCTTTCTTGAACTCATTAATAATGGACAAACTTGTACCCGTGACGAATAAGTCATCGACATACACAGCTAAGATCAACAAAGAATTACCCACCATCTTTCGATACACGGCTTGTTCCTTGGTGCACCGATGAAAGTTTAACGTCTTCAACATAGAATCTTGCTTGATATTCCAAGCCCTCGGTGCTTGCCTTAACCCGTACAATGCTTTGAAAAGTTTGTAAACCTTGTGACTTTCTTTCGGTTTCACGAATCCCTCCGGTTGGCACACATAAACATCTTCTTCCAAATCACCGTTTAAGAAGGCTGTTTTCACGTCTAAATGGTGTATTTCCCACCCTTCCACGGCTGCTAGAGAAATAAGAAACTGGATCGTCTCGATTCGTGCTACCGGTGCGAAAACCTCATCAAAATCAATCCCCGGTTTTTGCACGTACCCCTTTGCTACGAGTCGCGCTTTATATTTATTAATTGTTCCATCTGCATTCTTCTTAATCTTGAAAATCCACTTTAAACCGATTGGTTTAAAGCCTTTCGGTATATCAACGAGTTTCCACGTTCGATTTCGTTCAATAGAATTTAATTCGTCTCGCATTGCTTTAACCCATTCACCTTTTTAACTTTGCTTCAACAAAATTTCTTGGCTCGTCATCAATTAATAGCAACTCACACGAATTTAATTCATAATCATTAAATTTAACAGGTAAAATAGACTGTCGCATGGAACGTCTCACCTGAGCATTATCGTTGGCCTGATCGGTTCCATTTGGGCCTCGTTTGGGCCTGTTTGTGAGGCTATATTGCTGATCAGACTTGATCCAGCAGGTGTTTTGGGTTCATTGCTAGCAAACGGGCCTTAATTGCCTTCTGAGTTTATGTTGGACGGGCCTATCCGATGCTTCAGCTAGGCTAGAACTGTTGTTCCCTGTCATAACTGGGGCTGAATTCACTGGGCTAGAGCTGCTGTTTCCTGTCATAATTGGGGTTGAGTTCACCGGCCCAGCTCCCGTGTCAATTATATTTCCCCACTATATCGTGAACATTCCCGGTTCGATTTCGTACCCGGTTTGATCACCAACTGTTTTAGTCCACTTCCTCCCCCTAGTTTCATCAAATTCAACATCTCTATTTACCACAATACTTCGAGTTCTCAGATCGTATAAACGGTAACCTTTGGATCCCGGTTCGCTACCAAGATGTCCCAAAATATCAGATCGATCATCAAGTTTTTGAACATTTGTCTCGAACTTCGCAAAAGCAATGCAACAAAAAACTTTAACGTGTTCCAAGTTTGGTTGCTTACCTTTGTATTTTTCATACGGAGTTGCTCCCACCAATGAACGCGTAGGAGATCGGTTGATTAAATACGTCGCTTATCTGACCGCTTCACCCCATAGATAGTTCGAGACTTTCATCGCCTTCATAATACTCCGGACCATCTCCATAAGTGTTCGGTTTCGACGCTCAACCACACCGTTTTGTTGTGGTGTGTAAGGGGTTGTTAAGTGCCTTGTTACGCCCTCTTCATCACAAAAACGATTAAACGCACGAGAAGTAAACTCTCCACCTCTATCGGTTCGTAAGGTTTTGAGCAACTTTCCCGTCTCCTTTTCAACCATTGCCTTAAATGATTTTATAGTTTCGAATGCCCCACTTTTCTCCTTCAACAAATAAGACCACATGTATCGTGAGAAATCATCAATCAAGACTAAAATATATCGGTTACCTTTCATCGTTGACAGAGAAATTGGTCCACGTAAGTCACCATGGACCAATTCAAGTGTTCGAGACCGAAAGTTTGCTTTCTTTGGAAACAGTTTTCTCGTTTGCTTTCCAACCATACACGCTTCGCACACCTTATTCTTGTGATGAATCTCTGGTACTCCCGAAACCATCCTATTTATTTGTTGCAAAGTCTTGAAATTAACATGCCCGAGCCTCACATGCCATAGCCATGAATCCTCACCGATCTTATACATAAGACAAATGGGAGTTCCAACTTTTAATTTGACTTTATACAACTGATTTTTCGAGCGGGTGACTCGCATCAGCATTCTTCCACTTTTATCGCGCATCGTTAAAAAATCTTCTTTCATAAGAACTTCGCATCCACACTCGGTTGATTGACCCAAACTCATCACGTTACTCTGCAAATCTGGAATATAATAAATGTCGGTTTGTAATTTTTGTTCACCGGTTTTCCCTTCAAACAAGATCGATCCTTTCCCTTTTATCAGCACACACGAGCCATCACCAAACTTCACTCTACCGGTTATTTTTTCATTTAATCCCGCAAAATAATCTTGGTTTCCCGTCATGTGATTGCTAGCCCCGTTATCAAGATACCATACATCCCTTTCACTAGAATCGGCTTCGTACTTCTTTGGTAACACCTTTTCTTCGTTAAGGAAAATAGTTTCTTCATCAGCCTTCATCATGAAAAAAGTTCCATCAGCTTTATTTTCTTCCTCAGTTTGTGCCATGTTTGCTTCATGCTTTTGGAATCGATCCGGACACCGTGAAACAAAGTGTCCATATTTGTCACACCGGTAACATTTAATTCCTGACAAATCCCGTTGTTTTTCTTTCTGTTTTCCGCCGTCTCGGGTTTTGTTTTCTTCTTGTTGGCCACGATTTTGGACGTTATTCCTACCATGGCCTCGCCCTCGTGATGCATAGGATCCTCGTCCACGACCCTTGCTAGTTTCACGTCCACTGCTAGAAGAAAACTTAGATTTCATGAACATTAACTTACCCGAGTTGTCACTTGCAAGATCCTTATCTTTCGTTCGTTCCTCATATGCCTTTAAACGCCCGACGATGTCTTCGAATCCAACTGTCTTGAGGTCTAAGACTTGTTCGATCGAGGCCACTATGTGAATAAAGCGTTTTGGAAGGCTGGTAAGGAATTTCTTGACAAGTTTTTCTTCTTCAATTCTTCCTCCGAGTGTGGAGGCTTTTGACGATATTCATGATAACTTGGAGGCGAAGTCATCAATGGATCCGATTTCCTTCATGTCACACCCTCAAATTTCACTAACGGAGTTTTACCGTTTGGAATGTGACACACCAGGATCTCAGTCATTAGTTACATCAAACGACACTATATGGGACTTGAAATGTCATAACATAAAAGTTCAGAGTTAAAATGAAGTAAAAAATAATTACACACAACGAGCGTCAATTAATGTAATTAAATAAACTGTTTAAAATATTCGAAATGAATGATATGACAGTAGGACTCCATGCATGTCCTAAGTGCGCAACCAGTGCCAAAGCGACCTGAGAAACATGTAAGAAAAAGTGTCAACACGAGGTTGGTGAGTTCACAGGTTTCAAGTTTGCAATAAGAGATTGTTTGCAAGATTATGTACATTCAATATGCATATCTATAGGTAGCTAGCCTATGTTCATGTCTTACTAAAGCGCTCGCAACCGAAGCTGACTGTTGGTGTATTTGCCTCCTGCCAGGTCTATCAACTCTGGAAAATGTGAGTAGGTTAACATTTCACCCGTTCGATCTCCAATCGAGTTAGCGCGACTAACGCGGGTGGGATTTGTCAAACCCAGTAGTACTACTAAACATTACCTCGCTAAGATCCATATTAACGGTTCGATGTATGATGAGGAATTTCTGTGATAGTGTGTCACGCTTAGCCTCAACAGTAATTACATATGAATTACAATAATCTAAAATAGTTGTGTCATGTTTTCTCCCTTAACGGGAAAAACATGTAACATAATGTTTCTCTGCGTACCTGTTTCTCCCCCACGGGAAAAACAAGTAAAAGTATGATAGTTGGTGTTCATGTTTGTTTCTCCTTAATAGGAAAACAAGTAAAATATGTTTGTGTGTAAGAATGTTTCTTCCCCAATAGTAAAACAAGTAAAAAAAGGGGGCCGTGAAACTCACCTGAGTTGTGTACGAGTAGATAGCACCACACAAGGATGCAAATAGGAAAACATATGAGTTTTCCTGTGAACTACATAAGTATGTCCTGAAATTATAAGCATAATAGTCAGGGATACAATGAGATTTTTGTGACGATGAGACGGAATAAGGAAGGGCCTAAAGGGAACGCTCTAAAGATCAACGAGTAAACGAACGTGTTTACGGAAATACGGATTTCTAAGTTAGGATGAATGTGTTTCGTGATGAATGACAAATAATATATAATAAATAGATTCGAGCTTTTTGTCATTAAATAGTAGTCTAGAAAATAATATTATTATATTATTTTTAAACTTACATAGTTAATACGATAACTATTTGTGTGGCAAAAATAATAATAATATATTATTTTTATTTGAGAATATAATTACGGGGGTAATAACATAACTAATTATATTATTTATAATTTCGAAGCGTTCCACAATGCTCGTTAATGCGACGAAAATAATATATAACAGTTATTTTTAATAGTGGAAAATAATATTAAAACGGTTATAAAACTAAACCCGAACATTAATATAAACACAATTGTTTGTATGTTTTCATAAATTAAATATTAATTTTGTGAAATAATATAATTAATATATTATTTTTAATATCACTAAAATTCTCGAAAAATATTTTATAAAATAAATCCCGAGCCTTTGGTTGTTTCCGGGTTTCAAAACACGTTAATATATTAATATAATAATATTTGTTTTGATTTTATTTAAATAAAATATACAAAAGTGGCTCAAAAATAAGATGGGGGCAGAGAGACTCGAACCCGGGTCTCCCCCCCATCAGTCAAACAACTTAACCAGCCTACCTGCTTGGGTAATCGCAACACAACCCGGTTCCAAATGGTTTTAACACCCGAGGTTCCTATGTTCTCCCCCAACACGAACCCGATTTCAAACTCAACCCTAAATCCATCGATTTCAGCAATGATTTGCAACAAGGGTTTAAGGGTTTTTATCATCAATCCACTTCGAACCTATCGGTGTTTTTAATTTCAAAAACAACATGTTTAGGTTGGTTAATTACTCAATTGAAATCCCAAAAACCCTAGATTCTAACATGAATTCGATTCGGTTAAATTTGATAAGATTAAGGGTCGGGATCATAGGGTTTTCATTGAGTTAATGATTGCGAGTCCAACCCTATGATTCAATTGCATTGAGGTTGAGTCTAGGGTTGATTTCGATTAAGCCTTTTAGACGATGAACCCTAGATTCGGTACTTGACTAATACGATGATATAGACCAGAATTAGCTTAGGGCTTTCGATTTACGGGTGAAAACGAGTCTACAGGTGTGTTTGGTTACCTCAATTGATGCCGGATTGATGGAGTTCGACTAGTTAGGGTTTCAACCTCGAATGGTTTAGTCTCCAGTGACTCTAACTGCTTCTCCGGCGAAACTGATGTGGGGGAAAGATCAGTGGTGTTCGTCTAGTATGCGCAGGTTGTTTGATTGCAAAAATGGTAGATGAATTTGATCGATTTGAGGTGTTCTTGTATGGTTCGACGGTTTTGGTTTAAATGGAGTTATTGTGGTTAAATTTCAATCATGAGGGATGTTATAACATACGTAGATGATTATGATGAGGTCGAGCTCATCAATACAAGTCTTAACAGTCGCGAAATCGAACAAATTGAAGGTTACGGGTTGGATTTGGGTCAAGAACATGGGTCGTTTGACTTTAAAAGTCAAATAGGAATACAACACTTTCTATTTTGACTTTCAAAGTAAAAATTTTGGTTTTGGGACTTGGCAGAACTAGTCCTTGTCGTTTGAGATTAAGAAATGATAGACTTAGTCCCTAGGATTCACGATTAGTTTAACTGGGTTAGGATTTAATGGAATATTTAACTGGATTGCTAACGGGGTTAACCCTAAAAGTCCGGATTGTCACATCATCCCCTAGTTGAAAGAATTTTCGTCCCGAAAATTAAAATAGAATAAATTTTTTTTTTCCGGGTGTCACATCATCCCCTAGTTAAAAGAATTTCCGTCCTGAAAATTAGAATAGTACCTTATGAGTGTGACGCGGGGTGTTTGAATAGATTAGGATATTTGCGCATCATCTGATCCTCACGCTCCCATGTGAATTCCGGTCCGCGCTTCGATTTCCAACGGACTCTGACAATAGGGATTTTACTGCGTTTTAATGTTTTGACTTACTTATCCATAATTTCCTCGGGTTCTTCGATGAAACGCAACTGTTCATCGATGTGTAGTTCCTCAAGGGAACCGCGAGTGACTCGTCTGCTTGACATTTCTTCAAGTTTGAGACGTGAAAGACATTGTGTACACCCCTAAGTCCTTCAGGTTGGTCCAATTGATACGCTACTTGACCAATTCTCTTCGCTATCTTGAATGGTCCAACATAATGAGGATTTAGCTTGCCTCGTTTCCCAAAACGAATGACACCCTTCCAAGGTGAGACTTTTAACAAGACCATAACCCCTACTTGAAATTCTAACGATTTACGACGCTTATCGGCATAGCTCTTTTGACGGTCACGAGCTGCTGCCATACGGTTTCTAATTTGAATGATTTCCTCGGAAGTTTCAAGTACGAGTTCAGGACCTGTAAGCTGACTATCCCCAACCTCGTCCCAACAAATAGGAGGACGGCATTTCCGTCCATATAATGCTTCAAATGGAGCTGTCTTGATACTAGTGTGATAACTGTTGTTGTAGGAGAACTCCACCGACGGTAGGTGAGACTCCCAGGTATTACAGAAATCAATCACACAAGCTCGTAACATATCCTCTAGGGTTTGAATAGTACATTCTGTCTGGCCATCAGTTGTATGTTGTGCTCATATCTAGACGCGTGCCTAAGGCTTAATGTAACGATTGCCAGAAACGAGAGGTGAATCGTCATCACGATCCGAAATGATAGAGATTGGTACCTCGTGCCGAGAGACTACTTCTTTCAAGTAAATACAAGTAAGCTTATCCATTTTGTCGGTTTCCTTGATTGATAACAAGTGAGCGGACTTTGTTAAACGATCAACGATTACCCAAATGGTATCACATCCGGTAGGAGTTCATGGAAATTTTGTGATAACGCCCATGGATATCTGCTCCCGTTTCCACATGGGAATCAACGGTTGCTGGAGTAGACCGGAAGGCTTTTGATATTTAACTTTGACCTTCGCACAAGTCAGACACTTGCTCAGATAGGTGGCTATATCGGCCTTCATCTTTGGCCACCAATACAACACTTTTAGGTCATGGTACGGAACCTGGATGAATAGCGTAACGAGATTTATGAGCCTCATTCATGACTAGTTCCCTTAAGTTTTCGAATACTGGAATCCATATTCGCTCGTCGAAGTAGCGAATAGCGTCAGAGTTTACCTCGAGTTGTGCTTCCATACCGCGTGTGGCTTCCAGCGGTAGGTTCTCTTGGATTTTTTCAGGTAATCCGGGGTGAATAGCAAGTTGTAATGCTCGAACTCATTTAGGTTTGGTGTCCTTACGGCTTAGGGCATCAACTACTACATTAGCCTTCTCTGGATGGTATCTGATTACACAGTCATAGACGTTTAAGAGTTTGATCCAACGATGATGTCGCATGTTCAACTCTTTCTGCTCAAAGATATGATGAAGACTCTTATGATCGGTGTAGATAGTGCATTTGGTACCGTACAAGTAATGTCTCCATATCTTTTAGTGCAAATACCACGGCTCCCAACTCTAAGTCATGTAGTTTTTCTCATAAACTTTCAGTTGCCGAGAAGCGTATGCGATAACCTTCTCGCGTTGCATCAGTATATAACCAAGACCTTGAATGGATGCATCGCAATACACTACAAAGTCATTCGTTCCCTTGGGAAGAGATAGGATGGGTGCACTACAAATTTTCTGCTCCAGCAGTTGGAATGCGGATTCCTGAGTTTCGCTCCAGTTATAGGGTTTACCCTTTTTGAGTTAGAGCAGTAAGAGGTTGAGAAATATTTGAGAATCCCTCGATGAATCGACAGTAGTAGCTAGCCAACCCCAGATATTGCCGCACCACTGACGGAGTCGTTGGTGCCGCCCAATTCTTGATGGCACTATTTTTGCTGGATCGACATGTATTCCTTTCACGTTTTCTACATGTCCTAGAAATTGGGCTTCGCAAATTCAAAATTCTCATTTTGAAAATTTGGCATACAATTGCTCTTGCTTTAGCAACTCAATGATTAAACGTAGATGTTCCTCATGTTCTTCTTTGTCCTTAGAATAGATGAGTATGTCATCAATGAAGATGATGACGAACTGATCAAAGTAGGGCTTACACACACGCTTCATGAAGTCCATGAATACCGCGGGTGCGTTGGTTAGTTCGAATGGCATGACCAAAAACTCGTAATGACCGTACCGGGTTCTGAATGCAGTTTTAGAGATGTCCTCGTCCCAGACTCTCAATTGATGGTAACCGGATCTAAGATCTATCTTGGAATAGCTTTATCCAACAACTCTTGCAGTTGAGTGGATAGCTCTTGCAATTCACTGGGTGCAAGTCTGTAAGGTGCCCGGGCAATAGGCGCTGTTCCGGGTGCTAGATCAGTTTGGAATTCTACTTGACGATGCGGTGGCAGACCAGGCAAGTCCTCAGAAAATACGTTTGGATAATCACGTACATTTGGGATGTCATCAATCTTCTCCTCCCCAGATGGCTGCTCGGCTACGAGAGCCAAAATAGCAGTATGACCTTTTCGAAGACAATTTTGTGCTTTCATGAAGGATATGATACCAACGACTGCACCAACCCTTTCGCCTTGGACAGAAGGGTTTCTCCACTCGGGAGAGGAATGCGAACGATTTTCTCATGACAAACAATTTCGGCTTGGTTCTTAGATAAACAATCCATACTGATAGTCACGTCAGAGCTGCCTAGTGTGACTAGCATAATGTCAATGTTAAGCTTATAACTAACTAATTCTAGTTTACATCCTCTAAGAATGGGAGTTGCTTTGGTTATTTGACCGCTCACTATATCCTATAGTGTACATAGTTTCTAGTAGGGTTGGAGCACGACATACTAATATGAAATTAGTAAAGTCATGCTGAGACTTCTAGTTAGAACCGTGCTTATAAGGTAAGCATCGGCCAATGCAAGGACCAAGGGGAAAAAGGTCCACATGTAGGAAAAGAAGTTTAATGAGTTTTAGATTCCAGTAACATAAAGGATAGGATGTCTGTTTAAGAAATCATGCTCAACTGATGGTTGGTTAGAATAAATACCCGTTTTCTAATGTCATTGGAACAACGAGGTCATTTTGTGAAGAAAGCAATCAGATTGTAGAGTTGGATATGTTGGGGTATAATTCAAAGTAGACTAAGGATTAGTCACCGGATAAGGTAATAGGGTTAAATGGAATTTATTGTTGGAGTGTAAGGAATAACGTGTTAGCTTGGAAAGAATTCCACAGTTTATGCTTACATAGTTGGAGTCGATAAGTTTGCCATGAGATTCTATTAGAGTTTCAATCAAGATGGTTTATGTGAACAAGTTTAGATGAGAGTCTTAATTTCACTAAGACTCTTACATGAGCGAGATAAAAGGATGGATCCTATTGATGATAGTTCAGTGTGTCCGTAAACATTTTTGACCTGATAGTCGCGTCTATCAACCGTTGAACAGGTTTAATGATACCAACTAGTTGTTGGGTGGGTTACTAGAATTCTTACAGAAAATTAAAACTTAAGTCTGTAAGTCACTGATTAGGACCATCTATCCACACACTAGGTTTCACCAGGACTCACATGCACCTCAATTTACTATTACGTGTGCACCCGTAATGATAATTTGCTTTGCATGCTCACTCTAGCTTCTCCCTGTCCTGTGTCAAAATGTCCTTTAGTTTGTATTGCCGAGTACAAAGTGTTATCAGATACGATAAGTCATCGAGAAGCTTAGTCATCAACCATAAATTGATCAACTAGAACTCAAATCAGGATGAGTAATCAGGAATCGTTTGATCCGAGTATTCACTCGAGTTGGAACAGAATACGAGAGTCTAATCCAGTGGATTGTAGATGGGAACATGCACATGAAAACAAATATGTACATGAAATGTGGCTTCGATGAGTGAAACTAGTTCATGAATGTCTTACTGGAAGAGGCAAAGTAGCCGTCCTTCCAACTGAGTCAGGATTGGGTATGCAATGAGCAAGGCGTTCTCAACCTTGTGGTCAATCTTTCTTCAACATAATATCGACCAAAGCGCGAGCCCATGGCTCGGGAAACGTGTCAATGGATTCTGCAATGATGCGTGCAACAGTATGCTTTCAGACGGCGTATTATTGCTAGTAGGTACAGTAGGGACTCGCCTCCGACGATCCCAACTCCCAAAGAGATATGTGCTAGTTCTGTGTGTCGTCCCCAATACGAACTTGAGAAGACCCACCATTCCCTGATTGTGTCCTCAATAGGCTCAAGCCGGTGTCATCTTTGGTGTAACAAAGGTGCAGATGATGGTGGTGTGAGGGACTCCTCCAAAGGCTTCGTCTCGCTGCCCACGGACGGGAGTGGATGTTGTTCTGATGACTCCCCGAGTGTCGCCACCGGGAATGATGATATAGTGAGAATGACGTGTTCCTCGTCAGAAGAAGGTGATATGGATGTTGTCATTATGCCTGCAATGCAATGTATGTATGGATACCATGTGTATCATGTATGAGTGTCTGTGTCGTGTAACTAATGCATGTGTGCGGTTATAGTCTAGTATGAAATCCTAGTTCTCTATAACCAATGACTCTGATACCAATCTGTCACACCCTCAAATTTCACTAACGGAGTTTTACCGTTTGGAAGGTGACACACCAGGATCTCAGTCATTAGTTACATCAAACGACACTATATGGGACTTGAAATGTCATAACATAAAGGTTCAGAGTTAATGCGGAAGCGTAAACGTTAAAATGAAGTAAAAAATAATTACACACAACGAGCGTCAATTAATGTAATTAAATAAACTGTTTAAAATATTCAAAATGAATGATATGACAGTAGGACTCCATGCATGTCCTAAGTGCGCAACCTGTGCCAAAGCGACCTGAGAAACATGTAAGAAAAAGTGTCAACACGAGGTTGGTGAGTTCACAGGTTTCAAGTTTGCAATAAGAGAGTGTTTGCCAGATTATGTACATTCAATATGCATATCTATAGGTAGCTAGCCTATGTTCATGTCTTACTAAAGCGCTCACAACCGAAGCTGACTGTTTGTGTATTTGCCTCCTGCCAGGTCTATCAACTCTGGCAAATGTGAGTAGGCTAACATTTCACCCGTTCGATCTCCAATCGAGTTAGCGCGACTAACGCGGGTGGGATTTGTCAAACCCAGCAGTACTACTAAACATTACCTCGCTAAGATCCATATTAATGGTTCGATGTATGATGAGGACTTTTTGTGATAGCGTGTCACGGTTAGCCTCAACAATAATAACATATGAATTACAATAATCTAAAATAGTTGTGTCATGTTTTCTCCCCCAACGGGAAAAACATGTAACATAATGTTTGTCTGCGTACCTGTTTCTCCCCCACGGGGAAAACAAGTAAAAGTATGATAGTTGGTGTTCATGTTTGTTTCTCCTCAACAGGAAAACAAGTAAAATATGTTTGTGTGTAAGCATGTTTCTCCCCCAATAGTAAAACAAGTAAAAAAAGGGGCCGTGAAACTCACCTGAGTTGTGTACGAGTAGATAGCACCACACAAGGATGCAAGTAGGAAAACACATGTGCTTGCCTGTGAACTACATAAGTATATCCTGGAATTATAAGCATGATTGTCAGGGATACAATGAGATTTTTGTGACGATGACACGGAATAAGGAATGTCCTAAAGGGAACGCTCTAAAGATCAACGAGTAAACGAACGTGTTTACGGGAGTACGGATTTCTAAGTTAGGATGAATGCGTTTCGCGATGAATGACAAATAATATATAATAAATAGATTCGAGCTTTTTGTCATTAAATAGTAGTCTAGAAAAATAATATTATTATATTATTTTTAAACTTACATAGTTAATACGATAACTATTTGTGTGGCAAAAATAATAATATATTATTTTTATTTGAGAATATAATTACGGGGGTAATAACATAACTAATTATATTATTTATAATTTCGAAGCGTTCCACAATGCTCGTTAATGCGACGAAAATAATATATAACAGTTATTTTTAATAGTGGAAAATAATATTAAAACGGTTATAAAACTAAACCCGAACATTAATATAAACACAATTGTTTGTATGTTTTAATAAATTAAATATTAATTTTGTGAAATAATATAATTAATATATTATTTTTAATATCACTAAAATTCTCTAAAAATGTTTTATAAAATAAATCCTGAGCCTTTGGTTGTTTTCGGGTTTCAAAACACGTTAATATATTAATATAATAATATATGTTTTGATTTTATTTAAATAAAATATACAAAAGTGGCTCAAAAATAAGATGGGGGCAGAGAGACTCGAACCCGGGTCTCCCCCCATCAGTCAAACAACTTAACCAGCCCACCTGCTTGGGTAATCGCAACACAACCCGGTTCCAAATGGTTTTAACACCCGAGGTTCCTGTGTTCTCCCCCAACACGAACCCGATTTCAAACTCAGCCCTAAATCCATCGATTTCAACAATGATTTGCAACAAGGGTTTAGGGGTTTTGATCATCAATCCACTTCGAACCTGTGGGTGTTTTTAATTTCAAAAACAACATGTTTAGGTTGGTTAATTACTCAATTGAAATCCCGAAAACCCTAGATTCTAACATGAATTCAATTCGGTTAAATTTGATAAGATTAAGGGTCGGGATCATAGGGTTTTCATTGAGTTAATGATTGCGAGTCTAACCCTATGATTCAATTGCATTGAGGTTGAGTCTAGGGTTGATTTCGATTAAGCCTTTTAGACGATGAACCCTAGATTCGGTATTTGACTAATACGATGATATAGACCAGAATTAGCTTAGGGCTTTCGATTTACGGGTGAAAACGAGTCTACAGGTGTGTTTGGTTACCTCAATTGATGTCGGATTGATGGAGTTCGACTAGTTAGGGTTTCAACCTCGAATGGTTTAGTCTCCAGTGACTCTGACTGCTTCTCCGGCGAAACTGATGTGGGGGAAAAGATCAGTGGTGTTCGTCTAGTATGCGCAGGTTGTTTGATTGCAAAAATGGTAGATGAATTTGATCGATTTGAGGTGTTCTTGTACGGTTCGACGGTTTCGGTTTAAATGGAGTTAATGTGGTTAAATTTCAATCATGTGGGATGTTATAACGTACGTAGATGATTATGATGAGGCCGAGCTCATCAATACAAGTCTTAACAGCCGCGAAATCGAACGAATTGAAGGTTACGGGTTGGATTTCGGTCAAGAACATGGGTCGTTTGACTTTAAAAGTCAAATAGGAATACAACACTTTCTAATTTGACTTTCAAAGTCAAAATTTTAGTTTTGGGACTTGGCAGAACTAGTCCTTGTAGTTTGAGATTAAGAAATGTTAGACTTAGTCCCTAGGATTCAAGATTAGTTTAACTAGGTTAGGATTTAGTAGAATATTTAACTGGATTGCTAACGGGGTTAACCCTAAAAGTCCGGATTGTCACATCATCCCCTAGTTGAAAGAATTTTCATCCCGAAAATTAAAATAGAATATTTTTTTTTCCGGGTGTCACACTTCATCTTCAAACCGTCGAATTCGGTCATAAGGGTATGAAGTTTGGCTTCCTTGACACGGTCTGCACCTAGATTTCTTGATTTAATTGCATCTCACATCTCTTTGGCCAACTTTAGATTTTTGATCTGTAGTATTTGATCTTCCGATATAGATTGGAAAAATAGTGCCTTCGCCATGTTATTTTTCTTTGCATCATCGGATCCTGGATCGATCACATCCCACACCCCATGAATACCAAAAATAACCTCCATACGAATGCTCTAGATCGTGTAGTTTGTGTTGTTTAACATCGGACATTGAAACGAACCAGGATTCGTTTCTTTGACTGTTGCCGGTGGGTTTGAACCTTCAGCCATCGTACCAAAATTATTCTTTCGCCGGCTGTAGGTTAACGGTGTCTTTGGTGATTCAATTTTTCTGATCACAGCTATTTAAAACATATGTGATTGATACTTCTTCAGCAAGCTCCTGTCTCGATTAGATTTTGATCACCGCGCTGATCAAAACCACCTCCTTCGCTGGTTTGCTGCTGCCTCTAATCACGGTTCGCTGATCAGGTGCTGTTTCTCGACCTCGGTCTTTTAAACGCTGCTGCTCAATCAGACTGAAGGCGTCGTGGTTCACCAGACCTTCAATCAATAACTTCCGAGTTGCAGATCTTCTTCAACAGGTCCCTCTTATCGATTATGTTTCCGCTCTGATACCAATTAAAGTTATTAATTAGTATCAAACAATATACAATCGGAAATTAGGAACACACTTTGGCAAACATCCAAACTTTATTATCAAGAAACTTGCTCAAAACTTGATTATGAAAACCTACCCAATACATGGTATATATAGCCAATCTATCACATTAGACTACAACTAGGATTCCTATTAATTAATTCATAATAATAATCTAACACATATCCTAACTTAACTCATATAGGATACTAGATAATTATCCACTAATTAATTAATATATTGTTTGTTGATTGACTTGGACTCCAAGTCTCCAAATTCTCCTAACTGCCCCATGCCTAACTCGTCGCAGGGACCAGGAATTCCCAACAGGTGGTGGTGAACAGGGGATGTGGTAGTTGGTGGAGCATTTTTGACCATGGCAGTGTTGTGTTTTGAGATTTAGGGGTTTTTGTGACAAAGATGTGCTGGATTTGGGTAGAACAGAGTAGGTGTGGAGGATAGCATTTCGGTCTAAAATACCCTTCACTATTATTTTTGAAGAATGTCACATGTCAACTTGAGAATCTTTCTTAGCCTTCTTAGTCAAAACACACTTCTAATTTGAACCTCCCCACATATATATATATATATATATATATATATATATATATATCATATATACTCATAATTTTATTGTTTTGTAATTCCAAATTACGAGATCAGTTAATTTAGTCGTTTGTAATTCTGAATTACAACCACCTTTCTAGCCTCTGATTATCCCCGATAATATAGATTAATATTTCATAAATAATTATCTTGTCATATACTTTATTCGTGTAAGGTTCGTTTAACTTTTTAAACAATCTCTTGTGTTATATTTTTATTCGTGGTGTAACTCTTTGGTTCTTATTTTGATGGACGTGTTTTCAAGTGTCGTTACTCGGGCATACAAGTCCAACAAATGATCCTAATTATACAATGACCGGGGAGGCCGATACTTCCAGCACTCGGAGATCTCATGCTCCTCTTCCTGATCTGGAATTATTTTTATATAATGTATATATTATATCTTCAACAAAAGGCTAATCATTTTTTAATGTTTATAGCTTGATGCCTTAAAAGGAAAACTAGAAGTAGTGGAGGCACGGAACGCTGAGGTGCTGAGATAGAGCGCCAAGATCCTGGCAAGGGACGCAGAGGTGGAGTTACTATGGAAGGAGCGGGAGGCTGACCGGAATGTGATGCAACTACTCCAATCGACCATCATAGAAATGTTGGCCCGACAACACTTAGGACGACACCACCCCATTTATATATATAGAAAGAGAAATATATATATATATATATTTTTTTTTTGAAAATAAAATTAATTAGCGAGTCAACGTTAACCAACTGCGAGACATCATAATCAATTTCATTTTGTCATAGTAGAACTTATTTAGTGTATAATCAAACACCCATACAGTACTAAAAGTTTTTAAATAGAAAAGGCCGCCATATAATGCGTGGAATTAGTATCTGTTTGAACAATAATAACAATAATAATAACATAATGCAAGTGTATTAATTAAAAAACAGGTTGTTTCACTTCCTATAAATTTGATGATACTCTATGTTGTTGATCACATCATTTATCAGTTAATAGTTCACCTGATTAACCATGGCTGATTTCCAGGCCTACTTCTTCAACTTTCTCATATGGCTGATCCCAGCCACCTTGATCCTAGCATTCTACAAATCTACTCGTGCCAAATCTAATCTTCCACCAAGCCCCTTTGCGCTTCCGATCATCGGACATCTACATCTTCTTTCTCCAACGCCTCATCAAGCTTTTCACAGGCTTTCTCTCCGATACGGTCCAGTTTTTCGGCTCATGATGGGCTCTGAACCTTGTGTTGTTGCTTGTTCACCAAAAACAGCCCAGGAGTTCCTTAGAACCTATGAAAATGCCTATTTAGATCGACCCCGAAACTCAGCCATTCTTTACCTAACTTACGGATCAAAAGATTTCGCCTTTGCTCCATACGGATCCTATTGGAGATTCATGAAGAAGATAATCATGTCAGAGCTCCTAAATGGTGCAACAATTGACTCCCTCCTTCATGTTAGGCAAGATGAGATTAATCGTTTTGTAAAATCATTATCTCAAAAGGCCAACATTGGGGAGGCGGTACATATTAATGCGGAGTTGGTGAAGGTGACTAATAATTTGATATCAAGATTACTTTTGAGTGAAAGATGTTCTGAAAATGAAGGCGCGGCGGATGACATAAGGAAATTTGTTTTCGAGATAACTGAGATAGTTGGTACCTTCAACATCTCAGATAACATACGGTTACTTAAGGGTCTAGACTTGCAGGGATTTGGTAAGAGGGTAAAGGACAATCATAGGATGTTTGATGCATTGATGGAGAGGATTATTAAAGAGCATGAAGAGGCAAGAATGCAGGGTTTACAATCTGAAGGGAAGGACATGCTCAGCATTTTACTGGACATTGCAGAAGATGAAACAAAAGAGATACGTTTGACAAAAGAGAATATCAAATCCTTCATTCTGGTAAGAATAAATCAAGCGGCCGGTAATATATCGAATTCTTTTTATAAGAACACTGTTTTAAAAATAATTATGACAACTTGGGTCCTTTGGTAGGGTTTGAGAAATGGGTTATTCGCTATCTAAGATATAAGACAAAACTCTCAAACATTGGTTTGATATATTAGTAACTCCAATTAAGACATAGAAGCGATTGGCCCGTTCCTCAAACCCCACCAAAGAAAAACCCTAGTTGTCATCACTTATTTTCAAAATCTAAAACAAATTCATGATATCTCCATGTATTTTTGTTGTTTGTATATATGTGCAAATATTAACCTATCTATCCTATCATTCCAGAATATATTCATTGCAGGAACAGATAATGCAGCGCTTATCCCAGAATGGGCTTTATCCGAACTCATTAATAATCCAAACATCATGAGAAAAGCAATAGAAGAAATAGATAATGTGGTTGGCAAAAACAGACTTTTACAAGAATCAGATATACAGAACCTTCCATATCTCCACGCAATTATCAAGGAAACATTACGTCTCCACCCACCTGTCCCAATGATTCCAAGAAAAGCAACCGAAGATCGAACAGTAGCAGGTTACCATATTCAAGCAAACACTGATATTTTTATCAATGTGTGGGCCCTCGGTAGAGACCCAGACTATTGGGAAAACCCCCTTGAATTCAGGCCTGAAAGATTTCTAGAGAAACACATGGATGTGAGAGGACAACACTATGAGTTGTTGCCATTTGGGAGCGGGAGGAGGATGTGTCCAGGGACTTCATTAGGATTACAGATGGTCCATGCAACGTTCGGTGCTATGATTCAGTGCTTCGAGTGGAAAGCAGGGAAAGATGGGAATCTTACTAGCGTTGATATGGACGAGAAACCTGGTTTCAACCTTCCTAGAGCTAAGCCTTTGGTTTGTGTTCCTGTGGCTCGACTTGATCCGTTCCCGTTGCCGATTAATCAAGTCATGGGCTGAGTTTGAGTCACGCCAGTTTTATACACTGCTTTTTTGATTTCTCGTTGTTTATTCTTGTTTAATAAGTTGCGTCCCTGCATCAAATAAAAATACCAATTTCCTGTTGTAGAACTTTCTTACATATGTTTAAGGATACCCAAGTTATGTATTGCACTACTAGCAAATGGCTCGTTTCCTACCCCAAATTCCGTCGGAAATTCGTAGCAAACAACCGTTTCCGACAGAAATATTTTGTCGAAAAAGGCCTTTGGGAGAAACTCAGATTCCGACCAATCTCCATGAAAATTCCGGTTCAGTATTTCTAACCAAGTTCTGACCAAAAGATTTCCAACAATTATTTCCAACCATTTTCCAACGAAATTAGGGTTCAATTTTAGTGAACAAAAACATTTTTAATAAAAAAACATTATAAAAAACGAAATAATGCAAATTTTTTCAGTTTAAAATGCAAAGAACCAAATACAAATTCTGTTTACAAAATGCAATACATTTATCAAATCATATTTACAAAATTCAATACAACTGTCAAATCATGTTTACAAGTTCAACCACAAAGACAATTAAAATAAACGATGCATTTGGTGGAGGATTGCCGGGATGATAATAAAATTGTCTCCGCCATTTGTTGCCTCAATGTTTCCCTCATTTGTTATTGCGCGCTTTGAGTCGAGTATCATATCCACTTTGCTGAGTTTTTAACACTTCCATTTGGGATCACAATTACCGCACCTAATTTTTTTAAAATTAACATAATAATAGTAAAAAAGATGATATATAATTACTGAACAAACAATTTATTAAATACATAGACATATATATACACACATTAACATACATACACATACAAAGACATCTGTCACACCCCGACCGATGGCGGAATCATCGGGGCGGGACATGTAGACTGTTCATAGCACATGGTTGACTAAATTGAAATATATTAAAGTCAAATTTCCATTACAAATAATCCAAGTACAAACCAAATTCAAACAAAGAAACATAAAACAACTCATAGAATTCTTGATTTAAATTGCTAAGTCCAAATCCTATATTGAGCACGTCTTGAATCATTCTCACATATTAGGGCCTGAAACATGAATAAAATAAAGTCAACTAAAAAGTTGGTGAGTATAACACAGTTGTATATAGATAGCATATAATTGAAAACAAATCCTTTACAAAACATGATAAAATAAGGCATTTATGGGGAGCAGCTATTGTGTAATCAAGTACAACCAAACCTTTGTAACTAGTATGCAAATTGTGTTGTCGGTATCAATCACCTCCACTTGGGTGGGTTTGTCAGACTCAATAGATCTATCATTGAAAACCGTCGGCTTGTATAGTTAATGATTGCACATAAGTTTTCACAAAGATTAGCACAACTAGCACTCGGGCACAAAGCTCAAATTTTGCACATATGTATGTAAATAAGATTTTGCACTTGTGTTGTTTGTGTAAATGTAATGTGTAATGTGTATAAAGTTCATGTTCCACCCCAAAAGTGTAAAAGAGTAAAAAGGGGTTGTGAATACTCACTTGGTATGCAGGTGTAGCTAACAAAGAGTATAGATAAAATAAGAATCCTTGATACGCACGAGTTAACCTAGATAATAATGTATATTGAATCAAATATGTGCACAAAGTTTAAGTCTAAAAATGAAGGTTGAATTTGTGTATAAAACTATTGATTTGTATTTAAAAGTATTGAATAACATATATAAAGTTTTGAAGTAAATATTTTTGAAACATTTTGATTAAGGTTGGGAATTTAATAATAAAATAGAATATTTATAAAATCATTGATTATGAAAATAAAGTATGTGTTAAATATAATTTAATAAATAAATAAATGATTATAGTTTATGAAATAATGTAAATATTGATTGTAATTAAGTATAAATAAATAAATGATTTTTGTTTAAATATGAATTTAATGTGTGTATGGTGAATCACACGACGAATTTTATAACTAAATTATTAAATAATTATTATTTAATTTAATTAGTTATTCAAACTCAAAACCTAGTTTAATTATTTTAGAACTATTTATTTAAATTTCTCATTTTATAAAACACCTCATTCAAGTACGAACCGTTAATACTTACCACTCCAACACTTGTCACACACAGCCGATTCAATCCTAGACTTGACCCTAGACTATTGTGCATGTTATTAATATAGATTCATATACCTTACACTCTAGGTTAACGTTGTAAGTTACAAGGATCACTTTGCTACCTAGTGTCTTGTGCTAGCTACATCTTGAATACAGGTGAGTTTTACATAGCCCCTTTTTCACTGTTTTTACATTTTGGGGTGAAACATGATCACAACTTACAATGATTTACATAAACTATACAATACAAATCCACTTTACAATTTGTGTGCAATTTGAGCTTTATGTTTGAGTGCTAGGTGTGTTAACTACTTATTTGCAATTACATGTACAATCATTAACTAACCAAGCCGACGGTTAACAATGATAGATCTATTGAGTCTGACAAACCCACCCAGATTGGGGTGATTGTTACCGACAACACAATTTTTGCATGCTAGTTACAAAGGTTTGATTGTACTACCTGGTTACACAATAGTGACTCCCCATAAATGCCTTGTTAATCATGACTTGTATGGATTTGTTTACACACAACACTTTGATACTATTTAGAGTCAAAACCTATGTATGCTCACCAACTTTTTAGTTGACCTCGTTTTCATCATGTTTCAGGTACAAATGTTTGAGTTGAACAAGCTTGCTACACTTAGGACGTGGACCTAGATATTTAAAAGAAAATGTTATGTATTTTTCATTTTTCATGTACATGTCGAATCTTATCGAAATGAAATGTGATGATTAAGCATATTACAATCTAGTCAACCATGTGCTCATGAACAGTCTACTTGTCCCGCCCCGATGTTTCCGCCGTCGGTTGGGGTGTGACAGATTGGTATCAGAGCCAGGTTGACTAAAATTGCACACATATACACATACAATCGCATACACATATACATATAAATACAAATACAGTCATACAGATACACATATACGTACATGCACATACACATACAAACATACATATACATACACACATATACACATACACATTAATAATAATAATAATAAATAATAGTAATAATACCTCAAGTTGTGACCACTCGTACTCAACATATGATGGGGCAGACCCAGAGATGAAGATGGCATCCCGGTCACGAAGAAAGAAGATCCGAAGATCCTAGCTCGAATATCTGTGTGCAAGCCCACAACTTCACATCATCCCCTGGATTTTGAGTGAGACGTCCTCCCTTCACTTCTCGACCATGGCTCTCACATACACCTCCTACTATTTATCAAACAACACAATTATTATTGTACTAAAAGTTGATACAACAATTATACAAAATGATAAAGATAACTTACATATACTTTTTTTGATTGAGCAGTACAAAACTCTGCCCCCTCTATGCTATCATCATGTTGTCGAGTAATGTGGGTATCAAAGAAGAGTTCCTTAAATGTGGGTTTCAGGTAGAATTTTCTTTTCCTACATAAAGCATGTAGTATAATTAATCTACTGTCTGCTAATCATACTGAATTCTTGCTTCAATAGTCCCTGGTGATACTGAGAGAACCTCTTTGCAACATATCACCATGTCATGTTCGAACGCTTTAGTGATAGTAAATATTTAACGCTAATGTAATGCTTATCATTAACGGTGACCGAGTGTATATGTGTGTAGGGGCATTATCAACGGCATCATAACATACAGGACCAGATCTACAAAACATTGGAAATGAGCCTAAACCGTCGGTACGATGAGAAGCGCAAAAATTTGCCTTGAGAAAGGCGAAAGTCGTTGATGGACGAGATTTGAGGCTTATATTCACTTCAACGTCATCATGCTACACCCTCCACCATGGATTTCACCGATTGATTGGCACGAGAGGATCGAGATGCTACTTATTACTTTAGTTTTGTTGGGATTAAACACGATCACACACGAACACGGGGTTTAACGTGGTTCAGTCCAAACTGACCTACGTCCACGGGTGACAACTAGGATATTCTTTATTAGAGGTGATACAAATTACATGTACAAAGTATTGTATTTATATAGACTAAACTAGGGTTAGGAAACTTAATCCCTAAGTAAACCCAATTAGGGCCCAAACCAATTAGGCTTAGTAACCGGGCGAGGGCCGGCTGCCCTTGACCTGTGCCTGCCCTAAATGGCCTATGAACCCAACAATCTCCCACTCGGAGGCCTTGAATGCTTTCGTCTGCTCTCCCAAATGTATTTTTGTAATCTGTCAACGGAACTTCATGCTCCTCCTAGTTACCACCGCCTTCTCATCAATTAACCTGAAGGCCCGTTGAAGCTCCCCTAAGCTTCAACTCATTAGTCACAACCAGTGACTCGTTCTCTGTCCCTGCCTGCTCCCACTGTAACGAACCCGTTACACTGCTGCCATCTGAAACATACTGAGAACCCACACTCTCCATTATAAGCAAGCAATCCACTGGAGAGACTTTTCTAGTCAGAATGCTGGTCTTCTTAACCCGTTATAGCACTAGATCTGTAACTGAAACACGATCTGTGCTCCTACTGTCACGATGCCCTCTACCTGGTTTAACCTTCCGAACTCGTTTATCCTGATTCTTCATTTTGACTTTGGGTTGCTCACTTGCAAAGCAAAACCTCTTCTGCCCACGAGATTCTGTGAACCGGACTTTGTTTTCTTTCTGAACCGGGATAACCTCTCTTTCGGACGGTATATTGACCATATAAAGCGAACCCCTCTTTCTTCCTCGAGCCATGACAAGATTACCTTTAACCACCTTCCACTGACCATTCCCAAACTTAACTTCGTGTCCTTGTTCATCCAACTGTCCGAAAGAAATTAACCATTTCTTCAAACTTGGAATTACCCTGACATCCTTCAAAGTCCATGAACCGGCTGAAGTCTTCAGATCTATGTCACCCGTGCCCGTAACCTCAAGAACATCGTCGTTCGCGAGTCTTACTTTCCCAAAATCCCCTTCTTTCAGATTCTTCAATGCTTCACTGCTATGGGTAGCATGGAATGAAGCACCAGAATACATCACCCATGAATCTATAACATCCTCTATGCAACAAACCAATGCGTCCTCTACTACAAGCTGATTCACCTCCTTTCTACCATCCTCTTCCTTAACACCCAGACACTGATTTCTAAAGTGTCCTTGTTCCTTACAGATCCAACAAGTTATATCATTACGAGTCCTAGACTGACTCCTCCTGCTGGACTTTGACCTACCCCTGTTTTGCCCCTTTTAGGTCTTTTCCCCTTTTCTTCAGTATCAAATCCCGCATTGCCTTGAATGTGAGTTTGGTAGTTCCAGATGAACTACTGACAGCTGTAACAGTACCTGACCAGCTTTCGGGCAAAGAAGACAATAGGGGGAGAGATTACACCTCATCCTTAAAGTTAATATCAACAGATTCTAACCGAGTAATAATATAATTGAATTCATTAATATGACCAGAAACAGAAAAACCTTCTCTCATCTTGGTGTTAACAAATTACCTGATGAGAAATACCTTATTGACTGCAGAAGGCTTCTCATACATGTCAGCCAGGGCTTTTAACATTCCAAAAGTGGTCTTTTCTTTGACTATGTTGTAGGCAACGTTCCTTGACAGAGACAGCCTTACTACTCCCAAGGCCTGTCTGTCTAAGAGGCTCCTGTCAACCTCCGACATCTTCTCTGGCTTTGCTTCCCATCCAATCATCGGAATATGTAAGCTCTTATGATAGAGCGTGTCTTCAATTTGCATTCTCCAGAATCCATAATCTTGTCCATCAAACGTCACTATCTTTACCTTACCTTCTCCTTCCATTGAAACAAACTTACCTAGTAGAACTGATCGAGTCAAGACCAGAACAGTGAACAAACACATCAGTGGCGGCGGCCTGAACTTGTTGCATGTTCTATTGGACAATGTCTATTCAACAAATCTCAAACAAAATCAGTAATAAACGCGTAAGATCACCGATAAAAGAGTTTACCGGATTTAGGGTTTAGCAGCTGCGGTGGACCAGGTCAACAACAGCGGTAGCAGCAGCAGAAACGGGACCGAAAATTATGTTCTGTCAGTGGCAGAAGAAAGCGAAGGACACAAGGGTTGTCGGCGGCTGAGACTCAGCGGCGGAACCCTTATCAGCAGCGACGTACGGTGGCAATCCGGCAACAGACTTCCGGCGGTGATTGCAAAACCCTAGCGGCGGCAGGTGGCGGTGGCAGCGGCGGCGGACAGCTCCTGGACGGCGGCAGAACCCTAGCAGCGCTAGGGTGGCGGCAGCAGGAGGGTGGCGGCGGCGAGAGATGGTTTCCGGTTTGTGTGAGGTAATCGAGAGCCAAGCTCTGATACCAGTTGTTGGGATTAAACACGATCACATACGAACACGGGGTTTAACGTGGTTCGGTCTAAACTGACCTACGTCCACGGGTGACAACAAGGATATTCTTTATTAGAGGTGATACAAATTACATGTACAAAGCATTGTATTTATATAGACTAAACTAGGGTTAGGAAACTTAGTCCCTAAGTAAACCCAATTAAGGCCCAAACCAATTAGGCTTAGTGATCGGGCTAGGGTCGGCTGCCCTTGACCTGTGCCTGCCCTAAAAGGCCTACTAACCCAACAAGTTTTAATCTGTTTACTTTATACTAATTTATGAGTACTTTTTGTGAAAGTTGTGGGACACTGAAACTGGAAGGCGAAGTCAAAGATCTTCAAGAAGTCAAAAATGGGCACTTCTTCTGCTATGTAATCTCTAAAGATCCATATTATACCATGACCGAGGAGGCCGGTACTTCCATCATCGTAGATCTCATGCTCCTCTTCCTGATCCAGTGGTATGGAATTATTTTTATATAATGTATTTATTGTGTCTTTAATAAAAGACTAATCATTTGTTTAATATTTGTAACTTGCTGTCTTAAAAGGAAAACTAGAACTAGTGGAGGCACGAAACGCTGATGCTGGCACGAGACCAAAGATGGAGTCACTACAAAAGGAGCGGGTGGCTGGTCGGAATATGATGCATCTACTTCAATTAACCATAATAGAAGTGTAGTCCCGACACCAACCCAAGATCCTCCCCTAGTTTGCTAGATTTTATTTTTGTACATATTTTGTTTTTAATTTTTTTTTATCTTTTATTAAACTAAAATTAAATACCGCGTCAACATTCACCTACTGCGACATATCATAACCGATTTCCATTTGTCATAGTAGAACTTAGAGCAAATTACAAATTACGTACTTTAAGTATTACCCAAATTTCGGAATAAGTCCTTTAACTAAGGAAATTACAAAAAACATCATTTATGTTTAAAAAACCATGCACGTTACGTCCTTTAGACTAACGGGTGTTAAATTTTACCGTTAAGTCAGGTCACGTGCCATGCACATGAGGGTATTTTGGGGTTTTCACACATCAAAGGACTATTCTTGTAATTTGGGGATGAAAGAGTCTGATTGGATTTATTACAAGAATAGTCCTTTGATGTGTGAAAACCCCAAAATATCTGCATGTGCATGACACGTGGCCTGACTTAACGGTGAAATTTAACGCTCATTAATCTAAAGGACGTAACGTGCAATGCTTTTTAAACATAAAGGATGTTTTCTGTAATTTCCTAAGTTAAAGGACGTATTCTGAAATTTAGGTAATACTTAAAGTACGTAATTTGTAATTTACTCTAGAACTTATTTAGTGTAACCCCATATATTAGTAAAAGTTTTTGAATAAAAAAAAAGGCCGGCGTATAATGCGTTGAATTTAGTATCTGTTTGAATAATAATAATAAGGATAATATAATGCAAGTGTATTAGTTGAAAAACATGTTTCACTTTCTATAAATCTGATGATACTCTATGTTGTTGATCACAACATTTATCAGTTAATAGTTCACCTGATTAACCATGGCTGATTTCCAAGCCTACTTCTTCAACTTTCTCATATGGCTGATCCCAGCCACCTTGATCCTAGCATTCTTCAAATCTACTCGTGCCAAATCTCATCTTCTACCAAGTCCCTTTCCGATCATTGGACATCTCCATCTTCTTTCTCCAACGCCTCATCAAGCTTTTCACAGGCTATCTCTCCGATACGGGCCATTTTTTCGGCTCATGATGGGCTCTGAACCTTGTGTCGTTGCTTGTTCACCAAAAATAGATCAAGAGTTACTTAAAACCTATGAAAATGCCTATTTAGATCGACCCTGAAACTCAGCCATTCTTTACCTAACTTTTGGATCAAAAGATTTCGCCTTTGTTCCATACGGATCCTATTGGAGATTCATGAAGAAGATAATCATGTCAGAGCTCCTAAATGGTGCAACAATTGACTCCCTCCATGTTAGGCAAGATGAGATTAATCGTTTTATAAAATCATTATCTCAAAAGGCCAATATTGGGGAGGCGGTACATATTAATGCGGAGTTGGTGAAGGTGACTAATAATTTGATATCAAGATTACTTTTGGGTGAAAGATGTTCAGAAAATGAAGGCGCGGCAGATGACAAGGAAATTTGTTTTCGAGATAACTGAAATACAGATAACATATGGTTATTTAAGGGTCTAGACTTGCAGGGATTTGGGAAGAGGGTAAAGGATTATCATAGGATGTTTGATGCATTGATGGAGAGGATTATTAAAGAGCATGAAGAGGCAAGAATGCAGGGTTTACAATCTGAAGGGAAGGACTTGCTCAACATTTTACTGGATATAGCAGAAGATGACACAAAAGAGATACATTTGACCAGAGAGAATATCAAAGCCTTCATTCTGGTAAGAATAAATTAAGCCCTGATATCTCGAATTCTTTTTAGAAGTACACTGTTTTCAAAAGGATTATGACAATATATAATAGGATGTTTGATGCATTGATGTTGTCTAATTTTAATTGGATGTGAATGATTCAAAAGATATGGACTCACATGGAGTAAAAAAGAGAAGATATGGATTGAAAGTATTAGAATTATCAGTTAGTTTTTATTTATTTAATTATGTTTGAGTTATGT
The DNA here is from genome assembly GCA_023525975.1 of Smallanthus sonchifolius. NCBI lineage: Eukaryota > Viridiplantae > Streptophyta > Magnoliopsida > Asterales > Asteraceae > Smallanthus > Smallanthus sonchifolius. Next base: position 110,502,936 of record CM042021.1, read on the forward strand.
TAGGACTAGTATTTAATTGGTTTAATAGTTTACGTGTTAGATTAGGATTAAGTTTATGTTTAGTTTAAATAGGATCTTGTAAACCTTTAAGGTAGAGTCTAGTTTTTTTTAGATCGAGTTCAATAAAAAGTGACAAACCTAAGTTTTGGTTTCAATCTGTGAGTTTTGTTCTGCGTTTTGCTGCTACTGTGCCTTTATAAGGAATGAGTTTTGTCTTTTCACTGTAAAAATCAGTATATCAGACCATAAATCTGGAACACTGGTTTAATATATTGGCAACGCTAATTAAGACATAGAAGCGATTAACCGTTAAGAACACCCTAGTTGCCATCATCATTTTTCAAAACAACCTACTTCTAAAACAATAATATCTCCATGTATTTTAATTGATCCTATGTATGTGCAAATATTAACATATCTATCTTGTCATTCTAGAACATATTCGTTGCAGGAACAGACAATTCAGCGCTTATCCGAACTCATTAATCATCCAAACATCATGAGAAAAGCAATAGAAGAAATCGACAATGTGGTTGGTAAAAGCAGGCTTTTACAATAATCAGATATACAGAACCTTCCATACCTCCAGGCAATTATCAAGGAAACATTACGTCTCCACCTACCTGTCCCAATGATTCCAAGAAAAGCAACCGAAGATCGCACAGTAGCAGGTTACCATATTCAAACAAACACTGATATTTTTATCAATGTGTGGGCACTGGGCAGGGACCTGAGTATTGGGAAAAACCCCTTGCATTCCGGCCTGAAAGATTTCAAGAGAAACAAATGGATGTGAGAGGACATCACTATGAGTTGTTGCCATTTGGGAGCGGGAGGAGGATGTGTTCAGGGGCTTCGTTAGGGTTACAGATGGTCCATGCAACATTCGGTGCTATGATTCAGTGCTTCGAGTGGAAGGCTGGGAAAGATGGGAATCTTACAAGTGTTGATATGGATGAGAAGCCTGGTTTCAACCTTCCTAGAGCTAACCCTTTGATTTGTGTTCCTGTCGCTCGAATTGTATGATCCCGTGGCCGCTTAGTCAAGTCATGGGTTGAGTTTGAGTCACACTAGTTTTATACACTTCTTTTGATTTTTTGTCATTTACGCGTGTTTAATAAGTTGCATGCCCGTATCAAATAAAATTACCAATTTCTTGTTATAGAACTTTGTTACATATTTTTAAGGATACCCAACCTACGTATCGTACTACTAGAAAAATGGCTCGTTTCCTATGCCAAATTTCATTAGAAATACATAGCAAATGTCCGTTTCGACAAAAAAAATATTGTCGGAAAAATGCCTTCGGAAGAAACGGTAGATTCCGACCAATTTCTGATGAAAATTACGGTTCAGTATTTCTGACAAAGTTCCGACAAAAAGATTTCCGACAAATGTTATTTCCAACCATTTTTCGACCAATAAAACCGACCATTTTCCAACAAAAATTAAGGTTCAATTTTTTTGACCAAAAACGTCTTTAATGCAAATCTTTTCTGTTTACATTGCATGGAAAACCAAATACAAATTATGTTTACAAGATGCAATACAATTATCAAATCGTATATACAAAATCCAATACAATTATCAAATCATGTTTACAAGTTCAATCACGAAGAACATAAACATAAACTATGCATTAGGTTGAGGATTTTCGGGATCGTTACAAAATTGTCTTAGATACTCAGCCATTTGTTGTTGCAATGTTTCCCTCATTTGCCGGTGCATCACTTCGAGTCGAGTATCATATCCACTTTGCTGAATTTGTAACCCTTCCACTTGGGATTGCAATTCCCGCACTTAAAAATTTCTTAAAACATACATAATAATTAGTAAACAAACGATATGTAATCAATGAACAAACAAATTATCAAATACACAGACATATACTTCCACACACACATACACATGTTCACATACATACACATACACATACACACACATATGCACATACACATACACACATATGCACATACAAACGCATACACATACATATAAATATAAATACACATAACATACGTATATACTACATGCACATACACATACAAACACATGCACATATACATACACAAACACATTAACAATAATAATAATAAGAATAATAAAGAAATTAATAAATAATAGTAATAATACCTCCTATTGTGACCATTGATGGTGCAGATCCGGAAGATGAAGAAGGTGTCCCGATCACAAAAAAATGAATATCTGAAGATCCTAACTTGAATATATGTGTGTTTCCTCCTTAGCATCATCCCCTAGATGCTGAGTAGCATCTTCTCCATACTTCTCAACCATGGCTCTCAAATACTCCTCCTACAATTTATTAAAACAACACAATTGTTAGTATACTAAAAGTTGATACAATAATTGTACGAAAATAATAAAGATAACTTACATATACTTTTTCTGATTGAGGAGTACAAAACTCCGCCCCCTCATGCATCATATTGTCCAACCCAAGATCTAGTAAAGTGGGTATCAAGGAAGAGTTCCTTAAATGTGGGTTTCTGGCCCAATTTTCTTTTTCTACATAAACATAGAGTATAATTAATCTAATATGTGTTAAAGTAAAACAATTACGAAAATTTATAAATATGACTAGCATACAAAGCGGATATGATGCTCATCATATCCCATGGACCCACCTATATGCGAGGATATCTCACCAGAGTTATCGGCGTTGTTGCGGTTACTTCTCCCGCTCTAGGACCTCTTGCGCTACGCATTCGTGTCCCAACCACTACAACAATATCACCCTATCCCGACGATTTTTTTTGACCCTATAGAGACGACTTGTCGTCGCTATAGGATATACCGACGACATGTCGTCGGTATTGCTTCGTCTCAATAGGTGAAAGTTGTCGTCGGTATAGGTGTCGTCGGCATAGGTCGACCTATACCGACGACATGTCGTCGGTATAGGTTTTAATTAAAAAATTCAAAAAAGAAATTGGAAATAGCCTATACCGACGACATGTCGTCGGTATAGATTTTGGACTTATCCGGACGACAAGTCGTCTGGATAGACCCAACTTATACCGACGACATGTCGTCGGTATAGGCTATTTCCAATTTTTGTAATTAAATTTGAAAAATACCTGTCGTCGGTATAGGGTTTTCTGTATTTTTTTAATTTTTATTAAATTTTCAAAATTTTCCAGAAATATTTAATTTCTAATTACCAAAAACTGCAAATCAGATAATTCAAACCATTCAAAAATTGAAATCCGAAACATATTGTTCGATACAGAAACATGTTCGACACACAAATCAAATATTTAAACATTAAGTTGTCCGACACACAAATTCCTAAATTACATACACAAACACAATTCCATACATAAACATAATCAAAATTCATACAAACACACATACACAAATATATACCTACATATTATATACAAACATACATATATAAATGCCTAAATTCCCAAATTACATACACAAACACAATTCCATACATAAACATAATACAAATACATACAAACACACATACACATATAAATGCCCAAATTACATACACAATTCCATACATAAACATACATACAAACATACATATATAAATGCCCAAATTCCCAAATTACATACACAATTCGATAAATAAACATACATACACATACACAAACAATTGTCAAACAATTAGTTTCAAATAGCTTGAAATCCTCAAACAATTGTCAAATAATAAATGCCCAAATTTCCCAAATTTTCATCTAAACCTAATTTAATCCCAAATTTTCATCTAAACAATATACATACAAACATACATCCAAATTCCCAAATTTCATCTAAACCTAATTCACATCTAAACCTAATTTCATAATAAAATTTCATAAATATTTATAAAATCATACATCTAAATCATATATACATACATACAAAATAAATACAACAATATACATACAAACATAATCTAAACATAATTTATAAAAAAATTACTAACCAAGTTTGCAAATATCTTCGAATAGCTTGAAATCCTCAAACAATTGTCAAAGCTTCAAACACCTAACAAAAAACAAAGAAATTAACCAAAAAACCTAAAAATTTTGATTTTATGGTCAAAATTGAAACATATATGTTAACTAACCTTAAAATCCGAGAGATTAGTGAAAATTGCTCCACAAAACACACCAAAACTGCGAAATCGCCACAGAGAAAGTATGAGATAATTTTTGAAGGTTTTGGGTGAAAATGGGAAGCAGAAAGCTGGATTCTGTGTTTAATCGCGCTGAGCCCTATACCGACGACATGTCGTCGGTATAGGCTACAAAGTCGGCGCAATGCCGGTATAGGATTCGTAAGGTTTTGACTGGTCAATAAAGTATAAAAACCTATACCGACGACATGTCGTCGGTATAAGGCATTTTAGAATTTTTTTAATTTTTATTTAAAATTTTTTTTGACCGAAGAAATGTTTATTATATTAAAAAAACAAAAATAAAATCAAAATAACCTTATACCGACGACATGTCGTCGGTATAGGGTTTTCCCCAATAATTCATTGGGTGCCATTTTTCCCTCCATCTGGCTCAACCCTGTACCGACGACATGTCGTCGGTATAGGGTGTCCCTGACAAAATTTTGGTTTTGACCTATACCGACGACATGTTTTCGGTACAGGGTAACCTATGCCGACGACAATTGTCGTCGGTATAGGCGGCGTCGGCATAGGGTCTTTTTCTTGTAGTGAACCCTGTAAGGAGTAAACATATATGTATGATAATATAAAAGGCAATAAAGTATTACATAAAAGTAATGTATTAACTCGCTTAATGAACACAACTCACGTGTGTCAGTAGTCGAAATTATCTTCTTTTTCTCAGATAAAAAACCCGGCTGCCCTTGCCAAAATGAACATTGCGTGTCTCTTGTGCAAAATCAGGAAAGTATGAATCAAAATTGTTCCAGGCGTGACCTAATAGGATGACTCATCTTTTCCGTTTTCTACGATCAACTGTGTACCAAGTCAAATGTTCAGTCGTCTTCTTTGAATTGAACAATCTTTGAAGACCTGGTCCAATAGGCATGTAGGTCATCACCAAGTTAGGCTCCTTGCTTATATCTGTCTACATTACATACTTTACAACGATCCAGATCAAAATATTATTCATTGAATAGCATGCAATGGTTTTGTCTTACATGAATCTGTTATGACATCAACTCTAGTGGCTTCAACATTTTCTTAGTCTCATAAAAGTTTCAATGTAGCTTCTCATCATCGGGTAGACTGTATTTGAATATTGTATATATGACCCCAAACCCGAGAGGTCTCACACATTGTATTTACTCATTAACATATAGTTCTTAAACCTTGAAATCATTAACGCAGTAGAAAATCATTCATCACATCACAACATGTCCATAAAATAAAACATAAACATTGTCTTAACAATGTTCATAATTCATAACATAACGTGATGCCAAACTTCTTGGATGACCGGGTAACTCTTCATTGCTTAGCCAAGTAGCCATGCATTTTCTTTTCCTACACTTAACCTGAATGTAGTTGTTTATGCATTGTGTTCTTACATTTTCATACCATTTGCGTGTTGATTCATAGTGTAGTTAGCCGGTTATCTTCACCCACACTATTTCTATCATCTGTTTCACCACCATACACACAGTTTCCGCCTGTGTGTGTGTAATCGATCAAATCAGTGATTTCAAGTTAAATCTGGACCTACAATATACATGACACACTCGTGCAATCATTAAATATATACAAGCCAACGGTAGCATTGATAAATCTATTGTGTCTGACAAACTCACCTAGGTAGGGTGTTTGTTACCAACAATACATTAGGGAAACCTGCGTGTTATGCATCAGTCACAATGTTTGAATGTGCACTTAGTTTAACTATAGATTCTCCATAAATGCCTTATATACCATGTATCATATGAATTGTATAAACTTTGAAATCTATATGTGGTGTCAAAAGCTATGTATGCTCACCAACTTTTTAGTTGACTTTGTTTTTATCATGTTTCAGTTCCGAATATTTAAGTATGATCAAGTTGCTTCACATAAGTTTTGAAGACCTAGAATTTTAATGAACTTGTTTATGTAATTTTTAATTCTTGTAATGTGGGATTTGACTATTTGATTTATGAAATGAAATTTGGTTATGTAAATATTTCAACCTTAGTAAACCATGAGCTTATGAACAGTCTACATGTCCCGCCCCGACGTATTCCGCTGTCGGTTGGGGTGTGACATTGATCATCGAGATGACATTCGGCATTGTGAAATTCCAATCACCATAAACCGTAATCGGACTGCCGTTAGTGGCTTTGAGATGTATCATCTTTCGCTTACATATTATTTGTGCTTCGTTGGCAGCTAACCAATCCATTCCCACACTATGTCAAATCCTCCTAAGGTTAGAAGGTACAATCTAGAAGAAAACTTATGGCCCTCTATTTCTATCATGCAATCGTCAATCATACGGATGACCACTGAGTTTCTACCCACATCAATTTCTACGCTAAAGGCCATAACGAAGTTGGTGATTGTGAAGTTTAGTTTGCGACTAAAATCATTTGATATAAAGCTTTTGCTTGCACCAGAATCAAATAAAATAGTAGCATGTTCATCATTAACTAGGAACGTACCTGATACAACATCAGGGTTTCCTCTGGCTTCCTCCTTAGTCAGGGCATAAGCCCGTGTCCTAGACTTCGGCTGTTCCTTCTCCCCTTCTTTCTCTTTTCTCGAACCAGATTGTCCGACTTTCCTGCAATCCTTAGTTGCGTGTCCCAACCATCCACAGCTCTGGCACTTAATGCAGTCCTACAATCTCGGGAGTAGTGACCAGCTTTTCCACACTTGTAGCATATTGTAGAGCCAGCCAAACAATCATTGCGGTGTTGTTTCCCGCATTTCAAGCAAGTTTCGCTCTCATCAACTCTCGGCTTCTTAGCCTCGGTTGTGACAACTCCCTTTCCTGTCCCCCTAGACGGGTTTTCCCACTTTCTCTTCTGTGTCTCGGGTGTTAGGTCCTCATTTGCATAATCGTTGTAGACAATCCCACTCAGATTCACTACCGACTCGAAGGTCGAGGTTAGGTTAGCTTTCACATGGACTCGGACCCTCTGTGGCAGACCCTTAACATAGTACTTGATCAGTCGGTCTTCAGTTTCTACCAGGTGGGGTACCGGTCGGGCTAATTCATTGAATCTGGAAGTGTATTGGCGATGAGTCCTGTTGCCAGCCTTGAAGTTTAGTAACTCGTTCTCCACCCGATCAATCTCGTTCTAGGGACAGAACTTTTGGATTATCAGCTTTTTTAGATCTTCCCAAGTCATCCTTTTGAGAGCGGTCGACGTCTTAGTCCTCTGAATGTTCCTCCACCAACTCAGTGCTTCGTTGGTGAAAGAGTGAGCAACATACTTAACAGCATGCTCGGGTCGACACTCGCTTATGTTGATTACACCATTCATCCTCTCGATCCATTCAAACGTAGCCACCGAATCCTTATTTCCATCAAACTTGGGCGGGTCACCGTCCTTAAATCCGATGTAGGTACACCCTCGGGTGTTCAGTCCCACAGTCACCTCGTCCCCATCACTATCATACACTTTCTCCTCATGGATCTTTTCCTCTTCCTCCTTGCTCTTCTTAAGTGTCTCATATAACAAATCAGGCAGTACGTCCTTCAGAGTCAATACAATCTCATGGGCGATAGCACCCCTGACTTCGGGTTTCAGTGTCAGAGAGCCTTTATTTCCGTCTCCTGGTGAACATTTGTTTCGTGCACGCTCTCAGTGTGTTCCACGTGCACTTTCCTCTTCCTCCAGTCTTCGGTTCACCGGTGGTCTACCGTCTCAGCCAGTGCGACCGCCTCGGCGTCCAGTTCCTCCTCTACAAGCCATAGTTTTTTTTCTAGATTTCATGATAAGTAAAAGGGTATACATCAATGTCATTCCTTCAGATAATAGTTTAGAACAGTACGAGCAAGGTAAATTCTTAATTACAATGACCGGTTTGTAACTAATAATTTGTTTTGCTTTTCGCGTTCAAAACTCTTCACGTCAATAGTGACTTTGACATCTAAGCGTTCTAAGTTAAGGCATCTATCCCTAACTATAGGCGATAATGTTACTACTTACTTACTGTGTTGGCGTTGGCTACCCAGAGTGACATCCGTGCGTTGGTCCCATTATCAGCTTGAGTCCAGACATTTAGGGATGTCTGAATCTCTCAAACTATTGCTCTAATACCAACTTGTAAGGCCCATTTCCCGGGTGACCTCACTCGTTGGATTTACTCATAAACATAGTCATCAAATGCCGAACTTAAAATTTAAAACATCAAAGTAGCGGAAGCATACATCAGTCGATTACATAACATAGCAGCGGAAGTCTTTAACATCAAACATAAACGTTGTCTTAACATGAAATTTAAGTAAATGGGATGTCAGTCTTAACTCTATTAGATATGGTTCGATCAATGATGTGTCGTACAAACCTCCCACAATCCTTCTAGAGTTTTGCTCTTGAGACTGCCACAATAATCATAAATCTAGCTCATACAAAGAAGGTGGACAAAACGCCTTATCAGATTTGGCATGGGGAGAAACCCAAAGTGTCCTACCTTAGGGTTTGGGGATGTAACGCATACGTTACAAGTGAATCTACGGATAAACGAAATCCCCGTGGCGATTGTTTTCGTCGGATACCCTAAAACAATCGGTTACTACTTCTACAATCCTGCTGAAAATCGAGTTTTCATTAAACGCAGAGCTACTTTCTTGGAGAAAGAACTTCTTGCGAGAGGGATTAGAGATAACCGTCCGGATATAGATGAGATCCAAGAACCACAATCTGAACTTGCCGTTCAGCATGAGACTGCTGAATCTGAATCTAGAAATGTTCAAGATTCAAATGTGACACAAACTGTTCGCAGAAGTGCTAGGGATCGTCATGAACCTGACCGGTATATCGGGATTCACCAGATTGACGACATCCTGGTAATTGATAAGGTAAAGCGCACTAGTTACAAATATGCAATCTTAGATTCTAGTTCTAAGAAATGGCTTGAAGCCATGGATGCTAAAATCCAATCTATATACGACAACCATGTATGGGACTTGGTTGACCTTCCTCCCGAAAGTCGGACCAAAGGAAGCAAGTGGATTTTCAAGAAGAAAATCGACATGGATGGGAATGTGCAAACCTTCAAAGCAAGGCTGGTAGCGAAAGGTTTTACTCAGACTCAAGGAATTGATTATGATGAAACCTTCTCGCAGTGGCCATGCTTAAGTCTACTAGGATCTTGCTTGCCATTGTCGCGTGATATGACTACGAGATATGGCAAATGGATGTCAAAACCACGTTCCTTAATGGACATCTTACTGAAGATGTCTATATGGTTCAACCAGAAGTTTTTGAAGATTCGAAGAATCCTAATAAAGTATGCCAGCTAAACAAATCCATTTATGGATTAAAACAGGCATCCAGAAGCTGGAATCTTTGCTTTGACCAGAAAATCAAAGAGTTTGGTTTTGTCAAGAACGAAGATGAACCGTGTGTCTACAAGAAGGCAAGTGGGAGCCATGTGACTTTTCTGATTCTGTATGTAGATGACATACTACTCATTGGAAACCATATCCTATGCTAAAAGACGTAAATTCTTGGTTAGGTAAATGTTTCGCAATGAAAGATCTTGGTGATGCTGCTTATATTATGGGGATAAAGATCTATAGAGATAGATCAAAGCGGCTTATTGGTTTAAGTCAAAGTATATACATTGATAAGGTAATTCACCGCTTTTTCATGCAAGATTCTAAGAGAGGGTCTTTGCCTATGGTACATGGAACCATACTGAATAACAAACAGTGCCCTCAGTCCCATGAGGACAAGAAGAAAATGGAAAAGGTTCCATGTGCTTTTGCAATTGGGTCCATCATGTATGCCATGCTATGTACTACGCTGACGTATCGTATGCTTTAAGCATGACAAGCAGATATCAACAGAATCCTGGTGAGAGTCACTGGATAGCTGTGAAGGACATCCTTAAATACTTGAGAAGAACTAAGGACATGTTCTTTATATATGGAGGACTGGAAGAAGAACTAGATGTTAAATGTTACACTGATGCTAGCTTCCAGACTGATCGAGATGTTACTCAATCTCAAACGTGATTTGTATTTCTTCTGAATGGTGGTGCGATCTCTTGGAAAAGTATTAAGCAAAGTGTTGTTGCTCAATCCATCACTGAGTCAGAATACATTGCTGCTTCGGAAGCTGCAAAGGAGGCTGCTCGGATAAAGAAGTTCATTACTGATCTTGGAGTAATGCCTAGCATTCAGAAACCAATCGAGATACTGTGTGACAATACTGGTGCCATTGCTCAAGCTAAGGAACCAAGGTCATACCACAGCACGAAGCACATACTCAGAAGATTTCATTATATGCGCGATATATTGGAATGGGGAGACATCGTGTTAAACAAAGTTCTCACAGATCAGAATCAAGCCTACCCGTTCACTAAGCCTATGCCTCATTCTAAACCTGAGGAGCATGCTGACAAGATAGGCCTTAGATTTGCTAGACAGTGGGTTTGATCTGTATTTAGTATTTGATGTTTCCGAACAGTACAATGGCATTAGTTTTTATATTTGATTTAATGGTTAAATGCATTATTATTAGATGTTACTGTGTTCGATAGTTTATATGTTTTAGAAATCCTTGAATATATAGATTATTCTAAATGTTCGTAGTCGATCAGATTCATGGGAATCAATCTGAACGTAAGACTACTGTGAATCAGATGGTTCGTTCATTGTGAATGAAAGACCAAGAAGTTGGAAACCATATTCATGGATAATTATTAGAGAATAATTATTGGACGTAGCTCGTTTCAAAACTATCTTCATATATCAATGTCTTGAGATGTTTTGAATAAAGTAAGATCTGTTGATCCTCGACCCGAGGCACTTACTAGAACTAACTCTGACTAAAGGCTGTTCTTTGATCTTATCTAGCGTTGTACCTTAATAGGCAGTAATAAGGGTATGATTAGGAGTAATCTGAAGTTTAGTGGGAGTTGTACGTGGCCAAAGGAATTATGTTCTTCTTTAATTAGGAGTTTGGACATTCTGGCGCCCTCGTTGATTCAAGTTGGTGTGAAATGCATGGTCATGCTCAAACTAAAGAGTAGTTTGTTTAGACCACTTTGAATTGGAGAACGAGAACAAGAATAGTTGAACGTTATATGAGAAGTGAATTGTATCCATGTCTCATGTTCAACGAACGACCTAAACAGAAAGGACACATTTGCTTACTAGGACTGTTAGACTTGGTAAAGTAAGTTTACTTGCACACAAGGAAATAGTTTAACGATTGTAAATACGTCACACCTTGCAAGGGGCAGTAAGATGCAGCTAGACATCCACCACTGTCTACGTTGAACCGATCAATTGAAGAATCGACAAAGTGGGAGATTGTTGGATATATGATGTCCGATCGTCAATTAAGTCAACGTTACTAACGAGGTACAATCCACAGAGTTACACCTTAGACAACGAACAAACATATACTATTTAATTGTTAAATATTATTCACGAAAGTCGGATTTATTAAACGGTGAAATAAATATTTAGAGAAATATTTATCGGAGATTGAGATAATTAATTATCTGATTAATTAATTATTTATGGGGAATACAAAGGTTATATTTTACTGATTATTAGTAATTAGTAAAATACAAAGGTTAATAATTAAGCAGTTAATTATTATTGGGTATTAACTGTTCATATCTCAGGGCCCGGTGTGTAAGTTACAGGTTTATAAAAATAACATTAACTTTAACCCTAAAACCTAATTGAGAATCTAGCCACAAAGATAATTTCGAAACCCCTCCCCTTCCCCTCTCGGTTCGCGTGTGACACCACCACCGCCAGACCGCCGTGAAGCCAACGCCGCCGCTGCCATCGCCGGGCTCCCCTCAGCGCAACCGTGTGACGGTTTGCTGCAGGTTTCGTGTACAAGTCAACTAGCGTGACGTTCGTTGTACTAAAGTGTTTCAGATCTGGTTATCGTCAAATGTATAATATCTGAACACCCTATGGTTGGTTATTTAATATTGTTTATACGCATGTAATCGGATCACTGAAATGAATCCAGATCTGATCTGTTTGTTGTACCATTAAATCGCTTCCGCTAAAATATATCTGATTTATTCATTTAAAAGGTTTAAATAATTATTGTTTTAAAAGTTAAAACTTGTACCATGATTTCCAACATTATTGGTAACATAAGATGTCTATTTGCATTCATCATCTCCATATAAAAAATCCCTTAACAAGTTTCAGCACACAAATTTATCCATATGGAGAACATGTTAGTGCTTCTAATGCTTAATTTACTGGACTGTTATTTCATTTTACTGGTTTAGGATAGGTGTCAACATATTATTAGGAATCTAATCCTTGACACAGTGACGTTACGATTACTAGCTTCATTCAAGTTTATAAATACCGAGGTTTTAGTCGTCGAAATTGTTCGAATTCACATAAACAAAATTTATCGAATACATATCAGAGTTATTACCTGGATTGATGAGTTAAAAGAAACAGAACAAATGCGAATGCTTGAATAGAATTTATGGAACATATAGTTCCATGTTTTGGGCAAACTTTAGGAACAAAATGAGTTTAGGCGAGTTTATCGGAACATTTGAAATAAATTATGTGAAATTACCCCTAAAAACACCCTATAATTTTTACAATTAGCCTGCTGTGTCAAAATCATCGCTTATAATAAGAAGAAAAACTAAATCCATAACCATTTACATAGACTTGAAACATTCGAACCACAAATATAAATCTCGAATCACATCTCATTCAAAACCTAACATCAAATTCACTCAAAACCTAACATCAATTTCGTTCAAAAAGCTCCAGTTTCCCTAAACATACACATGTAAACAAAATTGCTACCTTCTAGATACAGATTTACAGAAAACAAAATGCACATATCAGAACTTCACTAACCAAAAAGTAAGAAACAAATACAAATTGCAAATGTGAAAAAATAACCGATAACTACATGAAAAATCGTGTATGTTTATGCAATCAGAGATGCGTTGCCAGTATTTTCATTGTGAAAGCACTAAACAACAAATAAATGAAGAGAATATTTAACCTGGGGTCTGAGCAGAATACTGAAATCACCATGTATGCTTCAATTGCTCGTTCGGCAAAAACAAGAACAATGTGACTGATCACAATACTGAAATCACCATGTGAGTACGGATGCTTTGATTGCTCGTTCAACACAAATCTGGCCGGAAAGCATCAGCGGTGAATAAGGTCTTTCTCCAAGGCGATGATGAAAGAGGTTAGGTGATGACCGTCGTTTGGGTCATGCAAAAACCTAATTAAACTAGATAGCTAGAGTAGGTAAGGTATCGTATCCACGAGGAGCATGTGATCAGTGCAATAAACTTCGTCTGGCTAATGTATCCTAAGCCTAAATAAATTACCTAAATTAACCTAAGAATGGAACTTGTTTTTTAATTTGGTTGAATGCAAAGAACATAAATGTCACACCCCGCCTAGGGCGGAAACACGGGGTGTAACGGTTTCATGGTGTTCACAACCTTTGATTACATCGAACGACTTCTAAATACATTCATAACCAAAGGGTTTATATTATTACAAGAAAAACAAAAATTGTTACCAATACATTACAAGCCAAAAGTATCGTACTTAGAATCCAATGTATACGGATTTTCATACAACAAGTTTGTCGGCTATAACCTAGATTTCCCTAGGTTATAACGTGAAAACTCCAAAAGGTTTTTTACGTGCATGCATGTCCGTGTTCCATGATTCTATAACGGGTAAGTCCGTCTAACGACTCGACCTACTCGTGTCCTAAAATATTTAAGATACTATGAGATCTATATAGTTGTCAAGGTGTGGGTTGGTCACATGACCAATATCTCATAAGTCTTTACCCTTGCCTTGTAATGATCTACAAGGGTCTGACTCGACCGTCGTTGGTAATACAACTTTTTTGTCCAAAATAATAGTTATATTTGTTAAAATTCCTTTAATAAATATTATAAGATAGACCTTTACTTGTCTAATTCTCGTTTCTAGGTTAAGTCGACTCGTATAATAAATAAATATATTTAGTATATATTTATTAAAAATAAGAGGTTAGTAAGAATGTCATAAAATAATAATTATATTATTTTATTGTTTAAACTTTTTTTTTTTGTCTCAAAAATGTATGTGTATACACACATCTATATGCATGTATACATCTATATTTGTTATCCTTTCTAATAAATATTTAAGTGTATGCATGTTTTATAAAAGAAACATTCTTAAATAAAAGTTATTATTCTTTTAATATGTTAAAATAATATTGGTCAAAACTTTTTATGCTTATAATAAAAATCTTAATTATTTACTAATGATAATAATAAACCAAATTAACTTATGATCATGCCATAATAGTATATTAATGAAAATATTATTAATACTTTGTATAAATTAACCATTATAACAATAATAATGATTAGGGTTTATAACCTATGGTTTTTAACGATCACTTTTTTACGTTAAACGCATCTTTTTATACGTTACTCAAAATACGAGTGGGCACCAACTAAATAATAATAGGATGAGTGTGCTCACGTAAGTAGTCGAGAGAGAAGGTGGCGGAGATGACGTGAGACCCGAATCAACGTTTGATAACCCGTAACACCCGGTTAGAACTCGAGATCGATTGAAAGCCTTGAATACTCGATACCCGGAGTCCGCAAGTGGTGTTCGAAATTGAACCGTGACCCCGCACAAAAGGTAGTGGTGTTTGGTCCTAGCCCATAAACCGTAAGAAGGTGGGGGGACTGAAGGTTGCCGTAATCAAGGAGGGAGGAGGGGGCGGTGTGCGGTGGTGGATGGTGGTGTGTGGTGCTGCTGTTGTCGTCGAAGGGCCGAAGGGGGATAGGGAAGGGGTGGGGGGTTCGGGTATTGCCGAAAGAAGAGAGGAGAAGGTGTGTGATGGTGTGGGTTGATTGTGGAATTGCATGGCCTTATATAGCACCTCTTGGTGGTTATTACACACTAGTTCTTATGTCTCAAGGGGACAAACATGTCTTCTTAGTCCACCATGTTAGGGAACATGAGGCAAAAACCAAAAAGGGTGGGAGATCCCTATGGTGTTCGGCCATAAAGGAGAGCACGGGGGGAAGGGGGAAGGGGGTAGGGTGTAGGGTAGGTAGTGTAGTGTAGTGTTAGGTGTTACCCGCTAGTTTCAAGTTCGGTATAATACCCGCATGATATTTGGTTTAAAAGTTGTTACGTGTCGGTAGGGTACGAGTCGGGTATATATAAAAAAAGTTATAAGTCTAATAGTTTGGACATAATATGTGTTCGTGTAAAACACTTAGGATTTGTTTCCATATAGTTGAGTATTCTCTAATATCAAAATAAAGAGAATGTTTTCGAGAGGTTTATTTTATTAAAGTCTTTCACCAACGCGTATGAGTATCGCTGTGTCTCGAAAATTTCTAAAATTTCCTTCATAACCATGTAGGTACTTGGGTCCAGTTTCAGGCTATGAGGCACGACATGTACCCAGATAATATCAAATTGGAATCCACATAGCCATGAACCACTTAAATGACTTGACAGATAAATAATTGCAAGACTAAAGAACTATACTGCGTTGATTGACAATAAGAACCGACTAATGACACAATCTAAGTATAATATGCACAATTACCAAACCACAAATACAAGATTCAAAGATTACCACTTGTTAATGCTAAAAGAACCAAAAGACCAGAGGTTTCTCAATGAATAAAGTAAACAGGTTCGTTTAACCAAACGAATCGACCCAACAAACAAGGTAAATCAAAGATTCAACAGAGTTTGCAACCAAACACATATAATATCCAATTGAACACGACGACTAACACTAACCGTCCACCCGAGAAAGATCACAAAGAAACTAACCAATCATAATAAACAGAAAATCAAATGTTTTGACCACAAGAGTTTCCATTTAAAATTAACCAACTAAACTACTCAATTTGATTATGAAAGAAAACAATAAAACTTCTCAATTCTTTGCTTTAAATTGTGTGCATGAATCAAATAGCAAAACAATTGGCGTCTCTCGTCTCTCGTGTCCCTCTTGGTTAACGCATAGCAACAATAAAAAGAGAGGCTCTCCTTGATTTTCGTGCCAAGCCAAAACCCTCTCTTTTTTTAACGACAAATTTCTTTACTTAATTAGAATTGAATCCATAACCTTGAATTCTTTAAGTGTTTAATAGGTTTAGTTAGACCACTAATTCTCGTTAATCCCTTCAGCCGCCAGGCCAAAGTTTTCGTCACCTGCTTGCCCTTTTATTTTCTTTTTAATTCACGTTTATCTTTCTATCCAAGTGTAAGCCCAATATTCCAACTAAATGGCCCATCTTGCTTCTTTGTAATTTGACATGATAAATTAATAATCCACTAATTTGAGCCTAGGTAGAAATGTAGAATCACGTTAAGTTCCTGTAACTGTAACATTAAATGCAATGGTAATTTGAAATTGAAGTATATATATAATAATTTAACCATTTAGTTTCAAGTTAATTTAGTTTAATTATCTTTAATCATTTTCTAATTTAATTTATATGAATTTTATCATTTTTAACTCATTATATATCAAAACCTATAAATTATAAAAACAAGTCAAAGTAAATTATTTCTCACATAATTAGGGTTAAAAACATATGAATATATTCAATTAACACGTGTTAATTAACCACTCATCATTAGGACTAAAAACATACTGAATCGGTAAAGTGAGAGACGAAAGGTTAGGTCTTTCTCCAAGCTAGAGGTAAAGTGAGAGTCGGTCTACTTCAAGGCGCCAAAAAGTCAAGCCTACGCCAAAAAAAAGGCCCCACTAACCTAAGTAAAAGATCCCCCCTCTCAAGTTTTGCGAACGCCGTAACGGTGGCAAATCAGTCGTTAATTTTGTGACTGTCGTTGACGGTGTTAATTTTTTTGTCGCAAATGCCTAGTTTTCTAGTAGTTGTGAACAGTAACATTGTTATTTTCTTTATAATTCTTTGTTGTTATTATATACAATTTTTTGCTCGAAAATTCGCCTTTCGCTTTCCTTATTTAAAACATTCTCCCTATCTTCTCTAGTTGGAGTATGTATGGATCATTTTGATCTCGACCCATTCCCATTTTCATCAATGGCATCCCTATCTCTATTTTAGTTCCCCTCGTTAGCCATTTCTTGACTGAGATTTAAAACAAACAGTTTGTCATACGTGCATATACGTAACTATGGACATCTACTTCATGCTAACCCTCCTATACATATCTAGGCATACAACTATACATACATACATGCATAGCCACCTTTACCTACTCCTTGTCGGGTTCATTATTGTGTGGTTATTATGAAGGCACTTACACATGTTATCTTACAACTAATAGTGGCCATGCATTATTGGTAACATAAGATGCCTATTTGCGTTCATCATCTCCATATAATAAATCCCTTAACATGTTTCAACATACAAAATTCCATCCATATGGGGGAACATGTTAGTGCTTCTAATGCTTAATTTACTGGACTGTTATTTCATTTTACTCGTTTAGGATAGGTGTCAACAGATTATTAGGAATCTAACCCTTTACACGGTGGCGTTACGATTACTAGCTTCATTCAAGTTTCTAAATCCCGAGGTTTTGGTCTTCGGAACTGATCGACACATAAACATAATTTATGAACTTTTGCAATTAGCCTGCTGTGTCAAAGTCATCGCTTATAATAAGAAAAAAAACTGAATCCATAACTATTTACATAGATCTGAACCATTCGAACCACAAATATAAATAAATCGCATTTCATTCAAAACCTAACATCAATTTCGTTCAAAAAGCTCCAGTTTCCCTAAACATACACATGTAAGCAAAATTTCTACCTTCTAGATACAGATTTTACAGAAAACTAAACGCACAGATCAGAACTTCACCAAAGAAAAAGTAAGAAACAAATGCAAATTGCAGATGTGAAAAAATAACCGATAAATACATGAAAAATGTTGTATGAGCAGAATACTAAAATCTCCACGGAAGCTTCGATTGCTCGTTCGGCAAAAACTAGAGCAATGTGACTGATCACAGTACTGAAATCACTATGCGACTACGGATGCTTCGATTGCTCGTTCAGCATAAATCCATCATCAAACCTGGCTGGAAAGCGGTGGATTAGGTCTTTCTCCAAGGCGATGATGAAAGAGTTCAGGCCTAAAAACATACTGAATCGGTAAAGTAAGACCCCCCAGTTTTGCGACCACCGTACCAGTGGGCAAATCGGTCGCTAATTTTGTGACTGTCGTTGACGGTGGTAATTTTTTTATCGCAAATGTCCAGTTTTCTAGTAGTTCTGAACAGTAAAATTGTTGTTTTCTTTTTAATTCTATGTTGTTATTATATACAATTTTTTCAAAGATACTAACATAACAAAGGCTAGACAAGTTCGCTAAGTGGCTTCTTTTTTTATTAGCGGCTGCATGTTCTAGACCTGCCCACCCCCAAAAAGAATGAATTTTACGATACATTCCTTTTCCAAAAAGAATGAATTAAACCATTTATTAAATAAAAATATCAACATACATCTTTCTCTATATATTTAAAACATGTATATCATGTGTTAAGTTCAAATAAAAAAAGTTTTTAAAATAAAAAAATGTGAGAAAAATTTAGAGCCATTACATCAAATTGTAGATTAAATTGACAAGTATTTAATGGTTGTGATCAAATTATAGAAGAAAAAGTTGTTGTAAGGGTATTTTAAATTTGACCACTTTTGTTGACTTTTTCTCAAGTTCCTCAATTTTTTTAAACGTTCATAACTTTTACATACGATATTATTTTTTTAAAAAAATTACACCATAAAAACGAGTGTTTTTTATCTTTAAAACGAGTATACTATCGTTATATACAAAAACAAAAAAAATTATGTTTTCCAGCTCGTTGTGTAATTTACTTGTCATTGTGTCTAATGTCAAGTTATTGTGTCAAATATTTTTCATTATTGTGTTTAATATCAAATATTTTTCTAATGTCAGGTCATTGTGTCTAATGTTAGGTCATTCTGTCAAATATTTTCCATCACTTTGTTATATATAATATATAAAAAGCAGTAACAAAAATAACACGAAGTTATCTAAAATATAAAACACAATGATAAATACATATAACATAATGATGAAAAATATTTGACATAATAACGAGACCTGTCATTAGACACCATAAAAACGAGCGTTTTTTAATCTTTAAAACGATTACATTGTTGTTATACTCAAAAACAAAAAAAATACGTTTTTCAGCTTATTGTGTAATTTGCTCGTCATTGTGTCTAATGTCAGGTCATTATGTCTAATGTCAAGTCATTATATCAAATATTTTTTATCATTGTCTCTAATGTCAAATATTTTTCTAAGTTCAGGTCATTGTGTCTAATGTCAATTTATTGTGTCAAATAGTTTTTATCACTATGTTATATATAATACATAAAAAAACAATGACAAACATAACACGAAATTATTTAAAACGTAAAACACAATGGCAAAAACGAGCGTTTTTTTTATATTTAAAACAAGTATAGTGTCATTATATACAAAAAACGTAGAAAAAAAATTACGTTTTCTAGCTCATTGTGTAATTTGCTTGTCATTGTGTGTAATATCAGGTCATTATCTCTAACGTCAAGTCATTGTGTCAAATATTTTTTTTATCATTGTGTATAATGTCAAATATTTTTATAATGTCAGGTCATTTTGTATAATGTCAGGTAATTGTTTCAAATATTGTTTTATCACTGTTTTATATATAATACATAAAAAACAGTGACAAAATTAGTCTAACATAACACAAAATTAATCTAAAACGTAAAACACAATGATGAATACATATAACATAATGATGAAAAATATTTGACACACTGACCTGACATTAGACACAATGACCAGACCTGACATTACACAATGACCTGACATCACATAATGACCTGACATATTTTACACAATGACCAAAATGCCATCCCTTTAAAAACAATAAAATGACACATGTCAATCCCAGAATCATTCGTACCATTTTTATTTTTAAAACTCTTTTTTACAATATCTATATCATAACTAAATTGATATACGCAATTGCAATCTATACTACATAATAAACAACTAAACTATAAGGAGACTTGCCACACTTTTAGGCCTCCTTATTTTCATTTCATGTCTCTCTCCTATTAATAATCAAATATACTATTTTAGGCTGCTAAATTAATTATTTGTTTCAATTTTTATCTACACATTTTTTAATTTAAATTTATGTTTATCATCAATTAAATTGTTTAATCATATTTTTATGAATTCTATAAACTGAGAACAATTTTATAACCAGGTATGATTCAAATAAAAACTTTTAATCATATATTTACATATTCACATTGTTCCATTTTGACGAGTGTATGTGTTAACAGATTGCATTATAGTTTATTCAATCCGTCTAATACACGGGTTTATTCAACCCGTGTATTACATGAGTTTTTAAAAACATAAACTTTTTATTAGTAAGTATATAATATTACATTTATTCAGCCCGTGTAATACACGAGATTCTAACATAGTATAGATTAAAATACGACCGGGTTAAACATTACCCTTTCCATTGAACTGATGACACGTGTCACAGTTTAATTAGTGGTTTTTTTAAAAAAAAACTAGACGCAGAAAGAGAGAGAGGGGTGAGAGCTGAGACTGTGCAATGAGTGGCGACTTGGGAGAAGTTCTACCAAGAAGTTAGTTTTTGAAGAAGATGAAGTATGCGGAAAATCACGCTTGCACATCTGTCTTTGGGTTTTAACTTCAGATTAACCCGGTAATTCCAGCAGCAGAACCGTGACGACGAGTGACGTTAGGGGTTGCGTTTAGTGTGGTAAAATGGGGGCGGTCGGAAGCGGTTTTGGTTTCAGTCTTGGGTAAAGAAACGAACCAGGGGAAGAGTCCAAAAAAATGAAACGGGGAGGTCGAGCCTTTTAAATCGCTGGGAAGTCTAGGGTATCAAAATCAGAAAAAGAAGAAAAAAAGATCTGACGGTGTGGGCGGCGTGGTCGGCTGGAAACCCTTCAGAAGTGTGATCGCCCCCCGCCCCCAAGGATCCGACTCTCTCTCTCTCTCTCTCTCTTCTTGGGAGAAAATCCTAATTGTATCGCCATACAAACTTTGATCAGATCCAGAGGGGAGTAAATCCTAATTTTATTTTTTACTCCATTTGAGTCCTTTTGACTAACTTTATTAGATTTTCTGTCAATTTTTTTTTTTGAGTAAAGACCAAAATACCTCTATTCTCCCTCTTTGTTATTTTCTTTTATTTTTTGCGTACCCACCCTCTTCTTTCTCTCTTCACTCTATCTTCTCTACTCTCCCTCACTCACAACCCTAGTTTCAACCACCGCCACCACCCATTTTTTACTACAAATTTCATCTCCAAAAACACAAATTAATACAAAATCATTAATCAACAAATTACAAACCCTAACAAACATTGCATTTCTGATTTCTCCATCTAACTTGTATGCGAAACCATACAAAACTACGTCGTTTTGATTAAAATCCTTAAAAAAATTGATTTACTCTTATTCAATTCCATCAAAACGAAATGATTTTATTAAATTCAATCAAAACGAAACACCCCTCTTATTCGATTCCCAATTCAGCCCAGATAAGAATTGAAAATCAAATCCACTTCATTGGTAGTTAAAGATTCGAAGAAAAAAAACCTAACAGCTATGTGTGCTGAAGGAATTAATGTAGGTTCTTCAACTTGAACTTAAAATTGCTTCAAATCGCTGTCAAGATGGATTAAAAGAGAGAAAAATGAAATAGTTGTAAATGGCGGTGATGTTTATGGAAAATTTGTTTCACCTTAAATGCTTAACATAATTCCAAATTCAAAGCTTGAGAATTAGAGTGTAGTTTTGATTGAATTAGATTAAATTCAGACAAAGAAGAATTTGAATTGATTAGGGAAAATCAGTATTAGAAATCAAAAGATCAAAAAGCAAAACCCACAGCGATTACATGGAAGGGATCAAGTGAACTATCATTGTTAATCCCATCTGCTTGTGAATCCTTTATTTGGCACACAAATGTTTGCTTTGGA
The DNA here is from genome assembly GCA_023525975.1 of Smallanthus sonchifolius. NCBI lineage: Eukaryota > Viridiplantae > Streptophyta > Magnoliopsida > Asterales > Asteraceae > Smallanthus > Smallanthus sonchifolius. The sequence goes on from CM042021.1 coordinate 110,525,132, forward strand.
TACCACTTTATTAAATTTCTTACGTAACATTGTCTACAATTTTAATTAGATTACACTTGATGGAGATCGAAGTTTTAATTAATTTTTAGTCCTTGCACAGGCATTCACGATTAGGAAGAAAGACGAGAAATTTGAATTTACACAGGGATAAGAACAAAATGTCAGAAATTAATGAAAATTGAGATTTTAAATTAAATGTTAATGGATTTTAATTAAAACGACGTAGTTTTGTATGGTTTTACATGTAAGTTAGATGTTTAACAGCACCATATTCACTTTCCCCATACATTATTACTGTATGCTTTGAGAAATTAAAGAGAATATTACTTTTCGAAGGTCTTTTCTTGAAGACAATCTTGTTTTTCCTTCTTTGTTTCAGCCCCGACGAAAGATTCTTCTTCGTAAACTTACGAGCTTTCTTCCCGAGCTTCCCCATTAACTCTTTCAATCAGACGATTAGATTCTTTCAAAAAGCAACGAGATTATTGTTCAACTGGCCAAAAGATTGAAGGCTCGAACAGGGGTTGCGGCGATGGTTTTGAAGGGTATCGGAAAATCCTCCATGTTTCTTGATCGTATCGGTTTTAGGGTCTGCGGCGATGGTTTTAGGGCCCCGTATGACTCAACTAGTTAGCAAAATCCTTTGTGTTTCTTGATCGTATAGGAAATTGTGCCGCTAGGAACATACTCCTTGTGCAGATTATGCATGGGTCTGTTGTTGTAACTAATGTCATAACCCATGTATGAAATTATGTTGGGAGAGTTCAATTGGGAAAGAATTTGTTGTTCTTTTTGCAAGAAAACAGAGGTGGAAAGCTCGCTGGATCTCCGACGGCGGTGGTGGCCAGGAAGACGGTGGCGGAGGAGCCCCGGCCGATAATGGGACCCCTTGTCCACTCCATGTAGATAGAGAAATTTTAGAGAACTTGTAGGGTGTTAGATGTTTCAACTGAGTTGGGAAATGTGTGTATATATATATGTACAAATTACTTTATCTGTTTTATAAAACAATTTCATATGAAAGTGAGGAGACGGGGATGGAAGATGGGGCTTTCAATTTCATACAAGCTCTATGTTTTAGGTGTTAAACGGTGGTGGTGGTCGGAGATAATGGTGGTTGCCGAAGATGATGGCGATGGTTGTAACATTTCGGATTTTCTGTACTTGCTTGACCATTTTATTTCATGACTTAGACTTCATATCATATTTCATGACTCGTATTTACATCATAACATACTCATCTTGTGCCATCATGTAGTAAGACTTGAGTTTACTACTTCGTGCACCGTTTAGAACGTCATTCATGATCACCGTTATTCCATGGTCACATTTAAATACTTAAATCTTATATTTAACTCACAATGTGTAAGGTCCTAAACTCGGGAACCCTACTTGTTGGCACAAACACAAGCTAAGTAGTCTTAGACTTCAAATATTCAAATAACATGCAGCGGAAATAAAAAATGTTAACCCATAATCGACGTCCAATCATCAAAACATAACACAAATCAACTACTACATTCATTCAAACTCAAACAAACGGGAATGTCATTGTCATCACAAGCCAGTAACCAAACTGCCATCAAAGAGCCACCAAATCACTCATTCTGTTTACCTGAAATACATGGTAAAACGTCAGCTACACTGAGTGAGTTCTATAGTGATTTATTAGGGATGTTTAATCCGAAAAACCGTTATCAAAATGGTTTCTTCTCAAAAAGGTTTATCATATCTCCATATAAATAGTTTATCTCAAAATAATTTATTATATAATAACGACACACAAATAACCTGTTCACCGTATCCGTAGACACCCGTAAACACAGTTCTCCCGCCTGACTGTCGTCAGACACAATGTCAAGCTTTCGCTCGATCTCCAGCCACGACGATTAAGTACGTGACACAATAACCTGCTTGACTACGTCAAACACAATATCAAACTTAGCTTGATCTCCCGCCACGACGATTAAGTACGTGACACAACTAACACATACACGTATGCACATCGATTATCCAAACACTCATTTTGTCACAAAACACTCCCCATGCACTACGTATAAATAAATATTTACTTCACATATATTTATGCCCAAAATATAAAACATTCAAAAGAGTGCGATAGAAACTCACCTTTACTCGACACACCTCGGTCACTAGAACTTGTTAACCTCACATGCTCGTCTTTCAACCTCGCACCTACACGCACACAAATCACGAGTCAATACACGACCCGACGTTAAACTTCCACTCACTCGACCAACCCGACGTCAAGCATGACCCACACGCCCCCGTATGTTGCCATGCACAACACCTAGACTCACGTGATCACCCATGCATGCTCCTGCACTTCACGTTAGGTTAAAACCGTCGTCGTACGCCTTTCGACTAGTCCCAGATTCACCTACGGCTTCCGGCGACTCCCCGCCGATTCCCGCCATCGCAAAAAACCCAACCCAACCGCTTTCAGCCAGCCCTTCTCGGCCGCCTACTGCCTTCGGCCACTGCTGACGTCTTCCCCGACACCACCGCAGCCACTCGGAGCTGCCATCGGCTTTCCGGCCTCACGGGCTATCTTCCCCGGCCATTCTACCCGACTAAACCACACACTAGCCACCCCTAAGGGTTCGGCCGGACCCTTTCCGTCCGTAACTGGCCTCCAACGAGAAAACAATAAATAATCGAGAAAGGTTTCGTGGCTATACCTCAAAATCGTGTGACTCGTGTAAATCGAGCACCCGATTTACTTCGTCTTCCTCGAAACTCAAACCTTTTCCCAAAACCGTAGAACCACAAAACACATATCACGACGAATCTAGGGTTACAACATGCAAACGAGGGGTTGGAGATTACGAAAATACCTTGGATTGAACTCAAAACACGACGAACGACTTGTCTCCTCCCCTCCCTTGCTCACGGCTACCATCGATTACCCTAAAGGGTGTTTCCCTTGGACCGAGCTTGGCCCACGTATACCCGTGTTCTCTCGGGCTTGGCCTTGCTCGTGTTTTTAAATAAAACCCGCTAAATAATTATGTTTAAATACATAAGTACAAATCCCGTCTTTTATCCGAGAAACCGGGATGTTACCGTATGCTCAAACTTATTATTTTGATTCATTACAACAATTTATAACTTATTTACTTCACCGTTTACCATTTAATTATCCGTTTTCGTTCGCGTTCCGGTAACCGGTTCACATGTGCACACCCTTGAGGCTTGAGACACCTTGGCTTGGTGGCCAAGGCACTCCTTTTGGCCGAAAATTGGAGAGGGTGGCGGCTCCATATGGGGGTTTCAAAACCCTAGAGTGTCCTCCACAACATACAAAAAATAAGCCCCTCAAATCCTTCTTATAAATAGCATGCTAATCTCCTTCATTTTTTGCACCACGCCTCTCTTTCTCTCTCAAAAATGTTGAACATATCATCCTCTTGAAAGGCTCAAGAGTTATTTTGTAAGGTATCTCTTTCAATTGTTCTTATTTTGTTCTTGTCTTTTATTATTTAATGCATAAAACCCTAATATCTAACTTTATTATTCTTGTTCTTGTTTCTGGCCTAAGTCTTCAATTTTTGACCAAATCATAACTAAATAATGTTAAAGAATCTCTAAACATGTGTTTACTAAGTGTCTAAATTCGTTTTATAACTTGTTTTGATCTTTTGTCACTCAAAAACCTCAAATACATAACATATGTGTAATTCCAGCTTCTGGACAGAATGCAAATTCTGACTTTAACCAACCATATCTTGGTCATATTTCAACCAAATCAGTCAAGTCCTCAGTCAAAATCAAGTTTTAAGAGTCTACGTTCTAGAAAATCAAACCACCTATTTTTTTTTGACATGTTTAGGTCAGCCAACTATTTAAAATAAAATCAAAGGTCAAATATGTTTTCAGGACAGAATATTTTCCATGATTTCCCGAGTTAATATCTCCCAATATACAAGTCCAATCACATTCAATATTTTTGCAAATCAAAGCTTTCTGAATTTCCTTTCCAACCATGTATAATGGACGTCCTAACTCTTTGTAATGCTTCTTAAAACGTCAAAACAAAACAGTAAGGTATATTCTAAACATCTAATTTTGTGTCACGATTTTGACATATTTAAGATGCCCAAATTAAAAGGTTTTCTAAATAAAGTTTGTTCTAAACATCTTAAATTAACTCCATGCAAATTTTAAGAATTTTTAAAAATCATTTGATTAGTTTAAATTGTCCCACAAGTTGGGGACAAATTCTATCAAAATCCTAATTTATTGGATATCATTCAATTCTTTTAAATATTTAACTCTTTGAACTTTTTGGCATATAAAACCTTCATATCTAACATATTTTACTTCTGACTTTTAACTCTTTAAACACCTAACCCATTCATTCAAGTATTCCATCTTGTCCATTTATCTTATTTCCTTACACTTGCACAAAGCTAATCGTATAGGACATTCATAATCAATCGGTTTAACTTCCTTGTTTTATTTTAAGATATCAAGGTGAGTTCTCATAGCCCCTCTTTTTTTACAGTTTTGGGGTGAAAACATCTCGTGCGTCATATTCAACAAACGTTTTTTAGGCAATTCAACATAACAATATTTTCTATATACTTACAAGATTAAACAGCGATTACATGATTGCTTATTTATATTCGTAATGTCCCTCTCGTAGTTCATACACAACCATTCACTTTAATAAGCCAACGATAGTACGATAATGGATCCATATGTGTGACATACCCATTCATCACCCGGTAAAGGGTGTTGAATGATCGAAATCCGACATTCATGATTTGGTGGATTTCCAAATTCCTTAGAGGGCATTCAGTCACTAGGGTTGGTTGTGGACTTCATGTATTGGGTTTAATGTAACGTATATTTAAATCTTGTTTCATAAATTGTATCGTACATCGTATATCGTATTTCCTATATCTTACGTGATTAAAACATATGATTGCTCACCAACTTTTTAGTTGACCCTCTCTTTTTAACATGTTTTCAGGTGATGATAGCAATGCTAGGACATGATGATATGGTCACACATAGGATGCATGGTGGACTTAGTTTAATTAAATCAATTTCTCTTTCGTATTTGGATTCTTGTTTGTTTTTTAATCAGATGTAAACAATTATTTCAATGTTTAATCTTAAATACCTTAGTATCTTTATGCCTTGTGTCTCGTATTCAATTCGTCGTGCTCCCGTGATTCCATTGATTCATGAGTATGTGAGGACGTGAACAGTGCATTCTTTTGATTCGTTGACATTGGCGGTTAGGCAAATTGGCGACTTTTGATTGACATAGATTTTTTAGGTATTGTGTTTATTACTTTTCCACCGTTAGAAAGCAAAGTTTTTGTTTGGTTGAGTTGTGATGTAGTGCAAAGCACACATCTTTATTCCTAGTGTTTTGTGCGTTTTTACTTAGTTTTGTATTTATTTTGAGTCGTTTTAATGTACATTTGAGTCTTTGTTATATTTGTAGATGCTCGTGAAGATTACAAGGGAATATACGAAGAAACCAAGCAAGAGAAGAAAGCAGGAGGATCAAAAGTTAAAAAGATGAAATTCTAGTCTCTCGCGGTACGCGAGGACTTCCAGAATTACGCCGACTAATTTGTTCCTCGCGGTACGCGAGGAACCTAGTAAATTCTTTCGCGTTACGCGAGAGAGCTGTTTTCTGAGAAAAAATCGAGGAACCTAGTAAATTCTTTCGCGTTACGCGAGAGAGCTGTTTTCTGAGAAAAAACCCTAATTTAAATTTAAATAGAATTCTAATCCCATTAGGTAAGAGGTTCGCATCTTGGCCGTCGAGAGCAGTCCCTAGGGCGATTTTGGGAGCAAGGAAGGCTATTGGAGTGCAAGTTTGAAGCTTTTGGATTACGGGTGTGTTAGTTTAACGTATTCGATTTTCAAGATTCGATTTTTATCTTTGATTTGAATGTTTTGAAACCATGAATCTTGTTTTCTACTTCTGTTTTAGTTGTTTGAACATGATCCTAGGCTAGAACTTTGATATTGCCTAGGTCACATGATGAATACATGTTAAAGTATTGATTTTTATCGGTTTTGGTTATTTTGAATGGACTAATGATTTTGTAAGCAATCTTTGAGTTAATAATTGTGATGAATATGTATGCTCATTTCTGATTGTGTGGTTGATTATAACTCCCTGCGTTGATTGTGGTTGTCTGCCAGTTTGATCTGCGTGTCTATGCCATAGATCTTAGGGTTTGTGATTGTGAGTGGTTTGCTAGACGTAGTGACCATAGGGATTGTGATTGATTGCTGATTAGAGTTGAGTGTGTATCCTAGTTCAATACCCGAGAGGTGAGAATTAGTTGTTTAGTCTTCGTCACTAGGAATCCAAGTGTCAGCTGTGTGAGAGGAAGCCGACATTAGGTATCTAGTGATTGTTGCTATTCGTGTCGTAGTTGTTATCCTGAGATTACCCCGTGCATTCCTTGAATGTATTTGTGGATAGTGAGACTGAGAGGCAATCTGTCTATTAGGGTACTTTGTCATTGTTGGAAATACTCGAGAGGTGATCCAACCATCTTGTGAGTTAGTACGCATTAGGTTCCTTAGTTGGTGACACCCTGAGAGCGATTAGGGATCTACTAGGTAGTATTTAGTTGTCATATTTAGAAACCCAGATCCATCTTAGTTTCCAGAACCGGTAGAAGTTGTGCTTTGCAAGTAGGATTCCTACCTAGGTAGTATTCTTCCCATCCTTTGATTTCACCTTAGTCTTTTCTCTTGATAGTTGAGTCGATCTTTGCTTTCTGCATTCTTTAGTTTAAATATTAGTGTAGTAAACCCCCCAAACCAAATCAATATTTAGTCCGAGTCAGAGTCTAGTATTGTTACATAGTGTCTCTAGGGTTCGATAACTCGGTTTACCATTAAGCTGTGCTACACTTGATAGGTACACTTGCCTGTAAGTGCGGTTTAGCTGAATGTACTCCTTTTATTACTTAGGAGTCTAGGTTAGGTTTATTTGTTAGTTTTATAGACCGTCTGGACGACATAAATTTTTTGGCGCCGTTGCCGGGGCCACTTGGCAATAGCAATATTAGCTTTGACTAGTTCTTTTTGTGATTTTTGGTTTATTTTATTTTCTCTATCTTTTGAGTCTTGTGAGTGTGCTTATCTTCTGTGCTACTTGTGTGTCACTTCTGTTAGTCTAAAATAGGATCGAGTCTTTATGTTTTTGATTCTGTGTCTCTTTCCTTCTAGTGTCTTTCTGTGTATGCACAATACTCATTTGCAGGGGTCACCATTATTCTCAGCTTTTACAGAGCCCGAACAAGAGCTTCACGATCGCACCCGCGACTTTCGGGAGCGTTTGAAAGAGCTTTGCAAAACCCAGGTACGTTCTAAGAGCCCAATTCCATTTCTTAATATGGGCGATGCTGACCTACCAGGGAGACGTACCGTGCACCAGAGGGCCAGTTACGGGGTCACTGGGGCTAGATCTTCGATCACACGCCCCGCCATTCCTAACATGTCATGAGCACGATCACTCATGCCACCCAATTTCATGGCCTTGAGGATGAGGATGAGGATGAACCCGGACATTTGTCCCGCTTCGCGCGGATATGTGATACCTTCAATATCTCGGTGTGTCTAAGGACGCTATCTACTTGCGTCTATTCCCATTCTCGCTCTCTAGTCGCGCATCTACTTAGCTTGACACCTTTCCCGACAATTCTATCACAACATGGGAGGATCTTCAAGCCAAATTCTACAAGAAGTACTATCCACCTTTTCGGGTTGCTCGCCTTAGAGATCAAATCCATTCGTTCCGGATGGACCCCGACGAGCCTTATCACATGGCCTGGGAGCGGTTCAACACGTTGTTGAGCCGATGTCCTCAGCACGGTCTTTCTAACTAGGCGCTAGTGAAGAAGTTCTATAATGGCCTCACCTTCTAGAAGCAGCAAATGTTCAACACAGCTGCGGGAGGTCATATCATGGAGAGAATCGAGCCCGATGAGTGCGAGGAAATGTTCGAGAGCTTCGCTCAAGCAGAACAGCAGCATCCACATTCTGTTAGGAATTCCATTCCTACTGCTAGAGCACCCGCCTCTTCTCCTAGAGGTGTACATCAGGTCACTCCTGAGACTAGCGTGGCTGCTGCACTCGCCTTAATGGCTAACGAGATTAAGGATCTGAAGCTCAGTGCTCAACGGTGTCAAGTGTGCAGAGGAGGCCACGACACCCAAGATTGCCCATAAATAATCAGGAGCATGTGAGCTATGCTGGAAACCAGTACGAGAACCGAGTGTATAATAACAACAATACTTATGGCTCAGGATGGAGATCTGGAAATAACCCGCCTGGGTTTAATGGTCACCAGCAACAGTACGGAGGAGGAGAAGTTGGAGCGAGCTCAGGAAGCAGTGTCAACACTAGGAAGATTGAGGAAATGCTTGAGAATCAGACCCAACTGCTTGCCCACCTGGTCTAGCAAGACTGGATAGCCATGACACTCTATTGAAGAATCATCAGTCGGCATTCCAGGACTTGCAGCGCACGGTAGGAGACATTGCTCAGAGCTTGAAGGGTAGACAATGAGGTCAATCTTCAGACTCCAATGCTTCAGTGATGGCCGTGTCAGTTAGGAGTGTGGAGAAGAAAGAGGTTGTAGAGGATGACTCCCACTCCATTGAGTACGGCATACCTTTGGTAGAGGAAGTGAATAAGGTAGACTGGAGAGCTTGATTTGCTGAGATCGATGCTAGGAGGATAGAGGAGCCCGAGTTAAAAGTTGTGTCGACAAGAAGTCATAGGGCCGAAGACAATGAGAGCCCACCGGTTATCGAAGAGGAAGAACCGGTGGACGAGGAGATAGTAGAGGAGAAGCCTGTCGAGAGGGCAGTGGAGAAGAATAAGGGGAGGAGATGAAGTCCCCCGAGATTGACCTGGGTCGTGTTCCCTATCCAGCGCGCTTGCTACCTTATAAGAATGCTAGGGAATACGGTGCTTTCCTTGATATGTTCAAACAACTCAAGGTCAATCTTCCATTTGTAGAGGTCCTCCAGCACATGCCTAAGTATGGAAAATTTCTCAAAGATCTTCTTTCCAACAAGAAGAAGCTAGGGGGATCTCTGAAGTCTCACTTAGTGAGCAATGTTCTGCTGTGGGGCAGAAAAAGCTGCCCGAGAAAATGGGAGATCGGGCCGTTTCACGATTCTGTGTCTCCTAGGCAGTTTGCCCTTGCACCACGCGTTGGCCGACCTAGGTGCTAGCATCAATCTGATGCCCTATTCTATCTATAAGCGGCTAGACCTTCGCGAACTACATCCGACGCGCATGAGCATTTCCTTGGCTGACCGCTCAGTCAAGTATCCACGGGGAATTGTGGAGAATCTTTTAGTGAAAGTAGGCAAGTTTGTATTCCCCGTGGGTTTTGTTATTCTGGACATGGAAGTGAATGATAGTGTCCCACTCATCCTAGGACGCCCGTTCCTATGTACCGCCAAGGCGAAGATTGATGTCTTTGAAGGGAAACTCACACTTCGTGTGGGGGATGAGTTTATTACATTCGATGCTACAAACTCCGTGGAGGATGTTGGCGAGCATAGCCACTCCGTGTGCATGCTTGATGCCTCCATGGACGATCATCTAAACTCAAATCCATTAGAGGGTGATTTGGATAAAGGAATGTTAGAGGTGCCTCCGGATTGGTTGGAGGAGTTTGAAAAGAGTTTGATAGGGTCCTCGTTTTTGAGTGCTGACGATGATGATTTCAGTTTGAGTGAGATTTTAGTACAAGTGGGGAAGATAGTATGTGAACCACCCGCGGTGGTGGGTGTAGATGAACCAGAAGATCATGGTAAGAGCTTGGAGGTCGTAACCATAGAGAATCTTACTCCTGAGCCTATACCCATTTCTGTTCTTTGTAATGAGGTGCGTGAGACTGAGTCACCCCTAGATCTAAGGCACCCGGAAGAGAACCCGTACGTTAAGAGATACATGTGAGTTAGAGGGAGTGCAAACACCAAGTGTGGGGATGTTTAGAGGTGACCGCTTGCTGGAGTATTTGAATAGTGTTATCTTCGGACCTGGTAGGTTTAAGTGTTGGCGGAAGGATCTGAGTGCTATACATAATACACATTTGAGGTTTTGGAAGGATTTTTTTGTTTCTTAGGGTTGGGGAGAACCGGGAGACCACGAAGGATGAAGGCGATGCCGGTTAGAATCAAGGAGAAGCCTCCTGATAGGCTTGTTTGAGTCTCGGGCAAGCGCCTAGGGTGTAGAGTTTGTGTGCACTACTTGGTTTGAGTTCGTGTCTATTTTTTGTGTTTTTAGGTGTGTGTGTTTTGTTTGTGTCGTGTTTTGCAGGAATTCATGCTCGATTTAGCATGGGAAATCATCAGGAATGAAGTTCCAGGTATGTTTTACATTCAGTTTGATTATTGGAATGGGTTTTTAAGGAAAATGGGTGAAAAAGAATTTTAGAGGGTCAAAAATATTATAAGTATAAAAATTGAAAAAAGCCCTTAACTTTATGTCATCAGAGGGTTCTCGCGGTACGCGAGAGGTTGTTCCCCTGTTCCTCACGGTACGCGACGTATAGAATTAGGGGCCGGCCTGAAGTTTATCTCCTCATGGTACGCGAGGAGTGCCCACCTCTTCTTTCGCGGTACGCGAGGCCCTTCTGGTATTGCCCTATTTTATTTGTTTTCCATAGTTTCCTATACACGTTTCCATACCCGATCTCACCCACACCGATCACCACTACCATTCACCACTATCATTCACACCTCTATCCTTTATCCACCATCCATTATTACCACAGTCATCATACCACATATCATCCTTTATCCATCATTCATTATTATTCATTATTCACACCATCATTACATGCCATTCATCTTCACCATTCGCTTCATTCACCGACCATGGGAAGCTTGAAACCGTTCATGACCGATGACCGGCCTTGCTGTGGCTTTCATGTGTATGTGTTTGCCACCCATCGAGTACAGTTCTCTGTATATCTATCTATCTTGAGTCTTTTAAATTTTTAGTGAGTTAGTTTAAGTCAGTAGAGTTTTTATTTTATTTTATTTTATTTGAGTCAGTTTAATGATGCGGGTTTGTGTGAGATTTATTTTGCAGGTTTTATCATCCCGCCCGTACTATAGCTCCATTCGGACAGAGTGATCCTGATATTTTATGAGCAGCCCGGCAGAGATGTGCAACCGCGACCGAAATGATATACGGTGCACACGAGGAAGAACGAAGTTGGATTCATTTTTGAGCATTTCATTACCAGCTAAGTCGCTTCCTGTTTTTGTTTTTGTTTTTGTTTTTATTTTTTTGTTTTTGTTTTAGTTGTGTTTTCCTTCACATTGAGGACATTGTGTCTTTCAAGTGTGAGGATGTGAGTATTTAGTTTAGTTAGTTTGTCTTTTTTATAAAAAATCAAAAATAAAAAAAAATTAAAGATTTTGAAAAATGTCCTTGGAAATAACTGCAAAATAAATGGAAAATAATAGTAGAAGCAGATCTGCTTGTTGAGTTTAAATGGTTAAATAATTGAAAACGTGTTTAATTAGTGATATTTTGGTAGACCCAGCCAATTGAAGAGCTTAAATATCCTGTGAGTGTTACTTATGAATTAATTGATTTAAAATCATGATATCTTGTGGGTATTCATCTTAGAGTAATGGTAATAATGAAACTGTCAATATAGGTTGACAGGTACCACGTTAAGTTAAAATTTAGAGGTTTTTGAAATTTCGTGGCACACCACTCTCTTTTTATGAGAATAAATCCGAGTTTGGTGGCGCCCGTATCCATAAATTCCATAATTCATGAGCTTATTTGATTAAAATACTGAGTGTTGCTTATGTGTTACCCACCGGGATGGCCACTTGGAGAAAACGCCTCTAAGTGATTCTTATGTGCGTAATTGATAAACTGCATCCTATGTGCTACCTTCTGGGATGGTGACCTGGGAGACGCATCACTAGGTGAGGTTGATGCATACATTTGATTGTGCTCATTGACATTTCATTCCATTTTTCATCTGATTTCTATAAACCTGTAAATTTTAGTTTAACGTGGTAGGGTAAATCTATATGGTTTGATCCGTGCCTAAATATTACCGTGAGACGGGATTAGGTAGAGTTGTAACTTTTGAGTGTGGGTCACATAGATTGATTGATAGTTGTATAAATTGGAATTAGAACACATTATGGGGGCTTGAAAGTTGGTGCTTGGGTTTAATCAGACATAAATACTAATTATTGCTTTTTAACGCGTGAGTATATTTTGCTAATTGGTAATTGATGTTTATTAAGTAGATCTGAGTTATGATTCCATTTGCAGCTTTGTCGAGAACGAAAAAAGGTTAATTGTGGGGATGTTTGATGTAGTGCAAATCACACATCTTTATTCCTAGTGTTTTGTGCATTTTTACTTAGTTTTGTATTTGTTTTGAGTCTTTTTAATGTACATTTGAGTCTTTGTTATATTTGTAGGTGCTCGTGAAGATTACAAGGGAATATACGAAGAAACCGAGCAAGAGAAGAAAGCCTGAGGATCAAAAGTTAAAAAGATGAAATTTTAGTCTCTCGCGGTACGCGAGAGAGAGACAGAGGAAGTTTGGCGGTACGCGAGGACTTCCAGAATTCCGCTCAACGAATTTGTTCCTCGCAGTACGTGAGAAACCCAGTAAATTCTTTCGCGGTACGTGGGAGAGCTGTTTTTTGAGAAAAAACCCTAATTTCAATTTAAATAGAATTCTAATCCCATTAGGTAAGAGGTTCGCATCTTGGTCGTCGAGAGCAGTCCCTAGGGCGATTTTGGGAGCAAGGAAGGCTATTGGAGTGCAAGTTTGAAGCTTTTTGGATTCCGGGTGTGTTAGTTTAACGTATTCGGTTTTCAAGATTTGATTTTTATCTTTGATTTGAATGTTTGAAACCATGAATCTTGTTTTCTACTTCTGTTTTAGTTGTTTGAACATGATCTTAGGCTAGAACTTTGATATTGCCTAGGTCACATGATGAATACATGTTAAAGTATTGATTCTTATCTGTTTTAGTTATTTTGAATGGACTAATGATTTTGTCTTCGTCACTAGGAATCCGAGTGTCTGCTGTCTGAGAGGAAGCCGGTATTAGGTATCTAGTGATTTTTTCTATTCATGTCATAGTTGTTATCCTGAGATTACCCCGTGCATTCCTTGAATGTATTTGTGGACAGTGAGACTGAGAGGTAATCTGTCTATTAGGGTACTTTGTCATTGTTGGAAATACCCGAGAGGTGATCCAACCATCTGGTGAGTTAGTACGCTTTAGGTTCCTTAGTTGGTGACACCCTGAGAGCGATTATGGATCCACTAGGTAGTATTTAGTTGTCATATTTAGAAACCCAGATCCATCTTAGTTTCTAGAACCGGTAGAAGTTGTGCTTTGCAAGTAGGATTCCAACCTAGGTAGTATTCTTCCCATCCTTTGATTTCACCTTAGTCTTTTCTCTTGATAGTTGAGTCGATCTTTGCTTTATGCATTCATTAGTTTAAATAGTAGTGTAGTAAACCCCCCAAACCAAATAAATCTTTAGTCCGAGTCAGAATCTAGTATTGTTACATAGTGTCTCTAGGGTTCGATAACTCAGTTTACCATTAAGCTGTGCTACACTCGATAGGTACACTTGCCTGTCTGTGCGGTTTAGTTGAAGGTACTCCTTTTATTACTTAGGAGTCTAGGTTAGGTGTATTTGTTAGTTTTTATAGACCGTCTGGACGACACCGAGTTGGTTAAAGCTTCCCCTTTAATTTTGAGGCTTGCTTCTTTGGCTCGGTTCGATCCCCGGGGGTAATATATATATATTTTTTTTACTTTGTTGATGTACTTTCTGTTTTGCATAGGTTACAATTAATTTGTTTACTTTCCTTTACTTGCACATGTTTTGCTACATGTAATTTTTTGTTTTTGGGTTTAATATCATCCGATGCTTTTTGCTTCATAATTACCTTTGTCACTTCTGTAATGCACGCTTTTTGTATGATGAACGTCTTAGGTCTTTCCTTGTTAGCCAGAGACCGAGATATAATCATTATTAAAAAGGAGGTCATGTTAGATTACGTCATTCGAACGAAACTACTATTTTGATTTAGTATACAATACGTCGCAACGTAGTGCGGGTTTTAATCGCTACTTATATACATTTTGGTAATTGTAAACTGCAACTCATTTGAGAATAAATAATTGGTATTCAATTTTGGAATTGAGAATGTAACATCCCGAAATAATAAAAATGAATAAATAATGGCAAGAGCGAGATTTAAAATAAAAGGAATAGGAAACGGGCTCGGGCTTGGCACCCATGGGCCGAAGGGGAGCCCAACTATATAAAGAACAAATCTGAAACCCTCCTTCATTAGCCTATCTTCTTTGCAAACTTAGAGAGAGAGATGAAAACGTGCTAGAGAGAGAAAGCTCGGGATCAAGCTCAAAGTCTCGGGAATCATCACTCACCACCTCATGAACGTCCATCAACAAGAAGGAAACGAAAACAGGTAACCATTTAGCTCGAATCTAAGTTTTTGGTTAAGAAATGGGTTTTAGGGTTTAAGTGGGTTTTGAATCAAAAGACGATATTTTTACGTGTGAATTTGCATAAAAAGTATGTATCTAGCTTCATGGAAGCTAGATACAAGTTTTGTACGTAAAAAGATCAAAGTTTGGATCAAAAAAAGAAGAGTTTGATTGAGACCAGACGAATCGTCTGAAAAGTCAGATGAATGGTCCGAAAACTATTTTCGTCCAAAAAGTATTTTCGGATGGCATGATTTCGAACATATGTTTTCGAACGAAAAAGTTCTCGGACCAAATATTTCGAACGAAATAGTTACCTAATAAAAGATATTTCTAACTAAATAGTTTTCGGCCGAAAAAGATTTCGACCGAGAAAGATTTCGGTTGAAGATGATTTCGGACAGATAGATTTAGGATGAAAAATATAGGTTATAACCTTATTCCATTCATGACTCTTGGCAGATCTGTTAACACCCATCTAACTCGTAGCTCCTAAGTATCCTTCGGGAACTGCTAATCAGGTGAGTTCTATGTGCCCCCTATATGTTACGTGCAAATCATTTTAAATGTTTTGGGGCTGAAGTGTGTACAGTAAATGAATGAATGTTATAAATGCCGATATGAACATACATAATATATACATATATGAATGATGAACAAAGAAAGAAATGTATATATATAAAGAATGAATTGAATGAATGATGTGAACGCTAATGTGATCATACGTGATATATGAAAATGAATGAATGACAAAGAATGAAACATATGTATGTAAAGAATGAAACGAATGAATGGCATAACGTAAATGAATGGAATATTGCATTATATATCTAAATATATTGCATGCTATGAATGAATGTAAACGTTATGGACGCTTCGATGATAACGGCTACTTCGGTTGACGGACGACACATGACTATTTTGCAACCGGGACATATGCGTACCTTCATCAGCTAGGATGTTTGAATGGCAACGACGGACGGCCACATTAGTGCCGGACGATTGCAATAATAAGTAGAACGGTTGCATGGATAATAGTTCGCATGGGAAACGGATACCTTCGGGAAGACGGGTGAATATGACGGTCTATGAAGGTAGAACGGTGAGGACGACCGGTCGAAGAAATCCGGACGGTATAGCATGATGTATGGTCGAACGAATCCGTACGATCATGGAGGACAAAGTACGACAGTAGGATGGGCGTTTGTCTTTGTGACTTACGCAAATCAATGTTGGGCTGATCAACCTTATGTTTTATGACCAATGAAAGTTCAATGAAAGTAAAGATGTGCACATATATTTATGTGTACTTGTAATGAATGATAAATGAAGGCAATGATGTGTTAATATGTAATTATGTAAATATATATATACCTATAAAGAAATGATGTTATTACCTAATTGCTTTAAACTAGAACTCACTGGCATTAGCTGACTTTTAGTATGCACTTCAGGTAAGAAGAAGAAAGGGCGTGCGAAGGCGTGAGGGTTACCCCGCTTCAATGCTGACATCCCATTAACTTGAATTTCATGTTAAGACAATGATTATGTTTAATGTTAAGACTTTCCCTGCTATGTTATGTAATTGAATGATGTATGCTTCCGCTACTTTGATGTTTTAATTTTAGTTCGGCATTTGATAATTATGTTTATGAGTAAATCCAACGAGTGGGGTTTTCCGAAAAAAGGGGCCTTACAGAGAAGCACCACCGTCTAATTTAAATGCATATTAATTATGATTTTAAGGTCCTTAGAGCATTCATATAAGCTTCTTCATCTTCATCTCTGTAATTTAACTAAATAACACATTTTTTTAAATTTATTTTAACCTCCCACTTATCATTCTCTATTTTTATCTTACTCATAAACATTTATTATATTATTTTTTCTCTTTCATAAACACTTACAAAAAATATAGAGTTTGATTAAAATGATTCTCTATATTTAGAAAATCTCTATTTACTAAACTATGAAATTTAAATATAAAGATGGAGATACAGATCCTGATGTAGGTGTAAGAGCATTCACATCAGCTTCTTTATCATCATCTCCATAATTTAACTAAATATAATATTTTTGCAAATTTATCTTTAAATTAGTTTTAACCTCCCACATCTCATTCTCTATCTGTATTTTTATCTCACACACAAACACTTATTATATTATTTTTTCTCTTTCCTAAACACTCACAAAAAATATAGAGTTTGATTAAAATGATTCTCTATATTTAGAGAATCTCTATTTATTAAACTATAAAATTTAAAGATAGAGATCATGATGCGGGTGCAAGAGCATTCACATCAGCATCTTTACCTCTATATCTATAATTTAACTAAATATCATATTTTTTCAAAGTTTTCTTTAAATTTGTTTTAACCTCCCACATATCATTCTCTCTCTCTATCTCACTCTCAAACATTTATTTTTTTATTTTTTCTCTTTTCTATACGCTCACAAAAATATAGAGATTAATGAAAATGAATCTTTATATCTAGAGAATCTCTATTTATTAAACTCTAAAATTTAAAGATGAAGTTGGAGATAGAGATACTGATGGAGATGAATATAGAGAAACTGATGTGAATGCTCTAAAATGTAAGAAAACTATAAATAATAGAGTTAGGGATGATAGAGATACTGATGTGAATGCTCTTAATACTAGAGGTACATAATTTACACAATAGTAACCAAGTTTTCTAAGTGTTCCATTTAAGACACTTAATGTTTTTTTGTCCCTCTAAAGTCACTCAACTTTCGGTAGTTGTTCCTCTAAAGTCACTCAACTTTCAGTAGGTGTTCCAATCCTATGTAATATTTTTATAAATGTTTAATTTTTTTAAAATTGAATGAGATAAATAAAACATATATGAATCTTGTTTACTATTTAACAGTTATTTTTTTTCCAATTCGACTTAAATATAACAATTTTAAAACTTGTTTATTATTTGTGAATTTTGTTTCTTTACTATTATCTCTTATTTTAAGTTAATTTGAATAAAAATGTCACTTATTGGTAACTAATATTCATATATATTTCTTTTGGCTCATTCAACTTTAAAAATTTTAACATTTATAAAAAAATTACACATGATTGAAACAATTAGTGAAAGTTGAGTGACTTTAGAGGGACAAAAAAACTTTGAGTAACTTAAATGGAACACTTCAGAAGCTTGGTTACTATTTGGTGAAGTTTTCCGCGATGTACATAACTTTTCCTTTAATGAAATCTTATCTTATCTTACTAACCTAATAAATAAATACGCATTTTAATTTCCTTTGAAAAGTGAAATAGAAACAGCGTGAAATCAGGTCAAGAATCAACATGATCGTATCAATTATGAAAACACTTTCCTTCCCCACCATCTCCATATCAAGAAAACCGAAAAAATCAAGGAAAATTCGATGGAATTTCAAAATACATTGATCGTATCAATTATGAAAACACTTTCTTATCACGTTTGCCTTTTGTGTGTTTTGTGTTTATTTTTTATTGTAATTTATTCTACTTTTTGTTGTTGCTTTTTTGCAACAAGTTAAAAATTAAAATTCAAATTTGATTTGTTTGTAATGGATCTTAAAAATTAAACCTTCTGTACTTGCAGTCTTGTAAAATGTACAATTGATTCTGATCGTGTTGATTTGTTTGTAATGATGCTTTGACCTACTTCTTTGTTATGGGTTCTGTAGTGTAATGGATGTGCAGATCTTAATTTCTTTGTAAATGGACAATTGGTGCAATTAATTTTTTTATGCAGCAAAGTAAATGATTGGAACTTGAATGAACATAATTATCTGTAGTGTATATGCTTACATATACAATGATGCTTTGACCTACTTCTTTGTAAATTGACAATTGGTGTAATTTATTCAGTGTTGATTTATAAATGAAGGATTTGTACAGAGATTAATTAGGTATAGACTTAGGAATGTTTTTGTATGTTAAACATATCACAGTTTTATTGTGCAAATGTTTTTGTATGAACATTTATAAGCTAATTCAAGAGTAACAAAATGAAAACAACTTTTACATTGTTAGTTTTTTTTTAATATTTAGAAGTTAGGGTTTGTTAGTTTGTTGTTTTGCTAATTTGTTATGTTCATATGTTGTATTGTTAGTTGATTTTGTAATTATATGTACATGGAACAGCATCCAAAACAAGAAAGGAAAACAAAGAGAATACCATGTCTTTTTCTGTGCACATTTACTTAGTTTAACCATTTAATATTTTGTTTGTATTCATTGTTGATAATTGGGATTATAGTGCTTACAGTAAGTTGAAGATAAGCCTTTTAGCTCTCAATAACTAGGGCCAGAGAGAAATTAGATATTAACTATTTCTTTCATTAGTGTTTTAGCGAATTAGAATTTGTATATGTAGAAGGAAGACATGATTGAAGGATTATTAAACATAATTTGACTGTGTATCCCATAATTTTCATGAATGAAGCATAAGTCACCATGATATTTGGCATTGTCAAATTCTTTCCTGGTAATTTAGTTTATAGAATGAATTAGGATTCTCTTGAAGTGGTTTGATTTTCATTTTCATTTTTGATCTGAATTTTTCACTCTTTGTTGTTTGTACATCTATCAGGTTCTGGCTCAGGTGATCAGATTTCATCCAAAAGTACCTGGAGTTTGGATATACATTGCTTCAACTTAAATGCTGCAGCTGCAGACAAGAGAAGGGTAGAGAGACATAGTCAACATTAAACTGATTAACATCAGCATAAATAATCAAGTGTAGTATTTTATTTTTTTTGGGATTAAAACCCTAAATCTATTGGTTATTTACCAAATTGGTTGCTCGTGTGTAAGACTTAACCAAGTATTATTTACCAAATAGGTTGCTCGTGTGTAAGATTTAAGTGAGAGGTTTGTTTGCTTTACTATCAAGGATTTTAAAGTATGTATTGAATGATAAGTCTCTATATCTCCACACATAATGGAGAGGAGTTTATATAGAAAACAAATGTACAAGTAGGTACATAAAGAATAACAAATATACAAAAAAGTATCCTCTATCCATAAATGATGAATCATAAATGTGGAGCTCTAATATCCCCCGCAAGCTTGACGGTGACGGTCCAAGAAAAAGCATGTTGCGGAAGAATTCAAATTGAGGTCTTGGAGACTCTTCGTGAAGATATCAGCCACCTGAAGCTTCGTAGGAATAAATTTTGTGTGGAGTTTCCCGGAAGAGACAAGTTCCCGGATAAAGTGATAGTCATGTTTCATATGTTTGTGAGAGATTGGGTTTTGGGTGAGAAACAGGGCACTTTTATTGTCGCATAGGAGAGTGGGGCGATTGTCCGAGAGTGCGTGAAGTTCTTTGAGAAGGTGAGACACCCAAATAAGTTCAGCCGATGTATTGGCCATAGCGCGGTATTTTGATTCAAAACTGGAGCTTGAAACAGTTGGTTGTTTCTTTGCAGACCAGGATACAAGATTTCCTCCCAAAAAGATTGAGTAATCATATGTGGAGCGAGAGTTTCAAGACAGCGGGCCCAGTCAGCATCATAGTAGACAAGTAAAGATGTGTGGGGAGGTGAGGAAAAGGTAAGCCCATATGCCAAGGTGCCTTATATGTAACGAAGGATGCGTTTGACACATGATGAGAAATGGTCAATGGTGGGAGCATGTAGGAACTCGCTCACTTGGCTGACGTCATAGGAAATGTCGGGTCGGTGATGGTGAGGTATTGTAAGGCACAAACTAGGGATCGATTACTGGTTGGGTCAGGGTAGGGTTCACCGGTTGAGGATAGTGTGATATTGATTGCTAATGAGGTTGGGACAGGTTTGATGTTTGCCATGTTTGCCCGATCCAGAATTTCCTTGGCATATTTAGATTGATTGAGAAATAAGCCGGTATTGGTGTAGGTGACCTCAAGTCCTAGAAAGTAATTTAGCTCCCCCAAGTCTTTGATGGCAAATTCCTTGTTTAGGCGTGCAATGAAAGTGCTAAGAACATCAGCTTTGTTACCTGTGAGAATTAAGTCATCAACATAAACTAGGAGATACATGATGCAAGTATCTCGTTTAAAAATGAACAGTGATGTATCGGCCTTGCTGCATGAAAAACCATTAGTAATAAAAAATGTTCTTAACCGGTGAAACCATGCACGGGGGGCTTGTTTGAGCTAATAGAGGGCTTTGTTTAATTTGCAAACATAGTCTGGGAATTCGGGATTGATGCATCCGGGTGGTTGTTCCATATACACGCACTCATTTAGTTTGCCATGAAGAAAAGCATTGTTAAAATCCAATTGGTGAAGTGTCCACTTGTTTAGGAGGGCCAAAGTAAGGATGAAACAAACGGTGGATGCTTTGATCACCAGGCTAAAGGTGTGTGAGTAGTCAAGCCGGGTGTTTGACTGAATCCCTGAGCTATGAGGCGGGCCTTACGGATGGAACCATCGTAGTGAAACTTGGTTCGAAATAGCCATTTAGAGCCCACAACAGGACGATGCGATGGGCGAGGCACCAAGGACCATGTATTGTTGTTGTGGAGAGCATCAAGTTCCCGTTTCATAACATCAACCCATTTAGGTTCTTTAACAGCAGTGGTGTGACTTTTTGGGTCATGCGTAGTGAAGAGAGCATGTTGGAGCAGGTTTTTATTGGCGTGGGTTAGGTCAGCGATGTGTCGGGGTTTGAAAATCTCGACTTTGGATCTAGTTGTCATTGGGTGAGATGGTAAAGCGGGAGGTGGTGGTGGAGAGGGGATTGCGGCTAGTATGGGTGGAGTAATGAATTGAGGTGGGGTAGGGTTGATTGTTGGTGATGGCGGGGGAGTAGTAGGAGGAGTGGTTGAGGGGGTATTGGGTAGTTGTTGGGTTTGAGTAGTAGGTGAGGGATTATCAGTGCATAGGTGGCATGGGAGGGCTGAGGTGTTTGGGCGGGTAAGGGAGGTTGGGCCGGGGTTGTTGGGGGGTTGAAGGTGAGGTATGATGAGGTGGTATATTGTCAAAAAAGGTGGTAAGATCAGGAGGTAGCGATGGGTTGGTGTGTGTGGGTTTAGCAAAAGGTAAAAGGCTTTCATCAAATCGAACATGGCGAGAGATGAAGACACGAGAGGTAGCGGGATCAAGACATCGGTATCCTTTGTGCATGGAGCTATATCCAATTAAAACACATGGTATGCTGCGAGGGGCAAGTTTGTGTTCGGAATAGGGTCGGAGGTACGAAAAAACCTGACATCCGAAAGACCTAAAAGTATTGTAGGTAGGGGTTTGAGAGTATATGAGTTCAAAAGGGGATTTGCCCTCAAGAACCAAGGATGGTAACCGGTTTATAATAAACACTGTCAAAGAGAAGGCTTCCACCCAAAAGTTGGTTGGGAGATTGGCATGAAATAACATGGCGAGGTCGGTTTCAATAATGTGGCGGTGTTTTCTTTCGGCACGTCCGTTTTGTTGTGGTGTATAGGCACATGAAAATCTATGGAACGTGCCATTATTTTCAAACAATAGTCGGACTTTATGATTTACGAATTCAGTGCCACCGTCGCATTGAAACACTTTTATTTTTCTAGAAAATTAGGTTTAGACAAGTTTCATGAATTTATCTAGAATAGTGGCAAAATCAGATTTTAAACAAAGTGGATAGAACCAACAAAAGCGGGTGTGATCATCCACAAATATATCATAGTAACGATAGTTATCATCGGATGCAACCGGTGAGGGTCCCCATAAATCACAGTATATAAGGTTTAATGGGTTTAAGGACCGTTTTTTATTGGCCTCAAATGGCAATCGTTGACTTTTGTCAACTTGACACGGAGAGCAAAGCCCCGGTTTAGGTAATAAAGCAGAAACTGATAATTAACCAAGTTTTTGTAAGGTTACAATAGTATCAAAATGCACATGCCCTAAGCGTGAGTGCCAGGTTTCAAAAGATGCTTTGGGAGTTGAAGTAGATGCAAAAAGGGCATTACGATCCGATTGTAGGACGTAGAGACCATCCTCACATCTGCTTTAGGCTAGGACCTGTTTGATTTGTCGATCCTGAATAAAAAAAGATGGGTAAGATAATAATACATCAACAAAGTTATCTCGGGTAAGTTTTCTTATGAACAATAGATGTTTAGATAGGTGTGGAACAACCAATACATCCTTTAAATGAAGGTTGCGAGAGAGATGACCGACCGATATGGGATATAGGAAGTCAGTTACCATTACCAAATATCGCTGATTCTGTACCTGAAGTAGGGGAAGGTTGAGACACTGAGTTGGTGTTGGGGGTAATATGATCCGTGGCCCCGGAGTCCACGAACCAGTCAGGGCTGCTGTGATAGGAGACATGGCACCGTGAGAGGAAGGCTGTGGCCAGATTTTCTTCATTCGGTGGTGTATGCATGGCATTGGAAGCAAATGAGGAAAGGGTTGGGAAATTGTTTGCATAATGGCCATCACGGCGACAAAGCTGGCAATGTGGCATACAACGACTACGAGAGCGACCACCCCTGTGAACTGAGGGACCATAATGACGAGAAAACCGTCCACCCCGGCCACGCTCGAAAAATTGTGGCGAGGGGTCTGAGCGGAGAAAGCAACCGGAGATGTTGACGGACCATGAAGGTTGAACATATACAGTTCATGGTTTTCCGCGTGGACCAGGAGATCAGACCAAGATGGGATAGGTTTTGTGTGACGAATGGTGGTGGAGAAGTTCTCAAAGGTTGGGCCGAAACCACACAAGAACTAGTGTAGCCGATCGGTTTCATCCACCGCGTAATTAATGGCATCCAGTTGGTCGCAAAGGGTTTTGAACAAGCGACCAAACTCAGCCACCGGTTTGGTTCCTTTCTACAGGAGGCGAAGTTGATCCCTGAGATTGTGCATTCGATCAACGGAGGGGTGTCCATAGGTCGTTTCAAAAACAGTCCAGATTAAACAAGCCAAGGAGAGGCCAACAATGGTGGTGACAGCTTCTTCCGATAGAGAAGCATGAAGTATGATTATGGTACGTTGATCGTTGGATATCTCAAGTCTCCTCTCTAAATTCTTTATAGTTTCCATCTACTTTCTTTGGCCAATCTATTATTGGTTGGAACCACATAAGTGGTATCAGAGCCTTGCTGATCCAATGGATACTCGTGCTAAATCCCTTGAACAATTTCAAAAGGAGGCGCAAGACAACTTTCAGAAGTTCAATGCTATGTTCGAGCGATTGATGAAGGAATTTCAGTCCCTCAAAGAGAAAGGTCCGACCGGTGCTTCGGGTTCCGGTAAGGGACCGATGGTCGTGACGGACGGTGCGGTGAAGCCTTATTTAAAGCTTCAATTTCCCCGGTTTAGTGGCGATGATCCTACGGGATGAATATATCAATCTGAGCAATATTTCGATTTCCAGACGGTGGCACCGGACTACCAAGTTAATCTGGCTTCCTTCCACGATGGCATTGCACTCCAGTGGCATCACTGGTGCATGAAATCGAAAGGTCCGATGACGTGGTTGGAGTTCACGACTGCATTGTTGAGTTGGTTCGGACCGACGGACTATGAAGACCCCTCTAAGTCGCTTCACCGTTTGAAACAACTCACGGCCGTTGCCGCATAGGTCGAAGCTTTTGAACGGTTATCTCACCGTGTTGATGGGTTAACAAAAGCATTCCTTGTCCGCTGTTTTATTGGTGGTCTGAAAGAGGAGATTCGTCTAGAGGTGAAGCTCAAGAAGCCTTGTCAATTTGGAGAGGCAATCGGAATTGCACGGTTTGTAGAAGAAAATTTGAATCTGCAACATATGCTCTCTTCTCCACAAGGGATTCAAATTTCTACCACCTCCCCAAAAGCGACGACCAATCAAGGGTTATTAGGCTCAGCCTCTAATCCAGTCCGACGTATAACCAGTTCCGAGGCCCGGGAGCGTTGTGAAAAAGGGCTATGTTATTATTGTGACGAGCGATATACGTCGGGACACAAGTGTGGTAAACCTCAACTCTTTATGATTAGCGATGTCCGTGAGGTTGGTGACGTGGTTCACGTAGACGAACCTCCCGATATGAGGGGGATGTTATTCAAGCAGAAATCTCGTTTTTGGCAATCTCGAGAACTATTCTTCCTCAAACTTTAAGGTTGTCGGGAAAGATCAAAACCGAAGATGTCGTGGTGTTGGTGGATGGTTTGGTCAATATGTTGGGACTTGCAGTGGATGAAAATGTGAAGTGTGAAGTGGTGGTTGCTAATAGTGACACACTCGTTTGTGCCGGCTGGGTTCGGGACCTCACGATTGTGTTTTCGGGTTATAACGACACTACCGATTTTTTTGTTTTACCCGTTGCGGCCTGCCCGATCGTCCTAGGGATTCATTGGTTGAAGACCTTAGGTCCGGTCGAGATTGACTTCCAGGACCTTACTATTGGGTTTCGTCTCGCTGGTTCGTCACACAACCTTTACGGTTTAAAACGCTCCGGCTTGGATGAGCTGCAAAACAATCGGATCACGGGAGTGCAGGCCAAAAAGTCTTATCTTGTGTTTCTCCTTGAGGTCAAGGCGCGTTTAAGGTAGTTGGATTGTTATGTGTCTACACCCATATCAACTAGACAGAAGCCCATGAACAAGCCCATGCAGCCAATAGCACTCAAGACACTTAAGACCAAGCCCATGCAAGTTTGAATAGTCAACACCGTTGGCAACGTCTTTATTTTGAATAAGTTTTAATTGTGGTGTGCTGAGAATAAGGAAACCATGGGGATGCCCACGTTTCCAGTAACTTAATTTTTTCCAATTAGTTAGGAAGTAAATTTGAACTGTTCTTGAAGTTTCCTTTATAAAGGAAACCTTTGGCTTTTAACAAGGATATGCAGAAAATTAGTCTCCGTTCTCCTCTCTAAATTCTTTCTAGTTTCCATCTACTTTATTTGGACAATCTATTACCAGTTAGAACCACATCAGTAGTATCAGAGCCATGCTGATCCAATGGATACTCTTGCCAAATCCCTTGAACAATTTCAAAAGTAGACGCAAGACAACTTCCAGAAGTTCAATGCTATGTTCGAGCGATTGATGAAGGAATTTCAATCCCTCAAAGAGAAAGGTACGTTCGGTGCTTCGGGTTCCGGTAAGGGACCGATGGTCGTGACCGACGGTGCGGTGAAGCCTTGATTCAAGCTTCAATTTCCCCGGTTTAGTGGCGATGATCCTACGGGATGGATATATCAAGCCGAGCAATATTTCGATTTCCAGACGGTGGCACCGGACTACCAAGTTAATCTGGCTTCCTTCCACCTAGATGGCATTGCACTCCAGTGGCATCGCTGATACACGAAATCGAAAGGTCCGATGACCTTGGTTTTAAAAATCACGTTGTACTCGCGTTTACTCGCAACTCGACACAGGGCGATGACTCTAGCGAGTCATGTAACCCAACTCGAGCAACGTACAAAACTCGCAAAATATCGCATTTTTTTGAAAAAATCGCACTGAGTTGCTCGATTCTAATATAGTGGTTGTTTTTGTGTTTCAAAGTGTTATACATTTAGCTAAAAAGGTTGTACATGTAAGTAATTTATACATTAAATATAGGGGTGAGCGCTTAAAGGTTCCTACCCTCCAGATCCTTGAACCCGAACCTTTAGAACCGTGGGTAAGAACCATTATAGCAACAAGGGTCGGTCTGTGGTTCTTGGAATTCACTAGTTCAAGGTTCCGGGTTGGGTAAGGGTCGGACCCACCGTGACCCTTTAAGAACTCCGAGAACCACATGGGATTAAATTTAAAAAAAACCTACTTTTTGCGAGGTGAGCGATCAAATAGAGAAGAGACGGACGGGCGACGGCTTTTGCAACTCCATCACTTTCATATTCATCTTGCAACTCCATCACGTCTTCTATAATAAATTTCATCTGCTTCAATCCGATGGTATGTATGTATATGATTTTCTTTTGCAAAATATGAACACGTATGTATGTATGTGATTTCCTCTTATTAAACAACTTTATATGTTGATGTTTGGAAGCGATTTCCTTTTGCAAAATATGAATTACATGTATTTTGATGTTCATCTGATACGCATGTATGTGATTACCTCTTATGTATGTATGCGTACACAATGGTTAACTGAGATAGCTATTAGATCAATGATGACTTCATGTATGTTAATTTGGCTTATGATTTTTGAATTATACGTGATGTTCATATGTGACTTTTGGTACGGGCAGACGGGTAGTAGAGTCTTATAGGAGTTCATTATCCCCCACCATTGTTGAAGCATTAATTTGCACACAGGACCGGATTCGAAAGAGGAGGAAAGAAATAAACAAAGAGGAGGAATACGAGAAGTTCGACGAGTTTTCAAAAGGTAGTATTATTATTTTTGGTAATCACATTCTAGTGTTTTTTTTTTATTTTCTAATCGTTAGCTTTATTTAGATGTTTTTTAGAAGATCGAGTCGATGAAGATTCAAGGATGTTCTACGAGTCAATGGCGATTTAATGTGGAATAAGTATTATTTTGGTTGTTATATTTGAGTTTTGCAGTCGTGTTTATGAATTATATGATTTAATATTAGTTGAATTTTTTAATTTGGTTACTTCAATGAAGAATAAATACTATTTTGGTTTTTACAATTGTTTTTTAAGGTTCTAACCAAAACCGAAGGATCTAGGACCCGTGAGAACCTCCTAGGACCCGAACCCTTTAGGCTACACAAGGGTTGGGTATGGTTCCTAAGAAGTTGAAAAAAAAGGGTCGGGTAAGGGTCGGTTCTCAAGGTTCCGACCATTTGCTCAGCCGTAATTAAATCATATATAAACCTTATTTATATGGCTATATTTGGGGTAGGGGATGCTAAAAATCAATGGGATATATAAAACATTTTATATAAGCACCTTACGCTTCGGATTTAGATCTTGTCGTTTTGGTGTGCTTATCGCTTTTTAAAACCAAGGGTTATACTAGAAGTTGGTTGAATTAATATTAGTTTGAACTTTGATTATTCGGTTGACTTTCCTGTTGTGCAATTTGTTGTTCTTTGCCTTTTCCTTTTCTTTCTATTTTTTTTATGTTCGATTTTTTTAGGTCAACAATTTCATACTTGATTGATATGATGATTACTAGGAATTGAATTCAACAGAATATATTCTCTATAAGTTTTGAAACAGTTTGGAGTCTGCATTGCAAGGCAAACCTGAGATAAGTCTTTGCAAGTATGTGTTTTATTGTTCTTCAATCTTAGTTCAGTTAGGTTTGATTGCTTAGGTTTTCATAACTAATTAGTAGGTTGCATAGACTAAGTAAGAGTTTGAGTGACTTCCAACCCATTTGACCCGTTCCTCTTTTAGCTACCTAGATAAAATAGTTCAGGTTTATACATTTTGTATTTCTTTCAACCCTTTTGACCCGTTTTTAGATATTTTTTGTTGCAACTGGTATGAACTGATTATCCAAACCTAATTACTAGCCTAAATAATCAGATATTCAAAACTTGAATATGTTTATGCACACATTTAAAATTGAGTACCGTGTTCCTTATTTTCATTCATATTTAACACCTACGGAGTCAAAATTGGTCAAATAATATTTAAGTAAAAGTAAAAATTTTAATCCATTTATTTATGCACGGGTCAATTTAGGTTATGTTTGCATTTTAAAGGTAGTAAGTTGGAAAAGTAGGTTAATGAGCCAAAATATACCAGTGTCACATATACCTATTAAAATCCAATTATTGTATGTACTGCACAATGTTTATGCAGGTTCTATTGACCACATGGACAAAAGAATATCCATCTTATTAACTCACATGATATGTTAAGGTTTTTATATGAGTTAAGTTTTGTAAAACCCCATGTAAGCGCAGATCAAACTTACAAGTATGTTCTCGAGAAAATGGCAAGTTCTCGGGAAAATATTGAGTTCTCGGGAAAATTGAGTTCTCGGGAAAATATTAGGTTCACGGGAAAATATTAGGTTCACGGGAAAACATTGAGTTCTCGGGAAAATTGAGTTCTCTCAAACTCATACCCGCAAACTTAAACCCGTGAACTAAGTCCCGTGAACTATAAACCCTTGAACTAAGTCCCGTGAACTAAGTCCCGTGAATTATAAACCCTTGAACTGTGTTCTTTACACCGGATAAGGCATGTGAGAAAACTAAGGGATTTTGATTATATTCTGATTTTGAAAATCTTTTAATTGTTTAGTATATCTAAGTTTTATCAGTTCGTAAAATTTAAAATGATAAAATAATATTTTTAATCCGAAAATTGGAGATAAAGTTACACGATTTTAGAAAAAGAATCAAAATCCTAACATATCCCAAAATAAGGGGATTTCATTGAATCTTATGATGAACACGAAAAACAGTTTTATGAACATTAGAGAAAACTATTCTTCATTATTATCAGATTTTAGCCTGGAATCGAAATCTTAGAACTTATTTATGTAACAGATTTCGAAAATTAAGATCTCGAAATTTATGAGATCATAAACGTGTAATATTGAAACGTGGTACTAAAACCAGATCCGAAAACACCAAAAAAACTGATAAGAAAAAAAAAAGATTTTCTTAGGGTTTTAACAAAACCTTTTGTTTTCCGATTTTAATTCCAGTTTAGGGAATGAAACAAGAATTGATTAATCAACATACGCTCTGATGCCACATGTTGATCAATTCTTGAATATGATAATGGAAAACAATAATGTAAATCATACTTGATAAGCTAACTGATGATAGGGAAGACGACATGATCTCTGATAAGGATCGGGTTCCCGTTTAGGATGTACGGTTAGCATGGCTAAGGTGAGTTCGTAAGATCTCACGGTTATGGGAGAGAGAGAGAGGGATGAATTTCTAAATGGTGATAGAATGATTGATCAGTTAATTCCCTCTAATTATCTCTCTATATATATGTACACTCAAGGGAAACCCATTAATGACCCATTAAAAGTAATTAGGTCCATCAACTAATTACTATCCATAAGTTAATAATAAATAAATAAATCAATTTAATAATTAGATAAATAATCACGTATGACCATACTTAATAAACGTGAGTCTAACAGGGTTCACTTGTATTGACACAAATGGAACGTGATGTTAATAATCAACCGGATATCCTAGCTGCTCCCAATCATGGTGTGAATGACCAGAATTTTAATAATCAGGTATCCTTTGAGGAACTTCATGCATAGTGACTTTGGCCACTAGGTGACATCGTCTTCAATTGTTGGTTTAACAACATTAGTGAAATCAGTAAATGCTCCCATGCTTAGTTCAACAACTCGCAATTCTCAACCTTTTCAAATTGGTAAGGGGGATCCACCAACGTATAAAAACTAAATAATAGCTGATTAGAATCATTAAAACAAATGTGAGCTCCCTAGATGTGCAAGTCATGCCAGGTCACGTAACATGTCAAAACGAGCCGATTTGTTGACCCAAAACAGCTTTTCATAAATCTTTTTTTTACAAAGTTACCATGTCAAATGCGATTACGACAATTATTAAGGTTTGTGAATGCCGCTTCTTACTTATCACATGCTACCAAATTTTCTTATTGTTCTTTTTTTTACAAAGTTACCATGTCAAATACACATTGCCACTTCAGGTACTTAATTTTTTTTCTCATCTTCTGGACTTTTTTATGAAAACAAGAGGTGGCAAGATGGGCGAAACGGTTAACGGTTCAAATGTTCTCGGGTCATCTTTAGCAGTGATCAAAACATGCTAGTTCGGGTTGATATGCAAAGTGTCAATACTTTTGGAAAATTTATAATAGTTGAGTAATTATAAAGTAAGATTAAAAAGAAGTGCTGTTAAAGAGTAACACGTCCAACAATTTTATGACAAGTGCATGCTGGTATTTGGCAACGTTTTCAAATGTATATTTTTTTTTAAGAAAACTGAAAATCAGAGAACGGTGTCTTGCGTCTCCCCCGTCTGTCTCACATAGTAAACACACACTGAAATTTCTCTCACGAAGGTATAGATCTGAAGGCGCGAAGAAGAAGTATATAGGCGGTCACCGGTTTTGCCAGCAGACTATTGTGACAGAGATGAGAGAGAGAGAGAGAGAGAAGGAAATCGGCAAATAGAGAGACAGAACCGTCACCCACAACCACACCACGACCGCCGACAGCTACCAGAAACGCGAGTAGAAGTGAGAAGAAACCGTCGATGACCAGGAACCAACGGCTCCGGAGTTCAGGTTTTTCCGGATGTAAACGTAGAAGATCCAGATCTACGACAACTGTTTGGTTTCAGATAGGGTACGGTTTTTTTGTACAGAGAAGGTGACATCTACAGAGGTGGTGGTGGTGGCAGCGGCGGCGGAGGTCGTCGTGGTTGTGAGAGAGTTGAGGAAGAGAGAAGAGGCCGTATTTGGTTGCCAGTTTAAAGTGATAAAGAACATGGTTTTGTGCAGGGTTCGGCAGTGGTGTGGGGCGGTTTGGGGATGGTGGTGGTGGTGGTGGTGGTGGGGATGGTGGCCGGAAGAGAGGGTAGTGAGAGTAGAGAAAGAGGCTTCTGGTGGCGTAGTGCTCGCAGGTTAACAGCAGAAGAGAAAGAGATGGTTTTTGTTTTTTGTTTCATGGTGTTAACTTTCAAGAGAAGAAAATGTTTTGTGATAAAATATTAAATTGGATAAAGGGTTGATTGCTTTCTGTAAACTAGGAGATATGATTACCTAGCTTTTCTATAGACTAAGAAATCAAAGATGTTATTATAAATCATAATTCAGATTAAAAAAACTATTATGAACTTATATGCTTTAGTTTTGTAAATAATTAATATTGATTTTATTTATTAAAATTGATATGCAAACAAAACGGTGGTGAGCAGATGACAATAACAAGCAAACACAAATGTTATATGAACTTATGCTTTAGTTTGTAAATAACTAAGATCATTAGTTCGCTGTTTACTAGACACATGGAAAAAATTTAATTGTTTAAATTTCGTTACTGACTACACTAGATACATATAAGAAACATTTTAACTTTTGTCTTCGAAAAGAATGCTTGAAACTCAACGTTACGTTTTTTATGCGAAAAAATGATGGGATAATTTTAAATTTTTTTTATGTTTGATTAAATTTACATAAGTCATGATTTCCCATTTTTTCTTTAATGTGTAAGTTCACATCTATTAAAAATCGGCTTGCCTAACGCCTGCCTGTCGCGAATCGCCAACGTAATGTTTTCTTAAATTTAGAATGTGGGTTGTTGCGACGTGTTTATTTTCATATACGTATCCATCTAAATGGTTTCCCATGTTTTTTCTTTAAATTTTAAATTTGCATAAGCTAACGTTTATTAAAAATCAGCTTGCCTAACGCCTACCCGTTGCGAATCGCCAACGTAATGTTTTCTTAAAATTAGAATATGTCGTTGCAACGTGTTTATTTTTAACTACGTTTCCATCTAAATTTTATTCAGAACCGACCCACCGCAGCACACGGGGTTAACTTACTAGTTATATACTATACTAAAGCAAATATGAACAGTAAAGTTATATACTATACTAAAGCAAATATGAACAGTAAACTTTAAAAAAAAATTACTTTCTTATTTGTGGATGGAAGAATAGTGTGTGGGCCGACATATTTAAATCAAATTTGTCCGTGGGATTGGTTTTTAACCAGATTGATGGGCTCATATAAATTCCTAAATTATTAAATATGGTTTTATTTAAAAACATGGATTATTTCACTTTACAAATTGTACACTACAACTACAATTGAAGTTTAAATATTTTGAGTTCTTTTTTATTATTTTAATATTTATAATTAATTTTGAGCTATTTTTTTTCTTACAACTTTTAAAATATAATTTTTTTCTTAAATTCCAAATGTACAGTTAGGACGTGTTTATTTTTATCTACGTTTTGATATAAATTTCATTTAAAACCGAGTTTTCGCGGTAATATACAAGTTATCGAAGCACGTACGTACAAGCCCTCGAAACTGCTTCAAGGTTTTGTTTTGTTTTTTCTCCTCTTACATCCTTTAATATATGATGTTTTATAAAATTCTGGATTTATCGTTTTGACATAGTTATTTTTATTAGCGTTTCAACGTGACTTTATATGAATAGTAAACTTTTTAAAAAAAATTTAGTTATGTATGTGTTGCTACAAAACTTATCGCCTAGAGTCTTAAGTTTCGGAGCAGTGCTGGATGATCAAGCTAAGCTGGAGCTTCTGGACTTGGACTTGGAAAGATGGACTAGATCTCCTGGACTTGAAGAGATGATATGCAAAACAAGCAACATCGTGAGTCTCGCCACGAGTAGAAGTGGTTTCTCCTCGTGACCACCCTCCGACGTGAGGATAAGTATTTGTTTGGGGAAAGGTAAATGAGAGAAAGAGAAGAGCAAGAAGAAGTGAGTTCGGGTATTGTCACACCCCGGGTTTAAGACACCCCGGGCGCGACCCACGGTTGGTACATGTTTCTTATTTTATCTCATCAGAGATTTATAAACACAGCGGGATAATTTAATAACTCATGATCTTTTCAAAAGACGGGGAATCTCCCGTTTCATTTCATTATAGCAGGGATAACCCTGATATTATACACAAACGTATAATTTACAAAACCAAGGTTTTACATGAGCCATTTCTTTCAACTGATGTCTAGGGTGGACGTTCCCTTTTTCATGACATCATTTTTCTTGTCATCATATGGCTAATCAAATTCAATTCACCATTGGTTGCCTGTAAAAACGTTTGAAAATATTTTATCAGTATAAACTGGTGAATACAGGTATATTGGAATCATAATCTGGCAAGCGTGAATAAATAGAACAATTTGCCCATAGTTTCTAGTCAATTTACACAGTCAACGGATTAACCACCAGCCACACTAGGGACCTTGGATATATTTTTAGGTATGTCTGCCTTACGCTTACTACGATGGGCTTTACAACAACCAAGGGTTCTACCCCTAGCCCTGTTACAGCGTCTCATCTGTAACACGTGTATATATACGTGACTATATGGGCTGACTGCTATATACTAAATCACCTTATGCAACGAATGGTTGTATAAATTCATTCAAGTCAGAGTATAATCAAAACCATTTTCAGTTTTGAAATCATTTTATAAAAATACAAGTATTCACCTTGACAGAGTCTCGGCTCAGGAATCTTCTAGAGTAAGTGTTCTAATGGGCAGCGTCTCTGCTTAAGAACCATGCTTGGTTTCTCCAAATGAGTGTTTCCTAGCTTCCTGGTTACTTCTATGATGATACGCCTCGGGAACTTAAACGTATGAGCGGGAATGGTTTTATTAGAGTGGGAGTGGCTTACAAGAACTTGGAATTCGATTTTGAGTGTTTTTGGAATTGAACAGCAATTGAATCTCTATTTATAGGTTGATCTAAGGTCCGTAGCGGACCGTTATGGCGGCGGGTAGCGGTCCGCTACCGCCTAAACCCTAAACAGTCAGCATGACACGTGTTGGTCTCTAGAGTTGCGACGCAATTTGTGGCTAGCGGACCGTTAAGCTACAAGGTAGCGGTCCGCCACCCAACTGAGGTAGCCGTAGCGGACCAACAAGAATCTGGTAGCGGTCCGCTACCTGTGACACGCGTAAGAACCCTAATGACTCGTCAGGGCATGTGTCATTTACTCATTATTGCCTTTGGGACCACGTAGCGGACCGTTATGTATATGGTAGCGGTCCGCTACCATCGAAATTTTAGAATTTTTATTTGTAGTCCCTGATCTTTAATGTATTTACACTTATGGTCCTTTAACTTATATTTTTATAATCTTTGGCACGAATTTTTTTACGAATGTTACAGGTATTGAGAATGTGAGAGTGTGTGTTTTCTTTCGTTGATCAAGTGAGCTATTTATAATGGCTTCATGATTTGGAACATCTGGCCCATGGCTTTATTCTAGGTAACCTGAAATTGCCTTTACTTGCTCCATCAGGCTTACTTGAACTGCCATGCCTTCTTTGGTGTTTAAGGAGCTTCAGGTATTTGTCTCTATAGTTTGACTGGTATGTCTATTGTATGAGTTCCATAGCAGACTACTTATATGTTGTATGTTAGTTCCACTAGTACACTCTTCTTTCAATAGTTGACTTGCCTCTAATGTAGCGACCGTATACTGGATCGTTGTCTGTCGTAGGTCCAGGTCTCCCTAATTCCCTTGTTTTTATAGTTGACTCCTTATTCTGGTACTCTTACCAAATGGGTTCACCTGCTGGGTAAGAGGCGTCGGTTCGAGTTTTTGGCCTCTTATCATCTTGTCTTACTTTCATCTGGTGTTGTTTCCTGGTGTCCAATGAGATTTCTTAATCCATTTGCCTGCGTGTTTTTCTTGCATTATGTTTCCTTATCATTTTTCCAAGTGTTTGATAACAGGTGATACAATTGTCTAACCCTTTAGGCCGTGACCCTTCCCAGCCGCGGTTGGGCCGCACCAGATACTTGAGCCGTAGCTCGAGTGTTCCGTCCCTTTTATGCCTTCGTTGATAACCTTTTTAATTTCTAACACTTTGTCGGTATTAAGAAAATCTTTCCAATTGCTAACACTTGTCGCCAACACTTTGTTGGAATATAGATGGGGCTGGCCCCATACCTGAGCCGCAGCAAGGCTTATGCCGCAGCTAAGCGACGGCCGGGGCTGGGGTACGCATTTCATGGTCAGGTATCATTATTCCTTTGGTTCCTTCATGAGACTTGGGTTACATGTATTACTTAATAGCCATGAGTGGTCTTCCGCTTGTGCCGTGGCTTGTCGGAGACAGCCTTTTGTAACGAACCAATTTTTGGGCCTGTCCTATAATATACTTATTATATTGTAGTGGGTATATTAAATAAAGGAAAGTTGGAGGCTTAGTTGCAAATAAATGGTTTTGACCAAACTTGTGGTATAAGGGGTCAAAATTGAAAGATGAAGGACTGAATGTGTAAATTAGGCATTTTGCCTTCTCTTGGTGGAGAAAAAAAATGCAGAAACACACAAGTGTGTGTGTGTCTTGCGAAATTGGGAACAAAGAAAGAGGAGGAAGAGAAAGATTTTAATCAAATCGAATTTCCGGAGTTGCATGCTCGGATTTGATTGAGTTGGTGTGCTCATCTCCTTCCTAACATCAAGTAAGATCACTTTCTTCTCTTGATTCCACCATCTATGGTGTTCTTGGTGAGTTTTTATTAAAATCAAGCAAGGGGCTGTTTTAGGGTGTTGTAAATGATTACTAATTTGATAAAAGTTATAATCTCGCTTGATTAAAGGTTAAGGGTGGTAGATAACATCATGATAACATCCAATTTGATGATTCAATAATTAGGGTTGTTGAGGGTGATTTGGGGGTTTTCTAATTGGGGATATTTATATGATGAATTGAAGATTGGTAAGTGTCTATGGTGGTAATAGACACATTAATTGATAAGAAACCTCAACCAATTTGATGATATAGAAATTAGGGTTCTTGAGAACCTAATTTGGGAGTTTTATAATTGGAGGTGTTTAAATGGTGAATTGAGTATGGATAAGTGTTTATGGTGTAATATAAACACATTTTCAAGTGTAAAACTCAATTGAATTTGTGAATTATAAATTGATGAAATTGGGAGAGTTGGGTGAAAAACCTTAATGGGTCAAATGGGTGGAATTGACTTAGAATGGTTAAAAGCTTGTGTGAAGCTTAATAAACCAAGATTAGATGATGGGTAAGGATCATAAGATCTTGGTTAGGTGTTAAACTTCATTTGATATATGTATTGGGGTAATCTAGATTACTAAAACATATGGAATGTTCAGGTGATAGCTTTGAAGACCGAGTGGAATCTTCATTGGCAAAGGTAAGTGCTTTGCACTTACTTAGTAGTAGATAAGTAGTGGTAACATGTAAGTAGATGTATTGTATTTCTATTTATATGTTGTATGTTAATTTTGACTCATGTAGTAAGTGGTCAAAGTAAAGTATGAATATGGTAGGATTGTTGTAGTTGACATAATGAGTAAATTAGTCAAACTAATGAATGACACTTGGTAGAGGTGGTGTAGTTGAACTATGTGGGATATAGTCAAACAAAACGTGGTAAATTGGTGTAATTGACTAGTATGGCATATAGTCAAACTAAAATATAGAATGTGGTGATTTGTTGTAAATTGACTTAGTGTGGTATAAGTCAAACCATTTGTGGATAAATGGTGAAATTGTTATAAAATGGACTTAATATGGTACAAGTCAAACCATTGTGGATAATGGTGAAATAGATGTACTTAGACTATGTGATTAATAGTCAAACTTGAATATACAAATATGGTAAATAGGTGTAATGAGACTATGTGATTAATAGTCAAACTTGAATATGCAAATGTCGTAAATAGGTATAATTAGACTATGTGGTTAATAGTCAAACTTGAATGTGTAAATGTGGAAAATATGTGTAATTAGACTATGTGGTTAATAGTCAAACTTGATTGTGCATATGTGGTTAAATGGTGTAAATGACTCAATGTTGTCAAGAGTCAACTAAAATGTAGAATGTGGTAACATTAGACTAAAATTGACCTAATATGGTAAAAGTCAACCGTTTGTGGTAAAACGGTAAATTGAATGATTACATGAAGTGTGGATACTTCATGGAGGTGTTTACATGAGGTGTGGATACTTCACGGGTGGTAGTGAAGTCAAGTACTTCACGGGTGAAAGTGAAGTCAAATACTTCACGGGTGACATGAAGTGTGGATACTTCATGGGTCGGCATGGAGTCAAATACTCCATGCAAGAAAGCGAGTGGTGGATCTCGCATTAGACATTTGGATATGTCAAGTTGATGAATGGTGAAACGTTAGAACTTGTATGAGTCAATACGTGTCTTAAGTTGTAGGTCAATGTGTGCCTAAACTAATGAAAAGGTGGGATTAGAAGTTAAACTCTTAACGAGTGGTAAGCGGGTCATTGTACTCGAGTTTGGAAATCAAAAACTAAACAATTATATGGTAGTACATGTGGGTGATCATATTTGAAGTTTAAATATGAATTTTTGATGGTTTATGGCTTAAATATGAAATCGGGTCAGTCGACGGGGGGTTGCATAGGCTGGAAATCAAAATTTGGGCGTGTTTGACCTGGTGCCAGCGTACCATACGCCCGGAGCGTATGATATGCCCATTTAGGTATGGTATACTCTAGAACTTTCGGGTTTTTGGTATTTTGGCCCGTCGTTGTTATAGGGACTTGCGGGGGGTCCCAAGGACTACTTATCTTTACTAACCTTGTTCTTTTTTATGTTGTGGATGTAGGGAAAGCTCCGGAATGATCTCGGGTCTCGCCATAGTCGGATGATTGGATTCTCCATGACTCTTTTGAATGTTTGTTTTGTTTTAAACTAACCCGTGGATAAGATTACATTATGTTTAAAGTCTTTTGGATTTGTAGTGGTCTAAAACCCGTTAAACACTTTTCCTTTTGAAACTTGTGATTCTTTATATGTCGTTGTAAATGGTTGAACCATGTTTTCAATGTAAATGTTTGTCTGGGACCTAAATTCCGTGTTATTTAAAAAGTTTTAATTGGGTTGCAAATCCAAGTGTTACAACTTGGTTTCAGAGCAATGGTTTGAAGGATTTGGTGTGCGAGACACCGAACTCAATCCTATAATGCTCTTGATATGGTCGGAGAAATGAGAATCCAATGATGGGGTGACCGAGACACGAAGCTTAAAGGGCGAGGTTAGTATTGATTATGAATTGTTTGTTTTAATTGGTGTCCAATGTGATCTAATTGTGCCGAAAGTTGTTAATGGATTCATTATATGGGGATAGTAAATGTAATTGAATATATTACATTATCAATCATGCCTGGCCAGTATAATTCTTAATGTAACATGTGCAAATACCTTCATGATAATCATATGATGATGAACACCGATAATGAGTAAGTGAAGGTGGTTATATGTGTATATGTATATATTATATGTTTGTGCATAGATGATTATATGAGGGAAATTAATATACACATAGGAAGAAGTAGAGCCTCATAGAGTATGAATAGAGGCATATAAGTAGGTAGAACAATTACAAACTTATTACTTCACGGTCGGGGATGACTCGGGGGAATCATAACTTAGTGGGCAGAATTTGTAGATAGAAGTTTATTTGTAGACTCATATATGAAAGAGCCTATGGGTGTATCACCTCAAGGATGGGGATGAACTTGGGATTAGTCGGGAGAAATGGAAAGTAACATTTGTGGAAGATGGTTAAAGCTTTCTATTATGTTGTGCCATTTTTTCTTCAAGGAAGATAGAAGCTCATTGATTCGGTACTTTGAAGAACCTCATGAAGCCTTAAAGGCGGGAGGATCAAACGTAGTCAAATACGTGGATGAAGGAACCTTGTCTTCACAAGGGGTTCGTGGTGGGCAAGCCAAGGGAGTAAATAGTGGGAGTTTATTCGTTGTTTAACAAACGATACATCACTAATGGTATTGGCTTTGAAGCAATCCATTGTGATGGGTGGATGGAGTACTACTAGCGGAGAGTCATCTCTGTATTATGGCGGAGAATAGGTTGGGAGTTCTCTATAGGGTTAAAGGCTTAAAGGCATGAAGATAATATCACAGGGTGAATTCAACAAACGTTCTTGAACTAGCTTGTCCACAAGCGGTTGTGGAACTTGCAATTGGGAGTTTTCTTTATGTACTTTAGACTGGTAGATTAGGCAAAAGATTATGGGCATGCCGT
The DNA here is from genome assembly GCA_023525975.1 of Smallanthus sonchifolius. Lineage (NCBI taxonomy): Eukaryota > Viridiplantae > Streptophyta > Magnoliopsida > Asterales > Asteraceae > Smallanthus > Smallanthus sonchifolius. The sequence continues at coordinate 110,564,334 of CM042021.1, forward strand.
ATGACGGAGTGTAGTCTTACCCAAATCTTGGAGTATTGGAAGGAATGAAGATAAATCAACTTTCTCGTTGCTATCGGTTGACTTATTAGAGTGGTCGTGGTATACAACTCGGGTGGAGTTGATTATTATTATTTGATGCAAGGAGTTTAAACTCGGGAAACTAGTGGGGTGTGAGGAGGAGTTAGTGGTGGCTTCAAGAAAGCCAAATATTCTAGCCGAGCTAGAAATCCCTTTGGGAGGCAATACTTGTTGTTGACATATGTGTAGGAAGATACTCAAGTGGGGATGATGGGACACACTACGCTATAGTGTTTTAGTTCTAATGGTGTGTGCTTCGGTGTTTACAAATCGGGACGCATTCGAAGTGATTGTCTTGAGTTAAAGCACACAAATGAAAAGGGGGAGAAAATAAAAATTGTAAGGCTGTCGAGCCGAACAATTCTAACTACTATAGACGGGACTAAAATCTTTTGGTATATTGTTGGATGAGAGAAAAATGTGAATCGGTGGATTCGGAGACGATCAACATTGCGGTTTCATAATGTTGACAAATGTATGAGTTAATAATAGAAAGACGTGAGTGAAACAATCACTTAGAATGGAGTCCTATGATTGTAGTGAAAATTGTATGGTTACGTAGTAACCGTATCAATGTCGTGTAATACTAAAGGGTGATGTGTCGACCCGTTCTCGCCTAGAGACGGTGAAACATGAGGCATGTGAATTGGTGTATGCATGGCTTATGCCATTGACACCAACCGGGGCAATGGAACACTTGATGTTCCAGTTGTGAAGAAGCTCATGAGGGTTCTATACTCGAATGTCTTTTCTTGGGGGTGTAACCGTTCTCTTGAGGAAAAGAAAAAGAATGGAAGAATGTATGCGTACATTTGTCAGGTTTGAACATGTGTCTAAGTCCTAGTTTAACAATGAAGGTAGAGGAGGACGTTATCCAATGAATGGTATCATTTCCATTTTGAATACTATGGAATTGCGGATGTAACATTCTAGCTTATTAGAAGTTACGCGGTTATGTGAATCAATGTGAAAGGTGTGTAGATCCATGTATGATAATACGGTGGTCGTTTATTCGATGATAGTCATTTTTATCTTCGAAGCAAAGTCGTTCAAGCTCATTACCTTTGTGTATTTCCTGAAATTCCCTGAAAGGAGAGGCCTTTCTTTGGAATGATTTGGTGTGCCATTTTGGCTTTGGTGAAAATCCATTATTTGATAAGGCGGTGAATTCTAAGACATATATGTTGACCCGGAAATGATTAAAGTAATCAACGGGTAAATGGTGTTTGGAGTCCTAGAACTTCATAAGTGGCGTTTGAAGTCTTAGAACTTCACGTTTGGTGGTTGAAAATGAAGTCTTCGAACTTCAAAGGGGGATTGTAAGATTGAGATCCTTGAATCTCAAAGGATGACTTATGCTAAAGTCATTGAGATAAACAGGGTGTTGGATTTTTGAAAGAGGATTTGGCTTTGGCCTTTGACGTGTCCTTCCATAGGAAGACCGTATGCCTTGTCGGATGTCTTGGTGAGTCGTGCATTAGACACGATTATGTCTATATGCAACGAGGTAGGGTATCGCATATTCTCCTAGTCAGTTGTGAGCTACACTTAATCAAATAAAGAAGAGATCTTGTAGAAGGAACTGGTGAATTATACGCAGGTGAGCGTTAGAAGGTTGAGTTGAAGTCCTCGAACTTTAACGGTTTCTTGAAGTCCTTGAACTTCATGGGTGATGATCGAGACTTACAGTTCTCATGGGTTATTGTATGTTTTTTTTGGGGTTTAACTTGGCTGGGGATGAAAAAAGGCACAATCTTGTGTGTGGTTATATGTGTCTCACTTGCCTACGGGTTAAGGCCGAATACCAAAAGGGAACCTACTCTTCCGAGTGGTCGGAGAACTTTTGTTCATGAAAGGTGTGATACGACATTGTACATTTGTGTATGTTGGGTCGGATTGAGGCGTTAGTTTCTTCTTCGATTTGGAGGAACACGTGATTAATTACCATTGGTTGAATAATGGTGTCATCTTAACTACCATTTGAGTATTCATATGCCGATAATTTAATTACTAAATGGTGAACGGTGTGGAATACCGTTTGGTTGGGTGGTTTTAGGTGTCGTGAAACTAAGAATCATAGTGTGATTCAAGATTTAACTCGAAAGATCTTGTATATTGAGTGCGATTGAAAAATCCACTCAAGGTAGATAGAAAACCCTAAATGTATTTAGGGAGGTGGTGCATTGAAATTCAAATGGGAACTTTGGCGATATAAAAGTTTCCTTTAAAAAGGAGGTGTATCGGGTTTGAAAACGTGGGGGGGCTTAGTCCCCGTTTTGTTGAACTGTTCAAACATCACTTAAGTTGTTAAGTTGTATGTCGTTAGGAGCTACTCGGGGGATCGTGTAGACTCCATGACACACTCCTCATGGTTATTCCACGGGAATGTCTGGTGTTAGAAGTGGATGTTGCTTCTCATAGTGGTGTCGAGGTGGATGATGGATGTTCTTCTAAAAGGAACTGGTGGCTATCTTAAATAGAAAGGTGAAACGCGGGGGGTATAAGCGGATTAAACAAGTGTTGGTTCTGCAGGATCATTAGATAAGGGACGGAAACTACTTGGGAATCTGAGAATAGACACTCGAGTGTTACCCTAATCTTTTGGTGGATGGGGTTTCGGGGACAAAACCCAAAATTAGAGGGAGTGATTTGTAACGAACCAATTTCTGGGCCTGTCCTATAATATACTTATTATATTGTAGTGGGTATATTAAATAAAGGAAAGTTGGAGGCTTAGTTGCAAATAAATGGTTTTGACCAAACTTGTGGTATAAGGGGTCAAAATTGAAAGATGAAGGACTGAATGTGTAAATTAGGCATTTTGCCTTCTCTTGGTGGAGAAAAAAAAATGCAGAAACACACAAGTGTGTGTGTGTCTTGCGAAATTGGGAACAAAGAAAGAGGAGGAAGAGAAAGATTTTGATCAAATCGAATTTCCGGAGTTGCATGCTCGGATTTGATGGAGTTGGTGTGCTCATCTCCTTCCTAACATCAAGTAAAATCTCTCTCTTCTCTTGATTCCACCATCTGTGGTGTTCTTGGTGGGTTTTTATTAAAATCAAGCAAGGGGCTTTTTTAGGGTGTTGTAAATGATTACTAATTTGATAAAAGTTATAATCTCGCTTGATTAAAGGTTAAGGGTGGTAGATAACATCATGATAACATCCAATTTGATGATTCAAGAATTAGGGTTGTTGAGGGTGATTTGGGGGTTTTCTAATTGGGGATATTTTTATGATGAATTGAAGATTGGTAAGTGTCTATGGTGGTAATAGACACATTAATTGATAAGAAACCTCAACCAATTTGATGATATAGAAATTAGGGTTCTTGAGAACCTAATTTGGGAGTTTTATAATTGGAGGTGTTTAAATGGTGAATTGAGTATGGATAAGTGTTTATGGTGTAATATAAACACATTTTCAAGTGTAAAACTCAATTGAATTTGTGAATTATAAATTGATGAAATTGGGAGAGTTGGGTGAAAAACCTTAATGGGTCAAATGGGTGGAATTGACTTAGAATGGTTAAAAGCTTGTGTGAAGCTTAATAAACCAAGATTAGATGATGGGTAAGGATCATAAGATCTTGGTTAGGTGTTAAACTTCATTTGATATATGTATTAGGGTAATCTAGATTACTAAAACATATGGAATGTTCAGGTGATAGCTTTGAAGACCGAGTGGAATCTTCATTGGCAAAGGTAAGTGCTTTGCACTTACTTAGTAGTAGATAAGTAGTGGTAACATGTAAGTAGATGTATTGTATTTCTATTTATATGTTGTATGTTAATTTTGACTCATGTAGTAAGTGGTCAAAGTAAAGTATGAATATGGTAGGATTGTTGTAGTTGACATAATGAGTAAATTAGTCAAACTAATGAATGACACTTGGTAGAGGTGGTGTAGTTGAACTATGTGGGATATAGTCAAACAAAACGTGGTAAATTGGTGTAATTGACTAGTATGGCATATAGTCAAACTAAAATATAGAATGTGGTGATTTGTTGTAAATTGACTTAGTGTGGTATAAGTCAAACCATTTGTGGATAAATGGTGAAATTGTTATAAAATGGACTTAATATGGTACAAGTCAAACCATTGTGGATAATGGTGAAATAGATGTACTTAGACTATGTGATTAATAGTCAAACTTGAATATACAAATATGGTAAATAGGTGTAATGAGACTATGTGATTAATAGTCAAACTTGAATATGCAAATGTGGTAAATAGGTGTAATTAAACTATGTGGTTAATAGTCAAACTTGAATGTGTAAATATGGTAAATATGTGTAATTAGACTATGTGGTTAATAGTCAAACTTGATTGTGCATATGTGGTTAAATGGTGTAAATGACTCAATGTTGTCAAGAGTCAACTAAAATGTAGAATGTGGTAACATTAGACTAAAATTGACCTAATATGGTAAAAGTCAACCGTTTGTGGTAAAATGGTAAATTGAATGATTACATGAAGTGTGGATACTTCATGGCGGTGTTTACATGAAGTGTGGATACTTCACGGGTGGTAGTGAAGTCAAGTACTTCACGGGTGAAAGTGAAGTCAAATACTTCACGGGTGACATAAAATGTGGATACTTCATGGGTCGGCATGGAGTCAAATACTCCATGCAAGAAAGCGAGTGGTGGATCTCGCATTAGACATGTGGATATGTCAAGTTGATGAATGGTGAAACGTTAGAACTTGTATGAGTCAATACGTGTGTCTTAAGTTGTAGGTCAATGTGTGCCTAAACTAATGAAAGGGTGGGATTAGAAGTTAAACTCTTAACGAGTGGTAAACGGTTTGGAAATCAAAAACTAAACAATTATATGGTAGTACATGTGGGTGATCATATTTCTAGTTTAAAAATGAGTTTTTGATGGTTAATAGCTTAAATATGCAATCGGGTCAGTCGACGGGGGGTTGCATAGGCTGGAAATCAAAATTTGGGCATGTTTGACCTGGTGCCAGCATACCATACGCCTGGGCAGAGTACCATACGCCCGGAGCGTATGATACACCCATTTGGGTCTGGTATACGCTGGAACTTTCGGGTTTTTGGTATTTTGGCCTGTCGTTGTTATAGGGACTTGCGGGGGGTACCAAGGACTACTTATCTTTACTAACCTTCTTCCTGTGGATGTAAGGAAAGCTCCGGAATGATCTCGGGTCTCGCCATAGTCGGATGATTGGATTCTCAATGACTCTTTGGAATGTTTGTTTTCTTTTAAACTAACCCGTGGATGGGATTACATTATGTTTAAAGTCTTTTGGATTTGTAGTGGTCTAAAACCCGTTAAACACTTTTCCTTTTGAAACTTGTGACGCTTTATATGTCATTGTAAATGGTTGAACCATGTTTTCAATGTAAATGTTTGTCTGGGACCTAAATTCCGTGTTATTTCAAAAGTTTTAATTAGGTTGCAAATCCGAGTGTGACACCTTTCCACCGGGATAACCTTTTCGTCGGGACACGCACTGTGTCGCGGCTCTCTTTGTTCGTTTATGGGTTAATCCCCTTCAATTCCCCCAGTCCATTATTATGGTATTCGAACCATGATGGTGGATTACGTTCTCGTAGGTTGTGTTGGTCCCTCCGTGGACATTTATCTTTAGTTATCGTCATCCCTGCGTGGACGTTTCTCTTTTCAGTTTTCCGTTGTCCCTGCATGGGCGTTTATCTTTTTAGTTTGTTGTCGTCCTTGCGTGGACATCTATCTTTCGTGCCTGTTTTTGTATGGACCTTTATATTTAATTGTTTATGCAATCTTGAACCTTTATCTTAGTCATTGTTTCTTTTGTGTCCTATCTTGCATATTGTCAGCATGACTCAAAACTTATTTTAATTTTCACCCCAAGAGTGGCCCGGTGACCTTTATCTTTTCAGTCATGGCTAGAAGACTTATTTTATTTTTTAACCTGAACATGGCCAGGTGACTTTTATCTATCCAGTCGCGGCTGGAATACTTAGTTGATTTTTCAACCTGAACATGGCCAGGTGACTTTTGTCTATCCAGACGCAGCTGGAAGACTTAGTTTATTTTTCAGCCTGAATGTGGCCAGGAGACTTTTATTTGTCCACTCGCGGCTGGAAGACTTAATGTATTTTTCAGCCTGGATGTGGCCAGGTGACTTTTGTCTGTCAAGTCGTGGCCGGAAGACTTAGTCTATTTTTCAGCCTGAACGTGGCCATGTGACTTTTGTCTGTCCAGTCGCGGCTGGAAGACTTAGTTTACTTTGCAGCCTGAATGTGGTTAGGTGACTTTTGTCTGTCCAGTCACGTCTGTAAGACTTAGTCTATTTTCCAGCCTGAACGTGGCCAGGTGACTTTTGTTTGTCTCGTCTCTGCTGGAAGACTTAGTCTATTTTTCAGCCTGAACGTGGTCATGTGACTTTTGTCTGTCCAGTCACGGCTGGAAGACTTAGTTTATTTTCAGCCTGAATTTGGCCAGGTGACTTTTGTCTGTCCAGTCGAGGCTGGAAGACTTAGTTTATTTTTCAACCTGAACGTGGCTAGGTGAATTTTGTTTGTCCAGTCACGGCTGGAAGACTTAGTTTATTTTTCAACCTTAACGTGGCTAGGTGACTTTTGTATGTCCAGTCGCGGCTAGAAGACTTGGTTTATTTTTCAACCTGAACGTGGCCAGGTGAATTTTGTCTGTCCAGTCGCGGCTGGAAGACTTAGTTTATTTTTCAACCTGAACGTAGCCAAGTGACTTTTGTCTAACCTGAACGTGGCCAAGTGACTTTTGTTTGTCCAGTCGCGGCTAGAAGACTTCGTTTATTTTTCAACATGAATGTGGCTAGGTGACTTTTGCCTGTTCAGTCATGGCTGGTAGACTTAGTTTATTTTTTACCTGAACGTGGGCAGGTGAATTTTGTCTGTAAAGTCGCGGTTGTAAGACTTAGTTTATTTTTCAACCTGAACGTGGCCAGGTGACTTTTGTCTGTCTAGTCGCGGCTGGAAGACTAAGTTTATTTTTCAACCTTAACGTGGCTATTTGAATTTTGTCTGTCAAGTCGCGGCCGGAAGACTTAGTTTATTTTTTAACCTGAACGTAGCCATGTGACTTTTGTCTGTCCAGTCACTACTGGAAGACTTAGTTTATTTTTCAACCTGAACGTGGCTAGGTGAATTTTGTCTGTCCAGTCGTGGCCAAAAGACTTAGTTTATTTTTCAACCTGAACTTGGCTAGGTGACTTTTGTCTGTCCAGTCGCGGCTGGAAGACTATTTTAATTTTCAACATGAACTTGGCCAGGTGACTTTTGTCTGTCCAGTAACGGTTGAAAGACTTAGTTTATTTGTCAACCTGAACGTGGCCATGTGAATTTTGTCTGTCCAGTCGCGACTGGAAGACTTAGTTTATTTTTCAACCTGAACGTGGCCAGGTGACTTTTGTATATCCAGTCGTGGCTGGAAGACTTGCTTTATTTTTCAACCTGAACGTGGCTAGGTGAATTTTTTCTGTTCAGTCGCGGCTGGAAGACTTAGTTTATTTTTCAACCTTAACGTGGCCAGGTGAATTTTGTCTGTCCGATCGTGGCTGGAAGACTTAGTTTATTTTTCAACCTAAACGTGGCTAGGTGACTTTTGGGCATGGCTGTCTTTGTGGTTATGACAATGGTTTCTTACATGTAGATCACCTATAGCATTTTCGGAGCTGAGCTCCATTTCATTTTCATGGTTCATATGTGCCATCTAAACGTATTAGCTTATACGCTCCGCTGTATCCCTTGGTACCCCCATCATGTATGGAGATTGCTTCAGTTTCCCTTGTTATCCCCTCTCGCTAACTTCTGATGGTAACTTTTTGTTCCGTGAATGTATCTTTAGGTATATATTCCTCTTGCATCGTATTTTTTTGCTCATATGTGTTGTTTGAAGCACCTGACGCTATAACTTTTATGCTTTTACCTTCCTTACTTGAGAATAAAGTTACCACACTGTCCGTGGTTAGGAATTTGATTGTCGCGTGAACAGTAGATATGACTGCTCCAAGTGCACATAAACCCGGTCTTCCCAGGATTACATTGTGGCTTGACTGGGAGCGCACTATAAGGAACGTCATGGGAACCGTACGACTTCTTGTTTCGTTCCCCATTGTTACTTGAAGTTGTATTTTTCCCAGCGGCTGCACCACTTCTCCCGAAAAGCCTGTTAGCTGGTTGACTTATGTGACGAGGCCTTTCCGCACTTTTTCATCTAATTGCATGAAGTAGCGTTCATACATGATTTCGGATGCACTTCCTCTATCAACATAAACCCTTCGTACCTGATGACCGGCAATGTCAGCAGTTACATGCAGTGCGCCACTACAAAAATCTCCGCCCCTGATTGGGGGAAACTAACTTCTTGCTCCATCCACGATTCCATGTAGTCGTTGTTTCGTTTCATGCCTGCGCTACATGATGGTTGGTTTACCATTAAGATCTCCTTCCTTTTTCCACCTTCTTGAGGCATTGTCTTCAGCTCTTTCAACATGTGTGACAGTTTCCCTTATTTTATTGCCGATTCAATTTGCCTTCTTAGGGAGAAACATTCATCGGTGGTGTGCCCGTTATCTTTGTTAAATTCACAATACTTATCTGTGGCCTTTTTGGGGCCTGGACTTATGGGTGCCGGTTTCACAAAGTTGACATTATCGGTTGCTAGAATTTCGCTTGGTGTTTTGGTTAACGGTGGGAGACTAACCGTTGGTCCGCCGACATGCCCTGGTGGTGTTGAAAACTGAGGCTGGGACGCCACGTTCCTTTCTTGAAAACACGGTTGAAAATGTGGTTTGTCCACATCTTTGTGGTACTTGTTTCCTTGTGTTTTCCCAATTCACCAATCTCTTTTGTGTTCTTTCAGTTGATCGCTCGCTTTTCTTCCTCGTACGAACGCCTTTGCTCTCTCTAGAATTTCTTCCACCGTTTTTGGACGGTTTTCATGGAATCTTTCCACCAACTGCTAGCTTCGAAAACCGTGAATAAATGCTGAGATACGTATATCTTCTCCAGCTCCTTTTACTTGCATGCTCTCTCTTACTAATCTAGTAATGAAATCTTCCACTGACTCACCATCACCCCTTTTAATGTTGTGTAACTCCGTTGGATTCTTTATGGACCTTCTTTGTTGGCTGAAGTTCTTCAAGAAGCTTTCTTCCAGTTGCTCGAAGCTCCCTATCTCTCCGATTGGGAGACTGTCGAACCATACCCTTGCTGCTCCCGTCAGCGTCTGCATGAACATGTGACACCATACTGGAATGGACCATTGTTCCACCTCGGCTGCACCTATGAAAATTGCCAAATGGTCGTCTGGGTCTCCTAAACCATCATACTTCCCCACATTTGATGGCATTTTCCACTTTGGAGGAAATGTAAATTCTGCGATTTTGTTGATGAACTTGGATCTTGACTGCGCCGTGGACGGTCTATATGGTTTGCTGTAGTCATCTTCAAAATCCAGCTTCCTCTTGGTTGTCTCTTGGAGTTTGGTGTTAGTGTTGTTTGGCTTGGCTTTCTCTTATTTGCTTTTTTTTGTGAATCGTCACCGTCGTCATCTCAGAACTCCAGACGAGTTCGGATGTCCTTTAGCTGGCGCTCTTTCTCCTCCTCCTGTAACAGAGCGAGGATCTGTTGATGGTTCTATCGTAAGAAATCTGGTGTGACGACTACTTTACCATTGCTTTGGTTTTCAGAATCGTTAGGATAACTTTTATGGTTCTTGCTTCCCTCCCCTCGTAACATTGTCACCGCCTTGGTTTAGGATATCAGAACTTCTGGTCTCAATATGAGGAGTTTCCTTGCCCATCGTGCTTTTTCTTTTTTTTTTCTTTTGTTAGAGCACGGATGGTGCAAAATGTTGCTACAAAACTTATCGCCTAGATGCTCAAGCTTCGGAACAGTGTTGGATGATCAAGCTAAGCTGGAACTTCTGGACTTGGAAAGATAGACTGGATCTCCTGGACTTGAAGAGATTATATGCAAAACAAGCAGCACCGTGAGTCTCGCCACGAGCAGAAGGGGTTTCTCCTCGTGACCACCCTCCGGCGTCAGGATAAGTATTTGTTTGGTGAAAGGTAAATGAGAGAAAGAGAATAGCAAGAAGAAGTGAGTTTAGGTATTGAGGATGTGAGAGTGTGTGTTTTCTTTCGTTGATCAAGTGTGCTATTTATAATGGCTTCATGATTTGGAACATCTGGCCCATGGTTTTTTTTTCGGGTAACCTGCAATTAGCTTTACTTGCTCCCTCATGCTTACTTGGACTGTCATGCCTTCTTTGGTGTTTAAGGAGCTTCAGGTATTTGTATCTATAGTTGATGGGTATGTCTGTTATACAAGTTCCATACCTGACTACTTATCTGTCGTATGCTAGTTCCACTAGTACACTCTTATTTCAATAGTTGACTTGCCTCTAATGTAGCGACCGTATACTGGATCGTTGTCTGTCGTAGGTCCAGGTCTCCCTAATTCCCTTGTTTTTATAATTGACTCCTTATTCTGGCACTCTTACCATATGGATTAACCTGCTTGGTCAGAGGCCCAGGTACGATTTTTTGGCCTCTTATCATGTCGTCTTAGTTTCCTCTGGTATCGTTTCCTGGTCTCCAATGAGATTTCTTCCGTATGCCTGCGTGTCTTCTAGCCTTATGTTTCCTTATCATTTTTCCAAGTGTTTGACATAAAGGTGATACAATTTTCTAATCCTTTAATCCGTGACACCCTCCCATCCGCGGCTGGGCCGCACCAGATACTTGAGCCGCGGCTCGAGTGTTCCGTCCATTTTATGCCTTCGTTGAAAACCTTTTCAATTGCTAACACTTTGTCGATATTAAGAAAACCTACACTTGTTGCCAACACTTTGTTGGAATAGAGATGGGTCTAGGCCCATACCTGAGCCGCGGCTGGGCTTCTGCCGCAACCAAGCGACATCAGGGGCTGGGGTACGCCTTTCGTTGTCGGGACTCGTTATTCCTTTGTTTCCTTCATGAGACATGTGTTACATGTATTACTTAATACCCATCAGTGGTCGTCTGCTTGTGCCGCTGCTTGTCCAAGACAGCCTTTCCATCGGGACTGCGGCCGGGACACGCACTGTGCCGCGGGTCGCTTTGTTCCTTTATGGGTTAATCCCGTTCAGTATGTATATAAATTAAATCAAGGTTTAAACATAAGCATCAGTGTGGTCTGGTGGTTAGCGCCATTTCTATTGAACCTGCATTTTGGTTAGTTTTTTTATTTATTTAATTACTAGGTTAAAATCTCGTGTATTACACGAGTTAATTAAATAAATATAATAGTACATATTAAGTAATAAAATATTTAATTTTTAAAAATTCTTGTTTTACACGGGTTGAATAATTTCGTGAAACCCAATATAATCTGTTAACACATACACTTATCAAAATATGTCAGGAGATTTATTAATATAAAGATTAGTATTTTCTTTAAAAATATATTATTATTAAAAGATAAAGATGTATTTAATAAGGGAGACGGAAAAAAATGATGAGAATAAATATGGAAGCGACACGTGTCATGAAAACTTTTATTTATTGTATAGTATAGATTTGAGGAAGGAAGAATGGTGTGTGGGCCGACAAATTTATCCGTGGGATTGGTTATTAGCCAGATTGATGGGCTCATATAAATTCTTAAATTACTAATTATGGTTTTATTTAAAAACATGGATTATTTCACTATACATATTTAGTGTTAGACTACAATTGAAGTTTAAATATTTTGATTTTTTTTTATTATTTTAATGTTTATATTTAATTTTGAGCTATTTTGTTTTTTTATAACTTTTAAAATATGAATTTTTTTTCTTAAGTTCTTAAATTCCGAATCTGCAGTTACGACTTGTTTATTTTTATCTACGTTTTGATATAAATTTAATTCAAAACCGAGTTTTCGCGATAATATACAAGTTATCGAAGCACGCAGTTGAAACTGCTTCGAGGTTTCGTTTTTATTTATTTTTTACTTTTTTGTTTTTATTTTACAACCTTTAATATATGATGTTTTATAAAATTCTATATTTGCCGATTCGACATACTTATTTTATTAGCGTTTCAACGTGACTTTTTGGATTAATAACAGTCTGCGGAAGTTGAGGCATTGGGAAGGTTGGCGGTAACGGAGAAGGTTCACCTACCGGCTTTCAGGTCTCCCTCTCTCTCTCTCTCTCTCTCTCTCTCTCTCTCTCTCTCTCTCTCTCTCTCTCTCTCTCTCTCTCTCTCTCTCTCTCTCTCTCTCTCTCTCTCTCTCTCTCTCTCTCTCTCTCTCTCTCTCTTATGTTGGTCAATTTGGAAGCATCTCCATTTTCAGAATGATAAAACTCTGTCATGGTTGAGTTTGAGCTATTTGAAAAGAAAGAAAAATTTTACAGAATAGTAATCAAGTTTCTCATATGTTTCATTTAAGTCACTCAAACTTTTTTTGTCTCATTTTAGTCTATCAAGTTTTCATCTACTCTATGTTAGTCACTCAAACTTTTTTTTGTCACATTTTAGTTATTCAAGTTACACATGTTATAATATAGCACAATTACGATGTTAACATGTTACTTTTTTTTGGATTTTATTTTATAAACATGGTGAAAATTTTGGTTTACTCTTTTTGGACTTCATTTTCACCATATCCATAGAATAAAATACAAAAAAAGTAACTCGTAACATGGTAATTTCACAAGATTGAAACAACATGTGAAACTTGAGTGACTAAAATAAGATAAAAAAGTTTTAGTGACCAAAAGGGAACAAATAAGAAAACTTGAGTGACTAAAATGAGACAAAAAAAGTTTGAGTTACTAAAATGAAACAGATGAGAAACTTGGTTATTATTGTGTAGATTTATCTCTTTGAAGAATGATAAAACATGAAATTGGTGTGTAGTTTTGTCAAAGAAAGAGCAAATAGATGTGGATTGGTTAAGTGAGAAAGAAGGTAATTTTAGTGTTGGAAAGAAAGGGATGAAGGTGGTGGTAGGAGGAGAGTATAAAGAGATGGGGGTTTATAAATTTTTTTTGTTTAATTTATATTTATATTTTTTATTAAGAGGGGCATTTTAGTTTTTTTTTTTTTAAAGTTAACAGAAAAATTTGGATGGAGTTAATGCACCGGACTGTAATCGATACAAAACTGAAACTATAGGACTAAAATAAATAAATTTAAACTTTTGGATTAAAATGGTTACTTGTGTCAAACTAGAGGGACTAAGACCGTATTTAACTTTAGAAATATATATATCTAGAGGAACAAACGCATAAAGAGGAAGAAAACGTACACTAGAGTTGTAGAAAATTTAATTATATTCTCATATTTTATGTCTCACATGTTAAAATTTAAGAGGCTAATACATTTTTTATAGAGTTGATACGTGCTTATTTTTATCTATTTTTCGATTTATATTTTATTTAAAATTGATCCATCACAACTCAATGTGATTATTTCTATCTACATTTAGTTTCGATGTTTAGAATCGAGTCGAAGTAACGCGCCCCGCCTGGGAGGATATTCAACACTCGTACAGATTAAAGGAGAACCCCATTGAAAAGTACTGATTCGATTGAATGTCTGGCACGTTGTGGTTTTGTTTTTTGTTTTTTTTTTCTATTTTCATTTTTACCCCTCATACTATATATAATATACGCTTTTAACCTGTTTAATTTTCTAATAATTTCGTTTTTAATTTAATAACTTTCGTTCGTTAACTTATAAAAAAATACGGCCTTTGCAGTTGTTTTTAGTTTTTTTTTGTTAACGTTCCGATATAAATTTTATTAAAAAAGGATTTGTTGTTAAAATCGAGTTTTTTTGTATCGTAGCCTATAGCGAGTGTCATTACCGTTGTGGTACCGTAACTAACCGAACCTGTTATGAGCGAACAACATCATTTCATGTATTAGTATTGTTGAAACCGGTATCGGTGTTCGCTTTTATGATTTTCGACAACCCGATTTGATAACGACTAAGCTCCTACCACGTTGCTTGACCAAAAAACGAGCTGACTCCCGCAACTAAGCGCGGGGAAAAAACTATTAAAAAGTATGAGAGACTATTTTTTTATATTATTGTATCATATTCCACTTATAGATGGGTTCTATACACACACGCACACACACACATATATATATATTGTGCATATATATAATTTGCTAAGATTTTTTATTGTGAATAACAATAAAGTTGTGTCAAATCAGGGGCTGCCACGTGACAACATTTTTTTTCTTTTTCAAGGTTTGGTTAGGTATATAGATGAACTGAACTGAAAGACTAACAAACTGAGTCACTTAACCTGGTTTCAGCAGAGCGGTAAACACCAGCCCTTTTTTGGAGACCACTCGAGTACGAGACACGGTTCTGTCTCTCCACTATGTGTGCTTTAACAACCGGAATGCTCCCTACGGGAGTCGAACCCGGGACCTTCCCATGAGGAAACGGCTGCGACGTAGTCTAAATGAAAACACCCTGAGCACCCGGATGAACCTACGATGGCAATTGACTTTTTACATGATAGTTTATTCAACTAAAATGTAAAAAAAAAAAAAATATATATATATATATATGTATCCTCTTACATAAATATTATTATTTTTAAAACGACCGACTCATACACCATTTAATCCTACTCTTAAATCTATATCTTTTCTTATTAAATGGAATTTTCAGAAGCACCATTTGATATTCAAAACGGAGTCGCCACAACTTATAACTTTTAATAATGTTTTCTTAAGTTCCGAATATAACATTGCGATGTGGTTTTTTCATCTATGTTTCGGTATAAATTTTTCCCAAAACCGAGCTAGGTAAAATATGATATATTTTTACTTCTTTTTTTAAATTCATTTTTCGTGTTTCTTAACTTTCATTTTTACAACAACGTAACTTTTTCTTTATTTTCGAACATACCGTCGCGACATGTTTATTTTTTTTATTTTTGTTTCAATATTTAAAACTGTGCCATCACTACGGTACGTACTTTTCTGGTAATTAACCACGTCGATTTCTTGTGTTAACTAGTCTAAAGATATTCTTGCACTATATGAAGAGAATAATTTTCAACAAATACACTCGCATTATATTATTATTGTTCAAACAGATTATGTGGCTGCTTTTTTTATTCCAACTACAAAGACTTTTATCGAAGCGATGGCAGCCTAGAAGATAAACACATGGGTGTTTGATTATAACTTGTCCTAGGACAGTCTCGCCGCCGTAGGACACTATTGACTCGGTATTGGCACATGTCTAATTAAACATACATGGAATTTGTTTCTAGAGATGATTGGTTTTACAACAGTGTTTGTACGAATTATAAATTTTTTAACGACACCTAATCTATATCATAATTAATTTACATCGATTCGTCTATACCGGGACTCAAACTCTTGAGACTAAAAGGAGCTTCATCTTAACTACAAATGACTTTGACATTGGACCAACTCTCACCCCCAAATAATTTTTCTAAACATGTTAGGAAAGAGGAAAAAATCCCAAAATATCTCTTTTATCAACAAACTTTTTCATTTTATCCCTTTTAACTTTCTTCTGTCACAAAATGTCCTATTTAACGTTATAATAGAGACAGACGACCATATAGTAGAGGCAGAAGACTGTATAATAGAAGCGGACGACCGTGACAAGGATGTAAATCAGGCATTTCTGTAATGTTAGGACCCGTGGAAAATTTTCATTGGCTACAAGTGCATGTGTCCAATGGTATATGATGCACACACGAGAGCCTATTCAAATGGCTTCAAGAACAATGATAAGAATTAAAGGATTTCTACCGATAATTTGATACGAAATCAAAATTGCTATTCGATTTCTATTAATAAATTCACCGAAACATGTGATTACAAAGATAACTTATGTCCTAAATTATAATACTGGTTCTAGACAAAATATGAAAACTAATCTATACAAATTTAAAATTCAAAATACAAAATAATTATAATTACATAAAAGATTGTGATAATCCTTGAGATTATCCAATCCCTTTTCTAATCCATGACCCGATCCACCACTCTCTTGATCCCCTTGGCTTCGGCCAACGTACCCTTCTCCCGTGGATGCTCCTGTATTATACCAACCGGGTTATAAAAAGACTCGACCTCGAGTCTTGCATAGCTCATTAGCAAAACCCGAGAAAGCCCAACGTCTCCGAGGATGCCAAGCCTAAGAAGACTAGGTGCATAGAAACCCAAAATCTCACTCAAGCCTGGTTCAGCAACTACCCGACCACTATTTTCTTGACACCCAAGCTTGGAGTTTATCTTTAGAAAAACATTTGGGAGATACTGATCGTTCCTAAAATTCTAGAAAACTCTTGCACCGGATATGAACAGACCCACTATACCACCCATGCGATAATGCTAACTAGAGCATCCGACCGGTTCACCCTTGTCTTAACCCGACAAGAACCCCTAACCATCCGAAGGGAAACCCATCACCCATTAAGGCCACCCGAACCCTATCCGAGTCAAACCCAATCGGTTCCCAAGCTACCAACCTGTGGGTTCCAACAACACGTGTATTGTTGAAATTCCACTGACCCAGGAATGTTACGTATCTGAAATTCTACCAACCCATGGCTTCCAACAACACTCCAAACCCACATTTTGACCCGTGTAAACCCAAATGATACCCATTTTCAACCCGACATACACCCACGCCACACCCAAAAACCGAACCCGACTTTAATATATTCCTCTTCAATAGACCATAAGACCACCAATGACTCCGGTCGGATCAACACCCAATCCACCAATGAAGGTTCCCAGACCACGGTGTAAAACCCTTACCCTAGAGATACCACCACACTCATCAGACTCGACACATGGTATGGTCTAGTCTAGTGAAGAACACTACTCTACCCACCATCGCTTACATTATGGTGGTTGCATCCCCAGTCCAATCTGGTTGAAGCCCAACAATCCCACACGACCCTTGTTTCCTCCGCCGATCCACTTCCTTCAAGCCCAAGGTAACCATCGATCCCTAATGGTCAAAACCTATTGGGCCCCACTACACCGTCGAGATCCTAAACAATATGTGGATTAGGCCCATGGACTAACACGCCACAATTTGGGCTTTGGCTCTCCCCACACCTCATGTCATCAAACTTTGACTATGTACTCGGAACATCACACCACTTCCGATCCGCTTAAACAATGTCCCCTATTCAAGGCGTCGGTGATCCAAGCATGATCCCAACTAAACTCTTCTTCATCGTCAGTCTCATCTTCATCGAACACGGGTTTGTCTTTCGACACACCCTCAGGATAGATTGGTTCAAAGAAACGAGGTGGGTGATAGCTTGACGGCTGCTGCTCTCCGTAACCACCTTTGTCCCAGACGACGGTGCTCGACTCGGTTTCCGTCTTGCACATCTCCCATTGCAATTCCAGATGTCGGACTTGTCATCGGATTCGTTTGATCTCTTGTTGCGCCTCAAGATTATGGACTTGCTGTCGGAGTCTCTTAACCCTGAGATCCCGTAAGTCGGGACCAACACCATCACTGCCTAAGTCGGCAAATTCTCTGAGCAAGAAGCTGATTTCTACCACGAGCATGTGGTCCATGAATAACCGTAACACCCCGCCCCGATATGGGGCTGACATGTCACGTATACATTAATCAGAATTCAATACATCAATCAATAAATGATGAACGTTACATTAATTGAACTACAGTACAAAACATTACAATTTGTTTAACGAAAACTCTTGGTCTTTAATCTCTCGAGCACTCTTCCCAAATCATGTCGGATAGCCCTGTAACCGTGAGTAAACTTGGTTTTACTCAGTGGGCGGACAACAACTATACAATAAAAAAATCCTTAACAAAATATCTATCAAACAATACTTACATACACATTGGATGAGTCACATAACAATAGTTCACATTTGATGACTCACATAACACATTCAATAGTTCGGTGTGTACAAAGCGTTATATTCAGTAGTTCAGTGCTTACGATACGTCATTTCAGTATTTCGTTGCACTCAATGCGTCACTTTCAATAGTTCAGTGTTTTCGATGCATCATATTCAATTGTTCAGTGCTTTCGAGGGGCCGTATTCAATATTCAGTGCTTTTGAATTGTCATATTCAATAGTTCAGTCCTAAGCTAGTTAAATAAACGTTGTGAAAGCCTACAAGATTATCGTAACAGGTTTTAAAATCCCATTGGTATTCGTGCACAAAGTTTAAAACGTTTTGTTTAAAATATATTTTATAACTCCTTTGTTTGAAAAAAACCATTGAAATAACGACTATCTTTAAACTTTTAAAAGAATACAAAATTTCTTTATTTTTATTTTAAAAGCAATATACACTTTACTAAAATAAACAATACTTAAATAAAATACATAGTTTCTCATTTTTATTTTTAAATAAAAGATATAATTTCTTTGTATTTATTCTTAAAATAAATACAAAATTCCCTTATTCTTATTTAAAGGTAAAAACACATTTTATTTATTTAAAATGAAATAAATATTTTGGGAATGGAAAATTTTGAAAAGAAAAAGATTTAATAAACTTTATTTATTAGAAACATACATATATCCCCTCAAAAACTTTATTAATTACATATATACTCAGCTCAAAATTTTATTTACGTATATCCCCTTCATAATTACAAATATACCCAACTGGATGATGGAATCGATCAGAAGTAACGTTGGATGTTGGAATCGATCGAAAACAAGAATCAGAAGGTTAGGGTTTGGTCAACTCCACTACTTGTTTTACCCTCATATTTTACGTATGCATGCATCACATATATGGATAATGGGTAGTTTAGTTTTGCATATTTTAAATTAAAGGTTTATTATTTGTATCTGCTTTCTATCTCTAATAAAGACTAGGGGTGTCAATCGTGTCAGGTTGGCGGGTTAAGAGGTTTAATTATGTAACCCGAACACGACCTATATTCTTATTCGTGTCAAAAATTTCAACCATAACCTGGATACACTTAAATTCGGGTCAACCTGAACCTGACCCGTTTATCACATTTATCTAATTCAAAATCATAAACTACTAAATCCAAAATTTAATACATTTAATGTAAACCGAAAATTAATTGAATAATTATCTCTAGAAAAGAAAAAAAAAGTTTTGTTGTAATTTAGTTACTTTATGGTAAGCACTAAATACAAAATTAATTGAAACAGTCGTTTCTATAATGGGAAAATAAAAAAAAATATTTTGTAACCTAAACGGGTTAACCGGTAAACCCGAACCCGACCCACTTTTTAAAACGGGTTGAAATGGGCAACCCAAAACCGAATTATTTTCGTGTCGAGTTCGGGTCGTGTCAGGAATTGACACCCCTAATAAAGACAACTGACAACCGATTAGGTAATAGACGATTAGAACTTACAAGTGTTGGAGAAGACAGAAGAATGAATATTAGAGATAGAGATTAGAGAATAGTTTCTAATTTCAAAGAAAAAGATATTGATATTGAAATTTACAAAAAAAGAACCTTTCATTCTTCAAGAAAAGATGAAGCCTTTTGGATTTTCGATACATGATTGAGTTCCTCATCCATCTCTTCCCCTCCTTTAATCCACGAATCGTCTAAGTACAAGTCTGGTGGTACTACAGTGTGCGAGTGCGACGAGGGAGTTAACGACTAAACCTATTTACATTTTACACGGGTCATGGGCCTTTATTGTGTTAGACTCTTGGACTTAACATATTTAAATGCCACAACCAAATAACACATAAAAAAATCTTTTAAAAATTTGGACCTTATTCAAGTGGTGCCCAAAGCCCTAGCTTCACTTGTTTGACCGTTGAGCCGCCCTTGATTTTAATCCATGTTTCAGTAGATCCTTGTTATTAGGAAGTACACATTTTTAGTTTCCATTTCGTTTTCTTTATATTGTAATCGTTTGCATCATGAAAGGTAATCAGAAAATTGTTGCAAATGTTTAGTCTTTCTCTAATTTCTTTGGGAGTGTTTGCCTACTAAAAACGACTAAATTATTTAGGAGATTGATCATCTCGAATCGGTCTCTATTAATCCGATTCGGCTCCGATGGGGAAAAAATATGTGGTCGGCAACCATCAACAGAACACGATAGCTTCGAATCCAGGGAGAAACCAGGTGGCGAGTGCAAGGTTGAGGAGTCGAGTGAGATAGACTAAACCGGAAACAAAGTGTTAGTGGTTTGGTGATACGTACTGCCACGTCATCCATGGCCAACATGCTACACACACGTTGCCCATACCATGCATGCACACACATACTACCTTGTTTTATTAATTATTAAGTTTATGTTAAAGTAGTGGCTTAGTGGGTTTAGTTTACCCATGTTTTATTCAGTTATTTCTTTGTTAGTTTTTCTTGTTCGTAAGCCTTTAAACAGGCATCACTATCTTGATGAATGTTAAGCAGAAAATTGATTCAAGTTTAGTGTTTCTTCTTCTTCTTCTTCTTCTTGTTCTTGGAGTCTAACCAGCTCAAAGGGTCTCTATCTTGGATTCTGTTATTTGGTAAGTGATAAAGTCAAATGTTTATAGTCAACCACAAAGTCAAGGAAAGTCAATACTGAAGTCAACTGAATTTTGTAGGGCTGTTTGGTCTCAATTAGAAAGTCGGGGGTGCAGTTTGTCATTTCTTGATAGTTGAAGGTGGAGTTGGTGTGTTAGCTGATCAAGTTTAGAATTTGTTAATTATTAGTTAACAAAAGGGGATTAGCTGATTTATGGGTTTTACGTCTTGTTTTTCCCAATTCAGTTCTTGTATTCAATTTCAATTTCAGAGTTTGATCAATAATAGAAGCAATCTTTTGGTTGTGGAATTCTTTATCTCTGGTGTATTAACAATTGGTATCAAAGTCTTGTGCTCATGTTCAGAAATTCGATTCGATTGCGGTGGAGGAATAATCGATCATGGTTTCAACGAAGTTTGACCTGGAGAAATTTGATGGTAAGAATGATTTCGGATTATCAAGTCTGAATATGCGTGCGTTGCTTCACCAAGGAGTGGTGGATGCACTGGCCGGAGAGACGAATTTACCGGTGGCTCTAAGTGACAAAGAAAAGAAAGTTGTTATGGAAAAGGCACATAGTGCTTTGATTCTGTGTCTTGGAGATTGAGTCCTTAGAGAAGTGTCGAAGGAAACAACAGCAACAGGCGTCCGGTCCAAATTAGAAAGTTTGTACATGACCAAATCTCTGACGAATCGATTATACCTGAAGAAGAGGTTATACATATTTCACATGGCTTCAGGGAAAACCCTTGAAGATCACACTGATGAGTTTAATAAACTAGTATTGGACTGGGAGAACATAGATGTCAGTTTAGAAGATGAGGATCATGCCATTATCTTCTTGGCATCTTTACCACAATCTTATGAACATTTTGTTGATACACTGATGTATGGTAGAGAAAGTCTCTCTATGGAGGAGGTTTTTGCGGCTATAAACTCCAAAGAACTCAAGAAAAGGGGTGATCAGAGGGAGGAATCTGGGGAAGGCCTGTTTGTTAGAGGCAGGTCTGAACAAAGGAGTTTCAAGTTTAAAGATAAGTCCATGTCAAAATCCAAGTTCAAAAGGAAGTGTTTTGTATGCAGTTCAGAGAAACATTTAAAGAAGGATTGCCCTGAATGGAAAAGAAAGAAGGGTGAATCAAGTAGTGGGTCCAAGTATGCAAACAACTACACTCCTAATGAAGAGAATTCTGATGGCTATGAAAGTGATGATGTTCTAGTAGTAACTAAAGATGCAGGAAGAGGTGGGTTAGGGGTGTTCAAAAAAATCCGTATCCAAAACCAAACCCGAATTATCCGAAAATCCGAATCCGAATTATCCGAAAATTCGGATATCCGAATTTCGGTCCGAAAATTCGGATATCCGAATTTTGGTCCGAAAATCCGAATCCGAATTATCCGAAATTCGGATATCCGAATTTTCGGATTCGGATAGTGATTTTCGGATATTTCGGATAGTTCGGATATCCGAATATCCGAAATATTATATTTATATATATTTTTTAATTGTTTTTATTATTTAAAAATAAGAAAATTTGAATCAAAACCCGATATATTATATTTATATATTTTTATATGTATATTTTCTAATGTTTTTTAAGGTTTTTAATTGTTTTTGTAATTTAAAAATATTATTTTTATATATATTTTTTTATTTTTTTTATATTTTCAGATATCTGTTTCACTATCCGAATCCGTATCCAAAATTCGGATATCCGAAAATTCGGATTCGGATAGTGAAATCCACTATCCAAAAATTTCGGATAACCGAAATTCGGATATCCAAATTTTTGGATATCCGACTTTGAACACCCCTAGAGTGGGTAATGGATTCAGGATGCTCTTTCCATATGACTTCAATTAAAGAAGTTTTCCCTGAATTGGAATTTCAAGAACTTGGTTCAGTTAAGTTGGGAGGTGATAGGGCCTGCAAGATCAAAGGGGTAGGGTATGTCAAGTTCAAACTTCATAATGGCACAGAGATGAATCTACAAGAAGTAAGGTATGTTCCTCAATTGAAAAGATCCCTAGTGTCTATGGGAACTTTTGAAAGAGCAGGATGTCATGTTAGCCTTAGGAATGGTAAGGATAGGGTCATAAAAGGGTCCATTGTTATGTTTTCTTGAACTAGAAAAAAGAACAACATTTATTTTCTGGATGGTAAGGTCATAAGTGGTAGTGTGTCATTGGTGACAAAAGAACAAGAAAATGGGGCTTTGCTATGGCACCAAAGATTAGGGCATATCAGTCAAAGTAGACTTATAGAATTGAATAAGCAGGGATTGTTGCCTGGTCTTAAAAGTTGTGATATAGGTTTTTGTGAAAATTGTATCCTAGGCAAAGCACATAGAGTCAAGTTTGGAACAAGTACTCATACTACAAGGGCCTACTTGATTATGTGCACACTGATTTGTGGGGACCAGCCAAAACAGTTTCATTATGAGGGGCCAGTTATTTCCTGTCAGTTATTGATGATTACTCCAGAAGGGTATAGGTTTGTCATTTCTTGATAGTTGAAGGTGGAATCAGTGTGTTAGCTGATCAAGTTTAGAGTTTGTTAATTGTT
The DNA here is from genome assembly GCA_023525975.1 of Smallanthus sonchifolius. NCBI lineage: Eukaryota > Viridiplantae > Streptophyta > Magnoliopsida > Asterales > Asteraceae > Smallanthus > Smallanthus sonchifolius. The sequence goes on from CM042021.1 coordinate 110,587,478, forward strand.
ATTTAACAAAAAGGGGATTAGCTGATTTTTAGGTTTTACGTCTTGTTTTTCCTAATTCAGTTCTTGTATTCAATTTCATGTAATCGAGTTTGATCAATAATAGAATAAATCTTTGGGTTGTGAAATTCTTTATCTCTGGTGTATTGAATAATAGAGTCTAACCCACTCAACGAGTCTCTATAAATGGTGCTTTAATTAGCTTCCTCACCTCCCATAATGCCACCCCACAACGAATCCACCCCACTAGCGAAAACCCTGATGGCTATGGTGGCAAGTCTTGATCGACTACTATCCTCCCAAGATACCATGGCTGCCCAAGCTAACTCACACTTCGAATCACTCAACGCCACCATGAACAACCTCCTCCAAACCATCACGAAACACACCGGCGCATTAACATTGTCCACACCGAATCCTCCACCCCATCGAGCAACCCACCACCACCGAAAAAACTCAACCAAACCCAAACGAACCTCTGCAATCACCTCGTTGGAACCAAAAACCACACCCACACCGGCCCCAACACCGATACCAAACCCATCTCCGACATTGCGTGTACTCGACCCACCACAATCACTGATTCTGAAGCTCCTTCCGAACATATTCAAAAAGGCAGGGAATTTCCTATGGGCTAAGAAGCAGTTGCAACGGTTCAACGGTGCAACAAGGAGACACGAGTGGCGAACACCGTGGCGCTACGTTGAGACCGCACCGAATGCCGTTGTACGATTCGAATGGAGACCTCCATGGTACTCTCATACCGTCCTTGAGGACAAGGACGTTTTCAAGAGGCCGGGAATTGATACGTACCGCCACATCATCCATGGCCAACATGCTACACACACGTTGCCCATACCATGCATGCACACACACAACCTTGTTTTATTAGTTATTAAGTTTATGTTAAAGTAGTGGCTTAGTGGGTTTAGTTTACCCATGTTTTATTCAGTTATTTCTTTGTTAGTTTTTCTTGTTCGTAAGCCTTTAAAATGGCATCACTATCTTGATGAATGTTAAGCAGAAAATTGATTCAAGTTTAATGTTTCTTCTTCATCTTGTTCTTTGAGTCTAACCCGCTCAAAAGGTCTCTATCTTGGAGTCTAACCCGCTCAACGGGTCTGTATCATTTGGCTTGAATCGATCGAATATGGGGGGGGGGGGAGTTTTTACGATTTGGTTTCTTTAATCTCCTACTAGTACTGGTAAACATATGAAGTCTCTAATTCAAAGGTAATCGACTGAAATATACATACAGATTCATATATTGCGTTTACGGCCGTTATTGAATGAAAATTATGGGATTTATTGCTTGATTGACCATCTGCTTCCCCACGCTTGCGGCTTCCATAAATGGGTCACAATTAACTTCAATTAGGTTATGTTTTTCAAATCAATTCTACGGATTTCTTGTTCCCCAATGACGGCGATTGATTTAGAACAAAAATGGAAAGGTTTGGATTGCAAATTATCGGGGATTTGGAGAATATAGACATGGGTTTGACTTTAGAAAGTCAAACTTCCTTCTTGTTGTTCCAGGATTCACAAGAAAAGTAAAGGGCTTCAATGGGGGTTCAAATATATTTGAGAGGGTTCAATGCCTTTCAAGGTTCATTCTCTTTTAATTAAAACTTTAAAATCTAAAATTATTAATTAACCCTATTTAAATTACAACGATAATGAACAGTAACATTTTGGATTAGAAAGCGACACATGTTAATAGTTTTTTTTTTTTTTACTTTTTATTGTTCCTATTTTCCATGGCGAAACCCACTCCGGTCAACTCCTTTGGTCGATACCCCCTCTTCACCTGTCGGAATCACCATCAGTAATCATGTTTCAACAAACGACAATATAGAACGGAGAAGAACACACTAACGAAAGTCGTTCTCTATCTGGTTCGTGGCCGCAGAAGGTGGCTATGGGCCTATGCGACGATCGGCGATTGGTGGTGCGGCGCGACGAGAAACTCATAGGATCATATTCAGAAAGCGAATTTGATTGCGAGGATGAAGGATTTTAAAAGGATCCATGAGCGGTGTTTAAACGAGTAGTCCTATCCCAAACCTACGGCCTGCCCGTTTGAAAGAAATCAAAAAATTGAATTTTGAGGTTTAGCGATAGGCTTTGAAGGAAGATGATGCATATTCATCTGCCTTGAAATTCTAATATTTCATTATTTTAGTATTTTTTACTCTCAACAACAAAGATAAATTTCGTATAATTAGAAACTAGATTTAAAGTACATACAACTAACGTGAACAGTGACTCCCTTAATGAGGAGGGTAACGTGTCGATTAAAATAATTTTTTTTTATATTTTTATTTTTAACTTTTATAGTATATATAATATACGTTTTTAAGCCGTTTTATTTTCTATTAATTTTGTTTTTCTATAATAATTTTCGTTCGTTAACTTTTTTAAAATACAGAGAGTTATTTGTAGTTTTTTTTCTCAACGTTTCGATATAATTTTCTTTTTAAAACGGAGTTGTATTCAAAATCAATTTTATTTTCGTTGTCTATACCGAGTGTCGTTACCGTTGTGGTACCGTTACGAGCCGAACCTATTATGGACAAACAATATCATTGTCGATATTGGTATTATCGGAATACGTATCGGTATTCGCCTTATGGTTTTCGACGATCTTAAGCGGTATTTTTTAATTCGTTTTTCCCTTTTTTTATTATTTAGCTTTATGTTTTCTTTTTACTAACATTATTTTTACCGTTGCGTCTACGTTTTTGTTTAAATTTTATTAACGATGGGCCCGACACCGTTTTCTATGATAACTGTCGTTCGTTAAGTTTTTTTAAATAACAGAATATGTTATTTTCTTAAATTTTTTTGGTCAACGTTCTGGTTTAAATTTTATTAAAGACTAAGTTCAATTCAAATTCGAGTGTTTTTTTGGTATCGTACGCTATAACGAGTTTGGGATTCGATGTAAGTTTTATTCACGTAAACGAATCAAACCAACCCGCCGCGAAGCGCGGGGTGTAAAAACTAGTTTATTATTATTGTTAGTTTGTTACTTTATTTTAGAATTGCCATTCATTGTTCTAATTTGATTGCGTGAATGTGAATCGTCGAAGTCGATGGACCAGATTGTCGCTGCTTTAACTTTTAATTAGGTTTACGTGTTTAAAATTTTAAATGGGTAATGAGTTAACTAAATGCAAGCTTAATTGTTTAAACGGCTAAGTTTTTAGTCTAATTAAGTTAGTCCAAATGTCCAATTGAGTTAGTTTAAATGGGGTTTGGTGTCAAAAATTTATTTTCTTATGGTCGGTGTCAAAATTTCTTAGGTATCGGTCGAGATTATAACTCCTATATAACATATAAAAGAATTCAAGGGCGTCAGCTGGCCCCTAATTAGTATTTACCGCCTCTAATCCGTCTCTGGAAGGTGAAGGACGACACCTCCACGCTCAAGCTTTTTCTTGAAATGAAATGAGTTACATAGGTTACTAAACTATCTAACAAAAGTACATTATTTTTTTAACCCTCATACTATATAATATACACTTTTAACCCGTCTACTTTTATAATAACTTTGTTTCTCTTTATAACTTTCGTTCTTTACTTTTTCATTCAAAACGGAAAGCGTAACTTCCTTTAGTTTTATTTTGTCAACGTTCCGATATAAGTTTTATTAAAAACGGAGTTTTATTCAAAAGCGAATATTTTTTTTCGTAAGATATAGCGACTGTACGTAAGTTTTAGCCCCGCAAACGAGCCGAACCAAATTCGACAATGTCCCCGACGTGTTGCGAGGGAATCGCTTTAGCCCCTCATAGTATATATAATATAAGCTTTTAATCCGTTTACTTTTCTATTAATATCGTTTTCCTGTGCAAACTTTCGTTCGTTAATTTTTTTTTAAAACGGAATGCGCGATTTTCTTTGTTTTTTTTTGCCAACGTTAAGGTGTAACTTTTTTTTAAAACGGAGTTATGTTAAAATTTAAGGGTTTTTTTCATGCACTCTAGCGAGTCTGCATTTCGACATTAAGTTTTATCCACCTAAATGATCTGACCCCGATAACGACAAGACACCCGCAGCGAAGCACGGGTGAAAAAAAATCTAGTTACGTTTATCTACGAGTCTAAATTGTGGTACAACTTCGTTTTCAAAACAATTTATATCGTAAAGTTGAAAAAAAAACCAAAAACAGCCGCGCACTCCGTTTTTTTAGAAAAATTAACGGATGAAAGTTATTAAAGGAAACCAAAACGTATTTTATATAAGATTAAACGAGTTAAAAACGTATTTATAAATCATATTTCTTTAAGACCTTTCTTTGAACAATTTCGTAAACAAGTTTTTCAAACGTAAAATTTAGCTAACGATTTTTCATCTATGAAAATTTCCAAGTTTCTAATTAATTACCTCGGTTATTAATTTTTTGAATTTTTGGGTTATTACAATAACCCTTTTGCTACCTCGGTTGGCAAATCTACAACCACGCGTGTCTTGTTTTTCACACAAAGCCATTTGATCATCAATAGCTCCGATACCACTTGATGCACCCGCAGGAATGTAGAGCAAAGATAAGAATCAAAGGATTTCTACCGATAATTTAGGATGAAAGCAAAATTGCTATTTTATTTCTGTTAATCAATTCACCAAAACATGTGGTTACAAAGATAATCTATGTCCTAATTTATAATACTAGTTCTAGATAAAGTATGGAAACTAAATATATACAAATTTAAAATTCAAAAATACAAAATACTTACAATTACATAAAAGATTGTGATAATCCTTGAGATTATTCAATCCATTTTCTAAGTCGTGACCCGATCCACCACTCTTTTGATCTGCTTGGCTTCGGCCCACTTATCCTTCTCTACGAGCCCAAATGTACTAATGGCCCAAAATCAAAGTCAAAAGACCCGATTACAATTATGTAGACCCAAAACCACGAATCTCGGTGATATCTCTTTGAAATGAAACCAGAAAGCCACAAATAATCAATTGATTTGATTATTTGCAACTGAAATTAAGTAGAAAGACTAATCAAGCATAAAAGATACTAAAACAACTCATAAACCAAACAAAATCCATCAATTGTATTGATAATTGCACTGAAATTATTACAATTAAGCCCCTCCTTGCTAATTACAGACCCTTAATCACTGAAAAACGCACAAAAGGTTTAAAATCTAAGCTATCATGAGCAAGAACACAAACCAACCATAAATAGGCAACATTTCGACTAGTGTCGCCTGGGAGGATGACGACACTAGTTAGTGTCGCCTGAACAGACTCAGGCGAGCCCACTAGTGTTGCCCAAAAACCATAAATCTTCATTTTCTCCAGTTTAGGTCCGATCTTTTGTACGTTAGTATTCAACAGCCTTTATGACTCAACAAATTACCCGCTAGGGAGCCTATAGATGCTCCTACATCAGTATAATATAGGTGGTGCCACCCATGTTGGGGGGAGATTTTGTGGATGTGGAAAGTCAAAGGGACATTTAGAAGAAAGTTCCCACAGTCCACTGTTTATCATTCATGGTGAATATTGGATTAAAACATGTAGGGAATGGTATGGTGGGGTTATTGGTATAACTTTTGACCGACTGTACTTAGGGCATGGTGGTGAGTGGGGGAAGTACACGTTTTCCTCAGCGGTAGGTGTGTGCTATGTCAAAGTGAAATGACGTACGTCGCTTAGTGTCAAGGGAATGATGCTGCCATTAATGCATTTTGGAGAGAGGGTGTGAAATGACACCATTTAGATAGGTTTATGGGAAAGTGTGTCATATGCCCGTGGAGTTGGAACATCAGGCATACTTGGCACCGAGAGCAGTTAAATTGGATTTATCTAGCACGGCAGAGAACCACATGTATCAGTTGCACTGATTAGAGGATTTGTGCGACCACTCTTATACACACTCTACGGCCATAAGGCGCGCATGAAGGAGTTACACGATGCCACTTGAAAGGATATACAAAGTTTAAGTGTCACACCTCGATTTTAGGCCTGGGCGTACGACCATCAATTGGTACCTGTTTCTTATTTTATAATATCAGAGTTTGTAAATACAACGGAAAATGGTTCATGAGTTTTAATAACTCAAATATTTGAATTCACAATCACCGGGAAACACCCTGGTTCATTTTATTTCATAATTATAGGGAAATACCCTGTTTTGGTACAAAACTGTCACACCCGTAACACCGGACAGTTATCTAAGCAGAGTAGTAACTCCAACAGATATGTTCCCAGGAAAGAACGACGGGTCTAGGAGAGATTTATCCACCGCTCTTTCCTTAGACAGAACATTCCGTTTGTCAGATAACTACATACCTGTCAGAAGGTCGCCTTCTAGTTACTGTGACGTTGATACCAAAAACACACAGCGGAAGACTTAAAATCATAACTATTTCATTTCATATATAATAATGTTTTACAATAAGGACTGACTGGTAAATAAAACATATTGTTCCTATTATGAACAAATATAACTCTGGCCTTATAGTTCACAAAGAACATGCCATCTGCTTAGGCCTTACGGTTACCCAAGAACCTGCCCTCAGTCATCCCTATCTCAAAATATCTGTACATCTCCTGGAATGCCAACTACAAGCTAGTGGTCACATGTGCTAAAAAAACATTTTGAAAACATTTGGATCAACACAAGGCTAGTGATATCATAAAAAAATCATGTTTTCACAATCATATTCATCATACAAAACGACCATTCATCCCAATCCCCACCTAGTAGCTACACAAGGACCCTGAGATTTTATTATATATATACTGAGACCTTTCGGCTACTGGCCACACAAGAACCAGTCTAAAAACAAGAGAATCAGTCTTGTCCCTCAATCGATAAAAATCATTTAAAAAACATAGGGATCCGACTCATTTCGATAAAAATCATTTCAAAACATTTCATATTGAGCACAGTTTAGACGAACTCACCTCAAGCAGAACCTCCTTCTGATTAATACAACAATCAACACCTCGACAGAACCCTAAATCATATCCGATATTATCATAATCAATATCCCTATCTTAGGTTTAGACAAAGAAACATCAGGGTGTTAAGAAACCTTACCTTGGTACTATCTATGGCAGTTTGCGGACGTTTTACAAGAAACCGGACCCTCGTATGCGAATCTCAGCTCTAGAATGGAATCACCAGAGTGTATGTGTGTTTTTCAGAGTGTAATTGTGTGGGAAATGGACTAGGATCGACCAAATATTTATAGGGCAAACTTTGGGTCCGTGATGGACCGTTACCAGGCGTGACAGTCCGTCACGCCTTTGCTTGGTGGCTACGCACTTTGGGACCACGTAATGGACCGTTACGAGATGGTGACAGTCCGTCACGAAGCTGAGTCACCAGACACATGTCAGAAACCCTAAACCGCTTCTGGTTTTTGGCGGCACGGACTGTTACCATTTAGTAACGGTCCGTCACGAGCATAACAGACCGTTATGGCGTGTGACGGTTCGTCATGGGCTAATTTTCCAATTTTTTCATTTTTAGCCCTTGAACTTTTGGAACTTTTCACTTTTACCTCTTGGGCTTTTCCTTTGAACACTTTTAGCCCTTATTATACTTGGTAATTATCCGGGTGTTACAAATCTCCTCTCCTTAAAAGAATTTTATCCTCGAAATTCATTATCAGTCAAACAAATGAGGGTACTTAGCTTTTATCTGTTCTGTTAATTCCCAAGCTTGATCGGCACCTTTTTGACCTTGCCACTGTACCAATACCATTGGTATCGTTTTTTTCTCAGCTTACAATCTTGCGTTCCTAAGATCTTAACAGGTTGTTCGGTGAATTGGAGGTTATCATTAACATGGACATCATCTAATGAGATTTCCTGAACGGGGTCTGCTAAGCACTTGCGTAGACATGACACATGGAATGTGTTATGAATACCTTGCAGTGTTTCAGGTAATTCTAATTTATATGCCACTGCTCCAACTCTTTCGATGATTTTGTAAGGTCCAATATACCTTGGCCCTAATTTCCCTCGTTTTCTGAAATGTACAACACCTTTCCAAGGTGATACTTTTAACATGACGTAGTCACCTACTTGGAATTCTAACGGCCTTCGTCATCTATTCTAGGCAATGGATATTTTTTTCTTCACAGTGAGCTTGTTTAGTTCCCGATAATCTATGCACATTCGCATGCTTCCATCCTTTTTCTTCACGAACAATATTGGTGCTCCCCAAGGTGAAGTACTTGGTCGTATGAATCCTTTGTCCAATAATTCTTGGATCTGTTTCATTAATTCTTTTAGTTCAGAAGGTGTTAGACGATATGGTGCTCTAGCTACTGGTTTGGCTTCAGGTATAAGGTCGATTAGGAATTCGATTTGTCTATCTGGTGGTAGACCAGGTAATTCTTCCGAAAAAACATCCGGGTGATCACATACTACATGAATGTCCGCAATTTGCCGTTCCGTTTTGGAATCAGAAGTATAAACTATGAATATACTACATCCTGTATTCACATATTTCTTAGCCTTAGCTACAGAAATAGTTTCAATCTTATTCTTATCACTATCGCATTGTATCAATATACACTCTCCGTTAGGCCTGCAAATCCTAACAGTCCGTTGATCACAATCGATCTAAGCATGGCATTGGTTTAACCAATCCATCCCAGCGATAACATCGTACTTGCTCATACTCATTGGCATTAATTCAATCACTGAATTTTCGTTGTCCAGAGTCATCTTGCAAATCTCATACGATTCGGTTATTCTATTATGTTCTCCACTTGCCGTCTCAACTACGTAAGCACGTTCAAGTAGGGTAGGTTTTATGCCTAAATGCAAACTAAAGGCATCTGAAACGAAACTTATATTCGCTCATGTATCAAATAAGATTTTAGCATAAATATTATTAACTAGGAACGTACCAGCTACCACTTTGGCATTATCGTTCCTTTTTCCTTCACCTATTACAAACACCCGACCTTTTGCCCCTCTCCGGGCTTCTGCTGTACGGGTTTGGTACAAGTTCCTGCTATGTGTCCCATTTCATTACAATTATAACATTTCAGATTTGGATAATACGAAGAGATATGCCCTGATTTCTAGCATCTACTGCATTTCACTTCTTGAAAACCCTCTTAATGAATTATTTCCCTCTCTCCTAGGGAACTTAAAATTTGTTGGTTTGAATCGATACATGACTTCCTCACTTTTCCTCTTTGCTTCCATCAATTTTACTTCAACTGCCTTCTCAGCCTTCTCCTTGGCTTCTTGAGCTACCACATCATCATAAATAGTGGCACTCAACGAAAAAGCTGCATCCATTGTTTGAGGTGCAAAGGCTTTTACTATGGTTCGTTCCTTTAGTGGCAAACCCCTAATGAAGTATTTGATTCTTCGGGACTCTGGTGTCACCAGATGTGGCACTAGTTTTGATATCTCATCAAACTTAGTCGCATACTTCTGATGCGTCATAGCTCCAGCCTCTAAACGCTGAAATTCCTCCTCAATTTTATTAAGTTCATTCTGTGGATAGAAACGTTGCAGAACTAGTTCCTTGAACTCATTCCATTTCATGTTGTCCGTAGCTTGCTCCCCTCTGGCTTGCTTTACTGATTCCCACCAATCCAATGATGTGGTTTCCAAGGAATTGGCAATGAACTTGACCGCCTGATCATTCCTGCACTCACTAAGCTTTATCACAGCCTCCATCTTTGTAATCCATTGAGTAGCATCAATGGTTCCTTTCTTTCCATCAAATGGCTTAGGTTTGCATCCTCCGAAGGACTTATAAATACATTCTTCATGATTTTCAGTTCTGGTCACAAAATTGGTGTTGGTATTTCCGTTTGCTCTTTCAACGTTGTTAGTTCCTCCTCTAGCAGTTCCGGTACCCATCCTCCTTGTGAGGACTTCATCTAATAATCCAGGTAACGTTGTTCTCAGTTCCTTTGTTACCTCACTAGCCACAACATCTTGGAATTGGTCTTCAGACATAACCACCTCTTCAGCATGAGGATTCATGTTATTATCATTCTCGTTTATTTCGTGATGATCAGTAGTGTTGGCGTTATTCTCGGTCTGCATATGAGACCTAGTAACCGGAGTACGACCTATTCCTCTACCCCTTCCTTTTCCAACCATTGTTACCTATACACACAAATGTATAACATCAGAATTCGTATAACCGGTTATGATCCAGAAAATCAGAAATTCAAAACATTTGGCCAAGAATGTAATTAATTATCGATTTTCTCGACATCTCCTGTTATATTCATAATGATAATCAACATCTTAACTTACATCCTATAGCATTCCAGTTATTTTAAGAGCTCTTAGTTTAAGTCTGGATACTAATCTTTCTTATTAGTATCTAAATCCCTTTAACTGCGGCTCTGATACCAACTTGTCACACCCGCAACACAGGACAATTATCTAACCAGAGTAGTACCTCCAACAGATATGTTCCCAGAAAAGAATGACGGGTCTAGGAGAGATTTATACACCGATCTTTCCTTAGACAGAACATTCCGTTTGTTAGATAACTACATACCGGTTAGACGGTGGCCTTCTAGTTAATGTGACGGTTGATACCAAAAACACATAGCAAAAGACTTAAAATCATAACTATTTCATTTCATAGATAATAATGTTTTACAATAAGGATTGACTGGTAAATACAACATATTGTTCCTAACATGAACACATATAACTCTGGCCTTATAGTTCACAAAGAACATGCCATCTCCTTAGGCCTTACGGTTACCCAAGAAACTACCCTCAGTCATCCCTATCTCAAAACATATGTACATCTCCTGGCATGCCAACTACAAACTAGTGTCCACACAAGGACCTTGAGCTTTTATTATATATATACTGAGACCTTCCGGCTACTGGCCACACAAGGACCAGTCTAAAAACAAGAGCATCAGTCTTGCCCCTCGGTCCCATCCCATTCCCGACTGTAATAAGCGCTATTCACAAGTAAATATACATGGAATTCACATAGGGATCCGACTCTGATGTCGTCTAGACGGTCTATAAAAACTAAATAAAAACCTAACCTAGACATTCTAGGTAAACTCTAGAAATCCTCTAAACTAGACCACAATGTAAGGGAAGTGTACCTATCAATTGCAATACAGCCTAATGGAAGTCCGGATATTGAACCCACTAGACACAGACACTAACTAAAACTAGACTCTGACTAGAACTGAAATATTTGGTTGGGGGGAATTCTATGACTAAGACTATACTAATCAAAGGTACTAAGAACTCACGAACGACAACTAACTATCACGCAGAAGAATCAGGTGATATCAAGAATGGAGAAAGCACTACCTAGGTAAGAATCCTATTTGCAAAACTCAGACTTCTCTCGGTTATGGTAACTATAATGGAACTGGGGTTCTAAGTATGACACACTCAGACGACCTAGTGGATCCCTAATCACTCTCAGGGTGTGACCAGAAGGAACTCTAAGGAATGTAAAACGCTCACCAAAAGTTGGATTACCTTTCAGTCTCTCCAACGTCACTAAAGTACCCTATAGATAGATCACCTTTCGGTTTCACTATCACAATACATTCGAAGAATGCAAGGGGTAAACTCAGAACAATACGATAAGACACGGACTAGCAAGGATACTAAGAACTTAGGGGAAACCTCCTTTCAGAGCGTTTACAACTAGACACCTAACACCGAAGACTAACCGACTACCTCTCACCTTTCAGCTATCGAGATAGGAAGAACACTCAATCTAATGAACTCTCAATCAACGCTCCTATGGATTATTTAGCTTTAGCAAAACAGTAAACTAATCACAAACACACAGTAAGTGACCTAAGTATGCAACTATATCTGAAAGACATTCAACAAGAAGCATACGGAACGATGATCAATCATAAATCAGTACTAAGCATGCATAAACATCGAATTAATTGAACTAAGACTCATTACAATAATGTCAAACCATCAAAAGTAACCATAAACCGCTAAAAATCAGAACTTTAACAAATATTCATCAAAAACCTAGGCAGCTACTAAGTGTTTAGCCAAGAAACATGATCAAAACTAGCAAATCAGTTGCAAAACTCAAGAACATAGTCTCAATCAAACCAATCAAACACACAATCATCAATCACAATAACCTAATAATCAATGTCTAACTAATACGATATCTAAAGCTCCAAGATTTCGTTTCCAACAGCTTCTCTACTCCAGAAATCGCCCTTGAACTCTGCTATGACGGCCAAAAGTCGAACTCCTGGTATAATGGCCTTCAAAACATTAAATAATCGAATTAGGGTTTTTTTCACGGATTTTAGGGTTTTCGCATACCGCGAACCAAGGATGATGGCCCTTCGCGTGGCGCGAAGTCCAAATTAGACGGGGCCCAGATTGTAATTCCTCGCGTGTCGTGAATAACTGTCTGACATTCTTCGCGTACCGCGAGGATCCTAATTTCCAAAATTTTTGATTCTTTTTCTTCTTTTCAACCTCTCTCCTCATGTGCTCGATCTCTGCATGATATAAATCTTGATTTCACTCCTTCTTCACATGAGTACCTGAAAACACAACATAGACACAATACAAAACTACACGAATACAAAACTAATACGCAAATAAGTAAAAACGCACTAAAATAATAGGTTAAAAGACATGTGTTTTGCAACATTTCATATTGAGCACAGTTTAAAGCAACTCACCTCAAGCAGAACCTTCTTCTGGTTAATACAATAATCAACACCTTGAAAGAACCCTAAATCATATCCGATATTATCATAATCAATATCCCTATCTTAGGTTTACACAAAGGAACCTCGGGGTGTTCAGAAACCTTACCTTGGTACTATCTACGGCAGTTTGCAGACGTTTTGCTAGAAACCAGACCTTCGTATGCGAACCTTGGCTCGGGAATGGAGTCACCAGAGTGTGTGTGTGTGTGCGTGTGTGTGTTTAAGAGTGTAATTGTATGGGAAATGGACTAGGATCGGCCAAATATTTATAGGGCAAACTTTGGGTCCGTGACGGACCGTTACTAGGCGTGACGGTCCGTCACGCCTTTGCTTGGCAGCTACGTACTTTGGGACCATGTAACGGACCGTTACGAGATGGTGACGGTCCGTCACGAAGCTGAGTCACCGGACACGTGTCAGAAACCCTAAACCGCTTCGGGTTTTGGCGGCACAGACCGTTACCATTTGGTGACGGTCCGTCACGAGCGTAACAGACCGTTATGGATTGTGACGGTCTGTTATGGGCTAATTTTCCAATTTGTCATTTTTAGCCCTTGAACTTTTAGAACTTTGCACTTTTACCCCTTGGGCTTTTCTTTTGAACACTTTTAGCCCTTATTATACTTGGTAATTATCCGGGTGTTACAAAAACGTTTTTACAAATCCAAAATAAATAAAGCCATTCATTTTAGTTGATGTCTAGGGTGTGCATTACCTTTCTGACATTATGGCTTTCCCGCCAAGGATCCTCCGTTCTTTCGGCATATTCATGCAAACAGAGTTACCTTTGGATACCTGTAAAAGGTTTTGAAAATATTTATCAACACAAGCTGGTGAATACAAGTATGCTTTTTATAATCTGACAAGAATGAATAAATAAAACAATTTTCCCATATTTGTCTTGTCAATTTACACATTCAGTTGACGATCTATCCCTAATGTATAACCACCAGTCACACTAGGTACTTTTTCGGATGTAACACCAGCCACAAAATGTCCAAAACATGCTAAAGTATGAACCACAGGGACTTCAAGTATTTAAATTACCAAAGTCCACGGTTTAAAATGAAAAATTTAGAAATTTAAACCCTGGTGGACCGCTAAGGTCTACCCTAACGGTCCGCTACGGGTGGATGTTCCCTAGAGGATCGCCAGGCAGGTCCTCTACGCTTACTCTCGCTTGTGGACCGCCACCATCTTTTTAACGGTCCGCTACTTGGTTGTTAAGCAATTAACCCGCATGTGACACATGGCTGATTACAAATGAGAAAGATTCTCACTCGTGTACACGTGGCGAAACGCCATACCACGTGGTAACGGTCCGCCAGCCACAATCTTCCAGAAATCTAACACGTAGGAGCGTAGTGGACCTCTACGCCCTTGGTTAACCGTCCGCTAGCCGCAATCCCAGGACTGGTCCAATCAGAGCATGACTTTTAGGGTTGATGCCATTCTGGGCGGTGGCGGACCGCCACGACCCAGCGTAACGGTCCGCTACGGGCTTGTTTTTCAGCCTATAAATAGTTGGACGATCTCACTCCATTTCATCACATCAAATGCGTTTCTAACTTCACAAAATCATTCAAGAGACCCTCTAGACTATTTCTACTTGCCCCGGTTCGACCCGCTCTCGCTGATGTCCCGCTTTATCGAGGAAACGCTCGCAGAAACTTGAAAACGCTCAAGATAGGAAGCTAGGACTCTAGTTCCAAGCTCAGAGAGGTTCTTCCAAAGTTGTTACTCTTTCCGTTACAAAGATGAATACTTTATCTACTTTTAAAGCTTGAGTCAAACATTTACGTTTACGAAAATGGCCAAATAAGTGTTAAAGGATTAATCCCTAAAGTTCATCTACGTACAAAGCATTCAGGCCATAAGTATATGTAAAATTTGCAAAAGATACAAGAGTCTCTGGTGAAAGTCCCGAGCTAAGGCTGGTACTTCTCTTATAAACAATTCCGGAGACAAATTTCTCGCCATTGTTTATAAGACATACTACCAGTGTATACGGTGGTACATACCAGTCAGGGGTTAAGGACCCGCTGGATGTGTGGATTGAACAACAATATATTTTGGTTATGAATTTAATAATTGTTTATGCCAAAATGATTTACATGTCAAGATAATTGCATTCACCAGAGTTCGCGCTAACGTTTCATTTTCTAAATGTTTTCAGATAACAAGTGAAATGTGTTGGGAATAAAAGAAATAGTCGGGCAGACTATTGGTCTGGCCTAAGACTATATGTACGTACAAAACATGATAAGGTGCATGGTGGATTAAAATGCCATCTGATGGCTTTAAAACTTGTCAGGCGGCAAGTATTGTATTTTGGTTTCAACAATGTTTGTAATCAAAACAAGATGGGTTTTTATTCCCAAGTTTATAAATATAAGATCTTTGTTTATCCGACTGGGTCTTGATATTTACAAAAGCAACCCTTGAGGTTGAAGTTATAACGATCCTTGAAAAAGTCATCCGCTGTTTTATAAAAACTCTAAAATCAAAACAGGTACCAATTGTGCTCACACGCGTCCGGGAGGTGCCTGAGGCGGGGTGTGACAGGTTGGTATCAGAGCCACAGGTTTTAGCGAATTAGATACTTGAGATAGTTTCTAAGCTTTAACCTTGATGATGCCTTAGGTTTAGTTAGATACTTAATTAGTATCTAAGCTTTACCAAAGGAACAGAAAATAAGGAAATTGCTTTATTATAGATAGCTACTAATGTTAAGAATTGCAGGATGTCTGGAGATAATATTTATCATATATATATTACGACCTAAATAGGCCTATTAAACATGAATCCCCTGAGTACCCAGTTCTTGTATCTCAGATGACGCTTATTACATTTGTAGACAATAGCGATCTTTTTGCTATAATTTTGGACACTCTTACTTCCGAATACCACCCTCAACCTTATGAAGCAGAAAGTTTAGGAATAGCTGCTGGTTCCGACTTCAGTAACCAGAAATTTGGGACACCTCCACCACCATCAGAGAATGATCAGGCTGGTCCTAGTAGATCCCGAAAGCCAAGGATGAGAGTGGGAATTCCAACTGAATAGATTTCTATCCCTTACGCCGAGATAGAAAATATTTATCAGAACATTACAGTAGAAGAAACTTCGGAAGAAGAATCTCAGTATTATGTTCCGGCTTTTGAGAATCCGGATGATTATCTCTTTTTAATCTTGAATCTCCCGCTGTCCAAGATCCTTACATCGCTCTTGAACCCTTGAACTATGATCCCCTTAAGCATTATTTTCAAGCTCCACCATCCTACCAGAATGCATATAACGATATTGTGGTCGGTATCTAAGAACCACCACCACGGTTCGATTATGAACACATAATGCCCTTCTCCCCTATCGAATATTTGGATCGTTCGTTACGAGAAACGGACAAAGTCAATAGGGGGTGGATAATGGATAGAGCGAGGAGAAAATTTTACGGACCGCAAGTCTACGGATATGGAGAAAATATGATGACCTTGGGAGAAGAGTGTATGAAAGACTAATGTATTTTTATTTTATGTTGTTTGTAATATATTTTTGACATTTTAATAAAAAGTTATTCCGTTTTTGTCACTATGGCCGGAAAGGGAAAAGGACCTAGTTTCTTTCATCGTTTTGCTCCTCCTAATTACCGTGAACGTGTTACTAATGAAACCACAATCGAAACTGATGAGGACATTGAAAGTTATACTTTCAGAAGTTTGGGAGAAATAGAAAATTCAAATGTTCCTTACAATCCATCTATAAGTTTCCATTTTCCTCCAACTGCTGAAAGCTATAATATTACTCCTATACTTTCCCATAATTTTCATGAAGGATTGCCTGAAATACCTAATGAAAATAGATACATATGAGAAGGAGAAGAAAGAGTTGATTCTAATAGACCGTATATTCCATACTATGAAACTGTTAACATCTCTACTTCTTATGTAAATGAAGAAACATCGGGAGATGAGAGGGTGAGAATGCTCCTAAACCCGCATAACAGAACTTCAACAAGAAAAGGCGGAAATCGAAGCTCGGAACGTCTTATTAGTTCAAACCTTAGAAGAAAGAATTATAATAATTATTAAACTGTGTTGTTATACTATTTTGTACGATATTTGATCAATAAAGGACATTTTTATGTTTTAACTCCAATCCTATTTCTTTTTAGAATGTCTAAACAAACTGGACCTTTTGAGAACACTCGTGAAAAGAAAAAGCACGATATTATTATTAATAATGCTGCTGAAGTAAATGCACCAAAAAACGAGCTCCAGAAATTAACTTCAGAATGAATTAAGGAGGCTCTACCAATGATATTATCTGAATTGGAGAAAAGGCAAATTGAAAAATCAAAGGAACTTGTGAGGCCCCGATCCCGGGAGACCTCACTTATTGGATTTACTCATCAACACATAGCACTTTAAACGTAAGGCATTCATTAATACAGCGGAAACGATTTAATCTTCTTTACATACGCAGCGGAAACATAAACATGTCTAATACAAATTGTCTTTAACAACGTCAAGCTAAAATATAACATAAACATAATCGGGATGCCAGACACTGATCTTCGGGTAACTCTTCTCTCTAAGCCCAAGCATCCACATCCATCATCTAAACCTGCACTTAACTGATATGCATACTAAAAATCAGCAACGCTGAGTGAGTTCTAACGTTTACTTTAAATCAATTATACAAAAGATTTACTAAAACATATATACTGCCAATAAGGCTAAACTTAACACACTTTACTTTTCAAACATATATATACTGCCATTAAGGCTAAACTTAACACACTTTACTTTTCAAACAGTTTAAAACGTATAATAAACCGTCAATTCCTCTTTACTGTACTGTCTTCATGGCTTACATCCATGAACCGACAAGTACATGGTCAATGCCCCCATGATCAACGACCATGAACCGACAATACCGCTTATCCGTCAATTCCTTGTCACTACTGTACCGCCCCCATGGCTTTCATCCATGAACCGACGAGTACCTGGTCAATGCCCCCATGATCAACGACCATGAACCGACAATACCCTGGTCAATGCCCCCATGGCTTACATCCATGAACCGACAATACCGCTTAACGCTAAGGGGAGGTTGCGTGGACCTCCCGAGCAACCGCCGTCACTCATACCAATTGTACAACTGTTAACGAACCCTAAGGTTCTTACTAATGGGTAGAACCCATATCTGACATCTTGTACAAGTAACATCTGTCCCAAGGACCTTTATAGCTGGTACATATTCCCGAAGGAAAACTGTTCTCTTTACTGTTCACTTTACTGTTCATAAATCTTTCTGTAAATCTTGTTCATAACTTAACATATATCATGCCTTTGTTTATGTATATAAAAATATAGTAAACGCTTGCCAAGTGATATATCTTTGCTTTTACTGAAACATAGCTTATCATAAAATACATCTTACTTTCTGAAACATAGCTTATCATATATATCATGCCTTTGTTTATGTATATGAAAATATAGTAAACGCTTGCCAAATGATATATCTTACTTTACTGAAAACATACTAGCACATATATCATGCCTTTGTTTATGTATATGAAAATATAGTAAACGCTTGCCAAATGATATATCTTACTTTACTGAAAACATACTAGCACATATATCATGCCTTTGTTTATGTATATGAAAATATAGTAAACGCTTGCCAAATGATATATCTTACTTTACTGAAAACATACTAGCACATATATCATGCCTTTGTTTATGTATATGAAAATATAGTAAACGCTTGCCAAATGATATATCTTACTTTACTGAAAACATACTTTTGCCTCTTTTAAACCTTTCACTAAAACATGGCTTTTCTCTTCAGTTTATAATATATAAAATATAATAAACACTTTACACTAAGTATGCACACCACCCCTAAAGAAGGCAAAAAGGGGATTAGAACTCACCTGATAAGCAGTTCTGAAATACTCTTAGCTGGTTACTGCGCGTCACTAATGTCACCCACGATCTGTTATAATAAAGCCGTACTTGTAAGGTAGTGCTCCTAGATGACACTAGACATCTCTATGCTTAAACCTAGTAGTTTCGATGGATTTGCACCTATCGAAACTAGGTAGTTTCGATGGGTCTGCACATATCGAAACTTGTAGTTTCGATGGGGTCTGAACATATCGAAACTTGTAGTTTCGATGGGGTCTGAACATATCGAAACTTGTAGTTTCGATGGGGTCTGAACATATCGAAACTAGGTAGTTTCGATGGGTCTGCACAGATTGTCTTTCCAAAAATCTGAAGCTTTTGCATGCGAGTTTGATCGAGTCAGTATCTCAACTTTTCTTAGATCAAAATGTTCGGTTTCCATTCTAGATGCTATACCTAAGCTCATTTTCAAGTTCCATCCGCAAAATCGTTGCCTTTTTATCCAAAACCCGAAAATCCCAAAAACGAACTAAAACTCAGATCTAAGAGAATAGGTTACCTGAAATCGCTTCTCCTTCACAGCTAAACGGTCCAGATACGTATGCCCACAGTCCTATGAGCTCGGATTTGAAAAACGGGACTTTCTCTCTCTAGACTCTCTCTCACCTTCTCTCTCTAGAAACGAAAATGATAGTGGAAATGAGAGCTTTTGGCTGATCTTGAGGCTTATAAGGGCCCGACCCTTGCCCCTTTCGGCCCATACACCCCGGCCCAAGCCCGATTCCTTTCTTTTTATTTAAGTTTTAATTCCTCGTGAATTCTCTCGTGCTCTAAAACTCGGGATGTTACAAGTCTACCCTCCTTACAATAGGTTTCGTCCTCGAAACCTGCCATAAGCTATACTGATAGCAAATCACAGAATGGGTGGCATAAACCGTAGCTATGCAAGGCAGCTTGGTCATGAAGGCCATTGTGATTAACTACCGCTGAGGATCTAATCCGGGTAATATCTAGTTCTAAGGCTCCTAAGCTGATGGGGCTAACTAATCATTCAAGGAAATAAAATCATAAACTTGGCATATCACAAATAAGAGTTTGCAACGTACCTTACTGAGTCATCTGGTAAACCCTTGCTGTGGCCTTGTTGATGTAAGGTTCTTTCGCTGCACCCTTACCCTTTCCGGATCCTCCCGCTTCCGGCTCTTTGCGCTTCCTACAATCTCGGCTCACGTGTCCCTGTCCCCCACAATTGTGGCATCTTGGCCTTTCCGGGCAGTCCCGTGATTGGTGTCCAAACTTGCCACACCTGAAACATCCCACCTGACCCGCCTTACATTCACCTCCATGTCTCCTCCCATATTTACCGCATAGACCCTCTGCTTCTACCCTCGCCCTCCTATCGATAGGACCCTGGAGTTCCTCAGCAGTGCGCTTAGCTGCTTGTTTCTTGGGTGCTTCAGCAATGACTTCAGAGGCAATGTCATCATAGACAACTCCGCTCAGAACAACCACCGACTCAAAGGTACTCGGTGTGTTGGCCTTTACAAAGGTACGTATCTTTGGAGGCAACCCCTGAACATAATAATGAATCCTCCTCTCCTCTGACGTTACAAGATGAGGCACCAGACGCGCCAACTCATTGTACTTTGAAGTATATTGCCGGTGAGTCATGAGTCCGGCTTGCAGAGTCAAGAATTCCCTTTCCACCTTGTGGACCTCATTCTTAGGACAAAACTTTTCAGTTACCAACGCTTTCAGGTCACTCCACCTCATCAATCCGACCGCTTGGTCACCCTTAGCCTGTTTCACAGTTTCCCACCAGTGTGCGGCTTCCCCTTTCAATGACTTTGCAGCGAACATGACTGCTTGTTCCGGTCGACATTCACTAAGACGAATGGTCGACTCCATGCCGTTAATCCAATCTAAGGTATCTGATGCTTCCTTTTCCCCAGTAAGCACGGGTGGATCACAACCTCGAAATGCCTTATAGTCACAGCCGCGAGCAGGCGGTGCAACATTTTCTACTAGATTTGGTCCTCCCATTGCTGGAAGCACCACAGGCTCTTCAGTTGTGTTAGGGCTCTCCTTGGCCTTCCTCAAGGCTTCGTCTAGTATGGCCGGTAAGGTTTCCTTCAACAGTCGGGTAAACTCACGGCCAATAGCTTCTTGCACGGCCGGCTCGAACTCGAATGTCTGATCATCTTCTGCCGCATGTTCAACATTGTGCTGACTGACCACCGTATCAGTATGGGTAGTGTGAACACTCCCTTCAATCACTTGGTTTGTGCTAGCTCCACCGTGGCGGCCTGTACGCCCACCACGTCTTCCTCCTCCACCCCCTCTAGTTCCTCCACGTCTAGCCATTTCTAACTGAAAGATAGAGAACAAAAGATTTAATTTCATCATGCTAGGGAATATGTAGAACACAATAAGTAAGGTAAGATGTTAATATACACTGGCCATCTGTAATTAACCATTACATCACATCTTGTTTTCTATTTATTCGCTTTCATGGTTCCACTAAAGCCTCTATTCTTATCTTGACACTCTAAAGGTAAACTTTACTTACTATACGCTTCTGATGCTTTGGCTTGAGTTACCCGTACTGGCATCCGCTAATTGTCCCATTCTCAGTTTAAGTCTGGACATCGGGGATGTCCAAATCTCTCAAACTATGGCTCTGATACCAACTTGTGAGGCCCCGATCCCGGGAGACCTCACTTATTGGATTTACTCATCAACACATAGCACTTTAAACGTAAGGCATTCATTAATACAGCGGAAACGATTTAATCTTCTTTACATACGCAGCGGAAACATAAACATGTCTAATACAAATTGTCTTTAACAACGTCAAGCTAAAATATAACATAAACATAATCGGGATGCCAGACACTGATCTTCGGGTAACTCTTCTCTCTAAGCCCAAGCATCCACATCCATCATCTAAACCTGCACTTAACTGATATGCATACTAAAAATCAGCAACGCTGAGTGAGTTCTAACGTTTACTTTAAATCAATTATACAAAAGATTTACTAAAACATATATACTGCCAATAAGGCTAAACTTAACACACTTTACTTTTCAAACATATATATACTGCCATTAAGGCTAAACTTAACACACTTTACTTTTCAAACAGTTTAAAACGTATAATAAACCGTCAATTCCTCTTTACTGTACTGCCCTCATGGCTTACATCCATGAACCGACAAGTACCTGGTCAATGCCCCCATGATCAACGACCATGAACCGACAATACCGCTTATCCGTCAATTCCTTGTCATTACTGTACCGCCCCCATGGCTTTCATCCATGAACCGACGAGTACCTGGTCAATGCCCCCATGATCAACGACCATGAACCGACAATACCCTGGTCAATGCCCCCATGGCTTACATCCATGAACCGACAATACCGCTTAACGCTAAGGGGAGGTTGCGTGGACCTCCCGAGCAACCGCCGTCACTCATACCAATTGTACAACTGTTAACGAACCCTAAGGTTCTTACTAATGGGTAGAACCCATATCTGACATCTTGTACAAGTAACATCTGTCCCAAGGACCTTTATAGCTGGTACATATTCCCGAAGGAAAACTGTTCTCTTTACTGTTCACTTTACTGTTCATAAATCTTTCTGTAAATCTTGTTCATAACTTAACATATATCATGCCTTTGTTTATGTATATAAAAATATAGTAAACGCTTGCCAAGTGATATATCTTTGCTTTTACTGAAACATAGCTTATCATAAAATACATCTTACTTTCTGAAACATAGCTTATCATATATATCATGCCTTTGTTTATGTATATGAAAATATAGTAAACGCTTGCCAAATGATATATCTTACTTTACTGAAAACATACTAGCACATATATCATGCCTTTGTTTATGTATATGAAAATATAGTAAACGCTTGCCAAATGATATATCTTACTTTACTGAAAACATACTAGCACATATATCATGCCTTTGTTTATGTATATGAAAATATAGTAAACGCTTGCCAAATGATATATCTTACTTTACTGAAAACATACTAGCACATATATCATGCCTTTGTTTATGTATATGAAAATATAGTAAACGCTTGCCAAATGATATATCTTACTTTACTGAAAACATACTTTTGCCTCTTTTAAACCTTTCACTAAAACATGGCTTTTCTCTTCAGTTTATAATATATAAAATATAATAAACACTTTACACTAAGTATGCACACCACCCCTAAAGAAGGCAAAAAGGGGATTAGAACTCACCTGATAAGCAGTTCTGAAATACTCTTAGCTGGTTACTGCGCGTCACTAATGTCACCCACGATCTGTTATAATAAAGCCGTACTTGTAAGGTAGTGCTCCTAGATGACACTAGACATCTCTATGCTTAAACCTAGTAGTTTCGATGGATTTGCACCTATCGAAACTAGGTAGTTTCGATGGGTCTGCACATATCGAAACTTGTAGTTTCGATGGGGTCTGAACATATCGAAACTTGTAGTTTCGATGGGGTCTGAACATATCGAAACTTGTAGTTTCGATGGGGTCTGAACATATCGAAACTTGTAGTTTCGATGGGGTCTGAACATATAGAAACTAGGTAGTTTCGATGGGTCTGCACAGATTGTCTTTCCAAAAATCTGAAGCTTTTGCATGCGAGTTTGATCGAGTCAGTATCTCAACTTTTCTTAGATCAAAATGTTCGGTTTCCATTCTAGATGCTATACCTAAGCTCATTTTCAAGTTCCATCCGCAAAATCGTTGCCTTTTTATCCAAAACCCGAAAATCCCAAAAACGAACTAAAACTCAGATCTAAGAGAATAGGTTACCTGAAATCGCTTCTCCTTCACAGCTAAACGGTCCAGATACGTATGCCCACAGTCCTATGAGCTCAGATTTGAAAAACGGGACTTTCTCTCTCTAGACTCTCTCTCACCTTCTCTCTCTAGAAACGAAAATGATAGTGGAAATGAGAGCTTTTGGCTGATCTTGAGGCTTATAAGGGCCCGACCCTTGCCCCTTTCGGCCCATACACCCCGGCCCAAGCCCGATTCCTTTCTTTTTATTTAAGTTTTAATTCCTCGTGAATTCTCTCGTGCTCTAAAACTCGGGATGTTACAGAACTTTTCGTTCAACCTTCAATTAAAAAATCAGTACATTCCAAACCTGCCATTCATACCAAAACTATTACTCATTCTAAACCGATAACTATCTCTCACAAGCCTGAGGGAACTGCTAGTTATCAAGGTTGGAAGACGAAGAAAACTGAGACAAAAGAGTATTATAATAATTCATCCGCTGAAGAAGGAACTGGAAATAACTACGTCCACTATGACAAAAAAATAGAATAATAGGTCGTACATATAAAATGTTCTAGGATTGCAAGCCTTACAACTTCTCTAGAAAGGATGGCGGAATTGCTGCTTTACGATGGATAGAAAAGACCGAGTCGGTTCTAACCATCGATACATGTGTAGAGGAAGATAAAGTCCTCTATGCTTTCAATCTTTTCAAGGACCAAGCTCTTGAATGGTGGAACAACATTATAGTAGCTAAAGGCAGAGAAGGAGCATATGCCATGGGATGGAGCAAATTCAAAGAGAGAGTTGAGAAGAAGTATGTTCCTCTGAATGAGAGGAAACAAATTGAAAGAAATTTTCTTAGCTTAATAAAGGTGGGCACTAACCACCAGGATTATGCTACAAAATTGTTGGAATATATACGAATAGTACCCCCACTTAGCCACCCCATAATCCAATCTGATTAAGTGATACCTTTAGGGTTTGATTGGTGAGATCGGGGATATGGTTAAGGTAGCCAAGTGTGAAACACTTGATGATGCTATGGAGCTTGATGCTTCATTAACAGATAGCCTGATTAGAACCCAGGAAGAAGGGAAGAAGAAAAGGGAAGCTAGTGGGCAAGGCCCAGGTGGGTTCAAGAAACCAAATTCAGGTTTTACCTCTGGAAATAATCGTTCCTCAATTCCAGAATGTCAAAAATGCAATAGAAGACATTTAGGACAGTGTAGGGCGGGACCCTACTGTAATAACTGTAAAAAATTGGGTCAAAAATCCAAAGACCGTTACCGGAAAAGACAAATTGTCTGTTATGAATTTGGTGAACTAGGCCACATTAAGATTAATTGCCCTAAATTGAAGAAAACTGAAAGAACTAGTCTCAAACCTGCTGAAGGAGTGAAGAAAAATGCGCGAGCATTTTTTCTCAAAGCTCATGAAGCAGCGGGAATACCTGACGTGATTACGGGTACGTTTCTTGTTAATGATGTTTATGCTCGGGTTTTATTTGACTCTAGTGCAAACCAAAGTTTTATAGATAAATTTTTTTGTCATCTATTAAATAAACCCCTAGCTAACCTAGACAAGAATACTTAGTAGAAACTACAAACGGAGACCTCATTCAAATCTCTAAAATTCTGAACGATTGTGAAATCACGTTGGCCAAACATATCATACCTGCACATTTGTTGCCAATGACATTGGCAAGATTTGATATTGTTCTAGGAATGGATTGGTTAGCCTCTAACCAATCCCGTATCCTAAGTGACAAAAAGGAAATTGAACTTCGTCCGCCACAAGGCAACACCATTACCATCAATGGTGATAAATTATCAAACTCCGTTGGAATAATTTCTATGTTAAAAGCCACAAAATGCCTTAGAAAGGGATGCTTAGCATACCTAGTATCCATAACAGCCGACACTAAAAAGAAGATGGAAGATGCCAGTAGTGGCTGGATTTCCTGATGTATTCCCTGACGAACTGCCTGGAATACCACAAGAGCGAGAAGTAGAGTTCAAAATTAATCTGGTACCGGGTACAACACCGATTGCCAAGGCCCCATACAGATTAGCCCCAATGGAAATGGCATAACTTAAAAATTAGCTTGACGAGTTGCTGGAAAAAGGATTCATTAGACCTAGCTCGTCGCCTTGGGGAGCTCCGATCTTATTTGTTAAGAAGAAAGACGGTTCAATTCGTATGTGCATCGACTATCGTGAACTGAATAAAGTAACCATCAAGAATCGATACCCAATCCCTAGGATTGATGACTTGTTTGATCAACTCCAAGGAACACGGTGTTTTTCAAAAATCGATCTTCGTTCTGGATATCATCAGTTGAAAGTCCAGGAAGAAGATATATCCAAAACTGTTTTCCGAACAAGATACGGTCATTATGAGTTCACTGTGATGCCATTTCGACTCACTAATGCACCAGCAACTTTCATGGACATAATGAATAGAGTTTGCAGGCCTTATTGAGATAAATTCGTTATCGTATTCATTGACGATATCCTTATTAATTCCAAAGGTAAGGAAGATCATGCAAATCATCTAAGGACCCTACTTGAACTCTTAAGGAACCAGAAACTGTACGCCATGTTTTTAAAATGCGAATTTTAGTTATCTGAAGTACAATTTCTTGGTCATGTCATTAACGCTAATGGCATTCAAGTAGATCCTGCAAAGATAGAAGCTATATCCAAGTGGGAAATCCCAAAATCACCAACCAAAGTACGTAGTTTTCTCAGTTTAGCTGGATACTATAGAAGATTCATACATGATTTCTCAAGGAATACTGTCCCATTAACTTCTTTGACCAGTACGTCAGTTAAGTATGAATGGGGACCAAAGTAGTCCGAAGCTTTCAAAACTTTAAAGCAAAAGTTGACACAAGCTCCAATACTGGCTTTGTCAGAAGGAAATGAGAACCTTGTTGTGTATTGTGACGCATCACATACCGGTTTTAGTTGTGTGTTAATGCAAGGAAGAAAAGTCATTGCTTACGCGTCTCATCAACTAAAGACACATGAGAAGAATTATATGACTCGTGATCTAGAATTGGGCACCATAATATTCGCATTGAAATTATGGAGGCATTATCTATATGGAGTCAAATTCACTGTGTTCACTGATCACAAGAGTTTGAAATATATTTTTAGTCAGAAAGAACTAAATATGAGGCAGAGACGTTGGATGGAAGTCTTAAATGACTACGACTGCAAAATATGCTATCACAAGGGTAAGGCTAACATTGTAGTTGATGCCTTGAGCAGAAAGGAGAATGAGAAACCTAAACAAGTTCGTGCGTTAAGACTCGACCTCCAAATTGATCTTATGACTCGTATTAAGGAATTTCAAAAAAGTTTCCTTAGAAGAAAAAAATGTTGAAAAGGAAGGAATGAAAGGAATGCTTGACCAATTGGTCCGAGGTAACGATGATATCTTGAGGATGAATCAAAGAATTTACGTTCCAATATATGGTGATCTACGTGAAAAGATTCTTGCGGAAGCCCACAAATCAAAATATACGATGTATCCTGGTAGCGATAAGATGTATAAGAACCTAACAGCCAATTATTGGTGGATAGGAATGAAGAAACATATCTCTATCTATGTTACAAAGTGTTTAACATGTTCCCAAGTTAAAGCTGAATATCAAAGGCCTTCCGGCTTGTTGCAGCAACTTGAACTTCCTGTCTGGAAATGGGAATTGATAACCATGTATTTCATTACAAAACTTCCCTAAACGAGTCGTGGGAATGATACCATTTAGGTTATCATTGATAGGCTTACTAAGTCTGCTCATTTCCTTTCGATGAAAGAAACGTTCGACATGGATAAGTTGGCACAATTATACGTCAATGAAATCGTGTCACTACCTGGTGTGCCAATATCTACTGTGTCAGATAGATATAGTTGGTTTACTTATCGATTCTGACAGTTTTTAGAAAGCCCTAGGAACGAAACTAAATCTTAACACTGCCTATCATCCTTAGACGGACTGGCAGAGCGAAAGAACTATCCAAACTCTGGAAAAAACGTTAAGAGCATGTGTGATTGATCTCGAAGGAAGTTGCGATAACCACTTACCTCTGATGAAATTTTCATATAATAACAACTATCACTCAAGTATACATAATGCCCCATTCGAAGCCTTGTATGGTCGTAAATGTAGGACTCATATATGCTGGTCTGAGATAGGAGAAATTCAATTGTGTGGACCTGAAATAGTCCAGGAAACAACTAATAAAGTAATTCAAATAAGAGATCGATTGAAAACAACTCTTGACCGACAGAAAAATTATGCTGATAAGATACAAAAGCCGTTAGAATTCAACGTAGGTGATAACGTTCTACTGAAAGTATCACCGTGGAAAGGTGTAGTACGATTTGGTAAGAAAAAGTCCATGATTCGTAGGACCTTTCAGAATCTTGAAACGAGTTGGCCAGTGGCCTATCAACTCGAATTACCAGAAGAAATGAGTGGAATACACGATGTAATTCACGTATCGAATCTGCGCAAATGTTTGGCAGATGAAACTCTGGTAATGCCCCTACAAGATGTAGAGGTGAATGAGAAAATTAAGTTTGTGGAACAACCTTTGCAAATTGAGGGCTGGCAGGTGAAGAAATTGAAAAGAAAGAAGCTTGTGATTGTGAAAGTGAAATGGAACTCGAGACGTGTAGCTGAGTACACGTGGGAACTGGAGTCGGAAATGAAAAAGAAATTTCCTCACTTGTTCGAATAATCTCGAGGAAGAGATTAAAACAAGGTGGGGAAGATGTAACATCTGCCACAAAAATGTCCAAGAAATGTCAATGTATGAAACACATGGACTTAAAGTATTTAAATTACCAAAGTCCATGGGTTAAAATTAAAAATTTAGAAATTTAAACCCTGGCGGACCGCTAAGGTCTACCCTAACGGTCCGCTACGGGTGGATTTTCCCTCGAGGACCCTCTCGCTTGTGGACTGCCACCATCTTTTTAACGGTCCGCTACTTGGTCGTTAAGCAATCAACCCGCATGTGACACGTGGCTGATTACTAATGAGAAATACTCTGACACGTGTACACGTGGCGGAACGCCATGCCACGTGTAACGGTCCGCCAACGACAATTTTCCAGAAATCTGTCACGTAGCAGCGTAGCGAACTGCTACGCCCTTGGTTAAGGTACGCTAGTTGCAATCCTAGGAACGGTCCAATCAGAGCGTGACATTTAGGGCTGACGCCAATATGGGCGGTGGCGGACCGCCACGACCCAGCGTAACGGTCCGCTACATGCTCGTTTTTCAGTCTATAACTAGTTGGACCATCTCAGTCCATTTTATCACATCAAACTCGTTTCCAACTTCACAAAATCATTCCACAGACCCTCTAGACTATTTCTACTTGCCCGGTGCGACCCGCTCTCACTTAAGTCCTGCACTATCGAGGAAACATTCGCAGAAACTAGGAAACGCTCAAGATAGGAAGCTAGGACTCAAGTTCCAAGCTTAAAGAGGTTCTTCCAAAGTTGTTACTCTTTCCATTTACAAAGGTGAATACTTTATCTGCTTTTAAAGCTTGAGTCAAACATTTACATTTACGAAAACGGCCAAATAAGTGTTAAAGGATTAATGTATAAAGTCCATCTACGTACAAAGCATTCAGGCCATAAGTATACGTAAAACTTGCGAAGGATACACGAGTCTTGGGTGAAAGTCCTGGACTGTGGCTAGTACTTCCCTATATAAACAATTTCGGAGACGAAGTTCCGACCATTGTTTGTAAGACATACTACCAGTGTATACGGTGGTACGGACCAGTCATGGGGTAAGGACATGCTGGATGTGTGGATTAAATAACATTATATTATGGTTATGAATTTAATAATTGTTTATGCCAAGTGATTTACATGTCAAGATAATTGTATTCACCGGCGTATGGCTGAAGTTTCATTTTCAAAATATTTTCAGATAACAAGTGAAATGTGATGGGAATAAAACAAATAGTCGGACAGACTATTGGTCTGGCCCAGGACTATATGTATGTACAGAACATGATACGGTGCAGGGTGGATTAAAATGTCATAAGCACAAGAGATCCTGAGAGAATGAAACAGGAATAGTGTCGAAGGACTGACCTACCTTAGGCATACTATTACCTGATGGCTTTAAAACTTGTTAGGCAGCAAGTATTGTATTTTGGTTTCAACAATGTTTGTAATCAAAACAAGTTAGGTTTTTATTCCTAAGTTTATAAATATAATATCTTTGTTTATCCGACTGGGTCTTGATACTTACAAAAGCAACCCCTGCAGTTGAAATTATAACGATCCTTGAAAAAGTCTTCCGCTGTTTTATAAAAACTCTGAAATCAAAATAGGTACCAATCATACTCACACGAGTCTAGGGGTGCCTGAGGCGGGGTGTGACATCGGATGATCTTTGTTTTACGTTAGCCACAACCTTACGCACATGCGATTTAGGTGTTTTACGTGATGCTAACAACCGAGCCACAGCCTTAACCCCTTTACAGCGTTTCATCTGTAACATGTGCATAATTATACGTTACCCTACGGTCTGAATGCTATATAATAAATCACATTATGCGACCAATGGTTGTATTAGTTTATTCAAGTCAGACCATAAATCATATCGGTTTATGGTTTTAAAAGCATTTTAAAAATACAAGTATTCACCTTTTGACCGAGTTTCCGCTTACAAAAGCTTCGTGGGCTTCTAAAGTTGTTTCCTTAGTCAGAAAACACCTCTGTATAGCTTCCTAACCTCGGGTATTCCTTATGGAGGCTCTACCAGCGTTCCTCGGGCGTTTCTCGACTTAATCGGCTAGTGAGGTAAATAAGAGAGGTCACATTTTTCTAAAAATGGTGGTTCTAGGACTGGAGTTGGATTAAAAGATCAGAAAGTTTGGAGTTTCGATGACGACTACGCGGTTTCATTTGTGCTGGGTTGTCGCCAGCACCACATGAGCATACCCCGATTTGGTATACGCATGGGGTTAAACACTGAGGAGGAGACGACTTAGCCGATTTTCACAGAGAGTTTACAGGGAGTGTTCGGTGAGGATAGGCCGACAAGCATGACGGCAGACCAGCTGAGGAGCTGCTAGATCCCTGTGGCCGATGTTGTGTTCTTCCTGAGCATCCTAGCATCCCACATCCACGACCCGGTGATCATGTTATTACATCGGATCATTTCCTGCACAGTTATGGGACAGTTCATGGGGATTGAGAAAGTGAACCAGCAGGATCTATTTGTCTTGTACGGTTTGGTAGAAAGGCGTCCAACCAACCTGGCCACGAACCTGCTATCTTCATTGGCGAGGCCTCGGGGCCGGGGTGAGACATCCCGGCTGTGTTAGGGCACATACGCCGCCAGACTTGCGACGAGTTTGGGCGTTTTCACAAATTACCCCCATAACACACTTAGGACGGGGCCCGTGGCTGCCAAAGTTTGTTTGAGGGCCTTTGCGAAGCAGGAGGACGAGCCACTTATCATGCTGAGTAGGTGGATCAGAGAGATATCATGGAGAGACAGGGCGAGATTCTAGAGAGATAGGGGGAGATGCTCCAACATATCGTAGACTTCTTTTGTATTCCCCCTGCACCACAACAACAGCCACCGCCATAGGTGATCTCTATCATTGTACTCGTTTTCTTTTTGATGTATTTATAGATCATCGTTTGCATTTGTATTCGAGGCGCTATACATGGACATGATAGGATGTGGTTGTATATTTGTACAGTTGTTTATGTATGTTATTGGGGATTCATGCATATGGTTTCAAAATAATTTTGGTCTGATAAATAAACGTAACGGAAAATATAAACGAATCGATCTAGGCCATTACCCTAGATCGCCCACCAGTAGTCCAGTTGCAAGCCAGAAAGAAACAAATAACCATATAGGGTTTAATGATTATACCTTTCGCGAAACCGACTGATTAGCTCAGCATCTTGAGACAACGATCCAGTCGCTATGTTTGGTTACACGAATCTCCATGGATTTGAACTCCTTTAAATCCAATCTACCAAGAGTCCGCAAATCTGAATTCTTTCAGATCTCCTCTTGTATCATCCAAAAACTGGAACTTGACAGTCACCGAGTAATAAGACCTGAAACTGACAAAAGCAGGTTAAATCAGAATGAACCACTTTATCGCAATGGTCAATGGTGGCGGACTAACGACTAAGCGGCGGTGGTTCCACGTAAATGGCGGCATCACATGTGGCCAATGATCGGAAGTCGGCGGAGGAAGTGGCGGCGATGGCCGGCGATCAGTGGTCGGCGGCTGGCGGTGGTTGGGTGGTGCCAAAAGTGTAATCGCTGCCCAAAGTGTAACCGTTTGGATCTTATCTCATTAGCAATATGGCCAAATGTCGTTACTCGGGCATACAAGTCTAACAGACTCCCACTTGCACCTATCTTGATTATTCGTCAATATAGATGGTGATGGACGTCTAGCTACATCCCACTACCCTTATCAAGGTATGATGCTTTATCAAGCAGTCGACTAATCCCGATTAGTCTAAGTACTCTTAATTAACTGTGTGTAATAGTCATGGTATTTCTGATCAATTATCCTATCCGTTCCAGATATCCCGTTTGAAGATGAGACATGTATCTCATTCATTTTCATATAGTTCAAACATTCTCTTTACTCAATCGAGATGCAAAGTGGTTTCTTCAGACACACAGTCTGAGCATGGCCGTGCATTTACACTAGTTAGAATCCACGAGGGCCCCAGGGATATTTATCACTTACAGTAGTAAGTGGACAGTATTCCATCTTGACCATATACAACTCTCACTAAGCTTCATATTAGTTTCCAACTATAGCCCTTATTGCAGTGTGGTCAAAAAACATCGTTAGATGATGTCAAGAAGTAATCTTCCTCAAAATTGAGTTCCAGTATATATCTTAGGTCTGAGGATACAATGACAATACCATTTTCAAAACCTACTTATGACAATGATCCATGACGTAGTTCTGAAACGGGTTACGCCCAATATTCATTCTCTAATGAATATCTGTGAACTTGGCTTCAACTCCTTGAACTTTCATATTATGAGTGAATCAACAATTCGTAACTATGTACAAGCCAACGATTCACAATAGTCTTACCTTAGATTTATTCCCTTAAATCCAAATGACTACGGATATTTAGAATAACTTTTATTCTGGGATCGTACTGAAACATTGAACTGAGCAATCATTAATGATCAGGAATTTATCATTAATTACAAGATTAGATAGAATGTTGTTGTACCATTCAATATCACCCAAATACCAAGGCTTAGATCAAGATTCCTTCTAGCTAGGTTGAACATTTAGTATGCTATTCTTATCCAATAAGAATCTAAAGTTCAAGCTTTCTTGGGTAATCTAGAATTGGTCTATGTTCCACTTTGTTTTAGATAATTCTTGATATCTAACATCATTGGTTGATATTGCAATGAACTCTTTCATTCAGTTTGTCTTCTTTGTAATTTTACCCAAATTGACTGTAAAAGAACTCTTTCTTTTATTCACTTATGTTTACTCAAATTCAAATAATGTGTTTTAAAGTAATCTACACTACCTTAAACTCTTTCAAGTAGCTTGCCACTACCTTGAACTCTTTCAAGTAGTTTGTAATTGTTTGTACATGAACCATTCAATCAGTTACGTTCATAAAACACTAAGTATTATTTAATTACTTTATGCTTCTTATGTCAAAACCTTTTTGACCAAATGAACCTTGTATAATGTTACTCTTAACATCTATACTCTTTCTCTATCATAATGAAAGCTTTTCTTTAAGTATGCTTCCAAAGCGTACAAGATGGTATTAGAACTTAACTTCTGGATCAAAGCTTCATTGTTTTAATTGATTATCATATAATCAAACTTTGCAATAGTTTAGGTGAATGATGTTTATCAACTCCTTGAAATCTTATCAATCCTTGAACAATCCTATTAACAACCTTTGTTAATATTTATATGTCTCACACATATTTGATTGTTTCGTTAAACTATTCAATGTGTAATTCATAATTACATAAGGATTAAAACTGTTATCCTTATAGTACATCAATATGACTCTTCATATTTTGATATGACTCTTCATATCGTGACATAATACCTCTATTGTATGACTCTTCATACTGTAACGATCTAGAAAGAAAGCTTTAAGCTTTGCACAAGCAACTACTTTGGTAGCATCTGTATGAAGCAACACCGTGTTCATACGAAACATCCGATGTTTCTTTTGTACAAAAAGTTCATATAAGTTTGTTTGTGGTCGTCTATCTATTTCATAGATATTTGTTCCTTTATTAGTCACATCTGACATGAGATGAGAAGTAATCTATATTCCAAGATCCATATCTTGAATTTAGACTAAACTTATTATGTCAGTTATATACTTAGTCTCGAAGGATGTTAGCTCCCACTTATAACCTCCACACATATCCTTTGATAACTATTTAATCAAATTGAAAATCTAATTCATATTGAGTTAAAATACATGTGTTATTTATACATTTATCTGGAAACATCATCAAACATCAAACTGATCGTATTTGATTGGATATGTTACCCTTTAAGCATGTATCTATAATGCATGTTGATTATCTTATGATCTCAGAGCTAAAGACCGTTTACTAATCTCATCAGAGAACCTGGTATGCATGTTTCCGAAACATGTTGATCTTAAAAATTATGTTAAGTTAATTTTTAAAACATTTTTTTTAACTGGGTATTAATTTTTTTATGTAATTGATAAATGTTAATTCATATTAAATTCATTTAGTTAATGATATAATAATTATCCATAATTAAATAATAAGTATTAATAATTAGATTTATATTAAATATTTAAAATATATTCTTTTAATATTATTATTTAATTGGATAGAGAGGCGGGAAAAACAAGCTAAGAATGCATCAGACACTGACACGTATCCTCTGAAACTTTTATTTATTAGTATAAAGATATCTCACTTTGTCGTGTACTAGTTACGTACCCCATACATTGACGTCTTTATCTTATTCTCTGCCATCGCTTGATAAACGTGTTTTAAGTAATTTGAATTAAAAAAAAAGCCGCCATATAATGTGTGGAGTTTTACTTTCTATAAATTCGATCATATTCTATGTTGTTGATCACATCATCAGTTAGTAGTTCACCTGATTAATCATGGCTGATTTCCAAGCCTACTTCTTCCACATTCTCATATGGCTGATCCCCGCCACCTTGATCCTAGCATTCTTCAAATCTACTCGTGCCAAATCCCATCTTCCACCAAGCCCCTTTGCGCTTCCGATCATCGGACATCTCCATCTTCTTTCTCCATCGCCTCATCAAGCTTTTCACAGGCTTTCTCTCCGATACGGGCCAGTTTTTCGGCTTTTTATGGGCTCTGAACCTTGTGTTGTTGCTTGTTCACCAAAAACAGCCCAAGAGTTCCTTAGAACTTCTGAAAATGCCTATCTAGATCGACCTCGAAACTCAGCCACTGTTTACATAACTTACGGATCAAAAGATTTCGCCTTTGCTCCATATGGATCCTATTGGAGATTCATGAAGAAGATAGTCATGTCACAGCTCCTAAATGGCGCAACAATTGACTCCCTCCTTCATGTTAGGCAAGATGAGATTAATCGTTTTATAAAATCATTATCTCAAAAGGCCAAACTTGGGGAGGCTGTAAATCTTAATGCTGAGCTCGTGAAGGTGACTAATAATCTGATATCGAGAGTACTTTTGAGCGAAAGATGTTCAGAAAATGCAGGCGCTGCAGATGACATAAGGGAATTGATTTTCGAGATAACTGAGGCAATGGGTACCTTCAACTTCTCAGATAACATATGGTTATTTAAGAGTCTAGACTTGCAGGGATTTGGGAAAAAGGTAAAGGATATTCATAAAAGATTTGATGCATTGATAGAGAGGATTATTAAAGAGCATGAAGAGGCAAGAACGCAGGGTTTACAATCTGAAGGGAAGGACTTGCTCAGCATTTTACTGGATATCGCAGAAGATGAAACAATTGAGATAGATTTGACCAGAGAGAACATCAAAGCCTTCATTCTGGTAAGAATAAATTAAGCCCCATTACCTCCATGCATTTTTGGTGTTTATATATACACATATGTGTGAGCCTAAAATGGTGTAAACAAGTTGAGTCAAGCTTAAGCTCAAGCTCAAGCCTAGTAAGCTCGAGTTCAACTCCATTTAAATTAAAAGAGCTTAAGCACCGCCTCTTTAAAACTCTATATTCTAAAGCTTAAGGTTGTCGAGCTCGGATCATGTTTGGCTCTTTTATTATTTGTTTAATTGTTTTGTTTATATATTATTTTTATATATATATTAAAAAAATTTATATATATATATTATAAATTAAAAGAGCTTAAGCACCGCCTCTTTAAAACTCTATATACTATTTTTATATATATATTATAAATTTTAATTTTATATATAACATAATATATACTATTATATATTTAGTTATATTATATATTTAGTTATATTATCATAACAATATAATAATAACTATTATATATATATATATATATGTATATATATATATATATATTAAATAAAAGTTATATAAATAATAGGTTTGATTAGGTGCGCAAGTCTAGTTAAACTCGATAAGTGAAGTTCAAACTCGAGTTCGTTTATTAAATGAACTCTAATATAAGCTCGCGCTCGTTTAAGCTTGACTCGATTTAATCTTTTATCAGCCGGTCTCCGGTAAATCATGAGCAGTTTGGCTCGCTTAGAACATGCAATTACTAACCTATCTATCATGTCGCTCCAGAATATATTCGTTGCAGGAACAGACAATTCAGCGATTATAGCAGAATGGGCTTTATCAGAACTCATCAATCATCCAAACGTCATGAAGAAAGCACTAGAAGAAATCGATAACGTTGTTGGCAAAAACCGAATTTTACAAGAATCAGACATACAAAACCTTCCATACCTTCAGGCAATTATCAAAGAAACGTTACGTCTCCACCCACCTGTCCCATTGATTCCAAGAAAATCAACCGAAGATCACACAATAAGAGGTTACCATATTCAAGCAAACACTACTATTTTTATCAATTTGTGGGCACTTGGCAGAGATCCAAACTATTGGAAAAACCCACTTGAATTTCGGCCTAAAAGATTTCAGGAAAAACATATGGATGTTAGAGGACAACACTTTGAGTTGTTACCATTTGGGAGTGGTAGGAGGATGTGTCCAGGGACTTCATTAGGGTTACAGATGGTCTACGCAACATTCGGTACTATGCTTCAGTGCTTCGAGTGGAAGGTTGGGAAAGAAGGGAATCTTACTAGTGTTGGTATGGAGGAGGGACGCGGTTTAAACCTTCCTAGAGCTAACCCTTTGGTTTGCGTTCCTGTGGCTCGACTTGATCCGATCCCGTTGTCAATCAATCAAATCATGGGTTGAATTTTAGTCACGCTAGTTCTTATACACTACTTTGTTTTCTCATCATTTATGTCTGTTTAATAAGTTGTCACTATGCCAAATAAAAACACCTATTTCCTATTATACCAATTTCTTATATTTATTCAAGGATACAAATTACGTATGGATCGTAACCCATAATTAGTTATTATGTACTCTGTTATTTAAGTCATACATTATGTGTCTACAATCTGTTTATGTCTCTATTGTCCCCGAAGGAACTTCTGGTGTCCCCGAAGGAACTTCTGTTCTCAGTATCTGTCGTCACAAGAGTAACTGTCGTTACTCCAATTCTACCGGTTGTACCACATCAACGGTTACAATGCCCTGTCAAACATTGTCCTTGTTATTCATATGACAGTCATGAACTCGGGCCATGACGCTGCCATAGGCTTCGGGTAGCACTAGTCTCTAGGACTATGCTACTACCTCAAGACTTTATTCTGTGTAACCATACTCTAACAGATTTAGACAATGTATTTGACTTATCACTTTCTTTCTGTTGTTTATAAAACATACAGTTTATATAAACCTATACTCTTTTGTCTTTCTTATTTATAACACGTTCAGTTAAATAAACTTGTTCTCTGTTTTCTTTCCACTTTTATAAAACATATAGTTTATATAAAAACTGTAGTATGTTCTTTGTTTTGTTTATAAAACGTTTAGTTAAATAAACGTGTTCTCTGTTGTCTATAAAACATATAGTTTATATAAAAACAGTACTCTATTCTTTCTCTTGTTTATAAAACGTTTAGTTAAATAAACCTAAATCTTTCTTATCTGTCACATTTAAGTAATAAAATACATTTATTATAAACGTTCATTTCTGAATATGCACACTACCCTAAAACAGTAAAATATGGATTCTTGACTCATCTGACTAGCTATCCTCTTCGTACTATCAATTGGCCCAAGAGGTATCTCTCACAAGCTGAATTGATGATTAATAAAACATTAATTCTACACTTGCTACTAGTTCAACGAAACTAGACAATTTCGCTTTTTGAGGTCTAAGCGAAACTAGATTAGTTTCACTTCCTATGGTTCGGCGAAACTAGGTCAGTTTCGCTTTCTGTACTCTCAGTGAAACTAGGTCAATTTCTCTATCCTGTTAGTTTCGCTTGATCGTCTTCTCCAATAGCAAACTAGGGTTTGCATGCAAATGGCGGCCAAGGCTCAAAACGATCAAGTTCCTAACTTTTACATTCAAAATGTTTATTTTACTCTCGTGAAGCTAGATCTATGGTTCATTTTACGTTTAATGCGTTAAATTCCGTTCTTTTTTGTCAAAAACTCAATGAAACCCATTTAAACTAAAAACTCATATCTAAGGACAATTCTTACCTGTTGATGCTTGATTCTTCTTGCTAAGCCGCCTAGAGACGAAAACCAACGATCCTTGAGCTCGGTTGAACTAAAACCCGACTTTCTCTCTCTAGCTTTCTCTCACTTTCTCTCTATAGAAAGGAACCAGTGAAGATGGTGAATGGGCTAAGGAGGTGGCAGCTAGGGTTTGTAGACCCTCCCCCCCTCATTTTCGCCTATAGTCCCGAGAGGCCCCCCGGTCTTCTATTTCTTTTATTTTCCGAACTTCATTTATGTATTTGTCATTTTGAGGACGTTACACCTTACCTAGAATACACGCTTAAATAAGTCAGCTTACGCTAGTGAATTCTAAGTTTAATCAATTCCGTTCCTAAAATATAAAACCTCATAAGTAGGCATGCCATGATCACCCAACTCATAAAAAACAAGTTCGTGTGTTATCCAACCCGCAAATCAAACCTCAATTAATATATCCATGTCATATTAACATTTTGTAACATATATACACACCGGAACTGTCCAGTGGAACATCATCATACAGTTACGGTACCGACTTTATGCATATATGCCCATTGCCCAACAATGACTTAACGATTTGCAATAAATAGAAGCAATAACACACCACGATAACTTGTATTTCATAAAATTATTTTAGCATGCAATCAATTTCGCAATAACTTATAAAAAGGGAATTCCCAATAAAATGTGTATTCCAGCCAAAACAATTTAAAAAGGGTGAAAGTCATAGAAACTCACCTGGTTGACGAATCTACATATATTCCAATGCCTCTTGTCAATCTCGTGTTCTAACACAATTGGTCGAGCCTATAATATATAAGATCATCTTATATTATAAAAATATCCTAGCTCGACAAATCAATACGTCCACTAGTAAAGGTACTAAATATCCCAAAATCATCTGTTGTTAAACAACCTTAGGTCAAATCCCGTTGTTCTCAAAATCATTCCTTATAATTAGTTTTATCCCAAACACTTATTTTGTGTATCCAACACAATCCACTCAATTATTATAACATTAATGTTTATCAATAATTGTAATTCTTTCATCATTTTGTTCCATTCAAAACGGTGTCGGGATTTTAATCAATAACTAATATATCGCAATACTCATTATTCCTGTGATCAATTCCCAACCAATTGACTCATAAAGATAATTTCATAATAAAACCAAAGCTAAACGGGTTTAACTTATACCTGCCGTATAAATGGATTGCGTACACGAAACCGCCCGAACCCTACATGCATTACAATGAAACACCATTAGGATTTTTTTGCATCCAGAGCATTCCTCATGCTCAAAATCGACATACAAAGTCGTTTGGATAGCCACACAACCCATTTCATTCCAGGTTTTCATATAAATATATAGATACGAACTGATCAGTGTCATAACCATATCAAACGACACCTGATCGGAGTTTCCTCTGGTGGAAACGATCATCTATGTGTTAATAAGCTGCAGCCGAAAAATGGTAACATTCCAAAGGTCGGATCTCCAGGATCGACGATTCTTTTGGACTGTGTTCTTTAGTGAGAAAAAATCTGGCCAATCACTTTAAGGATACAAAAAGCATACCTAGAGACCTCCCGATCGAAATTTCCTTAAGTAGGAATCTTCATCTATGAGTTCCAAACCTACTGTCCAAAAATTGGCTCATTTCAAAAGTCTGATCTTCGAGGATTGTCGGATCTTTGAAGAAGCAAACATGCACTTTCTGACAGAATGTTCTAAACGATTTTTAACACCTTTAAGCAAAAAATTTAGAGAAATCAGAGCTTACCATTGTGTTCATAGCGTCGAGAAAATGGTTCCGGCTAAAAAACCGTATCTCCGGCCGTCGCCAGACAACTGTGAGCCATCTCCGGCCACTCCATAGCTCAACCCCCCTCTCTCTAAGCATTTCTTTGAATTGTGCAAATGAAGTAGTGGGGATGATGGTGTAGAATTTATATGCCACGTGGTCTCCAATCTCGTGCCGATTTCTTGTTTAAACAAACCCGACAAAATAGCAACATTATTTTAATGAAAAATAACTCTTCATAATTTATTATTTTCCCCGAGTCCTTTTGTCTCAAAATTATATCCACTCCGGTTTAAATAATTATTTTACGAAACCGGTTGGTTCGGGTGTTACACTCGTTCCAAAACCAAGAGAATTTTTATGTTTAACATCCAAATAAATCTTAATATTATTTATCATTCATAAACGAGTTCATTCCATCTAAAATATATTTTGACATTATAATAATAAAAGTAAAGTGCCATTTTCGTTCCTATGGTTTGGTCATTTTAGCCCCTTTCATCCAAAAACCTTTCTTTTAACTTTTTCGTCCCTGACTTTTCAAAATCTAGCCATTTTCATCCGCATGACTAACTCTGTCTACATTTTAACGTTAAATCAGGGACAATTTGGTCTTTTAAAAAATCTTTCTTTAATGCCATAGAGAGTACAAGGCAGTTCAAAAGACCAAATTGCTCATGATTTAACGTTAATATGTAGACGGAGTTAGTAAGGTGGATGAAAATGGCTAAATTTTGGAAAGTCAAGGACGAAAAAGCTAAAAAAAAGTTTTTTAATGAAAATGTCTAAAATGGCCAAACTAATGGACGAAAATTACAATTTACTCTAATAATAAATATATTATTATTTTTATGAAC
This sequence comes from Smallanthus sonchifolius, assembly GCA_023525975.1. Taxonomy (NCBI): domain Eukaryota; kingdom Viridiplantae; phylum Streptophyta; class Magnoliopsida; order Asterales; family Asteraceae; genus Smallanthus; species Smallanthus sonchifolius. The sequence continues at coordinate 110,628,389 of CM042021.1, forward strand.
TTGTCGAGCGCGGGTGTTACAGATTCAACTTGAATCGTATCCATCGTTGTTATTTATCGATAATCCGAGTAAGCTCTATACCATTACGCAAGCATTCATCATTTTTGTAGAGTCACCAAGAGAAATCAAAACAGAATAACGAATCAAAGGTTAGCTTTTTCTCTAAAGGAGTGATCGTGAAGTTTGTATTATTTTCCAGTTACGTATGTCTACCTGTTTTATTGGGTTAAGTTTTTTTTTTGGTTTAAATTTGGAATAATCGTTCGTTTATTGGCAAAAAAAATTTGTATCGAGATGACAAACATGAAAGTGATATTTAGGGATTTTTTATGTTTTTAGACAATGGGATCATAAATCATGTTGAACAATGTAGCTTGTAGTTACAAGTGTTCTTTGATATTTTGTTTAACCTAATGTTTATGTGTTTCATTGTTATCTGATGAGGGTGCATTGTAATTACTTATATGTAACACCTACAAGATATACATGTGAAACAACTACTACTTATATATACGTAACCTACAATTTACATATATGAAACTCCTGCTGCTTACTGATTTGTTACACCTATTGGTTACATATATGTTGCACCTGCTACATACATGTGTGTACACCTAACGGTTACATATGTAATACTAGTTTAGATCCCGTGTTTACACACGGGGTGAAACACATCAATATATAAATTTTTTAAATCTTTATGTATATATTTTACATGTTTAAAACTATATTACATATATACTAAGGATAGATACAAACTCAAAATATGTAAAAATTAATATATAATTGGGTTTCAGAAATATAATTTAACTTTCATTACTATTTGATTGAAATAAAAGTTACATAAATAAATTTCAAAATTTCTTATAATAAGCGATAATTAAAAATAAATGTGTTTTATTAGTATAATTATAATTTTATTTAAAAATTATTATTATTAAAATATGGAAATGTATTAAATAAGAAAGAGAGACGGGAAAAAAATGGTGATAATAAATATGGAGGCGATACGTGGCAATAGAAAACCTTTATTTATTATATAGTATAGATTATTTATTATTGGGTTATGATGATAACATAATTTGTAAATAACACAAATTGTCCTTTAGTTATATATGAAATTACATTCTATGTTCATTAACTTTAATAATTATAGAGATTGTCTTTTTTTTTTAACTTTTACGCATCCTTTGTCCTTTACACTAACTTATCAATATTAACTTTTTCTGTTAAGTTTTGACATGTGCCTCACATGAGGGTATAATAAACATTTTACACACTAAAATACTATTTATGTAATTTACTTAACACCTAACCATAGCGTCCACCACCGCAACACTTCCACCGCCTCCAGCTATGTTATGTCTTTTTTGGCCCAAATCCCCAACGCAACCAGAAGCACACCAAAACTTCAGATCTACTTACTTCCTCCTTTCCCACAATATAATGTTGAATTATGCAACCTCAATTTCAATATACTGATTCATTAGATTTCCGATTCTGAAAAGTAGAACATAATCACGATGAAGAAATAGATGAAGCAGGAAGAAACAATCGTGATCACGATGACACAAGAAGGTTACTAGTTGAAGATGACAATTTGATGAAGAAAGTCGTGGAGCAAGAGCCGGAGCTGTTACCTTGCCACGCATCTGCCTCGCCGTTATCTCCTCAGCGGCTCAGCTATCGTCGTTCGGCACTCCACGGCTTCCTCCGTCAATCAGGGTATGGGACCCTTGCAACGTGATGTCTCCGCCCCCGCAATTCACATGTAGCTTCTCCGATGCGGGACTGATGAAGCTTCCGTATAACTTTCCGGGACTGATGAACCTTCCGTAGAACTTTCCGGGACTGATGAACCTTCCGTAAACTGATGAAGGAAGATGGAGCTTCGGTAGAACTCACCGTCGCTCAAATCACAAACCGATGAAGCTACCACTACAAACACACAAACTGGTGAATCTTCCATAGAGCTTTCCGAGACCTAAAGCTACCACCATCGCTCAAATCACACTGCAAACACACAAACTATTAAAGGAAGAGGGGTGATTTTGTGGGGATTAGGGTTCAGAAATGAAACTTGAACCCCAAAACAGTTGTGATAAAGGAGATATAAACAAGGTAACTTAAATGACTTTTTTTTGTCCCTCATGTGAGGAACACATGGTGTAACTTAACCGGTATATTGGATGAATGTTAACCTAAAGGATATAGAGCGTACAAAAATTTTCAAATAATAACAATATATGTACTTATTAAAGTTAAATGACAGTTTGTGTAATTTCATATATAATTAAAGGATAATCTATGTAATTCACTCTAATTTTTAACTGTATCAAACTAAAAGTTCAGATAATCTATTTAATGCTAATTACTTTATTTGGAAAATTTATAATTAGCTTTTTAAAATTACTATTTGTTAATAAGATTCCAATTGGGTCATGCAATCCATTGCAAAATTTAAGCAAGTAGATTAATCTACTTTAGCTAGTAATTATGCTAGACTTTGCGCGTGTGCCACTTCGATAAACGTGCGGCCTTAGCGGGCTCAAAGTAGCGGTGTGTAGCACATGGCGGGGCGCGGGGCACCTGGTGGCGCAAGTGGCGTAAGAAAAAAGGATGGCGCCGCGGGCAGCTCCGTGTGTTGCATGATGGTGCGTGCGCGCCTCGTGGCGCTGACGTGCTGGTGGGGAACCATCGTGCGTGCTAGGCGATGTGACCCTACCGTGGCGCACGGTCTAGTGTTGCGGTGCGGTGGATCAGAGCGCGTGTTAGATTCCATCACGCGATATGTAGGGCGCGTGAGAAGTTAGGAAACCTGAATTAGGGCGAGGCGCGCCTGAGCATCTGAGTCGCGCGTGATGAGTGTATACTGATACGCCATTTCCACTAGCGCCTTTTCCACTTTTGGAGCAACTGAAACAAAAGGTTTTCAGTTTCGGTCAGACTCTTTAAAACTAAATAAAATGCATTGAAAACGTTCAGTGTAATTTATTTTTCTCTTTTATTTCTGATGGGGATGTTTTGACTTTTGTTTCACTACATATACTAAGGGTTCCATAGTAGTTGGAGACGTAAGAAGTCACACAACAATTCTAAAACCAACAAATCAATATCAAGCAATCCCATCTCGCCTTCTTCTCTTAGATTCAAGGTTCGATTTCGGGTACTCGAGTCAAACCCGACAATAGATATTGCTTCGGCTGTTGTACCCTGAGAAGCAAACAACTTTTCTTAGGAGACTTAAAATTTGTTATAAAGGACTCTATCGAATATGAATCCTTAACCATTTACTTTCTATTCTTCATCTCCATTCTTGTATTTTCTTATTTTTTTCAGTTGTAATAGCATTGTAATTTATTACTTTCTATGTTTTTGTATTATAATTTGAATTATAAAATTGTTTTTTATATTTAATTTATGTGAACGGTTCCTAAAAATAAAGCATCTATAACATTTACTTCCATACCGAAAAAATCAATGTTATGGGACTTTCGTCTATCTGTACATCTCTCTAGATCAAGGATGCAAAGTTATCCAAAAAAAACATTATAAAATTACTTTAAAATGAAAAACAAGAAAGAGAAAACTATAACCACAGATGAGGGTATGCCACACAAAGAGAGCTGAAAGATCTAAGACGATGGAAGTGCTCAGCAACCTCTAGCGAACTCCTTGCTGCTTAACGGGTTCATGAGCTGACACTACTAGAAAATTGATAGGTTTGCGACGCCATATTGCATCGCAAACCAACAAATACGACAAAATTTAAAGAAGGAAATAGTTTGACCATATTATTGCTATCCCATATTTTTGGTTATTTCTTTATTTTTCCTTTCCTACTTTAGGCTTATTCTCTTGTATTTATATTTACTTGATTCTTCTCTATCAATGCAAGATATGAAAAAGTATTACCAGATGAAAATTATTATGGTATCAGAGCTAGTTGGAAATGCTAACCTCGTATGCTTAGCTTTAGAACAAGAATCACAGATCAAATCACTTGCCTTCAAAGGAACATTTTCAACAAAATTGAAACGAGAGAGTTTGTCGCATGAAGCTTGCCCCAACCACTTATACCAAACGTCAACAGCAACCATCATAGCCTTTCTTTCTCTTCCCACCATATTCATATGATAAAGCCCTTGTTTGCATTTACCCACCCTAATCAATCTCCTCGAGGACAAGTCATGCATAACACAAAAATCAGGGAAGAACGTCACAGCACATTGCAATTCCTTTGATAACCGACTTACAGATAGGAGATTGCATGTGAACTTGGGAACGTGTAGGACATTCTTGATTTGTATCCCATTAGGCAGGATACATATCCCTCTCCCTTCAACCAGTATGGAGGCTCCATTGGGTATAGTCATTGGAAACTCATGTAATGCCCTTGTTATGTTTTTAAGCAAATCCACTTTGTGGGTTATGTGCTCGGTAGCACCAAAGTCCACAACCCATTTGTCATTTTTACCTACCATATTGGTGATAGGTGGAGAGTCATCTTCCCTTTGGTCAACCCTTGCTACAAACATACCCAAGAATTGTTTGTATTGATCGCTGCTCAAACCTGGTACGGGGATTCCTTCACCTTGAACGAGAACAACCCTTGCCTTTGGTTTTCCGGGTTTTCCCTTTCTTGGCCACCACTCAGGGTAGCCGATTCGTTTGAAGCAATCATCATGATTATGCCCATTTTTGCCACAAAAGTAACAGTGTTCTAGTGAACGGTCGTTGGAGGGTAGCTTCCCAAACTTTGAAGTCGCCTTGTTCTGCGAACTCGTGGCTCCATCTTGTTTGGCAGTACCATCGGTTTCGTTGGTTTGGTTTTTGTCGGCCATGGTTGACGGCGACGATAGGGTTTTGGTTGGTCTGAAGTTTGAGCGGTAACTAGACCCGCTCTGATACCATAATAATTTTCATCTGGTAATACTTTTTTAGATCTTGCATTGATAGAGAAGAATCAAGTAAATATAAATACAAGAGAATAAGCCTAAAGTAGGAAAGGAAAAATAAGGAAATAACCAAAAATATGGGATAGCGATAATATGGTCAAACTATTTCCTTCTTTAAGACCAAAGATTTTAAGACCAAAGAATCAACTAGTTCCATTAAGACCAAAGATTATTTTGAACTCATACACTCTGATATTTGGGAGAAGTACAGAACACCTTCACTCACACGAGCAAATTATTTTTTTACGATCGTTGATGATTATAGTCGCTCGGTCTGGGTGTTCCTTCTGAAACACAAACATGAAGCAAGTGAGTGTCTGATCAATTTTCACAAATTAATAAAAACACAATTTGAAAGAAATATCAAGCGGATTCGGTGTGATAATGGTGGTGAATTTACTTCAAACCACATGACCAAGTTCTACACCGAACATGGGATATATCTTGAGACCACATGCCCACACACACCACAACAAAACAGTGTGGTGGAGCGAAAACACCGCCACTTACTCGTGACAGCGAGAGCTATAAAATTTGAAGGAAGGCTACCATCTAAGTTTTGGGGTGAATGCATTTTGACCGCCGCATATATTATCAACCGATTGCCATCAAGAGCCATAGAAAATAAAACACCTTTTGAAATTGTTTTCAATCAAAAACCAAATTACGAGCACATGAAAGTCTTTGGTTGTCTCTCATATTACCGAAGCACCGAAACCAATGCAGACAAGTTCGAAGAAAGGGTGAAGCCCGGGATTTTTATGGGTTACCCCATGGGAACGAAAGGTTTTAAGATTTTCATTGTGAACAAAAACAAATTTGTGGTGTCCAGGGATGATCGGTTTATTGAAAACGTCTTTCCCTATGAGTCCCTCAAAATTCTTGAAGGGGATGAAGAAAAGGGCATTTTCGACTTTCCATCTTGGTACTATGAAGAAAATAGTGATGCGAGCAAGACCCCTGAGACCACAGGAGGTGATTCCGATCACTTGCATGAGGGAACTAACTCCATGGAGGAGCCTATAATGGCAGAGAACCAAACTGAGAACAATGGGCCTTCTTCACAAGCCCAAGACACAAATGATGAACCCATCTTGCAGACACAAGGTGAGCCCGATTCCACCACTCAAAATGAACTTCCTACTGTGACAGAAAATGAGAGGCCTGTTCGAGAGAAAAGAGAAAGGGTTCGGTCCAAACGTCTTGACGGGTATGATGTAACACTTCCGGCATCCATCGATCACTCGTTACCCATCTCCAGTCAAGATCCCTCGACGGTACATCCTTTGACCAATTATGTTTCGTATGCAAAGTTCTCAAAAAACCATAAAGCTTTTCTAACGGCTATCGGTAACAATGATGAGCCAAAAACCTTTAATCAAGCTGTGCAGGATGAAAATTGGAGAGAGCCTATGAAGAAAGAAATAAAAGCTCTCGAAGAAAACGGAACATGGACCCTTGATGAGCTCCCTCATAGAAAGCGGGCTATAGATTCCAAATGGGTCTATAAGGTGAAATATAAGCCAAACGGGAATATTGAAAGATACAAGGCAAGATTGGTGGCAAATGGGTTTACTCAGATGGAAGGAGTTGACTTCCATGACACTTTTGCTCCTGTAGCAAAACTGGTTACAGTCCGAACCATATTGGCAGTCGCGGTAAAAAAAAACTGGTTAATTCATCAACTAGACGTTAACAACACCTTCTTGCATGGGGACTTGAATGAAGAAGTCTACATGAAGATTCCTCAAGGGTTTGAAAAAGGAAAGGGAACAAAGGCTTGTCGTCTCAGAAAGTCTCTTTATAGATTAAAGCAAGCTTCAAGGAATTGGTACCAAAAGTTTACTTCGGCTTTACTTGAAATCGGTTTTAGACAATCCAAAGCGGATCATTCCCTTTTCATTTTAAAAAAATGGAGAAGTTTTTGTAGCGGCTCTCATATATGTTGATTACGTTATCATAGTAGGGAATGACACTACAAGAATTAAAGACACAAAAGAATTCCTAAATGACCGATTCAGCATAAAAGATCTTGGAACTTTGAAATATTTCTTGGGCATAAAAGTGGCAAGAACTCGAGAAGGGTTAGTATTAAGTCAAAGAAAGTACACTTTAGATATTTTGGAAGACACTACATGTTGGGATGTCGACCAAGTGCATTCCCAATAGAACAAAACCTAAAGCTTGACAAAGGAGACGAGGAGCAACGTGTGGATGATGGTCATTATCGTCGTTTGATAGGGAGGTTGCTTTACCTCCAAGCGACCAGACCATATATTACCTATTATATTAACATTTTAAGCCAGTTTGTGGCCGACCCCCGACAAACATACATGGATGTCGCTACTAGGGTCTTACGATACTTGAAAGTGACACCGGGACAGGGTATTTTGTTACCAAAAGCAGGTGGCACCAACCTAACGGCCTACTCCGACTCAGACCGGCTCGGATGTCCCGCCACTAGGAGGTCTAGGACCTGCTACTTGCTATTGATCGGAGGAACTCCAGTTTCTTGGAAATCTAAGAAACAATCTGTCATATCACGTTCGTCTGCCGAAACTGAGTATAAAGCTATGGCCACCATGGTTAGTGAAACCTTATGGCAACGATGGCTCCTAAAGGATTTGGAAATGGAACAGAACGGTCCAACGCACCTTTTTTTGTGACAACCTGGGGGTCAAACATATCGCTAACAACCCGGTGTTTCACGAACGCACAAAACATGTGGAAATGGGTTGCTTCTTTGTTAGGGAATGGGTCGAGTCAAAGGAAATAGAACCGGTCCACATTGAAACCAAGCTACAGATAGCCGATTTATTCACAAAAGCTTTGGGGTCTCGATAGTTGAAACTTACTCGACAAATTGAGCATTTGTGACCTTCATGCTCCAACTTGAGGGGGAATAAAGAAGAAATAGTTTGACCATATTATTGCTATCCCATATTTTTTGTTATTTCCTTATTTTTCCTTTCCTACTTTAGGCTTATTCTCTTATATTTATATTTACTTGATTCTTCTCTATCAATGCAAGATATGAAAAAGTATTACCAGATGAAAATTATTACAATTCCGAGAAAATGGGCGTTTCGGAAAAACCTTCATCGGAAATGCCTTTGCGACACAATTCCAACGCAAATTGTGAAACATTTGCGACAAAATTCCTCATCGCAAATTTCCGACACTTTTTAACAACTTATTTAATAATTATAAATACGGTGTTATTATTTTTTCAAAAATTAGTAATTATAAATACTGTATTTGTATTTTAACTAATTAACTTTAGTTTAAAAATATTTATGACGCATTTCCAACACATTTTTAAAAAAATTACGACGCAATTCCGACACTAGTTTAAAAACATTTACGACGTAGCTCCGCCACTTTTTAAAAAAAAAATACAACGCTAGTCCGACACATATGTTTAAAAACATTTACGACGCAATTCCGATGGAACATTATTTTTATTTTTCTTTTTTTTCCGACAAATATATAATGTATTTTCCCACGCAATTCTGACACATATATACACTATTTTCCGACGCAATGATTTAAAAAAATATTTTTTTAAAGAATAATCCAATTTTTTTGTGCTTAAAGATACAAAAAAAATATACACAACATGTTTTAACAAAACAACCACAAATTCACCCACAAAACATATTTTACAAATAAAACTCAAATTCAACCAAAACATTACTAAACTACAACCCTACAAAGTAACATAAGTTTAAAATAGTATATAAAAAATTAGTATTGAGGATTGGGAGGACGTCAAGTTCTCATGGCCTCTTCTATACGTTTTCAGATCGCTTCCTCCATTTTTTGTTGCATTTCCTGTCGCATCTCCACCCGTGCTCTCCTTTCTTCTTCTATTTGAACTTTCAAATTATGAATCGACAAACAATCAGTAAACCTTTTTTTGGGATTATATGATGGTGTAACCCTGTATGATGAGGATGGTCTCTCGGTCACCACGTGATTAAGATCTGAAGATCCTATCTCGAAGACCCGTTTCGTGTGACCTTTTGCAACAACACGCAACCACATATCAAGATCATCTTCACTAAAGTCAGGCCCGTGCTTCTCTATCATCGCTTGGAGTTAACCAACCTACAATTCATCATAAACAACGTGATTGTTGGTGTACTAAAGGTTCATCACAAACAACGCAATTTTTAATGCTTGACATATGGTAGTGTGAAGGCCGTGATGAATCATTTGCGTCACAGATTACCGACCTACAAGACAGTGGTAGTCTTGGTTTATATTTATATAAAGAATTTATGATTAAAAAAATGGAGAACTGATAAGAACGAAAATATAACTACGACATGTTATGAGTAAAAATGTAATGGACGTTAACATTTTATGAGAGACATTGTCATAGTGAGTGGTTAGAGTGTCAAATGAGCTCGAATATTTATATAAAAGTGAGTAGTTATTAAGTTGTAATTGCTAAATACTAAATTATATATATATATGGGACGGTTCCGCTAAAAAATGGTTTTTCGCTAACAAATACTAAGAAGTGGGTCAAACGACTCAGATTGAGCTCATTTCAGCGACATTGGAACCGTCTCATCGAACCCTAACCCGGACCCAAAAACCTAAACCCCCCTCCAACCGCACCCCCAAAAACATAAAACCCCCCCTCCAACCCTACCCCGAAAAGCCTAAAACCACCACACAACCCCCCAAAAACCTAAACACCCCCCTCACCCCACCCCCCCAAAAACCTAACCCCCCCCCCCCACCCAAAAAAAAAAACATAAACCACAAAATTTAAACCTTAGAAGGTAAACTCTAAGGCTAAAACCCTAAAATTCAAACGTAAAATCTAAACCTTAAAATCTAAACCCTAAAAGCTAAGATGGTAGATTTCGACGAGACGGTTCCAACGCCGCTGAAATTAGCTCAATCGGAGTTCGTTTGATATCGTTTCTTAAAGTTTTTGTCATTTTTTAGTGAAAAACTAATTCTTATATATAGGGGTGAGTTCATTAGAAAACTCATTTTCATGAGAAAACCAAAAAACTCCTCATTAAAGGTTTTTGGGTGGGGGTGGGGTGGGGGGTTTAGGGTTTTGGGTGGGGGTTAGGCTTTTGGATGTACTACACACACACACACATATATATATATATATATATATATATATATATATATATATTTATATATAGGGGAAGTATCATACGAAAACTCATTGTTAATGAGAAAACCAAAAAAATATTTATTAAAGTTAAAATAAATAATAAAAAAATCATAACTCAAAATATAAATCAAAAACTAAAAAACCGCTTCGGAGACCTTGTTCCCCACGTCGTCCTCTTTCAAAAAAAAATTAAGCGTTTTGCTACATATGTGTAGCATAGTTAACTTTTGGGGGTGTTTTTTGGATTTAGTTTAACTTTTAGGTTAGATTTTTTAGGGGTGGGGGGTTTAGGTTTTTGAGGGTGGGTGGGGGGGGTTAGGTTTTTGGGGGGTGGGTTTAGGTTTTTGGGTGGTGGGTTTAGGTTTTTGGGTGGGGGTGGGGTGGGGGGTTTAGGTTTTTGGGTGGGGGTGGGGTGGGGGGTTTAGGTTTTTGGGTGGGGGTGGGGTGGGGGGTTTAGGTTTTTGGGTGGGGGTGGGGGTTAGGCTTTTGGGTGTACTACACATATGCAACACCTTTAATGAGAAGTTTTTTAGTTTTCTCATGAAAATGATTTTTCTAGTGAACTCGCCCCTATATATATATATATATATATATATATATATATATATATATATATATATAAATATATAATTCAGATTACAACTTAATAACTACTCTCCAAAATCTCGTGCATGCAAACTAGTAAAATTTCTAGTAGATAAAGAGAAAAGAAGACATAAAGTAATTAAACAAATTAATTACTAGTTCTATTAATATTGAAATATTTGTTAAGACAGAATGAAGGAGGATTTATTGTATTTTCATATAAGAAATAACTTCTAGGATAATTTATATATTAATTACTTCTGAATTTAATTGCTGAAGAAGAGGTGATCAAAACATCTTACATTGTTATATATGTTATTCAACCTTTAGTATGACTAAAAGTTGTCTGAGTTAACAAACAATGAGTTTGAGATGAGACCAATGAGTTTGAGATGAGACATATTGGTGTACACCAAGTGCTGAAGGCATATTTACAAACACTCAAAATTGAGTTTGAGATGTTGTAAATGAAGGAGGATGATACAATTTATTCTTTCATTTCAAAGCTAACTAGCATTGTAAGTAGGGCAACTAGTTGTGGATCATCGTTTGATCAACCTACTCTAGTACGGAGACTTCTAAACTTTGTACCAGAAAGATTTATCCAAGTAGTTGCATCAAATGAACAAATCACAGACCTAGATACATTGACACTAGATAAGATTATTGGAAGACTCAAGACGTTTGAAGAATCAAATCCAAAGAGGAAGTTAATGTGGCAATCAAGATAAGCTCATGCTTACATGTTATGACAAGAACAATGATGGTGGAAAACGATTTGGAAAACATGGAAAAGAGGTTTCAAGTCATCACAAACGAGCTCGCGTGATGAAAACACCAAACAATCAGAAAAGGAAGAAAGTTCCTCACAGAAGTCCCACTATAACTAAGGAAAAGGGGCTGGAAGGAACCTTAACATAGTGAAGTGTTTTAAATGTAATAAGTTAGGACATTATGTTAGTAGGTTCTCTCAGAATGAGTTTGCATAAGAATAATCCAATCTAGTGCAAGAAGATGAAGAGCCAACTCTTCTGATGGCAATTACCGAAAGAAAGGAAGATTATAAAGAAATTTTCTTAAATGAGAAGTAAATTAAGCCTTTTCTATATGCAACCATTGATGAAAGCTTATGGTACCTGCGTAATGGTTCATGTAACCATATGGCTGGTACACGAACTCATTTCAAGGATATAGATGAAAAGTTGACAGGACAAGTTCGTTTCGGAGATGAGTCATGTGTAAAAATCAAAGACAAAGGCTCCAACTACTAGAATGTAAAAGCAAGGAACAAAGAATCATATCTCAGGTTTACTACATTCCAAGTCTAAAGAGTAATATACTAAGCCTAGGACAACTGACAGAAAATGGATGTAAAGTTGTAAATGGACGTAATCTACTACTTTTGTATGATCAAAATCAAAAGCTACTTATGAAAGTCACACGTTCAAATAATAGACTTTATAACATCAATTTGAAGATTGGTGCACTTGTCTATTAGCTAATCTGGAAGACCAAGCATGTTATGGCATGCTCAGTTAGGTCATTTAAATTTTGATTCAAACAAAATTATGACTCAGAAGAACTTGGTTCAAGGGATTCCTCGTATAAACCATGCAAGCCAAGTATGTCATGCATGTTTATTAGGGAAACACAGTAGAACACCATTTCCTAATCAAGCTAAATTCAAGTCATCAAATCTTTTAGATTTAGTTTATGGAGACCTATCTGGTCCCATATCCCCACCAACACACTCTGGAAAAAAGTATATATTTTTACTTGTAAATGACTGCACACGTTACATGTGGGTATACTTCTTAATATCTAAAGACGAAGCATTTTAATTCTTTAAGGAATTCAAAAACAGGTTGGAGAATGAAGTAGGAACCAAGATAAAAATGTTAAGAACAGATAGAGGTGGAGAATTCACATCAAATGAATTCTCATTATTCGGCAAAGAGAATGGGATAGCAAGACAACTAACATCACCATATTCACCACAACATATATAACGGAGTGGTTGAAAGAAGAAATATGACAATGCTATCTACTACGCGAAGCATGTTGAAGGCAATGAAGATGCCTCAAAACTTATGGGGTGAAGGTGTAAGACATGCAATCTACGTGTTAAATAGAGTACCAACCAAAGCTCTAACTGATAGTATACCTTATGAAGCCTTAAAAGGTAGATAACCATATCTGGGGCATCTAAGAGTCTTTGGTTGTGCGGCTTATTCCAAGCTACCATATCAACATCTAAAGAAGTTAGATGATAAGCAGCACGTGCATGGAATGTGAAATTAGATCTGACACTAAAATCACTAGAGTTCGAGAAATGCACACTAGAGCAAGCAGTCTATACTTGGAAGAACAAAGGTTCAACATCGGAGTTTATGTTGAAGACCTGGTAGTAACATGAACTCCAAAGAAAGAAATTGAATATTTCAAAGAATCTCAAATAGAAGAGAAAATTGAAATGAGTGGCTTAGGGTTATTAGTATACTATCTTAGAATAGAAGTCACCCAAGCAAGGGGTGAGAAATCTATTAAACAATTTGGTTACATAAACAAGATCCTCAACGATGGCAGTATATTAGATAGTAATGAGACAAAGATCCCAATGGACCCATGAACTAAGTTAGTAAAAACCGAGGGAGGAGATTCAGTTGATGCTACAGAATATAGAATTCTGATAGGTTTTTTAAGATATCTACTACATACAAGATCAGACTTAAGTTATTCAGTATGATTACTTAGCAGATTTATGCAAGAACCAAATGAGCATCATCTAAAAGCTAATAAGGAAGTGATACGATATATCAAAGGAACTAAATAATTTGGTATAACTTATAAGAAGAATGGAGGATGTAAGATAATAGGCTACAGTGACAGCAATTATAGGGTTAATACAGAAGAAGGAAAAAGAACTACTAGTATAGTATTCTACTTTGGAAATGCACCAATAACTTGGAGTACACAGAAACAAAAAACCGTGGCATTATCATCATGTGAACCTGAATTCATGACATCAACTTTAGCTGCATGTCAAGCACTATGGCTGAAACATTTGCTTAGTGAAATAACTGGATGGCAAGAAGAAAAAATAACTGTATATATGTTGATAACATATCAGTAATTGTATTAATGAAAATGTATATATCATGGAAGGAGCAAGCACATTGACATGCGTTACCAATTCATAAGAGAATGTGTGGAAGATGATCACATCACTGTTGAACATATTAGTTGTGAACTACAAAAGGAGGATATTTTAACAAAAGCATTGGTAAGGGTCAAATTCATCACAATGCGTGAACTACTTGGTGTTCAAGTTCTGCAACAACAAGATGATCGTGATTAAGGGGGTGAATGTGAGGTTAATCATCGATCATTACCCAAGGTAAAAGTTAATGGGCCATTATATAATTTGTTTATAGTTTGTATTTAGAGTCATTTTGTGTAAATGTAAATAGGTCAAGGACCAAATGTGTCAAGTCCGTATTTCTAAAACTATAAATACGTATGTATGTGTCGTTCATTGAAATGTTGCGTTGTATCCCATGTATCGCTGTATGAGCGACAATCAAGAATATATTTAGGGTTACGAGCATTCAATAAAATTTAAGTTTGATTCAAGTGTTTATCTTTTGTTGGATCATAACCAGGCAACTTGTCACAAAGTAGTCATAAATAGTATTTGACCGTCGAAAATCCAACTTAATCCTTCCCTGATTTAGGTACTACAAGAATTACTATGCGTTAGAATATATGTTTCTTTTTTTTAATGGCACCTAGTATACTCCTATTAACTAAACACGTCAAACCTACATAATGCAAGATTTAAACCCTCAGCAGTTTGTGAGGTGAATGCACCATTTACCATTAGGATGTCCCGGAGGCCGAATATTATGTTTCTAGTTTCAGTTTTAAGTTTAAAATTGTTAATGTTTTCAATAGGTAACTCATTTGATTAACTCTAATGGACTAACATTGAATTTAACTGACAGATGAAGATTGACTTTCATTGACCTAGAATGACTTTGAATTACTTTAGCGGAGCAACTCTGAATTTGTTTGAACAATATTAACTCTGATCGATTAATATCTACCAAAATATGAGTATGTTTGCCAATTACAATAGTGTTTGACAAAGGATAACCATGTTTGTGAAAATAATAATGCGCTTGATTAATTATAGTTGTTTTTTATTAATTATAATCGTGATTGACCAAGTATCACTGTGTTTGACCATTTATGACCATCATTAACCAATGTTTTCAGAACCGGACCGGACAGTGAACCGGACGACTTACCGGTTCACTGGTTGGACCTGTTAGACCGGTCGGAGCGGATTTAAGAACCGGATATATTATTTACTTTTAATTTATTATATATATCTATAATTATATTTGTTTGTGAGGACGTCAGCTCACTTCCTAATCTCCTTTTAGTAAATTATTTTATTTTAATTTATTATATGTATTTATTTAATTTTGAATACCCACTATTTGCTTTTTAATGTTTACTCATAATTTAAAAGAGTCAGTAACGTAAGGTTCTCTTTATCTCTATTCTCTCATTTCTTTAACCCTATTTCTCAAATAAAGAACAGCCGCTACTTCACCCACCTCAACAGCCATCCACCGACACTTCTCTCAAAGAATCTGTCCACCGCCGATTACCACCAAATCTGAACGGAGTTTTACATGAAACTCTCTTTCACAAGTCGTTCTCTCACTGTTTCGCAAGTGCCGCCACCAAACGACCTCGTCCACCGCCGCTCACCACCACATCTGAAGAAAAACTAGCCATCGCCGACAACAACTCAACACTCCAGCGACATATCCACTTCTTTTCTTGGTTAAATCCATCGTCAACCGGTCCGACCACCGGGTTTCCGGTCCAACCGTCAGGTCCCTGCAGTACCGTTTCAACACATATAACCGGACCGGCCAAGCCTCTCTTCAAATCATATAAATTAGTTAACAAAATTAATTAAAAAAATAAATTATAATTTAAATAAAAATCATAAAGCTAATTTAATCATGATTTATATACAAACTAGGTTAGATTCTCGTCTATTACACGGGCTGAAAAATGAAAAGAATATAATAAATAAATATTTTATATGTTGATAAATTATTATTAGATTTTAAATGGACACACTTAACAGATGATTTATATTTATTTGATTTTGTGAAAGAAAATGTCAATCTAAATCCTATGTTTATTACTGATTTAAAAAAAATAAGACTAAATTATAACTCTTGTCCTTTATGTTTGCAAAATTATGGAATGTATCCTTTAAAGTTTTGACTTTCACTTATTATCTTTTGTTTGAAAAGTTTCCTCGTTTCTTGTCCTTTGCATTAACGGATGTTAAGTTTTTCAGTTAAGTCATCTCATGTGCACTGCACATGAGGGCATTTTTGTCTTTTTACATCTAAAGGACAATTTTTGTAATTTAGTTAAATTAAATAATTATTTTATTTATTAATATATATATATATATAACCTAATCTATTAAAAGAAGCCCCCCACCCCCACTCTTTCATCTTCCAGTCATGCACCACCACAACCGCTTCACCACTGCCATTACACCACTCCGACGCGAGGACCTCCGACGACTACACCTCCACCCACAGCACCTCCGACGACCGCCGCTTCATCACTGCCAATAAAGAAGTGTCAGATCTGATGTGTTTTTGTGTGCGAACCCTAACCAACAGTGAGGACCTCTGACGACTGCACCTCCACCCACGCATCCTCCCTCCACCTCCCACCACCACCGTTGCATCCCCTAACATAACCACCTGCAAATCCAAACTCGCATCCATCTCTCCCCCGTCGACCGCAACACACACGCTCTCTCATCTCAATCGAGTTCCCAACCCTAAATCGAGTTCCTAACCCTCTCCGCTGGGGAAGAAAAAGTTCGAATCTCAACTGATTGTTCAATCCAATTTCTGATTTTCAAAACTTCCGCACTTGTTATGATTAAGGTGACACATGTTTGGTACAGAGTGATGGCTTCATGATCTGTAAGCAGTTTGATTTTAGGTTTACCCGGATGATATAACTTTGAAGAAGTAATGAATTTGTGAAATTATAAAATTGGATTTGTGTTTTTTCCCCAATATATTCATCAGCGATTCATTAATTTCTTCTATGTTGAAAATTGGATTCTATTTGTCGAGTAGTGTTTAATTTTCAGGGTGAAACATTATGCTTCATTTACTAAGCTTTTGAAGTTCTGTTGTTATTCCATGTGTGGTAAATCTATGCTTAACGATTGATATGTAAGGGCTGTTGGTAGTAGTTAAGGAGTCACTTTTAGATAAATCATTTTATGAGATTTTTGCAGTAAGACAGTGACCAACGATGGTGTGAATCGGTGGTCGGCGGTGGGGATTTTTGTCAACAGGGGGTAGGGGAATGAGGTGGAGAAGGGTGAGAGAGGTTTCAGTCCTATTTTAATTTATTTATTAAAATGTGGGTCCCATCCTTTTAAGCTTTTGTATAAAATTTTAATAAATAAAATAATTTATTAAATATAAAAAATCTAATAAAATTACAAGAATTGTCCTTTAGAGATAAAAAAGACTATAATGCCCTCATGTGCAATGCACATGAGGTGACTTAACTGAAAAACTTAACAACCGTTAGTGGAAAGAACAAAATTCGTAAGCACCTTTTGAAATAAAAGACAATAAGTGAAAGTCAAAAACTTAAAGGACCCATTCCATAATTTAGACAAAAATAAAGGACAAAATTATAATTTAGTCAAAAAAAATAAATCTATATCTATACTTTTATACTACTTAATAAACAAGTAAACTGGTGGGACACATGTCATCTTTTTAGGGCTTTAGAGAATTGGTTTTCCCGCCTCTCTCTTTTATTGATAATCAACTTTATTATTTTAGGCAAATAAATTAATAACTCATTTTAATTTTTATCTACATATTTTTCAATTCAAAGTTTTTTTTATAGCAATTAAATTGTTTAATCATATTCTTATTAATTCTATAAACTAAAAACAATTTTATAACAAGGAAGGATTCAATTAAAAAATCTTTAATCATATATTTATATATTCAAATATATAATATTTGTTATAATTTTGTTGAATCTCACATTATATTTTGTCATATCATTATAGTTGAAATTATTTAAGTAAATTATTTTCTTTTATTCCCATTTTGATTGATTAATTAAATTAAGTTTTAGAAAAAAAGTGTTATAAAGTATAATTAATTTTTTGTCCTAATTCTATTAAAGATGAGATATATTTTATCCAACAACTGTTCTTCGTGATTTAAGATTTAAAATTTGAAATCATAACAAATATGGAAACGTATAAATTTTAATTAATCAATTAAGTGGTTTTATAAATTTTTATTATTTATTTTTTAAAAAGCTTCTGCTCTTTCTTTCCAAATTAGTCTTCCTTCGATAACAACCTCCCTAAGATTTTTTTCGGTGATTTAGGAATCGATTCCGTTATAAGTTGTGACTCAGACAAGTTGTTATCAACACACAAACCCTCTATTGAATCGACGAATCTATATTATCATTATAACATACCATACTCTTCATTTACATTTTGTTAGTCATGACCCTATCATCACTTCAAGTAAATGGAACTCAATTAGATCTTAAATTCTCTTTCACCGTATAGGATAATTAGATGGTCATTTTTTACCCATCATGTGAAAATATGTCAATTTTGGTTATGTTTTATTACTAACAGGTCGAAAAGGTAATACATAAAATTATCCTCCTAATTAGAGGGCCACTTTTGACCTATTATGTGAAAATGTGTTAATTTGTGTTATGTTCTTATAGTAACGGATCAAAAGGGTAAAATCGAAAATCCTCCTTCTCTATATATGAAAACTAGAGGGTTATTTTTTACCCATTATGTGAAAATGTGTCAATTTGGGTTATATTCCATTACTAACAAGTCGAAAGGACAAAACTAGAAAATTTATCAAATGAATAAAAAATTTGTTTCTCCCAACAGCATTTGAATCAAAAGTTGCTTACTTGAGAGTCATTTATTACCAAGAAGAAAATGGAAAGCTTGAGAGTACACTGATAATTATGTAGCAAAATTAACGTAACATATGAAATTGTACGGGGCTCTAATTCAGGTTTTGTCTATAACAGTTGATCATTTTTATTATAAGTAGAAATTTATTTATACTCACTGCTTAAAATAATAAAATCTATTTTTAGACTTAAATTAATAGTATCTGAAATCTGCATGGAATTGAAGATGGTTGGAAATAACTTGCTAGGTTTTTAAATACTCTGTCGACGAATATATACACCTTAGTGGCACTTGATTCGTTCCTTTTATTATGACTTATTTTAGATCTTTGTATATGCTTATATATGTTTTGTAGATGTGGCAAATTCGATCCATTTTCTTATGAACGGGTCGATTTGAATTATGTTTTATCTTTAGTATGTCAAACGGTTAAAAATTAAATAAAAGAAGTATAAAATATGAAAGCAAACCGGTTTAAAGTCGCCATAAGTTTAAAATTCATGCAAAAACTTATTTATAGTTGGTTGTATTATAACTAGAATAACATAACTTTTAGTAATATTTAATACATTTAGCTATACCTAATAAATAAGTAACTGACGCTACTTGTCATAATTCTATGAGCAGAAGATTATTTTTTTCACTTATTTTTTTCTTAATTGTTTAATATTTTCTTTATTAATTTTTACTTTATTAATATTTCATTTATTTATTATTTCTTTTCTCAACTATTTTTTTTTCGCTCATTACTAACTATTTAATATTTCATTTATTCAACCATGTAATATACGGATAACATTTTTTCTGCACCTTTATTCTAATAAATTTGACACCTTTAGACAAACGAATTCTATTCAAGTTTCAAAGAAAGACAGTTTCCACTTTCTGTTTATTTTGCTATGACAATAAATAAAAGTCATGAACAGTCACTATCAAGGGTTGTTTTGTTCTTGAGACAACCGGTTTTCACAAATGGGCAACTGTAAGTGACACTTTTCAGAGTTAAAAGTATATACGAGTTAAAACTTTTAATCTTAGATAGGGATGGAAAAATTACGAATAGAACATCCAACGTTGTATACAAATAAATATTTTCAGATTTATGAATTTTAATCAACATATTTTTTCATTTCACGTTCTATCGTTTATTTAGCCTCCGTGTAATACACGGGGTTCTAACACTAGTTAAAATATATAATTAGAAAATGTTTAGGCGGAAAAACAAAGATTTAGAGACTTTAAAATGATAACACGTGCCAACTTAAAACCTTTATTTATTATAATTAATAAAATATGTCTCTAAATATATAAAGATTAAATTAATGTTAACCAAAATTGACTTTAACTTCTTTTTACTTTTACTCTCCGAGGAATTTTTTAATTTTATTTTAATTACATTTTTCTCTGAAAAAAATAGCTCATTTCTTTTTCTAGCTTTACCGTTCTAGTTATTTCTTTGACGACGGAATTAAGGGCATATTTTCTTGTTCTTCATATTATTTTTATATTACCTTTTTTTCGACAGAATGAGAGATAAATTTAAAAAAAAAATTGTACAAATTGGAAACAATTTTTCTAATTTTTTTTTTATATTTTTCAGTTATTCTTTTTTTAGGAATTAGCGATGGCTTTTTAATTTACTTTTTAGTTACTTTTAAAAAAAAATAAATAATTTTTGCCAACGATAAAAATACACAATTGATGTACCGAATTGTTATCCATTCGCTTTTTCTATAAACATGATTAATTTAACTTGAAAATTATTCCCCTCCTTGTATATATACGTAGGTGAAGTTTCAAATAAAAATTGATATTTCGCTAATAAGCCTAAAAATGACAAAAACCTTAATAAACGATATAAAACGAACTCCGATTGAGCTCATTCCAGCGGCGTTGGAACCATCTCGTCGAACTCTACCATCTTAGCTTTTAGGGTTTAGCTTTTAAGGTTTAGATTTTAGCGTTGAATTTTATGGTTTTATCCTTAGGGTTTAGCTTTTAGGGTTTAGGTGTTTTTTTAGGGTGGGTGTGGGAGGTTTAGGTTTTTGGGGTGGGTGGTGGTGGGTTTAGGTTTTGAGGGGGGGTGGGGTGGGGGGTTTAGGTTTTTGGGGGGTGGTTTTAGGCTTTTCGGGGTGGGGTTGGAGGGGGGGTTAGATTTTTGGGGGTGCGGGTGGAGGGGGGTTTAGGTTTTTGGGAGCGGGTTAGGGTTCGATGAGACGGTTCCAAAGCCGTTGGAATGAGCTCAATCGGAGTTCGTTTGACCCACTTATTAGCATTTCTTAGCGAAAAACTATTTCTTATTGGAACCTTCCCCTATATATATATAGGACCGGGGATTCCGGCTTGAATTTGGAAGGTAAAATTCCAAATTAATCACATATTGTTAGGCTCGAATTTGGAAGGTGAAATTACATCATAGATCAAAGACTTGGAAGAACTAACAGAATAGTAAGTGTCATTTAACTAGAATTTTTAAATTAATCATGTTCTGTTTTAATCCTGAACTACTAGTTTTATTTTTATCAGGTGGTTAAATAGGAACTCTCTAATTGTCGTTTGTTGTATGTTTTTACATTTGAATTTGAATTGGTGTTTGTGGTTAAAGGATGTGATGGTGATTAGCTGTTTAATTGTTAGTGTCTTTTAATTTTTTTTCTTCTAGTATCCGTTGATTATCTGAATTTACACAAGTGTAAATTGAATTTATACAAGTGTAAACTAAATTTACACAACTATAAAATGAATTTACATAACTGTACACAGACCTGAAGAGAGTTAAAATTAGTTGTCAAGGTTTTAACGTTATTTTATAAAAGTGTAAACTGAATTTACACGTGTAAAAGAGTTTTGTATTTCATGTGTATTTTATTTTACTCATCCTAACCTACTTAACAAAGCTAGAGTTTTTTGCTGATTAGCGTACATGGGTTTACACATGTGTTTGATAGATAAGTTTTAGGGATTACACTACATAAAACATGTGTTTTGGGTTATTACTCGTGTTTATTTTGATTATTACACATGTTTATTTGATTTTTACACATGTGTAAAGATCATGTTCTTCAAGTATTTTCATGGATATGTAGAAAGTTTAAAATATGATTTAATCACAAAAGAAAAAAAAAGTAAAATGACAACTTTACCCTCCTATTTAATCTAATCCACAAACTTTTTTATTAAATATATTAAAATTATAGATTTAATTCTATCCACATATTAAATTATTAGGAAATGAATGTGTGGCGAGAAATGAGTTTAAGAGTTTTCATAACAATTCAGGGTTTACAACCGATACGTCCCATATATATATATATATATATATAGGGACGTGTTCAATTAAAAAACATAATTTTGGCGAAAACCAAAAGAACCATGCATTCCTACATAAATATAAGGTTGCATGCATGTATTTGTGCATATATGAAGTAAGGATGCATGCATGCATTTGTGTATGAATGCGTGGTTCTTTTAGTTCTCGTCAAAATTATGGTTCTTAATTAAAAATGTCCCGATATATATATATATATATATATATATATATATATATATATATATATATATATATATATATAGGGAATGGATCATTTGAGAACTCTTAAATATTTTGAGAACTCACGAGAACTCGTCAAAAACCAATCAAACCCAATTTTTTTTTTACTATCTTTAGGGTTAGAATACAACATAAAAAAATGAATTTATATATGTAAATTTACATGTATGATTAAATTAAAAATATATATACACATGTATAAGTTTACTATTTACACATGTGTAAGTGTTTACCATTTACACATGCATATAAACTTTTTTAAAAATAATTTAGAGAGAAGAGATGAGTAAATTCGAGAGATAAATGATTTTTTATGTTGTATTTTAATAATAAAGGTAGTGAAAATAAAAAAAAAGGTTTAATTGGTTTTTTGACGAGTTCTCAAGTATTTATAAGTTCTCATTTGAACATAACCCTATATATATATATAGGGGAGAGATCAAGAGAAAATCACAAAGTTAGGCGGAAACCGAGAAAACTACTAAAAGCCAACCAAATAATTTATAATTTTTTTAATTTATTTCTAAGTGTATTAATATAATATTACACAATGTACCAAAAAATAATTTTACATATATGTAACCGTAATTTTTTTGTTTTATGTTTACGTATACGTAAGCCAATACTTAAATGATTTTTTGGTAAAATGTGTAATATTATATTGATACTCTTATAAATAAATAAAAATCAAATCAAATAAAAATAAATATTATTATATGATTGGTTAAAATTGGTTTTTTTAGTGTTTTCTCGGTTTCGCCTAATTATGTGGTTTTCTCTGAAACCCTCCCTTATATATATATATATATAGGGGAAGTATAGAATAAAACCTTAACACACTTTACTTTTCAAACAGTTTAAAACGTATATAACTTTTCAAACATATATACTGCCATTAAGGCTAAACTTAACACACTTTACTTTTCAAACATATATACTGCCATTAAGGCTAAACTTAACACACTTTACTTTTCAAACAGTTTAAAACGTATAATAAACCGTCAATTCCTCTTTACTGTACTGCCCTCATGGCTTACATCCATGAACCGACAAGTACCTGGTCAATGCCCCCATGGCTTACACCATGAACCGACACTACCGCTTAACCGTCAATTTCCTTTGTCACTACTGTACCGCCCACATGGTCAACGACCATGAACCGACGAGTACCTGGTCAATGCCCCCATGGCTAACGTCCATGAACCGACAATACCGCTTATCCATCAATTCCTTGTCACTACTGTACCGCCCCCATGGCTAACGTCCATGAACCGACGAGTACCTGGTCAATGCCCCCATGGCTAACGTCGATGAACCGACACTACCGCTTAACACTAAGGGGAGGTTGCGTGGACCTCCCGAGCGACCGCCGTCACTCATCCCAATTGTACAACTGTTAACGAACCCTAAGGTTCTTACTAATGGGTAGAACCCATATCTGACATCTTGTACAAGTAACATCTGTCCCAAGGACCTTTACAAACTGGTACTCATTCCCGAAGGAAAGCTGTTCACTTTACTGTCATAAAACTATCTGTAAATCTTGTTCATAAATTTCATATATAATATGCCTTTGTTTATGTATATAAAATATAGTAAACGCTTGCCATAAAATATAACATGCTTTCTGAAACATAGCTTATCATAAAATACATCTCGCTTTCTGAAACATAGCTTATCATATATATCATGCCTTTGTTTATGTATATGAAAATATAGTAAACGCTTGCCAAATGATATATCTTACTTCACTGAAAACATACTTGCACATATATCATGCCTTTGTTTATGTATATGAAAATATAGTAAACGCTTGCCAAATGATATATCTTACTTTACTGAAAACATACTTGCACATATATCATGCCTTTGTTTATGTATATGAAAATATAGTAAACGCTTGCCAAATGATATATCTTACTTTACTGAAAACATACTTGCACATATATCATGCCTTTGTTTATGTATATGAAAATATAGTAAACGCTTGCCAAATGATATATCTTACTTTACTGAAAACATACTTGCACATATATCATGCCTTTGTTTATGTATATGAAAATATAGTAAACGCTTGCCAAATGATATATCTTACTTTACTAAAAACATACTTTTGCCTCTTTTAAACCTTTCACTAATTCATAGCTTTTCTCTTCAGTTTATAATATATAAAATATAATAAACACTTTACACTAAGTATGCACACCACCCCTAAAGAAGGCAAAAGGGGATTAGAACTCACCTGGTAAGCTAATTCGGGTTGTCCTAATCAAGGTCCAACAACGTCACGTCCGATCTGAATTGATTAGTTAAATACACATCAGACCATTACCGACTCTAATGGTTTAACTACTCTAACATACTGACTTCACTTAATCAGACCTGATGCCTGCGCACTTAGCAAGTGCGCAGACTCTGCTTCCTGCGCACTTAGCAAGTGCGCAGACTTCCCTTCCTGCGCACTTAGCAAGTGCGCAGGTCTCTCTTCCTGCGCACTTAGCAAGTGCGCAGGACCTGCTCTGTGCGCACTTAGCAAGTGCGCACGACCTGTTGTTGGCGAAAAACCCTAACTTTCGCATTCGGGTCTGATCACTTCAAGATCCCGAACCTGTTTGCATTCAAAACGTTCGTTTTCCATTAAGGAACTCAAATCTATGCTTATCTTTCAGTTTCATCTGTTCAAACATAATCTTTTCACCCAAAACCCGAAAAACCCAAAAATGAACTAAAACTCAGATCTAGGAGAATCGGTTACCTGTAATCACTTCCTTTTCGTTGCTAAACACCCACGAGACTCTTGCTAACGATCCTTGAGGCTCTAATCCAAAAAATGGGACTTTCTCTCTCTATACTCTCTCCCTCCTCTCTCTAGAAAACGGAAATGAGGATGGAAATGAGGGTTTTGGGTTGTTCTTGAGGCCTATAAGGGCCCAAACCCTTCCCCTTTCGGCCCGTACACCCCGGCCCAAGCACGCTTCCTTTCTTTTTATTTAAGTTTTAATTCCTCGTGAATTCTCTCGTGCTCTAAAACTCGGGATGTTACAGTCTAAAACATAAATTATCAGGAATGGAAATATCAGTCTTCAGCACAATGCCCGATGTCCATGCTATCCAACCCTCACGGCTCTTTCACTTTTCTTTCGCTTTACCTTTTCTACCTGTCATGCATACTAAAAGTCAGCTAACGCTGGTGAGTTCTATCTTTACATTAAACTGTAAAACTTTCTCTTTGGTAGCTTGGTTTTATATAAAATAAAATAAGCTTTACTTTCACTTTCTTTGAAAACACTTTAACTTTTACTATAAAACTTTACAAAGTTACAATTATAAAACTGTTACGTTCTGTCTGTTATTAAAACTTTAGCTTTGAGAAAACCCGTTAGGGTGTCCTCCTGTACTCCATCTGCCTATCGTTTCACTTGTGCAAGACAAGTGACTTTATCATACTTTAACTATCACATATGGATCATGATCCGAGGACCAGATCCCTTTGTCGCTTACACCTTAGGGTAAGACTGTTACTTTAGCGCTGCCCACACCTCAGGGTGGGACTTTCTTTCTTGCTTGCACGTCGGTGCAAGACTCCTTTAGCATTGCCCACACCTTAGGGTAGAACTTTCTCGCTTACACCGAAGTGTAAGACTCCTTTAGCATTGCTTACACCGAAGTGTAAGACTCCTTTAGCATTGCTCACACCGAAGTGTAAGACTTCTACTTTAGCATGCCTGCATGACTTTCTACTATGCAACTACTATACAATGCAATTACACTATTACACAAAATAGAAATATAATCACATAACTTTCAAACAGACAATTAGCACATGTTAACACATAAGCATTTAACATGGTATCTGTCACTGTCACTGTCACTGTCGCTGTCGAACTGTACCGAAGTACAACTCCTTTATCGTTCTTTACTTTATCTCCTTGTTATCTTTCAAAAACTTGTTTAAAAGATAATACTATACTCTTTAACTCTTTATCTTTCATTTTATAAAAATATATAATTCTTATAAAATATTCTTTAACTTTGAAAACTATCTCTTTAACAGTATGCATGCCAGCCCAAAACCGTTTTAGGAAAAAGGGCAATAAGAACTCACCTGACTTCTGCTGTGTCTATCTCACTTAGCACTGAAACTAAGCTAGGTGGGATGCTAATATATCTGTTTCAAGAGTCATGAATGGAACAAGGTTAACCTACATATCTCATCCGAAAACTCCTATGTTCGAAATCTTTTTAGAAAACTCTAGTGTTAGAACTACTTTATATTAATGGCTTCTTCGTTCGAAAACTTTTGTCCGAGAACTGTTTTGCTCGAAAACATCTGTCCGAAATCCTTTTCTTTCCAAAATACTTTTCGTCCGAAATGATACGTCCGAGACACTTTTCGACCGAAAAGTTCTGTCCGAAATCCATGGTGTTCCGAAATACTTTTCGGATGCATCCGAGTTTTCGGACCATTCATGGAGTTTTCGGACGATTCAACCGTTCTTGATCCAATTTTATTGTTTTTTATCCAAATTCGATCTTTTTACATCCAAAGCTGATATCTAGCTATATCTAGTTTCCATGAAGCTAGATATCTACGTTTTGGAGCAATTCCTACGTAAAAATCCCATCTTTTTTTATAGAAAACCCATTTGAAACCCTAAGAACCCATTTCAATCCAGAATTAGAATCTGAGAACGAGTTGTTACCTGTTATCGTTTGATCTTTCTTTCTCCAACCTCCAATAGTGTTCAACAATGATCTTGGGTCGAATATGAAAGCCTTGGGTGTCGGTTTAGAGCTTTCTCTCTACTCTCTCTCTAGAATGTTGTGAAGATGATGGTTGTAGTGACAAGGAGGAAGGAAGGCAGGGTTTTACCCCCTCCTCCTTGCGCCTCCCATACCAGGCCCACGATCCAAGCCCACGAGTCCGTTGTGCTTCTTTCGTTACTTCCTGAACATCGTTCATAAGCTTTATTTCCTATTATTATTATTATTATTTTCGGGATGTTACACATATTAAATTATTATTAATATATATAAACTTAAGTCATTATTTATGTAAAACTATAAAATTGATATATATTTAAAATTTTATTTATTATAAAGTTAAAACTATTTAAAATTTTATTTATTATAAATGTAAAACATTATTTTATTAAAAATATTGAGAAATATTAAATGTTATTTAAAATTTCATATACTAAATGTACAAGTAATCGATCACGGTTCTGTGCCGGTACCGTAACGAAAAGAACCTATAACGGCTTCGTCATTATATGAACCAGTAACTGTATTTTTTTTGTTTTCAAGAGATGTAAAACACCTACCGATATCCATTTAAGCATGTAACGAATTTATTTTTTAGCTTTTCTCTTTCGTTTGCTATACTAGTGCCGGTTCCGTAACGAAACGAACCGATACCAACCAAATTCTTGCCGCGTAACGCGGAGGAATCTAACTAGTTAATTATTAAATCCGTCGCTATATGTAAAATTAAATAATTAAATATGTGGCTAAATATAAAATTAAACATTAAATTTATAATGTCCATCGTTAACTATTTTATTAAGAAAAATAATATCTAAGCGCATTGCTACTTTCATTGAGATATTTAAAATGAAAAAAAGGTTATATTTTTCTCTAAATATTTAATTAAAAACTTAAAAGATAAATTAGTACATATGTCGTTAGTTCTTTTAATTATTAAACCTATTTCTACTTTAATTGACATATTTAAAAACAAAAAAATAGTTATATTTGTCGCTAAATATTTAGCTAAAAAATTAAAAGATAAATTATTACATATGTCGCTAGTTTTTTTTAATAAAAAATAAATTATTTTCATTTAATAGTTTCTTATTACAAACGAAATCATTGTTTAAAAATAACAAATAAAATGTGTTATTTGTATATGTTGCATACAACACCACTTAATTATTTATATTTAAGCCAAAAGATTTCTTTGTTATTTAACCCTTAATTCACATGCAATTGAATCTTATAAACACTTATATGCAAAGTTTATATGAAAACTTTTATCTTTGATGCATATGCACACGTAAAGTGTATTATTTTTATAATTTTTTTGGCAAAACTGATGATATTAAATATGGTTACTGACTTTGTAATCTGTTACTAGCTATTACATATATGTAAGAGTATGTGGTATACTCTCACTTGGGAGAGCCAAGTGAGAGTACCTTTTATGCCACGTGGGCGCCACATCAGCGTGATATGTTCCTCGCTTGGGTCGCACTTGGCAAGGAAAATACCCAAGTGAGTGAAATAACACATATTTGACTATAGGGGACCCACACAACACCCATACCCACAATAGGGGACCCACCCAACACCCATAATTCTTATCCTTACTCGCGTGAAGCCAATCACGGCAACACCTTCACGCCGCCTTCACGCATGAGGGGGTGGTCTGCTATTCACCTTCACGCCGTGAAGACCCTCACGCATTCCCTCGCGTGAGGGTATACCTCTTACCCTAATAATGTACTACATATATGTAACAAGATATTACATATATATCATAAGATTTTACTTATATGTAATATGATATTACATATATGTAATATGATAACACATGTATGTAATACTTACTACATATATGTAATATAAACAATTACATATATGTTCGTATTACATATGTATGTGATTGTATATTACATATATGTAATTGTTTTCATTTATTGTAAATGTTAATCTTTTACATTTATTTTATAATAAAATTAATTGTTGTTGAATGCACATTGCTATTATCTAAATGCAGGATTTAACAGACATTAAAAAATTTATAGCAAGACTATACTTAATTGTTTCTTACATATATGTAAGAATAGACGTTAAAAAAATTTATATAGCAAGAGTATAATAGAATTAAAGATAGAAGAATGCTTTATTTAATAATGGCATTTTTATAAAAAATAACACTATATAAAAAAGTTATTAATGTTCTAAAAAAGTGGGGATTTTGAATAATTATACTTATGTCTACATTACATATATAATAAAAGATGTTAAGAAAATAAAATTGTATACAAAAGTTATTAATGTAATAAAAATATGGGGGAATATTTTTCAAAAGAGAGGGAAATTTAAATAAATTGAATCTTATGTTAAAAAAAAATGGGTGGAGTGTGCAATTAACATATGCAATTGTTTAAATTTTGATATATGTAATTTTTACATATTAGATAGTATGAACAAAAATATAGTACAAAAAGTTATTAGTATTCTAAAAAATAGGGGGAATGTTTTTAAAAAATGTGGAATATTGAACAATAAAATTTATGTTTATATTACATATATGTAATTGTTCTTTAAGTGTATGTAGCAACAAAAGTTAAAACAAATAAAAATTTATATAGCAAGACTATACTCGAATTAAAGATAAAATAACGCTCTATTTAATAGTGTAATTTTATAAAAAAAAATAACATTGTATAAAAAAGTTATTAATATTCAAAAAAGAAGGGGGGAAATTTGATTATGTGGAATCTTTAAATATTAAAAATGGTGGGAATGTTACTTTTACTAAAACACCCTTTTAATAAAGAAAATGATTATGAGGTGTCTTTTTTATTAGATTAATTGGTTTACACATGAAAATGTGGTTTACAATTGATCCCTACCTTATATATATATATATATATATATATATATATAGGGAAATGATCAAGAGAAAACCACAAAGTTAGGCGAAAACCGAGAAAACTAATAAAAGCCAATTAAATAATTTATATATTTTTTTATTTTTTTAATTTATTTGTAAGTGTATTAATATAAAATTACACAATTTACCAAAAAATCATCTTATGTATTGTGTTTTACATATACGTAACCACATTTTTTTGTTTTCTGTTTACGTATACGTAAACCAATACTTAAATGATTTTTTGGTAAAATTGTGTAATATTATGTTGATACTCTTATAAATAAATAAAAATAAAAATAAAAAAAATAAAAAATAAATATTATTATATGATTGGTTAAACTTGGTTTTTTTAGTGGTTTTCTCGGTTTTCGCCTAAATACGTCGTTTTCTGTGGAACCCTCCCCTATATATATATAAATCTCTCTTTGATCATAGCACGTCGTCGATTAATTTAGGCAATGACGATAATGACAATTTAAATGACGTCAATGATGATTTAAATGACGCCAATGAAAATTTAAATGGCATGTCTAATGATTTAGATACTAATGTTCAAGAAAAACTAAAACAACTATTTTGATGATTCAGAAAAATCATTATATATCGGTTATGAGAAATTTTCGAAACTTAATGATGTTTTGAAGTTGTTTAACTTAAAGTCAAATTACTTGATAGAGTGATAAAAGTTTCACAAATCTATTAGTGGTTTTACATGACATGTTTCCGGAAGGTATTGAGTTATCAGTTTCGTTATACCAAGCAAAAAACTTAATGTGTCTGAAGGGATTGGAAGTTAAAAGAATACACGCATGTCTAAATGATTGTATGTTGTATATAAAGTAATTCAAAAAAGATGATAAATGTTTTAATTGTGGTGCATCGAGGTATACGCATAAAAAACCGAAACGGCTGAAGTTGACGATGATGTCACGAAAAATGGACTACTGACTGAATTGTTGTGGTATTTCCTAATTATACATAGGCTAGAATGATTATTTTCAAATGAGAAAGAAGCGAATTCACCTCAGTGGAGAAATATTGATGACCATATAAATGATGAAAAATTAATACATGTGACGAATTCACCTCAGTGGAGAAATATTGATAATATGTATCCGAATTTGGTAACGAGAATAGAACCATACGATTTGAACTTAGTTTAGACGGTTAAATATAAATTAACATGACCGTTTGGGGTGGGGGGAAGAATTTTGACTGTTTGACAATGGTCATCTCTATTAATTCCTTGCCAAAACCGTTCCAAAAATAGCCTAATAAACGCCCCAAAAATAGCCCTATTATTTGGAGCGGTTTTGCTACCATTTTTTTGGAGTGGTTCTTCCTAAATCGCCTCAAAAAATTAGTTTTTACCCTAATTACTGTTGAAGAACAACAACAACAAAGAACAACCTATATTCAACAACAAAGAACAACCCATCTTCTCCATTTTGTCGTCGAAGAACATGAAGAACAAGCAATATTCTCCACCATTACCCTCCACCACTCGACCCATCCTTCTGCCGTCGATGAACATGAAGAACATTAACAACCCATCAAAATTCACCGCCATTTTATCACTTATGCCATTTGAGATGCGCTTTTGGATATTGGAGTGACGAAAGAGATACCAAAAGTTGAAGCTTTTTACTTCAAATTTGATAAAAAGGTTATGTTTTAAGACCATTAAACTTTGTTTTTATATGTTCGAATAACTATTTGGAGTGGTTTATGCATACCTGTTGTTTTCTTCCCTTTTTTAATAAATGCACGTGAGTTATATGCCACAATTCATTGTTATTTTATTAAACATAAACCCTAATCAGACGTGGAGCAGCCTCCATTACCTCTTACATACACAAAATTTGGCTAGAGAGAGAGAGACAAAGGATCCTAGAGTGAGAAAGTCAAGATCAAGGTTTTGAGGCTTAAGATATGCTCCAATCCGTTGATCCAGTGTTATAGAAGAAAAAACCATTGTTTTTGAGGTAAGAATCCAACCTAAACCCTCTGTTTTCAGTCTAAATAGGTTACAGGGTAAAACTAGCGTTTTGATCTTAAAAGACGAGGTTTTTACGTGTAAAACGGGAATAAAGCCCAGATCTAAGATTATGAGAGTTAAACAAACGATTTGGACGTAAAACGTTACGAAACTAGGGTAAAAACGAGTCTGAAAATGAAGATCTTCAAATGGCGACACTAATAGGCGACACTATTTCTTTAGGCGACATTAATCGCGGCCACCTGAGGAAGATGAAGTGTGGTGGGATGACACTAACGTGTGGCGACACTAAATGTGTGGCGTCGTCCCCAAGCTTTTCAATGATTGGGACACATGGCATTCCATTTGGCGACACTATTTTGACGCCACTAAGTAGTGTCGCCATGCAAGTGCACGACACTAAGAAGTGTCGCCAACGTTATTTGGCGATACTACAAGGACGACACTAATTCTCACGACACTAAGTCAAGAACAAAAGTTCTGGCGACACTGATCATGTGTTGGCGCCTGGCGGCACTGATTTTGTGCTGGCGACACTAGCAAAGTATGCTAGAATTCATGATATGTCCTAAATTATACATATTTTGCGTGAATAACAATCCCTATATTATGGTACTAATTGAATAATAACTTTGCAATTGCTACTTAAACCATTTACATTTTATATTTGCAGGTTAAACAACGTCCCGAGAGAAAAAGAGCGAAAACGAGCCAAAAACGTCAAGAAATCAAGCTTTCTCTTGAGATAGGAAAGAGCACACCCGAGCTTTGACCCATCAAGAACTCAAAATTGGTTAATATAAGTAAACAATCAGCAAAAGACAAAAGGAGGGAGGAAAAGAGGGATGCACGACCGTGCATCCCAATGCACGGTCGTGCATTGTCTTACCGTGTGTCCCAAGATGCCCCATACCCTGCCATCTGTACTTTAATTCTCTGGGTGTTTGCACGACCGTGCAACCTAATGCACCTCCGTGTATTGGCCATCCGGAGGCCTATAAATAGGAGGCTTGATTCACACATTCCACACACCAATCCAGAGAGGAAATTACACTCTTATAGTCCGTTTTTGTAGTTTGTAGTAAAGAGTAAAGAATAGAGAGGTTGTTCCTCTTTGTTCGTAATAGGGGAGCCTACAGAATTTAGCTCTATGATTGTTCGTATGGCCATTTGTGGGTAAAACCTTTGTATTACTTGGGTGAAAATGAAGTTTGGTGTATGTTAATGTTTAACTTATTAGTCTAATGGTATGTTTATGTTCTGTAATCATTCTCTCTTAAAACCAGCCTTTAAACTTGTGAGTGTTCTTTATTTTAAAGTGTAAGACTGTAAAACCTTTTTAATCAAACTTCTCTTGAAACTTGTAATGTCTTTATACAAGCGGATTTTGATAAGCCAACACTTGGTTGATCTTGATAAAAATCGTACGTCTTTATACGAACTTTTTCATGAAACCAAGAGTTGGTGAACTCATGTTGGGAACGGTACGTCTTTATTCATGGTCCCATTGTTGCACCGCATCCCGGTGAACAAAGTTTAATCACTCTTTTAATAAAAATAAAGGTATTTATGTTTGATGTATTAAACCAACTTGGAGGTAGATCTTAAGCATACGTATGCATGGATCTATTAAAGAGTAGAGGGTAATGGTGTCCCTAACCGGAAGTCTTACCATTTTATTATTAAAGAACACAATTCGTGAACCAAATGTTGTGAGAATAAGGCTCCAGCGGTGTACCATTCACACTTTTGTATTAGTCATACCATCAGACTAGTTAACATAACATTATCATATACCAAACAGATTCGAAGCCTAAAGCAATACTCGTTGTGATCTGATTATTTTTGAGCTCTTTACTTTTCTGTTACACACTTCGCGCACATTTTACATTCTCTGTTATTTATTTTACCGTCATTTACATTTCTATCATTTACTTACGTGACATTTACTTTTCTATCATTTACTTACGTGACATTTACTTTTCTATCATTTACTTTTCCGCTTCACATGCACACAACACCCACTCATTAATTAAACCGACTAAATGATAACAAACATTGAGTATTGGAACTCGACCGTGTCCATTGGTTTGATACTTAGTTCTTACCTAAACTATATTACGTTGTGATAGGTACATTTTCCTATTGTGTGTTTTTAAGTTTGAGTAATTATCATTTTATAAAATTAAAACCTGATCTCGTGAAAACCTTTTCAATATATAATAAAATATGTATTATATTTTATTAACTTATAAAACGACACATCAATTCGCGTGTTGACTTATATGCAGATCGGTTTGCACGTTAGCACAACTAGACATCTGACTCATGTTTAGTAATGAATGAACAAGTGAGTCAAGATTCCCTATTTACATGTTTCTAGGGCGATGTGCATACTTAAATGAAATGTTTATGAAATGACAATCGTATGAAATGAAAAGATTATGAATGAACGATTACGATAATGAATGCTTTAAGAAAGAAAGATGTTTACAAAATGAAACGTTATGAATGAAGTCATGAGGTCGGATTCCAGTACGGGTAACTCAAGCCAAAACATCAGACATGAAAGTAGTAAGTATAGTTTTGCCTTAGAAAGTAATAGACAAGGACAAGGGTTTCGATGGAATCATAAAGGTGATCAAATAGAAACTAAGAGGTAGTGTAACGGTTAATTGCAGATGGAAAGTGTATATTAATATCTTAAAATACTTGTTGTGTTCTATTTATTAACTAGCATGATGACATTGAATTCCTTGTTCCTATAGGAAGACATGGTAGGACATCGTGGTTGTAGAGGCGGTGGGGGTCGTATCGGACGTTGCGGTAAGATGCCCGCCAACCAAAGGCTGAATGATGAAGAAAGCATGCATGTCAGGCAGGCAGTAAGCCAACACAAGCCCGAGAATAACCTTGTGGTTAAACAATAGTATAATTTCGAGCCTGAGGTGAAGACTGCACTGGCTTGGGAAATGATCGACCGACTCAATGTGTAACATCCCAAACTCCTAAAATAAGTTGGGACACGTGTTGGCTAAGAAACGCGACACTAGAATGTAACCGGATGCGAAAACAGAAAGGCGGTTCGATCGGAAATAGCCCAAAACTTCGCATAAGCATATCCTGGGCTAGCAAATGAGTTATGGAGGCCATAATATATGAAACTTGGGTGCCTCGGTGAGAAGGATTTGAAAATGAGTCATAACGGACCGTCACCTGGTGTAACGGTCCGTCACGACCCCCATAAGCCATAACGGACCGTCACCGGCCGTGACGGTCCGTCACGTCGCAAAATCATGAAAAGTCACCGTTTTACGCCACGTATCACTGACTCATCTAGCCCTAAGGCCATGACGGACCGTCGTGGTCAGAAAGTGTCTGGAGGCTAAGAAAACGGTAACGGACCGTTACCGGCGAACTCATAAATTTACCTATAAATTGATTCTTGAAGTCGTTAAAATAGGAAACAACACACACCAAACACCATATACAACACACACAATTTGAGAAGGATTTAGAAGCTATTGCGGCACGTTAAAGTGCGAGAGCGGTTCGGATCCGGAGAGACGTTTAAGCGAGGAACGAGAGTATGAAACGACCCGAGGTTAAAGTAAGTTCACTGGACCCGTACCCTAGACATGATTATGTGATTTTTGTGATTATATGTTATGTGTTATCTGTATGACTAAGGTACGGGGATAAGTAATGATAGTAGATTAGTCTAAACACTAAACTGGAATAATGGAGTAGCCACGGGATGTTAAAGGGGTGGTGGGTACGCCGTGGGTACGCCGTTGGTACACCCTATATATAAGCCTCTTTAATATCTCGGGGTGAAACCATTACGAAAGTTTAGGGGCATAGATTAAAAGACAATGATGAGAATACTATGGTTTCATAATGGACGGGTAACCTTCCCACCAGTATGTAGTTATTTGAAAAACAGAATGTTCTGTCTAAGGAAAGAGTGGTGTATAAATCCATCCTAGACCCATCATTCTTTCCTGAGAACATCTCTGTTGGAGGTACTACTCTAGGACGATAATCACCCTAGTATACAAAGTGTGACAAGTGTAAATGCATGACAACGATGAATATGTGAATGCATGAATACGTGAATGCATGATGAATATGAATACATAAATGCATGATTATACATGCTAAACATGAATCTATATGATGGAACGAGTCTAAACTCTAAAATGGAATAACGGAGTACTCACGAAGTATTAAAGGGATGGTGGGAACGCTGCAGGGAACCCTATATATAAACTTCATTAGTACATCGTGGAGAAACCGTTACAAAATTTTAAGGTGAGACTGGTTGGGAATGAATCAAGTATAAACATGCATGATAAAAATTTTAAGGTGAGACTGGTTGGGAATGAATCAAGTATAAAAATTTTAAGGTGAGACTGGTGGGAACTGAATGATGTACCCGAGGTGTTCCAGAAGACTTTCCTGAAGTGCCGCCCGATCGGGAAATAAAGATCTAGATTGATTTAACGCTAGGTGCCCAGCCCATCGCGAAAGCACCATACCGACTAGCACCACTTGAGATGAAAGACTTGGTGACACAATTGGAAGAACTTCTTGATAAGGGTTTGATAAGGCCGAGCATTTCTCCTTGGGGTGCTCCAGTTCTATTCGTAAAGAAGAAAGATGGGTCTATGAGGATGTGCATCGATTATAGAGAACTGAATAAACGAATGGTGAAGAATAGATACCCGCTACCTAGAATCGATGATCACGTTTGACAAGTTGCAAGGCACGGGTTGGTTCTCGAAGATTGATTTACGGTCGGGGTATCATCAATTGAAGGTAAGAGAGGATGATATATCCAAGACCGCGTTTCCCACACGGTACGGGCACTACGAGTTCCTCGTGATGTCCTTCAGATTGACAAATGCCCCAACTGTATTTACGGATTTGATGAACAAGGTGTGCCGTCCGATGTTGGATCGGTAAGTGATAGTATTCATAGATGATATTCTCATCTACTCAAAGAGTAAAGGTGATCATACCTGTCACATGTGAGAAGTATTGGATACTCTGAAGGAGGAGAAACTGTATGCCAAATTCTCCAAGTGCGCGTTCTGGCTTAGGGTGGTCCAATTCCTAGTTAACATTACCAACAAGAACAACATTATGGTTGATCTGCCAAAGATTTTAACGGTAAAGGAGTGGGAAATCCCAAAAACACCAACAGAAATACCGAGTTTCTGGGATTGGCAGGCTAATATCGAAGATTTATACAGGATTTCTCGAGAATAGCCTCGCCCTCTGACAAAGTTGACGAGGAAAGAGGTTAAGTATGAATGGGGTACATGTTAGTCAAAGGCATTTGAAGAATTTAAGGAGAAGTTGACTCAAGCACCGGTACCAGCCCTGCCCGAAGGCAATGAGGACCTAGTGGTCTATTCAGATGCTTCTAATATGGGATTGGGTTGCATGTTGATTCAACGAGGGAAGGTGATTGCGTATGCGTCACGCCAACTGAAGACTCACGAAGTCAACTACTCGACTCACGATGTAGAACTCGAGGCAGTTGTCTTTGCACTAAAGATCTAGAGGCATTACCTCTAAGGGGTTAAGTGCACTATCTACTCCGATCACAAGAGTCTGAAGTATTTATTTGAATAGAAGGAGTTGAACATGAGACAAAGGCGTTGGCTGGAGTTGTTGAAAGATTACGATTGTGAGATCTTGTATCACCCGAGGAAGGAAAACGTAGTGGCTGACGCTCTAAGAATGTGAAGAAGGAGAGAATAATAGGCCAACTCCTATCAGAGTGAAGCCATGTCAATTGGTGGTGAAGCATGATCTTATGACCGAAATTGCAAAAGCACAAGTTGAAGCGCTTAAACCGGAGAATGTGAGGAAGGAGAGAATGGTAGTCCAACAAGAGTCACTGAAGGACAACACCCTTGGTGTGCGGACTCGGTTTGGTCGGATCTGGATACCCAATGAAGGCGAGCTTAGGGCTAATATCCTCGACGAATCCCATAAGTCTCGTTACTCTATACATCCAGGCACCATGAAAATGTATCAAGACTTGAAAAAGGATTATTGGTGGCCGAGCCTGAATAATGATGTAACCTCCTATATAAGCAAGTGCCTGACTTGTTTGCAAGTAAAGGCCGAGCGCAAGAAGCACTGCAGTAAGATCCAACCTTTGGAGACACCAGAGTGGAAGTGGGAACACATCACGATCGACTTCATTACTAAGCTACCTCGCACAGCTAAAGGTTTTGACACCATTTGGGTGATTGTGGACCGACTGACTTAGAGCGCTTATTTTCTGCCAAGGTGTTCATAAATGAAGTTGTAGCTCGTCATAGTGTGCCGGTGTCCATTGTCTCGGACATGGATACTCGGTTTACTTCACGATTTTGGAAGAAATTTCACGGGGCGATGGGTACGAGACTGAACATAATCACAACATATCTTCTCAAATAAATGGTCAATCCGAACGGACCATTCAG
Source organism: Smallanthus sonchifolius (assembly GCA_023525975.1). Lineage (NCBI taxonomy): Eukaryota > Viridiplantae > Streptophyta > Magnoliopsida > Asterales > Asteraceae > Smallanthus > Smallanthus sonchifolius. The sequence goes on from CM042021.1 coordinate 110,666,831, forward strand.
ACCCTGAAGGACATGCTCTGTGCACGTATCATCGACTTCGGTGGAAGTTGGGACAATCATCTAGCACTAGCGGAGTTCTCTTACAACAAAAGTTATCACTCGACGATAGGCATGCCGCCTTTCGAGATGTTGTATGGGAGGCGATGTAGGACTCCGCTATGTTGGAGAGAAATTGGTCAGAAGGAATTTGGGAGTTTAGAAGTTATCAAAGAAACATCCGATAAATTTGATCAAATTAAGGCAAGAATGAAGGCTCCGCAAGACAGACAGAAATCTTACGCCGATCAGAGACGGAGATCCCTCGAGTTCCATGTCGGAGATCTTGTATTACTTAAAGTATCTCCTTGGAAAGGGATAATCCGTTTTTTTGTAAAAGCAGGAAGTTGAGTCCGAGATTTGTCAGACCATTTAGAATCGTAGCACGGGTAGGGGAAGTGGCGTATATGCTGGATCTACCTGATGAGCTGAGTGGGATTCATCCTACTTTCCACGTGTCACATTTACGAAAGTGTGTGGCTAATGACACAGCCCACGTGCTGCTATCGGACATCGAGGTTGATAACCGTTTAAACTATATTGAAGAGCCCGTGGCCATTATAGATAGAAAAGAAAAGCAACTGCGAAATAAGGTAATTCGATTGGTTTACAGTGGAAACACCGACGGGGTTCGAAGGCTACTTGGGAAAAAAAGGAAGAGATGAAAAAGTTGTACCCGAAATTGTTCAACTTATAACAGGATTCGAGGACGAAACCTCTTATAAGGTGGGTAGACTTGTAACAGGGTTCAACACATGTAAAATGGGTTAGGGGAAGAAAGTAAAGGTGATGGGCTTAGAAGGAATATGGGCTTGGCCCATGAGTGTAAACATATACCCTAATCAAACTTGGGACAGCCTCCATTACCTCTTGGACACACAAAATTCGGCTAGAGAGAGAAAAGGATCCTAGAGAGAGAAAGTCAAGAATCAAGGTTTTAAGGCTCAAGATCTGCTTGAATCCGTTGCTCCAGTGTTGTAGAAGAAGAAACTATAGTTTTTGAGGTAACAATCAAATCTAAACCCTATGTTTTCAGTCTAAATGGGTTATGGGGTAAAACTAGGGTTTTAATCTTAAAAGACATGGTTTATACGTGTAAAAATGGGTATAAAGCCCAAATATGAGCTATGGGAGTTAAACAAACGACTTAGACGTAAAACGTTACGAACATGGGAAAAAACGGGTCTGAAGATGAAGATCTTCAAGTGGCGACACTAATAGGTGATACTATTTCTTGAGGTGACACTATTCTTGAGGCGACACTAATCGCGGCCACCTGAAGAAGATGAAGCCTGGTGGGATGACACTAACGTGTGGCTTCGTCCCAAATATTTCCAATGATTGGCACACGTGTCATTCCATTTGGTGACACTATTTTGACGACACTAAGTAGTGTCGCCATGCATGTGCACGACACTAAGGAGTGTCGCCAATGTTATTTGGCGACACTACAAGGACGACAGTAGTTCTCACGACACTAAGTCTAGAACGAAAGTTCTGGCGACACTGCCTTGGCGACGCTGATCATGTGCCGGTGACACTAAGCCTGGCGATACTAATATTGTCCCTGCGACACTACCAAAGTATGATAGAATTCGCGTGTTGACTTATATGCAGATCGGTTAGCACGTTAGCACAACTAGACGTCCGACTCAGGTTTATTTACGAACAAATAGGTAAGTCCAGATTCCCTATTTACTTGTTTCTATGGTGATGTGCATACTTAAATGAAATGTTTATGAAATGATGAGTGTATGAAATGATTATGAATAAACGTTTACGAAAATGAATGCTTTACGAAAGAAAGATGTTTACGAAATGAAATGTTATGAATGAACAGTTTATGAAAGAAACGATGTTAGAAACAAGAAAAGTTTGTGAAATGAAAGGTTTATGAAAGGAATGTTTATAAAGGAATGGTTTATAGATGAAATAAAGGGTTTATGAATGAATGAAATGTTTTACGAAAAGAAAAAGGGAAAATGTTTTAAAGAAGTCAGTACATGTCTAATATGTTAAACGAACTAATTGACGAATAAAGTCTGTTGATGTAAGTGCCCAGCCTTATGGTATGTTATGGGAAAGCCATAGTGCCATAAGTTTAACAGGGGTAGTGCTTACGTGATTTATTAATGGGTATGACGGTTGTTCAACTAGTGAAGGAAGGGTGATGACGGTCACTCGGGGTTAACGTGACCCGTGAATGGTGAATGTTTTTACCTTATTGAGCTGTGAGTTGTAAGGGCGGTGTTATTACCTTATAGACCTACGAGTCATGAGGGCGGTGAACGGATGGGAAATGAAATGAAGGGAATGGAATGAATGACACATATTTAGACAACTAAATGTATGACTTAAATGAATGGTAAATGTTGAATGAATGTTCCATTAAATTATGCTTTAACGATGATTGAATGGTTAAATGAGTGAATGGTTAAATGATTGAATGTAAATTTTAAGCCCTGTTTTCTTATGAACGTTTAAACCCTAACGAATGATTGAACGAATGATAAACAATTTCCTAAAATGAACGAAAGACTTGAACTCACCAACGTTAGCTGACTTTTAGTATGCATGTCATGTTAAGGATGAGGTGGATGCTTCTTGGCTATTCTAAAGAGTTACCTGTCATAAGAAATCTGGCATTCCGTTCTGAATGTTTTATGAATGATGAATGTATTAAACAATGTTTTAATTTGTTGTTATTCTAAGACTATGTAATGACGTTAAATTCTGCTGCTTATGATATTTGAAGTTTGAGAACTGTTTGTGATTGAGTAAATCCAACACGTGAGGCCTCCCGGGTTTGGGGCCTTACATGTTCAAAGAAACTGGAGGAGGATGAATTGCACATTGAATTTGATTAAAATATGCTACCGATGGGTTTGAACAAGGCTAAGTTTTCTTCATGGTTAGGATTTAACATTGAGAACAAGGTTTTAGTATCATATTGATACTAAACAATTTGATAACCAAATGCAGGAAGATCTATGATTGGAAATTAAGGTATTGTATTTGACATTTTGTAATTTTTTAGACATGAAATATTTGTTAATTATTATATTTAATTTTTGTTTTGTAAATAATTAGGAGCATTGAAATATTCAATACGATAACCCAAAGAAACCTTTGATTAAAAAAGCCAAGAAAAATTGTACCAATTGGAGAAGTAAGCTTGTTAGAGAATTTGTACCAAAACGAACTTCATTTTGCGAAATATCATTATCTCGATCAATCAAAGTGTGATGAATTCATTGCGTTAAAGACTAGCGATGCATTTTTGGTATATGTTAATTATTTATTTTTATTATTATTATTATTATTATTATTGTTATATTTTTGCAACTATGAATAATAGTTTGTTGATTTATGTGTAGGAAAAAAGTAACAAAGCAAAATCAAGTGCACAAGCGAACAAAGACTTCGCCTGCGGATTACGGGTTTGAAGGATAAATTTGGTAATATATGACCTCAACTCGTGGCAAGTCATCCACATCTTGAATCAACGTTCTCAAATGTGAGTCACATGTCAAGGCTAGAAAACACAAACAAACTAGAAGTTGGAGATATGCATGAAAAAAATCAATGATTTGGTAAATATATATATGGAGAGGATCAAGAGAAAACTCATTACAATTATCCGTACGAATTAAAAACACATTAAATAGTTCAATAATAACGAGCAGGGAAAGTCAGTCCTCACCCTGTTCATCCATGTATTCCAAGCCCTCGCGGCTCCTTTGTTCTTTCGTTTCCTTAACTAACCTGAAATGAATGCTAAAAGTCATATATACTGAGTGAGTTCTTTTTATTTTAGTAATAAAACATTTTAACATTTCCTTCAAAATAGCTTAGATATAAAAATAGTAAAAGCTTGTCTTTTAAAACTTTTTTCTTTTCATTCAAATATTCTAATTCCCAAAATGGAAATTCATTCATTCCTTTAACTCGTTTATAAACATTTGTGCTAGCTTCCTCTTTGAAACATTCGTTTGCAGTTAACATTCATGCTAGCCTTTTCAGTCATTCATTATTTTGTTCTTATCATTGAGTGAACAATGTAACACCCCAATTTCCAAAGAAATACAAGTTGGAGGACTAAAATGATCATTTGATGAAACCCTAAGGGGTTAAAATGACATTTCATTAAAGTATAAGGGTTAGAATGCAATTGGCTTAAAGTTCAAGGGTTGAAAATGAAAAATCTGAAGTTGGAGTAGATATCAGACCGATATCATTCCTCCCATCGGTCCGATGTGAGCCGAGGGTCAGATATCGGACCGATATCAGTTGGATAACGGTCAGATAACCACCATTGCGCCGCAACCCCGGATATTGACACGTGTTGGATGACTCACCATTGAGATCTGACGCGTGTAAAACATCAGAAAGACATGAAAGTATAGCGGTCCGCTATGCCCATAACAGATCGTTATTATACTCATAACGGTCCCTTATATGCTCGCAAAGCCTATACACCGCCTCACCTAGATGTCGGACCGACATCACCATGGATAGCGGTCCGACATGGGTGGCAATCCATCCCAATAAATACTTGCACTTGGCCGTTCATTTGAAAACACAAATATCACAAACCACCTCTCAACACACGCAAACCAAGGAGATCAGAATGACGGTTTCTAGCGCGGTGATTTCGAGTACGGTACGCTGAGAGTGCGGTTCGGGTCATGAAAGCGATTAGAAAAGGAACGAACTTAGGAACTACCTAAGGATAATGTAAGTACACTGGACACGTACCCTAGACACGATTATGTGAATTATGTGATTAAATGATATGTGTTATGTGCTATGCATATGACAAAGGTACGAGGTAATAAAGGGTTAGTCTAAACACTAAAACGAGAATAATGGAGTAGTCATGACGTATTCAAGGGGTGGTGGATACGCCGCTGGTACTTCCTATATATAAACTTCTTGGTACTTTGTGGTGAAACCATTATAAATGTTTATGGGTATAGACTAAAAGACAGAAATAAAATTATAGTAAACGTACGGGAGAACTTTCGACCGGTGTGTAGTTATCTGACAAACGGAATGTTCTGTCTAAGAAAAGAGTGGTGTATAAATCTCTCCTAGACCCGTCATTTTTTCCTGAGAATATCTCTGTTGGAGATACTACTCTGGAAGGATAATCACCGCAGTTTACGATATATGACGAGTATGAAAGTATACTATGCATGATGAATATGAATACATGATGAATACATGAAATGCATGGTGAATATGTGAATGCATGATGATACGTGCAAATATAAGTGAACATGATGGAACGATTCTAAATCCTAAAATGGAATAACGGAGTACTCACGAAGTGTTAAAAAGGGTGGTGGATACGCCGCTGGTACTTCCTATATATAAACCCTTTTAATGCAGCGTGGAGAAACCGTTACGAAGTTGTAAGGTGAGGATTGGTTTTGAAAATAAATCAAGCATATACATGAAATGAATCAAATGCTTGATACATTTAGGAGGCTGTGAGTCAAAGATACTCAAGGTCTCAAATGAAATGAGATACCCGGCCTTTAAGGTGGATCTCAATAAATAATAAAGAAGAAAACTAAAAGGAACTCCAAGCCTACGAGGCAGAGGAGAAAAGATTCCAAGCCTTCGGGGCTGAGGAGGAAAACATTTCAAGCCTACGGGGCTGAGTAATGAATAAGTCTTTGTGAAAAATGCGAGGGGTCTATACTGACGAGTATAAGAACCTTGCCAATACTCAGAACGGAGGTACGGCCTAAGATGGTTGCGAGGGGGTTAGCATACCCATAAAATATACAAATACCGTGATGGGAGGTACGTCCGAAGATGGTCACGAGGGCACCAAGAGCCCGAGAGAACGTGAATAACAATAAGAACCTAAAGGGTTCATAATGAAATAAAAAGATGCAGTGTACTTGCTTAGTGAAAGCTAATTCAAAAACGTTTTTCAAACACTGTAGGAAAGAGGCACATGGAATGAAGTTTCCTGAGGATGGAATGATCGGAGTTGAAAGGTCCTTATATAGTATGATGTAATCATATCATCTTATGTAAAAGAATATTTATAAATAAAAAAAATATACCTTTGTCATTTAATGGCAAGGTTTTGATAAACTGGGACTGTTTTCCGTGATATAATACTCTGATGAAATAAAAAATAAGTAGGGTGTTTCAGGTTGGTATCAGAGCATGGTTTGAGGGATTTAAGTATCAAAAGAGGATACTTAAACTCAAACCATAAGTGCTCATGATATAAATAGGGATTCAATCCGAGGCCATCCAAGTAAGCAGGTATGTTTAAATTCCAGTGCTAGAACAGAAATGTATGAGTATACGTGGGAAGAAATTTGTATGAGATAAGCACCATGTGATAGTTGGGAGTATCATGATATGTAACATACATTGCCTTATACCTGGCCAGTATTGGAGCTAATGTATGGGACCATCATGATATCGCAAACATCATATGATTACTTATGTCAACAGATAGTAAGTCGGAAGTATGATTATGCATGATTAAAATGCATGAATGAATGTGCATATGTGTAACATGCATAGATAGGGCCTTATGTGAAACCCTAGAATATTTGAATAAGGTTAAACTAATAAAAGGTGTTGGAGCGCGTTTGTGTGACAAACACTCTGGATGTTGTCTCTGCTTTTGTATCTGTTCTTTATGTATTTGTACTTGTATTTCAGCGTCTGTATGTATTGATTTATCGTGTTGTAATCATGTTCGTAGGTACTTGTCGTTGTAATCGTCTTGTTATGTGTTGTGCGCACTTAACAAGTGCGGAGGCTATTTAACCTACGTACATAGCAAGTACGCACGAGCATTGTCTGCGTACTTGCTAAGTACGCATGAACAAAGCCCTGCGCACTTAGTAAGTGAGCAGGCATCAGGTCTATGAGTATAAATAGTTGGTTAGTGAATTTATAATGTACGCATTCATTCACTTGTAATCGACTGTGATTATCAATAGACAATTTTTAAGCGACTCTTGTTTGTTGTCGGTTTACTTGTTATTTTCGATACTCCATCTACTCACGGGCATTCCAAACCAGCTTTATGGCTTTCAAACTAGCTTTCCAATTAGTTCTGTAGATCTGCTTGTAAAATCAGGAAATTTGCATCGAATGCCTTTCCTACTTCTATTGCAATTTGTCTCCGGATATTTTCCGGGACTTGTTCGACTTCGTTCTCATCATGAAGTGGAGAATCAGCTCTTTTGTGGCTTCCCTTGTCACGTATTTCGTCGTTATGATGTTCAGCCATCATTTGATGATACATGAATTTTGTTTAATCTCTCGTTCGCTTACCCTAATCATAGTCTAGGGTTTTATACTATAGGCCTTTTGTAGGTCCCCGGGTGTCTCGGATCATCACATATCGACAACAACAAGTAAACCGACAACAAACACGAGTCACTTAAAAACTTCGTCTATTGATAATCACAGTCGATTACAAGTGAATGAATGCGTACATAAGAACTTCACTAACTAGCTATTTATGCTCATAGACCTGATGCCTACGCACTTACTAAGTGCACAGGGCTTTGTTCATGCGTACTTAGCAAGGACGCAGACAATGCTCTTGCGTACATGCTAAGTACGCTGGCTAAACAACATGCGTACTTGTTAAGTGCGCACAACACATAACAAGACGATTAGAACGACAAGTACCTACGAACATGATTACAACTCGATAAACCAATACATACAGACGCTGAAATACAAGTACACACACATAAAGAACAGATACAAAAGCAGAGACAACATCCTGAGTGTTTGTCACACAAACGTGCTCCAACAGGTGGTGGATACGCCGCTGCTACTTCCTATATATAAACCCTTTTAATGCAACGTGGAGAAACCGTTACAAAGTTTTAAGGTGAGGACTGGTTTGGAAAATAAATCAAACATATACGTGAATTGAATCAAATGCTTGATACATTTTGGAGGCTGTGAGTCAAAGATACTCAACGTCCAAAATGAAATGAGATACCAAGCCTGTAAGGTGGATCTCAATAAATAATAAAGAAGAAAACTAAAAGGAACTCCAAGCCTACGAGGCTGAGGAGAAAAGATACCAAGCCTTCGGGGCTGAGAAAAAAAAAGGAACTCCAAGCTTTCACGGTTGAGGAGAAAAATATTTCAAGCCTACGGGGCTGAGGAATGAATAAGTCTTCGTGACAAATGCGAGGGGTCTATATATACTGACGAGTATAAGAACATTGCCAATACTCGGACCGGAGGTCCGGCCTAAGATGGTTGCGAGGGAGTTAACACACCCATAAAATATACAAATACCGTGATCGGAGGTACGTCCGAAGATGGTCACGGGGGCACCAAGAGCCCGAGAGAACGTGAAAAATAATAAGAACCTAAAGGGTTCGTAATGAAATGAAAAGATGCAGTGTACTTACTTAGCGTAAGCTAATTCAAAAACATTTTTCAAACACTGCTGGAAAGAGGCACATGGAATGAAGCTTCCTGAGGACGGAATGATCGGAGCTGAAAGATCCTTATATAGTATGATGTAATCATATCATCTTATGTAAAACAATATTTATAAATAAAAAAATATAACTTTTTCATTAAACGGCAAGGTTTTGATTGGGACCGTTTTCCGCAATATAATACTCTGATGAAATAAGAAATAAGTAGAATGTTTCAAACAAGCACTCGAATGATATCATTGCGTCTTTACCGACCCAAGTCCCGGAGGCTTGGCCCATTGTGCTTGCACATTCGAATGCAAGACTACTTTGTTGCTTGTGTACAAGAATCCTATATTGCTTGTCACAAAGACAAGACTCTTTTGTTGCTTGTCCGAAGACAAGACTCCTTTGTTTCTTACACAAGACTTCCTGTTCATTCATTTCTTCCTTTCATTCACCCCGGGGTATCATGCACGGTTAATCACACGCACATAGATATGCATTCACACAGTGAAAACATTAACACAGTTAATCACAATTATATATAATATAAACTAAGTTAATAACACACAGTTGTCATGTATTTTTGGTAAAAACATTATTCTCTCATTTCATTCAAAAGGAGCATGCACTTCAGTCCAAAACTTAAAAGGAAAAATAGGCCATAGAAACTTACGTGTTAAGCTATCATGTATGTACTATCACCTGGTCCATAGGCTTCACTCAAAAATCTGGATTCATGATCAATAAAACAGTAATTCTTCACTTTCTGTTTGTTTAAGCGAAACTAGGATAGTTTCGCATCTTACATCTAAGCGAAACTAAGGTCCAACGAAACTAGGGTTCTCAATGAAATTATGCCCAAACGAATATATGATCCCAACGAAACTATGCCTTGTAGTTTCACTCACTAGTTTCGCTCCATCGTCTTCTTCACCAAGAAAACCCTAGTTGCATGTAAATAACGGCCATAGCTCCAGACGTTTAAGTCTCAAACTTTTTACTTTCAAAACATTGGTTTTGTACTCGTGAGTACAGATCTAGAGTTCGTTTCTCGTTTGACACGTAAAAACCCGACTTTTTGTGTAAAACTTTTAAAAAAACCCACTTGAAACAAAACTTCAGAGTTAAGCTAGATTCTGTTGACGTCTGATTTTCCTTCCCGAGCGATCCAAAGGCGATTACTAATGATCTTGGAGCTTCCTAGAACCAAAACCAACTTTCTCTTTCTAGATTCTCTCACTCACTCTCTCTCTAGAATTCGAAAGTGATGGATTTTAAGGGGAAGGGGGAGGGGAAGGTGGAGGCTAGGTTAAGGCCCCTCCCCTTCCTTTCGTCTTTTGTTAATTCACGCGTTTAGCCCTTCCCCGTTTATTCTTTTATTTCTTCGATTTTTTCTTAACGAAGCGTTTTATTTTTTTCGGGATGTTACATGTTTTTTAGTGAACATTGGCCGTTGTTTATTATTGCCCAAAAAAGCCTTTATTTTAGATTGTTTAAAGGGTTAAAAGAACAAAAAGAATTATCTTCTTTCGAAAGTAATTCAAGATGTTTTTTGAGAAAACAAATTTCACATAGACATTGGTTAAGGTATGTTTTCTATTTCTTAGATAATTGATTTTTTTAAATTTTAAATGATTAATTGTTTATTTATTGTTGTGTAAACAACAAAACAATTATGGGAATGCGGCTATATGGTGTTCGGATATACGTTTGAGTTTGTCTATCATTATCAACCAGATTTTCTCAACTGTGTAAGTATATATATATATGTGTGTGGGTGTGTGTGTATATATATATATGGGAAGATTTCACAAAAAGTGGTTTTTCGATAAAAAAAATCCTAAGAAGTGGGTCAAACGAACTCCGATTGAGCTCATTCCAGCGGCGTTGGAACCGTGTCATCGAACCCTAAACCGCCCCCAAAAACCTAACCCCCCTCCACCCGCACCCACAAAAACCTAAAGCCCCCCTCCAACCCCACACCGAAAAGCCTAAAACTCTCACCCCTAAAAACCTAAACCCCTAAATTTTAAATGATTAATTGTTTATTTATTGTTGTGTAAACAACAAAACAATTATGGAATGCGGCTATATGTTGTTCGGATATACGTTTGAGTTTGTCTATCATTATCAACCAGATTTTCTCAACTGTGTAAGTATATATATATATATATGTGTGTGTGTATATATATATATGGGAAGATTTCACAAAAAAGTGGTTTTTCGATAAAAAAATCCTAAGAAGTGGGTCAAACGAACTCCGATTGAGCTCATTCCAGCGGCGTTGGAACCGTGTCATCGAACCCTAAACCGCCCCCAAAAACCTAACCCCCCTCCACCCGCACCCACAAAAACCTAAAGCCCCCCTCCAACCCCACCCCGAAAAGCCTAAAACTCCCACCCCTAAAAACCTAAACCCCCCACCCCCCAAAAAAACCACCCTAAGGCTAAAACCATAAAATTCAACGCTAAAATCTAAACCCTAAAAGATAAAACCTAAAATCTAAGATGATAGAGTTCGACGAGACGGTTCCAACGCCGCTGGAATGAGCTCAATCGGAGTTCGTTTGATATCGTTTCTTAAGGTTTTTGTCATTTCTTAGGATTGTTAGCGAAATATCACTTGTTTTTTGAACCTCCTTCTATATATATATATATATATATATATACATACATATATTTTAAATCTAACTTTTTCTATTTTTTCTTTTTAGATTTGACAAGACACGAGATTTGATACACAAAAAGAAATCGACGACATACTCATGAACATAATGCCGATGCTTTTTAGAAGGGTGTTTGAAAATCGGACCTAAATCTCTTATGTGTTAATATTGTTTATCTTATTATAGATTTATATAAATTAGGTATTGTTGTTCTATAGATCTTTATTTATATAGTTTTATAAAAAATTAATGTTGTTGATATATAAAATTTTGTATTTGTACTATTCCCCATCGTATAAAAATTCTGGATTGCAAGTTTTTTTTTTTGCAAAATTCTGTATTTTGCTAGAATTATGGAAAAATACCGAACCTTTTTTTTTATAAAAATAACATTTGAAGCGGTTCTTAAAACCACCTCAAAAATGAAGAGGATTTTTTATTTTTTATTTAAAAACTCTTTTGGAACGGTTACTAAAGCCGCCTCAAAAAATGAAGAGATTATTTATTTATTAATTAAAAACTCTTTTTGAGCGGTTTTATCTATTATTAGCATGGTTCCTAAAGCCGTCTTAAAAAATAAAGCCATTTTTTAGGCGGAAGTGTCTACACTTTGATTCCCTTCCCTGTAGATTTGTACTAGTGACGTGATATTACAACATTCAAAGCACGGGTTAAGTTTCTAGAGCGTCTTTTGTATGTATCTGTGTGATCCCCAATACAATGTCTCTATCATAATGCCTAACAGAGATAACAGTTCGATCCCACACCTTGACCTTGGTTGAAAACTGTGAGCCGATTGCCCCCTGCGATATTATTGGGCGTGTGAATCGCAGGCCGGTTTGCGAGTCCGGAAAACTCGTTTAATGTAACAAAAGTCTTCCAATTGAAAAGTATCAAACAATAATAATATAATTTAATGCGAGTGTATTGAAAAAAGGTTGTTTCACTTTCTATAAATTGGAATATACTCTTTGTTGTTGATCGCATCATCAGTTATTACTCAACTATAACCATGACTGATTTCCAAGCCTACTTCTTCCACATTCTCATATGGCTGATCCCCGCCACCGTGATCCTAGCATTCTTCAAATCTACTCGTGCCAAATCTCATCTTCCACCAAGCCCCTTTGCGCTTCCCATCATAGGGCATCTCCATCTTCTTTATCCGACGCCTCATCAAGCTTTTCACAGGCTTTCTCTCCGATACGGGCCAGTTTTTCGGCTTATGATGGGCTCTGAACCTTGTGTTGTTGCTTGTTCACCAAAAACAGCCCAAGAGTTCCTTAGAACCTATGAAAATGCCTATTTAGATCGACCCATAAACTCAGCCACTCTTTGCATAACTTACGGATCAAAAGATTTCTCCTTTGCTCCCTATGGATCCTATTGGAGATTTATGAAGAAGATAATCATGTCACAACTCCTAAATGGTGCAACAATTGACTCCCTCCTTCATGTTAGGCAAGATGAGATTAATCGTTTTATAAAATCATTATCTCAAAAGGCCAACATTGGGGAGGCGGTAAATATTAATGCGGAGATGGTGAAGGTGACTAATAATTTGATATCAAGATTACTTTTGAGTGAAAGATGTTCTGAAGAGGCAGGCGCGGCAGATGACATGAGGAAATTGGTCTTCGAGATAACTGAGGCAATTGGTACCTTCAACCTCTCAGATAACATACGGTTATTTAAGGGTCTAGACTTGCATGGATTTGGAAAAAGGATAAAGGATAATCATAGAAGCTATGATGCATTGATAGAGAGGATCATTAAAGATCATGAAGAGGCAAGAACGCAGGGTTTACGATCTGAAGGGAAGGACTTGCTCAGCATATTACTAGATATAGCTGCAGATGGAACATCAGAGATAGATTTGACCAGAGAGAACATCAAAGCCTTCATTATGGTAAATAAATTAAGCCTTAATTTCAAATTCTTCTTTGAAGTATGTCGTTTTGAAAAGCGTGATGACAACTTAATTGGGTCCTTTTAATTTGGAGTTCAAGAAATGGATTAGTCGTTGTCTAAGATAGCGATTTCTGCTTTATAAAACATTCACAAATATTAACCTATCTATCTTGTCATTCCAGAATATATTCGTTGCAGGAACAGACAATTTAGCGCTTATCGCAGAATGGGCTTTATCTGAACTAATTAATCATCCAAACATCATGAGAAAAGCAATAGAAGAAATCGATAATGTCGTTGGCAAAAACAGACTTTTACAAGAATCAGACATACAAAATCTTCCATACCTCCAGGCAATTATCAAGGAAACATTACGTCTCCACCCACCTGTCCCAATGATTCCAAGAAAAGCAACCGAAGATCGCACAGTAGCAGGTTACCATATTCAAGCAAACACTGATATTTTTATCAATGTGTGGGCCCTCGGCAGAGACCCAGACTATTGGGAAAACCCCCTTGCATTCAGGCCTGAAAGATTTCAAGAGAAACACATGGATGTGAGAGGCCAACACTTTGAATTGTTGCCATTTGGGAGCGGGAGGAGGATGTGTCCAGGGACTTCGTTAGGGTTACAGATGATCCATGCAACGTTCGGAGCTATGATTCAGTGCTTCGAGTGGAAGGCTGGGAAAGACGGGAATCTTACTATCGTTGATATGGTCGAGAAACCTGGTTTCAACCTTCCTAGAGCTAATCCTTTGGTTTGTGTTCCTATGGCTCGACTTAATCCGATCCCGTTGCCAATTAATCAAGTCATTGGTTGAGTTTGAGTCACGGTAGTTTTACACACTGCTTTTGATTTCTCGACGTTTATGCATGTTTAATAAGTTGTGTCCCTGCATCAAATAAAAATACCTATTTCCTGTTATAGCACTTTCTTATAAATTTTCAAGGATACCATAGTTTTGAATGTATCAGATAGTTATCCTCACTTTTTCTATGAACATGATTAATTTAAATAAAAAATTATTCCCCTCATATATTGTATGTATATCTTTAAAAAATCAATGTTTATTTAATACCAAACCACTACTAAAGATTAGCTATGTAAATCCGTTGCATAAACCGGATAATAAATAGAAAATTTTTTTAAAATGGTGTGTATAGAAGAAAAAAAGAGGAAAATGGGAAAGTCAAAAAAAAAAAAGCGAAATGGTTGAGCCGCTATTCCCAATAGCGGCTTAGGAGTAAATATGAGAGGGAGCCGCTTTTGGCAATGGAGGCTTAGGTAGAGAAGTGGGAGCCGCTTTTGGCAATGGAGGCTTAGGTACAAACAACCTCCCTCCGTTAGTTATAGTATAACCTCATTTAACCTCCGTTAGTTAGTTATAGTATTGAGTGATGTTACATGAGAAGACAATACATGCATGCACCCAAATTATTAAAGCAGGAATCAAGAACACCAATTTCTGATAGGCATGCAGGAATCAAGAACGCCATGGAAAACTTGGAAGCCTGGCAGGAACCCAATGCCTACCATCGATTTTGTCTTAGGCATGTAAAGAGCAATTTCGCCACGCATTTCAAGGGTGTGAGCTTGAAGAAGATGTGTTGGGAGATCGGAAGCACGACACAACAAAGAAAGTACGATCGCCTAATGTACAGCCTAAAAAGAACAAATAAACAGGCGTGGAAATACCTGAAAGACATTGATAGAAGTAAGTGGACACTCCTGCATGATAGAAGTACAATTGATAGAAGTAAGTGGAAATACCGGAGATTTTTCTTGTCATGCAGGAGTGTCCACTTACTTCTATCAATGTCTTTCAGGTATTTCCACGCCTGTTTATTTGTTCTCTTTAGGCTGTACATTAGGCGATCGTACTTTCTTTGTTGTGTCGTGCTTCCGATCTCCCAACACATCTTCTTCAAGCTCACACCCTTGAAATGCGTGGCGAAATTGCTCTTTACATGCCTAAGACAAAATCGATGGTAGGCATTGGGTTCCTGCCAGGCTTCCAAGTTTTCCATGGCGTTCTTGATTCCTGCATGCCTATCAGAAATTGGCGTTCTTGATTCCTGCTTTAATAATTTGGGTGCATGCATGTATTGTCTTCTCATGTAACATCACTCAATACTATAACTAACTAACGGAGGTTAAATGAGGTTATACTATAACTAACGGAGGGAGGTTAAATGGGTTAAGTTGGTTTGTACCTAAGCCTCCATTGCCTACCTAAGCCTCCATCTCCATTGCCAAAAGCGGCTCCCTCTCATATTTACTCCTAAGCCGCTATTGGGAATAGCGGCTCAACCATTTCCCTTTTTTTTTTTTTGACTTTCCCATTTTCCTCTTTTTTTCTTCTATACACACCATTTTAAAAAAATTTTCATAATAAATATTAAAAAAATAATTTAATAAAATCCCTAGCAACATCCGTAGCAAAATCAAGAAAATAAATATTCAAAAGATAGTTAAAAATAATTTATTAAATCCATAGAAAATTCCTTTGCAAAATCGTTAGTGATCCATCCGCAACTTCTTTTGGTATTTCGTCGGAAATTCAATTACTGATCATGACCATATTTCCGACAGAGTATCACGACAGATTCTCGTTTGTAACCATTATATATCACCGACGGACTTACAATGAAAACGTGTGTCGGTGATACTCAATTGTTTAAGAGTGAAGTAATTCAACAACATTTTATACAACTTTTATAAATAACAAATTTATAAGCATGCGTTATTATCATTTTACACATGCGTTATTATAAGCATGTTTTATTATTATGACGCGGACGGATTTACCCCTCGTCAACTGAACACGTTTCGCATGCTGGTGCCTTCGTACTCTTCGTACGCTAAAAACCCTTTGTATAATAACCGGACCATATATATATAACCCAATTTTTAAAAAATCTATATATACATATATAAGCCGTATTATGTTTTTTATATATATTATTATTGAGTTTATATTACAGGGCCCGGTTTTTTTTATATGTCCGGGGCCCAAAACGTTTTAAGGATTTTCGGGACCGGCCATGGTGTCATAGGGTCAATACCGGGTCAACATTGTCCTACCGGGCGACATATAACCAATTTCACTTTGTCCTAGTAAAACTCTTTGAATAAAAAAAAGCCGCCATATAATGTATGGATTTAATAATCTGTTTGAACAATAATAATATAATACGGGTGTATTCTTTGAAAATAAGGTTGTTTCAATTTCTATGAATTTCATCATCCTCTATGTTGTTGATCATATCATCAGTTAGCAGTTCACCGAAGCATGGCTTATTTCGAAGGGTACTTCTTCCAATTTGAAAAGATTCATACAAAGAAAATATGAAAACAGAGATGAATGTGTCCGATATGTATATTTTTGTATATATCAATATAACAATCACATCTCTTTATATATAGGAAAAGACACACAACTGGAATACAAAACAATCAAAATAAATGGAAATACATGATATCTCTAACATGCCCCCTTAAGCTGGACGATGGTATCGATGTACATCCTTGATCTTAGGTAGGCAAACTGAGTAGAGGACAACCCTTTGGTGAGAATGTCTGCAACCTGGTGTGTGGTAGCAACATAACGGACCGTAATAGACCGAGCCTAAACCATATCCCGAATAAAATGTAAGTCGATCTCGAGATGCTTGGTGCGTTGATGAAATACGGGATTAAGCGCCAAATATGTAGCACCAATGTTTTCACACCAAATAGTAGTACCACAACTCAGAGATAATTAACTGTAGCTCACGCATAAGTGACATCACCTGATCTCAACAACAGCTTGAGCAAGAGCCTCATCACTTGGCCTCAGTACTAGATCGAACAACGGTGTGTTGCTCTTGGAACTCTGACTGATAAGTTGGAGCCATGGAAGACACAATAACCTATAGTCAAACGACGATCATCGGGACAGTCGGCCGAATCAACATTAGCGTAGGCATGAATAGTAGTTGTAGAGGAAGGAGGGATAGTGAGCCATGAGAAATAGTGCCCTTAAGATACCTCAATATACACTTAACTGGCAACCAATTTCGATGATCACTAGTCGAAGGTCAATTAAAAATATGTTCTTAGCCTTAAACTGTAGTACTGGAAGTAGGGTTATCGTATGCGCAGAAAATTCGTGGAGAATGCTATTTGTGACTAACTAGTTAAACTAGACAATTAAAAATAAAATTGAGAATTGAGAGTTAGTTGTGAAAAGGGTTGTAGTAGCAACAAACTGAAAATTGATTTAAAGCAAATTGGAGAAAAGGGTAGTTCTCTGGTTTCAAACTGTGAAGCTAAATGGATACCCTAGTCTGTACCGATTGAAAATCGCATTGACATGATTCGTTAAACAATTTGGTGTTGACAAATGATTAAAACCTAGATTATTTGACTATGATGATTTACGATTCAAAAACCAAATAATTGATACAATTGAATTCCTAACTAACTAGTCACCAATTCAGAGACTAAAACTTGATTGAATTCAATGGTTCACGATTTAACAATACCATGATTGAAAACCAAGTAACTAATGAAAGTAAACCAAATCCTATAAAATCAAACTGTTTAATTAAAACAAATAAGCAAGAATAATCAACTAACCACATGATTGGGTTAAAATCTAATCCAAAGTCAAGTATGAACCGGTTAAATCCATTTTACTAACACAACCCTACACCCGGAAACAACCATGGATAGTGTAACCTCGCATACGCATGATTAGGTCTTCAAATCTTGATTCAGAATTGGAAAATATAAACGACAAGGTAATTGGAGTGATTAAGAACCCTAGAAATCGCCCCCTTTTGGTCTAGAATTAGCCACAATGATGGATGATCTCAAAACCCTAAAATTTGTGGCTTAAATATGGCAAAAAACCCAAAATCCGGAAGTCAATGGGCCGCCGGCGTATTGTACGCTGACCCCCAATTCTGGTACGCTGCTATCTTTTTGTAAATGCTTGAAAAACGCCTAGATCATACGGTGACCGGCGTATAGTACGCCGAGGTCGGCGTTCCATACACCTAAGGAAAAAAATTTCTCGTGAGTTTTTAATTAACGGGACGCATATGCAATGACTTTGTTTCGTTGCATTAACACACAACCTAGGCCGCTATTTGAAGCGTCATAGTAAATGACAAAGTCCTCACTACCTTCTTGCAAAGCCAGAATTGGTGCGTTTGTCATTTTTTGCTTTAGAGTCTCGAATGATTCGTTTTGCTTTGGTCCTCATTCAAACTTTAAAGTCTAACGACTCAAAGTAGTCAAAGGTACAACTATTCTTAAGAAATCTAGAATGAATCGTCGGTAATATCCAGCCAAACCGAAGAAATTACGAACTTCGATTGGCGATTTGGTAATCTCCTACTTGGATATAGCCTCGATCTTCACATAATCTACTTGAATGCTACTTGCATTTAAAATATGGCCAAGAAATTCTACCTAAGGAAGCCAAAAGTAACATTTCGAGAATTTAGCATATAATTTCTTGTTTCTCAATAATTCAAGTAGTGTCCTGAGATGATTTGCAAGTTCTCCGTGCTTTTTAGATTAAATAAGTAATTCATCTATGAACACGATAACAAATTTATATAAGAGTAAACTTCGTTTTTAGCCCCTGTGGTTTGGTCAAAATAACGGTTTTGGTCTATTAGTTTCAATTTGATTTTTTTGCTCCTCGTGGTTACTTAATTGTCTCAATTAGAACCCTGGCACTAACTCAATGAGTATTTTCGGTTAAAAATCAGGGTATTTTAGTCTTTTTATTAATAGCGACTAACTGTGTCATTTTTTTTAAATTAACACAGGGACCATTTGTGTAAATTAAACAAAATATAAACCTAACTCAGTCTTCCTCCCCTAGCCACCACCAGTCATCAGCAACCACCAGTTGCCACCACCACCAGCCACCACCTGCAACCCTAGATCCTCATCTTCCACACGCCTCCCCTTACTCCCCTCCTCCTCCGCCTCCCCCTGTCATCTTCAACCCCACCTGCAAAACAAAAACCCTAAATCCTCCATCTCCGTCTTAATCAGACGCCGTATCGTAAACGCGTTGATCTCCAAACGCTTCTCGGTGTCACGATGACGAATCAGACCACGTATCTAGACAGATTCGTGTGATATTTCTCGTCAGGTTAGCCACTCGCTTGCTTTGCTGAACAAAGTGAACGGAATGTCTAAATCGAAGACGGAGGCGGAGGCGTTCCCGGCGTACAGTGAAATGTCCGGTGGATATCCGGGTGGTTGAGGAAGAAGGATAGGGCGTTGTTGCAGGTAGCGGCGAACGAGATGGTGTACAATTTGGTTGTAGCTAAAGAAGGCACCGGAAAGGGAAGTTGGCGGTGGCGGAGTGGGGAAGAGACGGGTGGTTAACTGGGTCCTTTTGCTCCACTCGTGTATGGTTTCAGTGGCCGTTTCGATTGTGTATAAAAGGCTAAAACTCTTAAGCTTGTGTGAGATTGTCTCTGCAAATGTTTATATTCTACTTTGAAACTTGTATGAGAACTAGGTGATTTATATCCAATTAAGTCAAACTGGTTCTTGGTGTTTAAAAATATTGTTGTAACTTGTTTAGAATCTTGTTCAAAGTTCTTGCAATGGATTTAGTTGTGAATCTGTTTAAAGATGAAGGGGAGGAAGTGGGGGTAGGGTTGGGGGTGGATAAATTATAAAAATAGTCCCTATTAAATTGAGTAAATTACACAATTAGCCCATATATGTGAAAAGACTAAAATGTCCTTAATTTTAACAGAAAAAACTAACGGAGTTAGTGTCAGGTTTCTGATTGAGACAATTAGGTAACCACAGGGAGCAAAAAAGTGAAATTGAAACTAATGGACCAAAACCGTTATTTTGTCCAAGCCACAGGGGCCAAAAACGAAGTTTACTCTTTATATAAATAGGATTTACAAATATGTTTCATCATGTCCATGAATGTTGTTGAAGCCTTAGTGAGTCCAAAAAGCATAACCGTGAACTCATAATGTCCATATCTCGTCCTAAATGTTGTCTTAGGAATATCTTCTTCTTGTACCTTTAATTTATGACAACCCGAATGAACGTCTATCTTCAAAAAGTAGCACGCTCCTTGAAGTTGATAAAAAAGATAGGCAGTTACTTGTGGCTAGACCAAATAAGTTTTATGCATGATGTCGTTAAAAAATTCCTTCACCCATTGTAAGAACGTGAGCGTTTACTATGCTCGGATTAGTAACAATCACTCTTGATTCATACGTGTAGAGACAGAAGCATGTGCAGAATCAGTTATACAACAAACAAAACATAAACATAAACATAGAAGATGAAACAATTTCTATAAGAGCGAATTGTTCTTTTTTATTGACCTTGTGTTCTCCTCAATATTGTTCTTCAATTCTTCATATTGATCAACTGAAATTCTTGGAGAATTACCACCTTCATCGTGTTCTTCATCCTCTTCTTTGGATGATGTGTCTTCTCGAGATCGTTTAGAGGATCCGAGAAGATTGGACATTCGTTTAAGGGTAGAGGAATAAATATGTAAGATCCTGGGGGTGACATGATTATTTAATGGAAGTTGAAGAAAGGTGAAGAGACGATCTTCGAAGAACACCGCTTTATTCATTTGATGATAAAATACCCCATGTTGAACACTTGCTCAGTTTGGAGAGCATAAATCATTTCGGCCATGCAAGCATGAATTTTGAGATGATTTCGTCCTTTCATGTATGCATTTCAAGAAATGATTTTGGCCCACACTTCACATTCTGGCAAAAGATGATATCCATACAGTTTGGTGGTTGAGGGATCTACGCTAGGATGACAAATTTTGGGAACAATGGGACTTACCGAATACCTAGTGGGTTTCAAGCTTGGAAATGCTATGAGCTTCGACATCTAATCTCATACCACCATGAGGAATACCTAACATTTCACTGAAATCACCAAGGGACCAACTTCAATTTTGATCTTACATGGATAAAGATACCATGTCATGGTTTTCATCGAATCTACATCCGACATTAAACTCACGAATATGATGAGGGTACATATGAGTTTCAAGATCTAGACAAAAATTCAATGAATTTGAGAGAATGTTTCGCTAACTTTATATTCCCCAAGAGCCGCTAAATCAACAGTCCTACCCTCAAGTATCTTCCTGTTTCCAATAAGTCTACGATTTGAACTAAGAATGCTTTGTGAGACTGGTTTAAGAACATATCGTGGTTAAGGATTAGATGATGATGCTTCACGGTTTGAAGATGATGTTCTTCTCCTTGTGTCTCTTCTTGTAGAATGTTTTTGTAACACCCTTATTTTTATAAAGAATAATAACCCCGTAGGCTAGAACAAGAAACTCCTCAGAGATGAGGGGTGAAAAAAATGAAAAAGCCAGGAAAAGGCCCAGTAGCGGACCGCTACAGGCATTGTAACGGTCCGCCAAGCATTGGAGGCGGGTAGCGGGCTGCTATCCCATAGCCTAACGGTCCGCTACTTAGCGGGCAAGGAATGAATGCGGAGACATGTCTGATGACTAATGGCGCGAATTTGACACGTGGAAGTTGGGTAACGGACCGTCACCCGGAGCGTAACGGTCCGCCAAGGGGTGAATTGGGTAGTGGACCACTACCCTGAAGCCTAAAGGTCCGCTACGTGTTCTCCAAGCATTTTATACGGAAATCAGAGGCGGTAGCGGACCGCCACCTACCGTCTTAGTGGTCCGCCACTGGTGCTTCTTTTGCCTGTAAATAGAAAGTCCGGATTCTCACTTTTTCACATCAAACACACAATCCACACCTTCAAATACACACACTTAAGGTAAGAGCACCACACCCAAGGCTCCAGTTCGCGTTTCCAAGTCTGGTTTTCCAATCTTTCGCATCACATAGCCATAGATAATAACGAGGTAAGGTTCCAACTAGCTCTTGTAAGTTCAGTTCATTCCATTAAACTAGGTATATATGTCTAAGTGATATTTTAATGGACTAGGGCTATAAACCGAGCACTAAGCCATTACAGTTTTGAACCTAGAAGTTAAACAAGGAAGAAGTAAAGTTAAAGGTGAGTTCTATAACGCCCCCTTTTACATGTTTTACCGTTTTGGACGGGCATACGAGATATATTAAAGATTACGGAAGTTTCATGAGGCTCTGGTTTCAAATGTTTTAAACATTCTGATCTAATGCAATTATCAGGAAAGATTTTATAAAGAAGTTATAATGCCCACTTTCAAACATTTTAATGTTTTAGGCTATTAGGACAAAGTTTTGGCATACATTGCCATGATAAAAGAAAGATTTGACCTTATGGTCTAACATAAAAGGTTTTGCCATTATGTGGCTAAATGAAAGGTTTTCCCTATACGGGATAGACAGAAAGACAGATAACATTGTATAGTGATATAGACTTAAGTGATGACGATCACTTAAGGACCAATGTTAATGAAGAATAACATGGCTGCGGTTATGAGATCTTCATAAACATTAAGATGTTAGGTCGGTGCAGATGAACCACCGAAGTCTCAAAAGTGTTCAAATGTTGATCATGGAGAGCATGATCAATAGGCATATAAACTGGGCTCACGAAAGGACAATTTTCGTGACTAGTGGTAGATATCAAGAATTGTTCTTTCATGGTAGTCACACAAAGAGAGACCCCCGATAGTGCCTTTGTGGGTTGCGACTTAGAAATATATATGTATATATAATATAAAAGTATGAAATACATAAAGAAAGGAATCTAGGTGTATTACCTAGATATGTGTAGTATGGTAATAACCATGCTAATACCAGAAAGAGTCTTGTAGAAATAAAAGCATAAGAATCTTGTGGACAGTGGTCTTATGAACCTTGCCATCACATAAGCACAAAGAAAGTGTCCTACATTAGGACATAAAGAAAGATAACGAAAAGCAAAGTTTTATGAAAATGATATTAAAGTATATTGAATTACAATTCGGTAAAAGTTAAAGATAGAACTCACCAGCGTAACCTGACATGTTTTAGCTTGTGTGTCGGGTTAAGTAAAGGAAGAACCGGGAAAGGATTCAATCAGGTGAAAGCTACTTGGGCGAGAGGCTGACATCTAACTTATAAATAGTTATAAATAGATACTGTACATTTCCTTTATCTATTTGTAATATTATGTTTCCGCTACTATAAAAGAAATCCTTTCCGTTATTAAACTATGATGCCAAAGAATAAATCCAACATACGAGGCAACCCGGGAGTCGGGGCGTCTCAAGTTGGTATCAGAGCCATAGTTTAAGAGATTCAGACATCCCTTAATGTTTGGACTTAAACCGAAAGGAAAATTCTTAGCAACGGATGTCAGCACAAGTAGTCTACATCTTAAATATAAACTAGGATTTTATTCCATCCGAGTTATTATGCGAAGGAAATGTTTAGAAATCGGAAGTAAAGCAAGTTATTAGTTACAACTGGCTATTGTCTTTTCAGATACTCTTTAAATAACCGGTATATGAGGACGAGGTAGAGGTCGTGCTAGAGGCCGAGGATGACTCCCTATCCATAGAAAAACCGAAGAACATTCTGACCATATCTCCCATGCTGAGTCAGAACATGAGGAGCTTGTGTCTCATGCAAATATTGAACCTGAACGATTTACCCTAGAACCAGCAGTGAGAACTGCTATAGCTGAGGTAGTAGGATTGGTACTACAAGCCACCCTACCTGATGCTTTGACAAGCTCTAAAAGATTTCAAAGAGGAGCTAAAGGAATTGCTGAAGGAAGGAAACCCTAGAGATAATCTGCATACGGGTAGAAAAAGGCATTATGATTCAAATAGTGAATCAGATGCCAGGACCAGATATGGGTGCAACTATAAGGCATTCAAAGACTACGATCTACCAAAATTGGATGGCACGAAAGATGCCATTGCTACCTATCATTGGATCACCCGAATGTCTGATGTGATTAATATGAGTGAATGTCAGGAAGATCAAGCAGTTAAGTTTATTGCCCATTCATTTACTAACGAAGCTCTGAGTTGGTGGGAAACCATTAAACAATCTAAATCAGCTGAAGCCATTAAGAACATGAAATTTGATGAGTTGAAAGCACTCATTATCAAGAAGTTATGTCCTCATAACGAAATTGATAAAGTTGAGTCTGAGTTCCTAACATTCAAAGCTGGCAATAGACCACATCGCTAGTATACATCCTGATTCAATGATCTAGTTCAGTTGGTACCTCACTTGGTCACCTTTGAAAAAAGAAGAATCAAATGCTACATTCAAGGACTTCCTCAGAAATTTTGAACACACGTTAAAGCAAATGCGCCAAAGACATTCGACGAGGTAGTCGAACTAAGTGGAGTAGTATATGATGACGTAGCAATTGAGGAACCGGTGAAGATGGAACGTTAGAAGAAATGGAACAGTTATGTCAAAAGGCCAGGTAATAATTTATCTGGACCTAACAACAACAAAGCAAGAATAAAATAGATAGATGCCTGCAAGAATGTGGGAAGAAACACTTTGGAAATTTGTAGAGACATGTTTTGTGACAATGAGCTTTGTAATAGAACAGGTCTTTGTATTGTCTTTATGTTTCTTATGTTTGATATTGTAATCTTTGGTTAAGTTTTGTAATAGGCGAACTTAGCAAGTTCGCCTAGGACATGTTCCGACGAACTTGTTAAGTTCGCCAATAGCAGTTTGAGTTCCTATAAATAGGTGTATACATGTTCTATTTTGTACGCGATTGAAATTGTGATCATTTCTGTAAACACTCAGTTTGGAGCAATAGAAGAGAAAGATTATTTACATCTTGTGTTCATTTCTATTGTTGTTGTCATCTATACACAAACACGCATACTTGGATTACGCACTCCGTGTGTGTGATACGTCACGTGTCGAGACAAATTCGTATTGACCCTAAAGGGACCTACATGTGGTATCTGAGCATATGCTCATGATCGAGATTGACTAGTGGCTATTTGTGTGAGATTTGACTTCAAAAGACTGAGTTTTTGCAAGGATTTCATATCAATGGAGTTTTGAGTTTTTGATTGGATATTTGGGCTGAATTCAACAAATTTGGAGTGTTTTTGGAGAAATCAATCCGTTCAAAGTGTTCTAATTCATCTTATATACATTCCTACGGTTCAATTTTATCAAATTCGATCAAATCAACAAGAAATGATGATTTTCGAAAGCTCTGGTTCGTGTATTGGTTGAAAGTTCACTTTCCTGAGATTTCTTCTAATACAGACGAAGTTAGTGTTTTCAGTTACTTGCGAACTTAAGCAGGCAAACTTGTTATCTTCGCTTTTTTCCTGGTTTAGGCGAACTTGCTAAGTTCGCTTAAACAGATTTCTCTTGGTGTTGGTTTGTAGCGAACTTGTTAAGTTCGCTTGGTTTGATACTTGTTCAAATTTTACTGTTTTATTGTTTTGTTATACTTGTTGTTATGGCTATATAATCTTGTTGTTGATGTGCTGGGGAAGATACAATCTCATGACTTGAACTTAAAGAAGAAAGAAACAAATATGGAGCATGTTCAAGATCCTTCCATGTACTTTGAAAAAGCTGCTGCTAAATCTGGATCTGGAGTTGCTTTATTTTCCGGGGATGGTCAAGATTGTAATGTGGAAAATTATTCTACGTGTTTGTATCAATCTGGATTTTCTACAACTACTTCAAATTCATCTGGATCACAATCAAATTGTTCTCATCATGTGAGTCAGAGGGAAGCTGAAGATTATATGGCTATGTTTTCTTCATTCATAGCTTCTTATGAAAATTTTATTAGTGAGAAAATTCATGATCCGGAAGCCATTGAGGAAGGTTATAAGCATATTGATCCTATTGATTTAGAAGAGATGATTATTCAGCAGAATATGGCTATGTTAATGAGGCAAGCAAAAGAGTTTCTGAAGAAGACCAGAAGGAAGTACATTAGATCTAACAGTAGAACAAAAATGGGATTTGACAAATCCAAAGTTCGTTGCTACAACTGTCAGGAGTACGGTCACTTTCTTAAAGAATGTAATAACCCAAAAGTAGATTTTGATTCTCAGAAGAAGAATAGTTATCAAGGAAGCAGACAACATCAACATCAACAAGGATCTAGAAATTCTGCAAATTTGTCAAGATCATCTGCCTTAGTTGCTCAAGGGGATGATAATTATGATTGGGGAATTCATTTGGAAGATCTAGTTGGAGCTGTGAGTCAGGCTTTATTCATATTGTTGATTCATCCAAGGATGATAATGCTAGTAGTTCTGGCGAAGAAGAAAGTTCAGTAAGTGAGACTGAGAGTTAGAATGATAAAGCTGAAGAAAGTGTTTCTGAATATAATGTTTCTGATGAAGTTCATCCTGGTGATAAAGATTCTACAACAAGTGCTTCTGAAGATGAGATTCTTCTGAAAAAAATAGTACCTGAGCTGAAAGAAGAAATTCCTACAGCAAAAGTCTTCATGGCTGATATGTCAGATCCAACAAAGGTAAAAGATGTTATGTGATATATTTTGTTCTAATTGTATTTCTGTGAAGGATAAAATGATGAGAGTTATGGATGATAATACAAACTTAATCTGTGATATGAAATCAATGGACACTGTAAATCAAACCTTGAAGGATAATGAGAAGTTATTCGTAGAAAGGATTGAGTCATAGAAGAGAGACATAAATTCTCTGACCTTGAAGATCAAAGAGAAGGCGTATCATCTCGATATGTTTTATCCAGAGATTGAGAAAAGGAATACTGATCTTACTGAGAAAAACAAAGAACTTGCTGCATCTGAAGCTGAGAAACTTAGGTTGAACAGAGTGTTAGAAGGTTTTGGAAATTATTCATTCTTGTTGAATTACTATAATGACAACATTGATCAAGATAAAAGAATTGGCGGTGTTGGTTGTGTTCCTCCACCATTCAACGGAAATTATACAAAAGCACCCGATGTTGTGAAGGATGAGGACTTAGATCTAACGACTGTTCTTAAAGTCAATCCTATCACAGAGGAGGATATGGTGTATGATTCAGACAGTGAAGATGAAGAGTTTGATGAGACCAAGACTGAAGGTGTTACTAAAGAGGTTAAAATTGAATAACCAAAGGTGATCAAGCAAGTAACAAGAGATAGATGTATACTGACTGAACCTGATGAGGTTGTGCAACCAAACCAGTGATTGAAAAGAAAGTTTTTGTAAGTGTTGGTGACATCAAAAAAGAGGTTTATAAAGTTGAGAACAAATCAACACTTGATTTTATTAAGCAAAAGGTGATTTCAGAAAAAAAAAAAAAAAAACCTAAGGTTGTTCAATCTCATATTCCAAAGGTTTATGTTGGTGAATCATCAAGGAAGGTTTATGTTCCATAGAAGCATGATGGTGTTGAGTATCAATCTTCTGAAGATTATACATCGGGAAGTTCTTCAAATTCACTAAGGATTCCTTATATAAGAGAATACAGAGAAAGGCGTGTGTGTTTTCACTGTAATGAGGTGGGGCATATTTGGGTGAACTGTCCTTACAAGAACAAGGACAAAACTCCTGTCATTTCAGAGAAACCAAAGCCTATTTTTAAAAAAGTTGTTAGTCAATCAAAGCCTCAAGTAGTAAAGATTCTGAAAAGACCTGGTATGGTACAACCTACATTTGATAATGTGGTGCATCCGTGAGGCAAAATGTGCCTAGACAAACATTTGCTAAACCATCTGGGGTTAAGCAAGATTTGAAACATCATGTGGATGTGAAAGTTGGTTTAACTAAGTACAACCTGGTATTAGAAAGCATGTGGGTTTTCCACAAACTATTGTGAATGCAAAAGTTGGATTCAAAGAGAATTCACAGTCAGAGGTTAAGCTTTCAAGACCTCAAAGACTGAGACGGAACAAACGGTTAAAGAAACTTTTAGAAATTGATCAAACCATTTCTTTTTCAAACAATCATGATTTTCAAAATCAACCTAATTTTCATAGGAAAAAGAATGTTCCTAAATCACAGTCGTCTGTTTCTGGATAACCGTCTCAATTACCAAGGGTGGATGATAATAGAGATTGTGAATTGCTTGAAGTAGTTTGTTTTGATTCTAATGGTAGACCCAAGACCACAGTGGCTTGGGTCTCTGTTTCTAACTGATTTTCTATGTTTATGTAGGGTCAACCAAGGATCACTTTAAACAATAATTGGTATGTTGACAGTGGTTGCTCCCGACATATGACTGGAAATATTCATTTGCTTGAAGATGTGAAAAAGATTGATGGTGGTTATGTCGCTTTTGCGGGTAGTAAAGGCAGATACATAACTGGTCAAGGAACGCTGAAGAATGACAAAGTGAAGTTTGAGATAGTCAATTATGTTGATCAACTCGAGCACAATTTACTCAGTGTATCTCAAGTGTGTGATAAAAAGTTTTCTTTCCATTCTAATGATTCTGAGCATTATATTCTGAAGCCGGGATTTATTATACCTGAGGAATGAATTCTGATGAGGGCTCCGAGGAGAAATGACACATATTTCCTAGACATGAGTGTGGCTACTACAACGAATTCAGTTCCTACTTGTTTACTCACCAAGGCGCCTGAATTTGACTCTATTCTTTGGCATCGGAAGCTTGCACACATCAATTTCAGAAAGATGAATTACTTGGTAAAGAATGATTTGGTTACTGGAATACCCAAAATGAAGTTTTATGTGCCTGATGATTGTATACCATGCAAGAAAGGCAAGCATCACAGAAATTCCAACAAATCTAAGAAACAAAATTCAATTTTACACCTTTGTTACCTTTAATAAATATTTTTTTGGTTTTCTCATGAACAATGAGTTTCCGTATAATGGATCATAAGAAAACTCATTGTTCATAAGAAAACCAAAAAAATATTTATTAAAGGTATAAAAAATAATAAAAAAATCTTAACTCAAAATATAAATCAAAAACTAAAAAACCGCTTCGGAGACCTTGTTCCCCACGCCGTCCTCTTTCAAAAAAAAAATTAAGCGTTTTGCTACATATGTGTAGCATAGTTAGCTTTTGGGGGTGATTTTTTGGGTTTAGTTTAGTTTTTTGGTTAGGTTTTTGGAGGGGTGAGGGTTTAGGTTTTTGGGGGGTGGGTGGGGGGTTTAGGTTTTTGGTGGGTGGGTGGGGTGGGTTTAGGTTTTTAGGTGGGGTGGGGGTGGGGTGGGGGTGGGGTGGGGTGGGGGGGGGGTTTAGGTTTTTGGGTGGGGGTGGGGTGGGGTGGGGGGGGGGTTTAGGTTTTTGGGTGGGGGTGGGGTGGGGGGTTTAGGTTTTTGGGTGGGGGTTAGGCTTTTGGTTGTACTACACATATGTAACACCTTTAATGAGGAGTTTTTTGGTTTTCTCATGAAAATAAGTTTTTTAGAGAACTCACCCCTATATATATATATATATATATATATAATTCAGATTACAACTTAATAACTACTCTCCAAAATCTCATGCATGCAAACTAGTAAAATTTCTAGTAGATAAAGAGAAAAGAAGACATAAAGTAATTAAACAAATTAATTACTAGTTCTAATAATATTGAAATATTTGTTAAGACAGAATGAAGGAGGATATATTGTATTTTCATATAAGAAATAACTTTTAGGATAATTTATATATTAATTACTTCTGAATTTAATTAGTGAAGAAGAGGTGATCAAAACATCTTAGATTGTTATATATGTTATTCAACCTTTAGTATGACTAAAAGTTGTCTGAGTTAACAAACAATGAGTTTGAGATGAGACATATTGGTGTACACCAAGTGCTGAAGGTATATCTACAAACACTCAAAACTGAGTTTGAGATGTTGTAAATGAAGGAGGATGATACAATTTATTCTTTCATTTCAAAGCTAACTAGCATTGTAACTAGGGTAACTAGTTGTGGATCATCGTTTGATCAACCTACTCTAGTACGGAGACTTCTAAACTTTGTACCAGAAAGATTTATCCAAGTAGTTGCATCAAATGAACAAATCACAGACCTAGATACATTGACACTAGATAAGATTATTGGAAGACTCAAGACGTTTGAATAATCAAATCCATAGAGGAAGTTAATATGGCAATCAAGATAAGCTCATGCTTACATGTTATGACAAGAACAATGGTCGTGGAAAACGATTTGGAAAACATGGAAAAGAGGTTTCAAGTCATCACAAAGGAGCTCGCGTGATGAAAACACCAAACAATCAGAAAAGGAAGAAAGTTCCTCACAGAAGTCCCACTATAACTAAGGAAAAGGGGCTGGAAGGAACCTTAACATAGTGAAGTGTTTTAAATGTAATAAGTTAGGACATTATGTTAGTAAGTGCTCTCAGAATGAATATGCATAAGAATAATCCAATCTAGTGCAAGAAGATGAAGATCCAACTCTTCTGATGGCTGTTACTTAAAGAAAGGAAGATTATAAAGAAATTTTCTTAAATGAGAAGTAAATTAAGCCTTTTCTATATGCAACCATTGATGAAAGCTTATGGTACTTTCGTAATGGTTCATGTAACCATATGGCTGGTACACGAACTCATTTCAAGGATATAGATGAAAAGTTGACAGGACACGTTCGTTTCGGAGATAAGTCATGTGTAGAAATCAAAGACAAAGGCTCCAACTACTAGAATGTAAAAGCAAGGAACAAAGAATCATATCTCAGATTTACTACATTCCAAGTCTAAAGAGTAATATACTAACCCTAGGACAACTGACAGAAAATGGATGTAAAGTTGTAAATGGACGTAATCTACTACTTTTGTATGATCAAAATCAAAAGCTACTTATGAAAGTCACACATTCAAAGAATAGATTTTATAACATCAATTTGAAGATTGGTGTGCCCACTTGTCTATTAGCTAATCTGGAAGACCAAGCATGTTATGGCATGCTCGGTTAGGTCATTTAAATTTTGATTCAAACAAAATTATGACTCAGAAGAACTTGGTTCAAGGGATTCCCCGTATAAACCATGCAAGCCAAGTATGTCATGCATGTTTATTAGGGAAACACAGTAGAACACCATTTCCTAATCAAGCTAAATTCAAGTCATCAAATCTTTTAGATTTAGTTTATGGAGACCTATCTGGTCCCATATCCCCACCAACACACTCTGGAAAGAAGTATATATTTTTACTTGTAAATGACCACACACGCTACATGTGGGTATACTTCTTAACATCTAAAGACGAAACATTTTAATTCTTTAAGGAATTCAAGAACAGGTTGGAGAATGAAGTAGGAACCAAGATAAAAATGCTAAGAACAGATAGAGGTGGAGAATTCACATCAAATGAATTCTCATTATTCGACAAAGAGAATGGGATAGCAAGACAACTAACATCACCATATTCACCACAACATATATAACAGAGTGGTTGAAAGAAGAAATAGGACAATGCTATGTACTACGCGAAGCATGTTGAAGGCAATGAAGATGCCTCAAAACTTATGGGGTGAAGGTGTAAGACATGCAATCTATGTGTTAAATAGAGTACCAACCAAAGCTCTAACAGATAGTATACCTTATGAAGTCTTAAAAGGTAGATAACCAGATCTGGGGCATCTAAGAGTCTTTGGTTGTGCGGCTTATTCCAAGCTACCATATCAACATCTAAAGAAGTTAGATGATAGAAGTAATAAATTGGTATATCTAGGAATTAAAGAAGGATCAAAGGCTTATAGCTTATTTGATCATATAGCTACACGAATCTGCATCAGTAGAGATGTAAAATTTCTTTAAAAGGATTCAAGGAGTTGGGAAGAATACATGGATGGTGTTGAGAGTAAGGAACTGAAAAACTTAACAACCGTTAGTGGAAAGAACAAAATTCGTAAGCACATTTTGAAATAAAAGACAATAAGTGAAAGTCAAAAACTTAAATGACCCATTCCATAATTTAGACAAAAATAAAGGACAAAAATTGTAATTTAGTCAAAAAAATAAATCTATATCTATACTTCTATACTACTTAATAAACAAGTAAATGGTGGGACACATGTCATCTTTTTAGGGCTTTAGAGAATTGGTTTTCCCGCCTCTCTCTTCTATTGATAATCAACTTTATTATTTTAGACAACTAAATTAATAATTCATTTTAATTTTTATATTTTTATCTACATATTTTTCAATTCAATGTTTTGTTTATAGTAATTAAATTGTTTAATCATATTCTTATTAATTCTACAAACTAAAAATAATTTTATAACAAGGAAGGATTCAATTAAAAAAGTCTTCAATCATATATTTACATATTCAAATATCTAATATTTGTTATAATTTTATTGAATCTCATATTATATTTTATCATATCATTATAGTTGAAATTATTTAAGTAGATTATTTTCTTTTATTCCCATTTTAATTGATTAATTAAATTAAGTTTTAGAAAAAAAGTGTTATAAAGTATAATTATTTTTTTGTCCTAATTCTATTAAAGATGAGATATATTTTATCCAACAACTGTTTTTCGTGATTTAAGATTTAAAATTTGAAATCATAACAAATATGGAAACATATAAATTTTAATTAATCAATTAAGTGGTTTTATAAATTTTTATTATTTATATTTTAAAAAGCTTCTGCTCTTTTTTTCCAAATTAGTCTTCCTTCCATAACAACCTCCCCAAGATTTTTTTCGGTGGTTTAGGAATCGATTCCGTTAGAAGTTGTGACTCAGACAAGTTGTTATCAACACACAAACTCTCTATTGAATCGACGAATCTCTATTCTCATTACAACATACCATACTCTTCGTTTACATTTTGTTAGTCATGACCCTATCATCACTTCAAGTAAATGAAACTCAATTAGATCTTAAATTGTCTTTCACCGTATAGGATAATTAGATGGTCATTTTTTACCAATCATGTGAAAATATGTCAATTTTAGTTATGTTTTATTACTAACAGGTCAAAAAGGTAATACATAAAATTATCCTCCTAATTATAGGGCCACTTTTGACCTATTATGTGAAAATGTGTTAATTTATGTTATGTTCTTATAGTAACGGATCAAAAGGGTAAAATCGAAAATCCTCCTTCTCTATATATGAAAACTAGAGGGTCATTTTTGACCCATTATGTGAAAATGTGTCAATTTGGGTTATGTTTCATTACTAACAAGTCAAAATAATAAAACTAGAAAATTTATCAAATGAATAAAAAAATTGTTTCTCCCGACGGCAATTGAATCAAAAGTTGCTTACTTGAGAGTCATTTATTACCAAGAAGAAAATGAAAAGCTTGAGAGTACACTGATGATTATGTAACAAGATTAACGTAACATATGAAATTGTACGGGGCTCTAATTCAGGTTTTGTCTATAACAGTTGATCATTTTTATTATAAATAGAAATTTATTTATACTCACTGCTTAAAATAATAAAATCTATTTTTAGACTTAAATTAATAGTATCTGAAATATGCATGGAATTGAAGATGGTTGGATATAACTTCCTACGTTTTTAAATACTCTGTCGACGAATATATACACCTTAGTGGCACTTGAGTCGTTTCTTTTATCATGACTTATTTTAGATATTTGCATATGCTTATATATGTTTTGTAGATGTGGCAAATTCGATCCATTTTCTTATGAACGGGTCGATTTAAATTATGTTTTATCTTTAGTATGTCAAACGGTTAAAAATTAAATAAAAGAAGTATAAAATATGAAAGCAAACCGGTTTAAAGTCGCCATAAGTTTAAAATTCATGCAAAAACTTATTTACAGTTGGTTGTATTATAACTAGAATAACATAACTTTTTAGTAATATTTAACACATTTAGTTATACCTAATAAATAAGTAACTGACCACACTTGTCACAATTCTATGAGCGGAAGATTATTTTTTTTCACTTATTTTTTTCTCAATTGTTTAATATTTTTTTATTAATATTTACTTTATTAATATTTCATTTATTTATTATTTCTTTTCTCAACTATTTTTTTTCGTTCATTACTAACTATTTAATATTTCATTTATTCAACCATGTAATACACGGATAACATTTTTTCTGCACCTTTATTCAATAAATTTGACACCTTTAGACAAACGAATTCTATTCAAGTTTCAAAGAAAGACAGTTTGCACTTTCTGTTTATTTTGATATGACAATAAATAAAAGTCACGGACAGTCACTAACAAGGGTTGTTTTGTTCTTGAGGCAACCGGTTTTCACACATGGGCAACTGTAAGTGACACTTTTCAGAGTTAAAAGTATATACGAGTTAAAACTTTTAATCTTAGATAGTGATGGAAAAATTCCGAATAGAACATCCAACGTTGTATACAAATAAATATTTACAGAATTATGAATTTTAATCAACATATTTTTTCATTTCACGTTCTATCGTTTATTTAGCCTCCGTGTAATACACGGGTTCTAACACTAGTTAAAATATACAATTAGAAAATGTTTAGGCGGGAAAACAAAGATTTAGAGACTTTAGAATGATAACACGTGTCAACTTAAAACCTTTATTTATTATAATTAATAAAATATGTCTCTAAATATATAAAGATTAAATTAATGTTAACCAAAATTGACTTTAACTTCTTTTTACTTTTACTCTCCGAGGAATTTTTTAATTTTATTTTAATTACATTTTTCTCTGAAAAAAATAGCTCATTTCTTTTTCTAGCTTTACCGTTCTAGTTATTTCTTTGACGACGGAATTAAGGGAATATTTTTCTTGTTCTTCATATTATTTTTATATTACTTTTTTTTCGACAGAATGAGAGATAAATTTAAAAAAAAAATTGTACAAACTGGAAACAATTTTTCTAATATTTTTATATTTTTCAGTTATTCTTTTTTTTAGGAATTAGCAATGGCTTTTTAATTTACTTTTTAGTTATTTTAAAAAAAAAATCAAATAATTTTTGCCAACGATAAAAATACCCAATTGATGTACCGAATTGTTATCCCCTCGCTTTTTCAATAAACATGATTAATTTAACTTGAAAAGTATTCCCCTCCACGTAGGTGAAGGTTCAAATAAAAATTGATATTTCGCTAATAAGCCTAAAAAATGACAAAAACTTTAAGAAACGATATCAAACGAACTCCGATTGAGCTCATTCCAGCGGCGTTGGAACTGTCTCGTCGAACTCTACCATCTTAGCTTTTAGGGTTTAGCTTTTAAGGTTTAGATTTTGGCGTTGAATTTTATGGTTTTAACCTTAGGGTTTAGGTGTTTTTTTAGGGTGGTTGTGGGAGGTTTAGGTTTTTGGGGGTGGGTGGTGGTGGGTTTATGTTTTTGGGAGGGTGAGGTGGGGGGTTTAGGTTTTTAGGGGGTGGTTTTAGGCTTTTCGGGGTGGGGTTGGAGGGGGGTTTAGGATTTTTGGGGTGCGGGTGGAGGGGGGTTTAGGTTTTTCGAGGCGGGTTAGGGTTCGATGAGACGGTTCCAAAATTATGGTTCTTAATTGAACATGTCCCGATATATATATATATATATATATATATATATATATATATATATATATATATATATATATATATATATATATATAGGGGAGGGTTCCTGAGAAAACCACAAGTTAGGCGAAAACCGAGAAAACCATTAAAAAAACCAATTTTACCCAATCATATAATAATATTTTTTTTTGTTTTTATTTTATTTTTATTTATTTATAAGAGTATCAATGTAATATTAAACATTTTTACCAAAAAACATTTTTACACATAGTGTTACGTATACGTAAACATAAAACAAAAAAATTGTGTTTACGTATACGTAAATCAAAAAAATTATTTTTGGATACGTATACGTAAATAAAAAAAATTGCCTAAAATGATGTGGTTTTCTCAGTTTTCTTCTAACTTTGTGGTTTTCTCTTGATCCCTCCCCTATATATATAGGGAATGGATCATTTGAGAACTCTTAAATATTTTGAGAACTCGTCAAAAACCAATCAAACCCAATTTTTTTTACTATCTTTAGGGTTAGAATACAACATAAAAAAATAAATTTATATATGTAAATTTACATGTATGAATATATTAAATATATATATACACATGTATAAGTTTACTATTTACACATGTGTAATTGTTTACCATTTACACATGCATATAAACTTTTTTAAAAATAATTTAGAGAGAAGAGATGAGTAAATTCGAGAGATAAATGATTTTTTATGTTGTATTTTAATAATAAAGGTAGTGAAAATAAAAAAATGGGTTTAATTGGTTTTTTGACGAGTTCTCAAGTATTTATGAGTTCTCATTTGAACATAACCCTATATATATATATATATATATATATATATATATATATATGAGAGGGATCAAGAGAAAATCACAAAGTTAGGCGAAAACCGAGAAAACTACTAAAAGCCAACCAAATAATTTATACATTTTTTATTTTTTTAATTTATTTCTATGTGTATTAATATAATATTACACAATGTATCAAAAAATAATTTTACGTATACGCAACCGTAATTTTTTTGTTTTATGTTTACGTATATGTAACACTATACGTAAGTCAATACTTAAAAGATTTTTTTTGTAAAAATGTGTAATATTATATTGATACTCTTATAAATAAATAAAAATCAAATCAAATAAAAAATAAATATTATTATATGATTGGTTAAAATTGGTTTTTTAGTGGTTTTCTCGGTTTCGCCTAACTATGTGATTTTCTCTTGAACCCTCCCATATATATATATATATACATGTATATATATATATATATATATATGGGAAGTATAGAATAAAACCCCCTTGAGTTGGAAAAACCCACGAAACACTTTGAAAAAAATTCAAAATTTTTTTTATAAAATTTGGGATTGATTATTTACCCAAAAAAAAAGTAGGGTCGCAAAAAAAAATGCTGAATAAAAATAAAAATTAAAAACATGTAAAAAATAACAAAAATCAGCGATTTTTTTCCTTACGTATGCAATACGTCAGCATTTACATATATAAAAGCGTCAGATTTAAAAAATATATATTTTAAAAAAAACCACTTGGCGTTTTTTTTTATTTTTTTCACCAAAAGTGATCAAACTGAATGTACAATCCATCCCAAAAATAAAAGTTTTTTTTTACATATGTAAAACAGGGTTTAGTGTGTTTTTCCAACTTAATGAGGTTTTTCCAACTTAATGGGGTTTTTATTATAACAACCCCCTATATATATATATTTAAATATCAAACTTTATTAATACAAACCGATATTACAAGGTAAAAGTCGAAGACATTATCATCTAGTAAATATAGTCTGATTATTAGAAATACTAAAGTCAAGTGGACTCTGTCTAGAAGAGAAGAATGCATAACTCAAAACTAATTAGAGTTTGATTGTATAACCGGGTCTACTAATCATTAGTATTCAAACAACTATAAAATATGTTTTTTTAACTTAAATCTAATCTACTCCTGTCCACATTATTGTCCACCACAGGACTCGAATCCTCGGCGTTAAGGAAGGGTCACCATTTTACACTCTAATATACCGTTAGACCAAAGGCGCTTCATAATTTATACCATAAAATATATTTATTTCATGTTTTTATTTACATCTATACTCTGTAATAAATAAAGATTTTGATGTGACACTTTTTACTCTCATGTGCATCCTTAGCCTTTTTTCCCGCCTCTCTATCTTATTAATTATACAATTGTTTTTAATTATTTTTATAATTTTTTGTTTCTCTCCTCTTTCTCTTATTAAATAATAATGTTTTATATAATTTTTTTTATAAATCATTTTTTATTTAAAAAAATAGGTTTGTTCATAAAACATTTTTATAAATTGAACATTTATTTCGTTCTTTTTATAAAAAAAATTTAAAAAATAACTATATAACGTTTCTACAATTTGTATTAAAGAACCATGTAATGTGTCATAAGGTTAAGATCAAATGAAAACTTATAAATACTTGAGAACTCGCGAGAACTCGTCAAAAAATCAATTAAAACCATTTTTTTTGTTTTCACTATCTTTATTATTAAAATATAACATAAAAAATGATTTATCTCTTCAATTAATTCATCCATTCTTTCTAAATTATCCTTAAAAAAATCTATATACATGGGTAAATGGTAAACACTTACGCATATGTAAGTAGTAAACTTACACAAGCGTATATTTTTTAATATATGAAGACATGTAAATTTACATATATAAATTCATTTTTTTATGTTGTATTATAACAATAAAAATAGTAAAAACAAAAAAATGATTTAGATTTGATTTTTGACGAGTTATCGCGAGTTCTCAAAATATTTAGGAGTTCTCAAATGATCCATTCACATATGTCATAAATATATAGTATGTAAATATTTACTACTAATTATATAATATTATATTTATTCAACCCGTATATAACACCGGGTTTCTAACCTAGTATACTATATAACCACGTTCCTTAGTTAAAACCGAGTATTATACGTAAGTATGATTTTAATTAAGTAGTAGATCTCGGCTAATTCGTAATAACCGGACACTATATAAATAATTCTTTCAAATATAACTAACAAACTTGGTTCTATTTATTTATTTATTTATTTATTTATTTATTTATCATGATAACTAAATATATTTAAAAATATTATTATTTCTTTTCTTCTTCAATATGGTAGCACATGCTCAAAGAGTATTTAAAAAAATACGTAAAACTTTAATCCACATATTTTGCATTAAATATAAAATGTATTTTCAAAATGAAAAATTCTATAATATAATATTTAAGTATAATGAAAATTTTCATCCTTTGATAAATGAATGGAACTAGAAATGTTGCATCGCGCTCTGTGACGGTAGGTGGACTTTAAACGATTTAGGCAGTGACATTAACGTGGCTAAGCAAAAAAAGAAACGTGGTTAAATAAATTTTGCCCCACATTCCGCAACGAGAGGCGAACCTTAAACGGTTGAGGCGGTGACATGGCTAAGCACAAAAAGAAACGTGGTTAAATACACAAAAGAAACATAAGAAGTTACGACGACTCAGTTGTGGAGATCGAAACATAGATAAAAGGCAGTTATATAATGGTACCGATGTTTTTTAGTCAGTGTCTGTCTCATTCTTCATAGTACCGGCACGTCACGGTTAGTCTATATAACACACGATACGTAAAACATACTCCATTTTGAATACGACTTCGTTTTTAACAAAATTTATACCGGGACGTCAAGAAAAAAAATTAAACAAACAAACGAAAATTATTAAGGAAAAATCAGGTTATATATAATACAGGAGGTAAATTTAAAACTTTAAAAACTTGAGGGGTATTAAAGTGACATTTTATAAAGTTGAGTGGCCATTTTTACCATATAACAGAAGTTGGAGGGGTGAAGATGTCGGTGGCAAGTGCCACCGACACTTGTTTTTAAGTTTTAGTATAACTAGTGGGCGAAGCCCGCACTCTGTGGCGAGGGTGATAAACTTTATAAGGCTCGATTTCAATAACTTGTACATTAGTATTCACCTCGTAAAAAAATTTTACGTCGAAAAGCTGTTAAAAATAATAACGTCGCAACCACAAAATTGGAATTTTATAAAACTTCATATTTTAAAGTTGTAAGAGGAAAAAAGATCATAAAAAATGAAATTCTTAAGCAGTTGTGATGACTTGTACGTTTGTGCTTTATTAACTTGTACATTATCATGAAAACTCGGTTTTGAATGGAATTTAAATCGAAACGTAGATAAAAACAAGCTCGTTGCATGGTACATTTAGGATTTTATAAAATATCATATTTTAAAAATTATAATAGAAAAAAAAAGTTGTGAGTGCGTCACGTATGTGGTTAAGATAAACAAACAAAAACAAATGAAAAAGTATAGGGTTGAAGGGCAAGTCTACTTAAATATGAGGGGGGCATATTGACTTGAATTGAATATAGTCAAAATTCACGTTCATATCATCTGTATAAGTGATTCAAGCAATTATAACCTGTGATATGACAGTGTGAAGAGTGAATCAACGACATGCACAAATAATATAGGCATAATGTGGATCAAAATTGGTGCCAAAAATATTGAAGAAAATGATGAAATAATGAAAACCTACTAAAATTCATGAAACTATTTAAAACCTATAGCAAAAATCGGGTTAAATAAAAATATATAACATATTAGTTTTTTATATAATTTCTTTAATTAATAAGTTTAGTATTGTAAAGATTGCAGCACTCTAAGACCCTCTTTCCACCCTACTCGCTACGCGATGGGAAATTGGTCGTTATCGGTTCAGTATGTTTGCGGTGGTTTGTTTTTGAAATTTGTAACATATATAAAAAAAATGCGTGGCGGCGATATATTAAGAAATAACGAAAAAGTTACGCTGTTGTAAAGACGTACGCTAAGAAATACATAAGCGAACCTAAAAAAATCGTTGATTAAAGATAAAACGGTGTAAAACCGTCGTGTACAAAGCTTGAGCACTTATTTGTTTAAATACTTAAATTAAATAGGTTTACTTAAAAAATAAAAAAAATTATATATAAAAAACATCAAACATTGTGAATAAATAAAAATAGGAACTTGAATTTGGAGCCAATGACTTTTTTGAGAAAGGTAACATTTAATTAAATACTTAAATCCTTAACAAATAAATTATAAATCGTAAATTGTAAGACCTAAAGTGAAGGAAATGCAAATGGGGTTATACAATTAAAATGAAACTTGATTTAATCACAATTAAAAAACAATCCCCCTTTTCCCTCTCCCCTCTCATCATCCACTTCCCCTCAATCTCCTAAACCGTCGCCACCCTCCCCCTTCTGCCCAACAAATGAAACCGATCCCAATCGCCGGAACCCAAAACTGGCCCAACCAAACTCTACCGTTGCACCATAGCACCTGATTTCCCACCCCATGTCATCCCTCCTGGAGCCATTGCTCGAGTGCCATGACTTGGTACACTCACCCTTGAACCTCCCCGTCGAAACCAAACTCGACCCGACATAGGAATGGGGATAAAAAAACAAATAGAAAAAAACTTCGAAATTCAAATAACTGACAGGGGGAGTGGGTTTCGAAGCCGGTTACTGTTGGAAATCGGGCTCAAGAATACGAACATGGAATTTTATTAAACAAAAAATAACCACACTTTATAATTAATCTCTAAACCATCTATTTATAATAAAATAAACCTTGTTAACCAAGTAATCTAATCCAACTCAAATACTTAAAGATAATACCAAACAATAAACAAATAATAAAATAAATAAGTATTAGACTTCTATTAGGATTAAAAACTTGCAACTTCCTCCTTGCACTCCGTACACTATTAGACTTGACAAGATTAGTTCAATAATCATCCCCTAATCTTGTCATGCATTTCTCTTGAACTCGTTCACCATCTTGACCCTTCCTGCACTAGCGACCCTTTCCTAGGGCTCGTCCTAGATCATCCCGACATGAACTTGCACGACCACAATGTTCACACGCATATTTTTTTCTCCTTTGCATAAACAATTGTTATCTTCTCTTCTTCATGACTTCAATCCCACTTGACTATTATCGATCTCTCTCTTCCTGGGTCACCAGAACAACCCCGTTCTTGACCACCGATCAAAAAAGAAAAAACAAGTCCGCTACCCTGCTGCTTTTACCGTTTTTCTTCTTTACCTACTAGGCAAAACTAGATTCAAAGTCCCATGCTTTGACGAATCTTTTCCCGTCCGTCTTCCCGCAAATCCGATCGGATATCTTCTACCAAAAAGAACAACCTACACCGGTTACTCTGTTCTTATCCTTGGCGGGATAGATCGGGTCAATTAATCAAGTATTGAAACTAGATCAAATCACCATCAACGAACACCGAAATCGCCCCTTCTCGGTCTTTTCTTCCCAGACTCGCGGTTACAGGGGCTGCTCACCTTTCCCTTCCTAAAAAACGACTCTCAAACGGCCTTCTCTTTCATCAAGCTCTGATACCAATTGTTGAAAATCAGGTCCAAGAATACGAACAAAGAATTTTATTAAACAAAAAAAAACCAAACTTTACAACTAATCCCTAACCCATCTATTTATACTAAAATAAATTTTGTTAAACAAGTAATCTAATCCTACTCAAATACTTAAAAATAATATCAAACAATAAACAAATAATAAAATAAACAAGTATTAGACTCCTAATATGATTAAAAAATTACAACTTTTTCCTTGCACTACTTGACAAGATTAGCCCAATAGTTACATGCTTTAGAGGGCGGATCCGTAACCGTTTTTAAGAGAGAGAAAGATGATAAAAGAAGACAAAATAAGCCCCTGCATTATGTGGTTGTACTTTAAGCTTCAGTGATTTGATGTTTGCTAATTGTAAGGTAGAGTATAACATACGTCTGCATGTTATTAAATAAATTAATGGTCTGCTCGGTGAAGAGGAATTAATGGGAATTTAATAGAATTGAAATTAAAATTCTATTTTATTTATTTGATTGGTTAAAAATTTGAATTGGAATTGATATTAATTTGAATAAAATTCTTTAATTGATAAAGTTTAGAAACTCTTAACATTCTAAAAGAAATCTAAGGAATGTTTATAATTAAATAATAACTTTAGTCGTTTTTTATTTATTTAAAAACATTTTTTTAAAGATATTTGAGTTTGTATCTTTGTTTTAAATTTTGTTAATTTTAAGCGGTCATTTTATCATTTTCAGTATTTTTAAATTTCAATTTCAATTTCATTAACAAATGTATTAACCAAACTCATTATGGATTTTCAAGAGAATTCTTTAAATCCAATTCCAAATCAAGGCATTCCGCGAACCAAACTTATCTTAACTTCTACAAAATAGATATGTCTCGCAACATACGATCGTCCCAAATTTATTCGCTAATATGTTCTGTCACAAAGTAGTCGCAATAGGTTCGAGTTGCAAATATGTCGGCAATCTGTAGCAAAAAAGCTATCGGAAATCTAAGTTAATCCTTGGTAAATTTAGCGAGCGCAAGAATTACAATCTGTTTGAATATTACGTGTTGTTAATGTTTTTAATAAGTAACACTTTTCTTTTTTCTAAAATGAACGCACATATCGATTTTTTTAGGCGGTTAACTTTTATTTTTTGGAGCGGTTTTAACAAAAAAAAAACACAAAACAACTTCAAAAAAAACAAAAACCTCCTTAAAAGATATTGTTTTTGAAGCGGTTTAAAATTTAAAGAGAGGTTTATGAAGTTTTAGCGACACAGTTTTAAAAATGGTTTAAATTAAATTCAAATCAAATCAAATCAAATCAGCCAACGTTCATTTCTTGATCTATACTTCTTCAACGTCACCTCCACCACCTCCATCAATCTTCAACCACAAAGATTAATTTTTAATTATTTGCATTTATTATTAATCGATTCTT
This sequence comes from Smallanthus sonchifolius, assembly GCA_023525975.1. NCBI lineage: Eukaryota > Viridiplantae > Streptophyta > Magnoliopsida > Asterales > Asteraceae > Smallanthus > Smallanthus sonchifolius. Next base: position 110,710,190 of record CM042021.1, read on the forward strand.
TTATGTATTAATTGCTCAGCTAAAAATAGAATTTTTATTATCTTTTTTAATTAAGTTTTAATATATATTTTTATATATGTAATATATATGTATATAATATTTGTACATAAAAATATTTATATATTTAGAAAAAGCATCATGTGTGAACACTTTTTACTGAGTAAAACAAAAAACCAATTTTAAATCATTCATTTAATTTTATAATATTATAATTAGTGATTCAAATTAAATATGATTTTTTTTGTAAATGAGTGGCTAAGAATAGTTCAACGATATAATGGTTTTTTCTCTTTTCTCATAACCACATATTAAATTATTATTAATATATATAAACTTAACTCATTATTTATGTAAAACTATAAAATTATTATATATTAAAATTTTATTTATTATAGAGTTAAAACTATTTAAAATTTTATTTATTATAAATTTAAAACATTATTTTATATTTAAAATATTGAGAAATATTAAATGTTATTTAAAATTTCATATACTAAATGTACAAGTAATCGATCACGGTTCTGTGCCGGTACCGTAACGAAACGAACCTATATCGGCGTCGTCATTATATGAACCAGTAACTGTATTTTTTTTTGTTTTCAAGAGATGTAAAACACCTGCCGATATCCATTTAAGCATGTAACGACTTTATTTTTTAGCTTTTCTCTTTCGTTTGCTATGCTAGTGCCGGTTCCGTAACGAAACGAACCGATACCAACCAAATTCTCGCCGCGTAACGTGGAGGAATCCGACTAGTTAATTATTAAATCCATCGCTATATATAAAATTAAATATATAAATATGTGGCTAAATATAAAATTAAACAATAAGTTTATAATATCCATCGTTAACTATTTTATTAAGAAAATATAATAATTAAGCGTATTGCTACTTTAATTGAGATATTTAAAATGAAAAAAGGTTATATTTTTCTCTAAATATTTAATTAAAAACTTAAAAGATAAATTAGTACATATGTCATTAGTTTTTTTAATTATTAAACCTATTGCTACTTTAATTGACATATTTAAAAACAAAAAAATAGTTATATTTGTCGCTAAATATTTAACTAAAAAATTAAAAGATAAATCAGTACATATGTCGCTAGTTTTTTTTAATAAAAAATAAATTATTTTCATTTCAAAACCCTAATCTTTTAATGTATAGTTTCTTATTACAAGCGAAATCGTTGTTTAAAAATAACAAATAAAATGTGTTATTTGTATATGTTGCATACAACACCACTTAATTATTTATATTTGAGCCAAAAGATTTCTTTGTCATTTAACCCTTAATTCACATGCATTTGAATCTTATAAACACTTATATGCAAAGTTTATATGAAAACTTTTATCTTTGATGCATATGCACACGTAAAGTGTATTAATTTTGTAATTTTTTTAGAAAAACTGATGATATTAAATATGGTTACTGATTTTGTAATCTGTTACTAGCTATTGCATATATGTAAGAGTATGTGGTATGCTCTCACTTGGGAGAGCCAAGTGAGAGTACCTTTTATGCCACGTGGGCGTCACATCAACATGATATGTTCCTCACTTGTATCTCACTTGGCAATGGAAATACCCAAGTGAGAGAAATAACACATATTTGACCATAGGGGACCACACAACACCTATACCCACAATAGGGGATTCACCCAACACCCACAATTCTTCTCCTCACTCGCGTGAAGCCACTCACGGCAACACCCTCACGCCCCCTTCACGCATGAGGGGGGTGGTGTGCTATTCACCTTCACACCGTGAAGGCCCTCACGTATACCCTCGCGTGAGGGTATACCTCTTACCCTAATAATGTACTACATATATGTAAAAAGATATTACATATATGTCATAAGATTTTACTTATATGTAATACGATATTACATATATGTAATATAAACAATTATATATATGTTCATATTACATATGTATATGATTGTATGTTACATATATGTAATTGTTTTCATTTATTTTAAATGTTAATCTTTTACATTTATTTTATAATAAAACAAATTGTTGTTGAATGCACATTGCTATTATCTAAATACAGGATTTAACAGACTAAAATTTTTTTTATAGCAAGACTATACTTAATTTCATTTTGTCTGTACCAAGATATTGTCCGATTTGCTCCTGATGGGTTGCTCATTTAGGAACTCACGGTTTTGTTTTCACCCGACGAGTTGCTCGCTCAGGCAAAACGCGTCTTGATAGAGAAGGTATCCACCCCCTTATAAGGAAGGCTTTGTTCTCCCACTCAACCGATGTGGGATGTTACAATACGCCCCAAATCGGGTACATCTCATAGTTTGCACAAAACATAACAAGCATAGTTTTTAAACCATAAATCAGAATCTATTACATCGAAAGTCTTTAAATTAAAACATTCAACAAATGATAGTGTAAATCATTGTCTAAAACATAAATTATCAGGAATGGAAATGTCAGTCTTCAGCATAGCACCTGATGTCCATGCTATCCAACCATCACGGCTCTTTCACTTTTCTTTCGCTTTACCTTTTCTACCTGTCATGCATACTAAAAATCAGCTAACGCTAGTGAGTTCTATCTTTACTTTATACTGTAAAACTTTCTCTTTGGTAGCTTGGTTTTATATAAAATAAAATAAGCTTTACTTTCACTTTCTTTGAAAACACTTTAACTTTTACTATAAAACTTTACAAAGTTACAATTATAAAATTGTTACGTTCTGTCTGTTATTAAAACTTTAGCTTTGAGGAAACCCGTTAGGGTGTCCTCCTGTACTCCATCTGTCTATTGTTTCACTTGTGCAAGACAAGTGACTTTATCATACTTTAACTATCACATATGGATCATGGTCTGAGGACCAGATCCCTTTGTCACTTACACCTCAGGGTAAGACTGTTACTTTAGCGCTGCCCACACCTCAGGGTGGGACTTTCTTTCTTGCTTGGACGTCGGTGCAAGACTCCTTTAGCATTGCCCACACCTCAGGGTAGGACTTTCTCTCTTACACCGAAGTGTAAGACTCCTTTATCATTGCTTACACCGAAGTGTAAGACTCCTTTAGCATTGCTTACACCAAAGTGTAAGATTCCTTTAGCATTACTCACACCGAAGTGTAAGACTTCTACTTTAGCATGCCTGCAGGACTTTCTACTATGCAACTACTATACAATGCAATTACACTATTACAGAAAATAGAAATATAATCACATAACTTTCAAACAGACAAATAGCACATGTTAACACATAAGCATATAACATGATATCTGTCACTGTCACTGTCGAACTGTACCGAAGTACAGCTCCTTTATCGTTCTTTACTTTATCTCCTTGTTATCTTTCAAAAACTTGTTTAAAAGATAATACTATATTCTTTAACTCTTTATCTTTCATTTTATAAAAATATATAATTCTTATAAAATATTCTTTAACTTTGAAAACTATCTCTTTAACAGTATGCATGACAGCCCAAAGCCGTTTTAGAAAAAAAGGGCAATAAGAACTCACCTGACTTCTACTGTGTCTATCTCACTTACCACTGAAACTAAGCAAGGTGGGATGCTAATATATCTGCTTCAAGAGTCACGAATGGAACAAGGTTAACCTACATATCTCATCCAAAAACTCCTATGTTCGAAATCTTTTTAGGTCGAAATCTATTTCGACCTAAAACTCTAGTGTTAGAACTATTTTCTATTAATGGCTTCTTCGTTCGAAAACTTTTGTCCGAGACTCGAAAACATCTGTCCGAAATCCTTTTCAGTCCAAAATACTTTTCGTCCGAAATGTTCCGTCCGAGATTATTTTCGACCGAAAAGTTCTGTCCGAAATCCATGGTGTTCCGAAGTAATTTTCGGACGTATCCGAGTTTTCGGACCATTCATGGAGTTTTCGGATGATCCAACCATTCTTGATCAAATTCTTTGTTTTTGATCCAAGCTTCGATCTTTTTACGTCCAAAGCTTATATCTAGCTTCCATGAAGCTAGATATCTACGTTTTGGAGCAATTCCTACGTAAAAATCCCATCTTTTTATAGAAAACCCATTTGAAACCCTAAGAACCCATTTCAATCCAGAATTAGAATCTGAGAACGAGTTGTTACCTGTTATCGTTTGATCTTTCTTTCTCCAACCTCCAATAGTGTTCAGCAATGATCTTAGGTTGAATATGAAGGCCTCGGGTGTCGGTTTAGAGCTTTCTCTCTCTACTCTCTCTCTAGAATGTTGTGAAGAGATGGTTGTAGTGACAAGGAGGAAGGAAGACAGGGTTTTACCCCATCCTCCTTGCGCCTCCCATACCAGGCCCACGATCCAAGCCCACGAGTCCGTTGTGCTTCTTTCGTTACTTCCCGAACTTCGTTCGTAAGCTTTATTTCCTATTATTATTATTATTATTATTTTCGGGATGTTACACATATTAAATTATTATTTTGAGTTTGTATTAATATATATAAACTTAACTCATTATTTATGTAAAACTATAAAATTGATATATATTTAAAATTTTATTTATTATAAAGTTAAACTATTTAAATCTTTATTTATTATAAATGTAAAACATTATTTTATTTAAAATATTGAGAAATATTAAATGTTATTTAAAAGTTCATATACTAAATGTACAAGTAATCGATCAAGGTTCTGTGCACCGTAACGAAACGAACCTATAACGGCTTTGTCAATATATGAAACAGTAACTGTATTTTTTTGTTTTCAAGAGATGTAAAACACCTACCGATATCCATTTAAGCATGTAACGATTTTATTTTTTAGCTTTTCTCTTTCGTTTGCTATACTAGTGCCGGTTCCGTAACGAAACGAACCGATACCAACCAAATTCTTGCCGCATAACGCAGAGGAATCCCACTAGTTAATTATTAAATCCGTTGCTATATGTAAAATTAAATAATTAAATATGTGGCTAAATATAAAATGAAACAATAAATTTATAATATCCATCGTTAACTATTTTATTAAGAAAATATAATAATTAAGCGTATTGCTACTTTCATTGAGATATTTAAAATGAAAACAAAGGTTATATTTTTCTCTAAGTATTTAATTAAAAACTTAAAACATAAATTAGTACATATGTCGTTAGTTTTTTTAATTATTAAACCTATTGCTACTTTAATTGACATATTTAAAAACAAAAAAATAGTTATATTTGTCGCTAAATATTTAACCAAAAAATTAAAAGATAAATTAATACATATGTCGCTAGTTTTTTTTAATAAAAAATAAATTATTTTCATTTCAAAACCTTAATCTTTTAATGTATAGTTTCTTATTACAAACGAAATCATTGTTTAAAAATAACAAATAAAATGTGTTATTTGTATATGTTGCATACAACACCATTTAATTATTTATATTTAAGCCAAAAGATTTCTTTGTCATTTAACCCTTAATTCACATGCATTTGAATTTTATAAACACTTATATGCAAAGTTTATATGAAAACTTTTATCTTTGATGCATATGCACACGTAAAGTGTATTAATTTTGTAATTATTTTTGGTAAAACTGATGATATTAAATATGGTTACTGATTTTGTAATCTGTTACTAGCTATTACATATATGTAAGAGTATGTGGTATACTCTCACTTGGGAGAGCCAAGTGAGAGTACCTTTTGTGCCACGTGGGCGCCACATCAGCGCGATATGTTCCTCACTTGGGTCTCACTTGGGAAGGAAAATACCCAAGTGAGTGAAATAACACATATTTGACTATATGGGATCCACACAACACCTATACCCACAATAAGGGACCCACACAACACCCATACCCACAATAAGGGACTCACTCACGTGAAGCCACTGACGACAACACCTTCACACCCCCTTAACGCATGAGGAGGTGGTCTGCTATTCACCTTCATGCCGTGAAGACCCTCAAGCATACCCTCGCGTGAGGGTATACCTCTTACGCTAATAATGTACTACATATATGTAACAAGATATTACATATATGTAATATGATATTACATATATATAATATGATAACACATGTATGTAATATCTTACTACACATTTGTAATATAAACAATTACATATATGTTCATATTACATATGCATGTGATTGTATATTATATATATGTAATTGTTTTCATTTATTGTAAATGTTAATCTTTTACATTTATTTTATAATAAAAAAAATTGTTGTTGAATGCACATTACTATTATCTAAATACAGGATTTAACAGACATTAAAAAAATTTATAGCAAGACTATACTTAATTGTTTCTTACATATATGTAAGAATAGACGTTAAAAAAATTTATAGAGCAAGAGTATAATAGAATTAAAGATAGAAAAATGTTTTATTTAATAATGGCATTTTTATAAAAAATAACACTATATAAAAAAGTTATTAATGTTCTAAATAAGAGGGGATTTTGAATAATTATATTTATGTCTACATTACATATATAATAAAAGATGTTAAGAAAATAAAATTGAATACAAAAGTTATTAATGTAATAAAAATGAGTGGGAATATTTTTCAAAAGAGAGGGAAATTTAAATAAGTGGAATCTTATGTTAGAAAAAATGGGTGGAGTATGCAATTAACATATGTAATTGTTTAAATTTTGATATATGTAATTTTTACATATTAGATAGTATGAACAAAAATATAGTACAAAAAGTTATTAGTATTCTAAAAAATAGGGGGAACGTTTTTAAAAAATTTGGAATATTGAACAATTAAATTTATGTTTATATTACATATATGTAATTGTTCCTTACGTGTATGTAGCAACAAAAGTTAAAACATATAAAAATTTATATAGCAAGACTATACTCGAATTAAAGATAAAAAGACGCTCTATTTAATGGTGTAATTTTATAAAAAAATAACATTGTATAAAAAAGTTATTAATATTCAAAAACGAAGGGGGGAAATTTGATTAGGTGGAATCTTTAAATATTAAAAATGGTGGGAATGTTACTTTTACTAAAATACCTTTTTAATAAAAGAAAATAATTAGGAGGTGTCTTTTTTTATTAGATTAATTGGTTTACACATCCTACCCTATATATATATATATATATATATATATATATAGGGAAGGGTCAAGAGAAAACCACAAAATTAGGCGAAAACCGAGAAAACTACTAAAAGCCAATCAAATAATTTATATATTTTTTTAATTTATTTGTAGGTGTATTAATATAAAATTACACAATTTACCAAAAATCATGTATTGTGTTTTACGTATACGTAACCATATTTTTTTGTTTTCTGTTTACGTATACGTAAACGAATACTTAAATGATTTTTTGGTAAAATTGTGCAATATTATGTTGATACTCTTATAAATAAATAAAAAATAAATATTATTATATGATTGGTTAAAATTGGTTTTTTAGTGGTTTTCTCGGATTTCGCCTAATTATGTGGTTTTCTGTGGAACCCTCTGTAACGAACCAAAATCCGGGTCTCGTTATAAATAAATAAATATTTCTAATTAATATTATGGTGAAAATAATATTTTAGAAATAAGTTGAAACAAGTGGGTTTCAAGTTTGTAATGGGGCTATGTTAGTTTGACTAACTTTAGAATGAAATGGGTGAAGTGGAAAGTTGAGGGACTAAAGTTGTAATATGGCAAAATCTGCCATTTGACTAGTTAAAGTCAAAATTAACTCATTTTTGAGGTGTTAGTCGTTCAAGAGAAGAGGAGAAGAAGAGAATTTCGGTTTTGGAGCTAAATCGCGGAATTGAGGCTTGTTTTGTGAAGGTTTTGGCTCACACAACACCTTCATAACATCAAGTAAGTGATTCTCTTCCTCTTGATTTCACCATGAATGTGTTCTTGGTGGGTTTTGGGTGAAATCCGAAATTATGTATGCATGTGATGAAATGGTGTTAGATTATTGATAATCTAGCTAAACTAAAGTTAAAGAATGATGATTAACATCCTAGAACCCTTTGATTTTGATTATGAGAAGTTAGGGTTCATATGGTGGAAATTGGGGGTGTTTGGATCATGATGCTAAAATGATGAATTAATGAAGATTAAGTGTTTTTAAGATGTTAGACACTTGAACAAACACCAAATTAACTTAATAATAATTTTTGAAAGAAAGATTAGTGTTAAGGTTAAGATAATGAAACTCAAGTAGGTGAGTTTGTGGTGAAAGAGGGTGTTTGGTTATGAGTATAACCCAAACGGGTCAATTTGGGTTGGAAATGGGAATTTAGTTGTGAACCCAATTGTAATGTGATTTTGGTGTATGTTAGATTACTAAACTAGGTGAATGTGTTTAGGTAATCAAGTTGCAAAGCTAGAAGTCGGTACGGGACCTTCTAACCCGAAAGGTAAGTGCTTTAGCACTTACTTAGTTTTGATGATATGGTATTTGTATGCAATGTTGTATATATGATGTATATGGTTGCATAATTTGACATGTGGTATGAATGTAGATGGAAGTGTGTAAATGTTAGAATGTATGTAGTTATAGTATGTGTACTATAATGGATATGTGAATATGGAGTTATGGTCTAAGTACCATAATGGATAGAATGGATATGGAGTTATGGTCTATGAACCATAATGGATAGAATGGAAATGGAGTTATGGTCTAAGTACCATAATGGATAGAACGGTTATGGAATTATGATCTCGTATCCTAAATGGATATGAAGTTATGGCCTACGTGCCATAATGGAAATGAAAATGTGATAATGAAACCCTTAATTGACTTATCGTATGCAAACGGGTCAAAGGGTCAAAAATGGGTGAAAGGTGTGAAATCAAGTTGTGAATACTTGATGTTATGTATAACATATTTCTATGATAATATGTTAGAGAATTGCAAGGGAATGAAACCTTAATTGACCAAATGTGTGCAAATGGGTCAAATGGGTCAAATGGGTGAAAGTGGTGAAAACAAGTATATATACTTGTTGTTTTGGTCATCTCAATACTAATGGTGTTATGTTAATGTGGATATGTAGGGAAAGCTCCGAAGTAGGTCAAGGTCAAGTCCATTGGCAAAAGAGGATTCTCGTATGCGTTATGGTGATCATTGGGTTTTTGTTTGAAAACCGTTTTTGACGTGTATTTTGGTTCACAAACAATGTTGTTTATGTTAATATATGTGATATGTATGTCTTTGGTCAAAACCCAGGTGTTGGGAGAGTTTTGGTGTTGTTGGGTGTGAAAAAGTTGGAAAAATGGTTAAGTATGAAAACCTGCAGGAAACTGAAACTCTCTGAGTTTTGAGTCCCTCGCGGTACGCGAGAGCCCTTAGAGGATTCTCTCGCGGTACGCGAGAGACCGGGTTTCCGGGTTTGCGTTTCTGAGACTCCCTCGCGGTACGCGAGGGAGGTGGCTAGTTTGTCTCGCGGTACGCGAGGAGTTTTTAAAAAAAAAAAAAAAAAAAAAAAAAAAAAAAAAAAAAAAAATTTCTGGGATTTAGTCTTCCGCGCGTTAAACTTTTGTTATTGAAAGTGGTGTGTTACAACTTGGTATCAGAGCAATGGTTTGAGGGATTTGGTGTGCGAGACACTAAACTCAAACCGGATGCTCTTGATATGGGGGGATGATACGAGAATCCAAGTAGGACTTGACTAAGACTCGGAGCTTGCTGAAATGAAAGGTTAGTAATGATTTGATAAAATGATAATATATATATATATGGTGTATGTATATATGTATGATGAATGTTGTTAAGGTGTTATGTGTGCCGAAACTTGTTTTGTGACTTGTTATATGGAGATGGTAATTACAATTGGGCATGGCGTACTATTAAACATGTCTGGCCAATATGTTTAATAAGATGAAATGTGCAAGAGACTTTATGATAACCATATAACAATGAACATTTGCAAGGATTAGGTGAAGGTGGTTATATATGTATGTATGTATATAGGTAGGTATATATATACTTAATACATATAATAGTGAATGTGTAATGGATACCTAGGGTATTGAAAATGAAAGGGTATTAAGGTGTTTGTGGTTCATTTCTCAGCTTAGAGATGGCAGAAGATGCAAGTAATGAACCGTTGGATCCACGGATTCAAGAGTTGATAAAAGAGGAGGTGGCCAAGGCCTTTGAGCAAGCCACAAATCTGTTGATGGAAGAGATGAGGGGGACTATTAAACTCTCTCTCGAGGAGATCTTGAAGGAGAAAGAAAAGGAACCTCAAGGTTGTACTCTGAAAGAGTTTATGGTGATCAAGCCCAAGGAGTATAATGGGCAGGTGGACCCGATTCTGAGCCACAGGTGGATTGTGGATATGGAGTCTAATTTTGAGACTACTAAATGTAAGCCCGAGGATAGGGTGATGTTCAGTGTGCCTTTGTTGACTGGAAGGGCAAAGGAGTGGTTGTTGAATCTCCGCAAGGAGAGAGGTGATTTGGGTGTGACCTCCATGACTTGGGAGGAGTTTAAGGCGGCTTTTCTGAAGTATCATTGCCCGCAAGCCGCAGTTGATAGGATGACTGAGGAGTTTCTCCTCATGAGGCAAAAGAATGAGTCAATAGATGAGTTGGCTGGGGTTTTCTTTGATCGCGCCAAGTTCTGTCCGGACGTGGTGTCGACTGAGAAGGCGAAGATTGACAGATTTTATGCTATGTTGACTGTGGAATTCAGAGATAGCATATCTCCATCTTCTTTCACCACACTTGTGGATTTAATAAACAGGTGTCGGGAAAGGGAAGTGGAGTTGAAGAGGCAAGAGGCTAGGGGAGAGAAAAGGAAAAGGGAAATTGTGGATCAAGTGGTGAGCAAGATAAAGGGCGGGAGCCCTAGTAAGAAGCCTTTTACCAAGTTCTCTTCTCGAGGATGCAAAGTTTGTGGGAAGGAGCACTATGGGGATTGTAAGAAGGGAACGTCAAATTGTTACAAGTGTGGAAAGCCGGGGCATATGGCAAATCAGTGTCCAAGCCAGATTCGTATATGCTATAATTGTTACAAGCCAGGACACCTTAGGGCGGAATGCCCGGATTTGAAGCAAGGTGGAAGCGAAAGAAAAGTTGAGATACCCAGGCCTAAGGGTAGAGCCTTCCACATATCTGCGGAAGAAGCAAAGAACGACTCGGAGGTGGTGTCAGGTACATTCAGGATTAACTCTTTACCTGCACTAGTTCTTTTCGATTCGGGGGCTAGTCGTTCGTTTGTGTCTTTGAAATTTGTTAAGCATTCTTCTTTTATAAGTAGCAAGTTAGACGAACCCTTAGAAATTGAGGCGGCAAACGATAAGAGCTTCCTAGTGTTTGATGTTTATAGGAATTGCAAATTAAAGGCGGGGGGTGAAACGTTCCATATTGATTTAATTCCTATGTCTATGGGGGATTTTGATGTTATTGTGGGGATGGATTGGTTGTCAAAGAATAAGGCGAGTATATTATGTGGACCAAAGGCGATCCAACTTGATTCCCCGTCGGGAGAGTCCATCTACATTGAAGGTGATAAGAAAGGTAAGGTGAGGTTGTGCTCCTTTGTGAAGGCAACCAAGTACATGGCGCGTGGGTGCAAGGCGTTCATGGCATGTGTTACGGATGTGGATGGAAAGGTAAAGGAGATTCACGACGTGCCGGTCGTGAATCAGTTTGCGGATGTGTTTCCTGACGAGTTACCGGGGGTTCCGCCTGATAGGGAGATTGAGTTTGGGATCGACTTGATGCCGGGTGCTAAACCGGTAGCTAAAGCGCCTTATAGATTGGCACCGCCAGAAATGAAAGAGTTGATGGAGCAATTACAAGAATTGCTTGATAAAGGTTTCATACGCCCAAGTGTCTCACCTTGGGGTGCGCCCATTCTCTTCGTTAAAAAGAAGGATGGGAGCATGAGGATGTGTATGGATTATCGGGAGTTGAATAAGTTGACGGTGAAGAATAGGTACCCTTTACCTAGGATTGATGATCTTTTCGATCAATTACAAGGGGCGTCGTGGTTCTCTAAGATTGATTTGAAATCCGGGTACCATCAACTGAAAGTGAAAGAAGATGACATTCCTAAAACCGCTTTTCGCACTCGTTACGGTCACTATGAATTTACAGTTATGCCTTTCGGCTTAACCAACGCACCCGCGGTTTTCATGGATCTTATGAACCGGGTGTGTAGACCGTTCCTCGACCGCTCGGTCATTGTTTTCATTGACGATCTTCTCATCTATTCAAGGAGCGAAGGTGATCACGCTTGCCATTTGCGTGAAATTCTCGAAGTCTTGCAAAAGGAGAAACTTTATGCTAAATTCTCCAAGTGTGCCTTTTGGTTACGCGAAATTCAATTCTTGGGTCATGTGATTAATGATAAAGGGATTACTGTCGACCCATCCAAGATAGTGGCGGTTAAAGATTGGTTTCCACCGAAGACGCCTTCGGAGATTAGAAGTTTCTTGGGGTTGGCGGGTTATTACCGGCGGTTTATTGAAAACTTCTCTCGGATTGCCTTACCGATGACGAAGTTGACCCGTAAAGAGACTAAGTTTGTTTGGGGTTCCGAGCAAGAATCTGCCTTTCAACTCTTGAAAGAAAAGTTGACAAAGGCGCCTGTTTTATCCTTGCCGGACGGGACCGAAGATTTTGTTGTGTATTCGGATGCCTCGCATTCGGGGTTGGGGTGTGTTTTGATGCAAAGGGGGAAAGTAATTGCCTACGCGTCTAGGCAATTGAAGGTTCACGAGGTGAATTACCCTACCCATGATCTAGAGCTTGCGGCCGTGGTTTTCGCACTCAAGATTTGGAGGCATTATTTGTATGGGGTTAAGTGTACGATCTACACGGATCACAAAAGTCTCAAGTACTTCTTTGACCAAAAGGACCTCAACATGAGGCAAAGGCGGTGGCTTGAATTGGTCAAGGATTATGATTGTGACATACTTTATCATCCGGGTAAAGCGAATGTTGTGGCGGATGCGCTTAGTAGGAAGTCAAGTCATGCACCTATCAAGGTGAAGTCATTCAAGATGACAATTTCATCATCCCTAATTGATGAAATCCGGGAGGCTCAAGTGTTAGCACTTGGTGGTGACTTGAAGAAAGAGCGGATGGTTGCTTATGTTGATAAACTTGGTGAAAATAGCATGGGCTTGAAGACATGCTTTGGTAGGATTTGGATTCCTAGGTTGTCAAGTATTTTGACAACTATTTTAGATGAGGCGCATAAATCCAAATATTCTATCCATCCGGGGGCCACAAAGATGTTTTACGATTTGAGGTGTCATTTTTGGTGGTCGGGTATGAGGCGTGATGTTGTTAAGTATGTTGAGAGGTGTCTCACATGCTTAAGGGTGAAGGCGGAACACCAAAAGCCGTATGGAAAGCTCCAACCGCTTGAAATACCGCTTTGGAAATGGGAGAATATAGCTATGGATTTGATCACTAAACTACCAAAGACTCGAAAGGGTTATGATGCGATATGGGTAGTAGTGGATCGGTTGACGAAGAGTGCACATTTCCTACCTATAAAGGAAACATACTCTTCGGATAGATTGGCGGAAATGTATGTGAAGGAAATTGTGTCACGTCATGGTGTGCCGGTGTCGATTATATCGGATCGTGATACGAGATTTACTTCTCGATTTTGGAAGAAATTCCATGAGGATATGGGGACTAGATTGAATCTTAGCACTGCTTATCATCCACAAACGGATGGTCAAAGCGAGCGAACGATTCAAACGCTCGAAGATATGTTGCGAGCGTGTGCTTTAGATTTTGGTGGTAGTTGGGATGACCATTTACCGTTGGCGGAATTTTCGTATAACAATAGTTATCATTCTAGTATTGGTATGCCGCCTTTTGAGGCATTGTACGGGAGAAAGTGTCGAACACCCGTGTGTTGGGGTGAAATCGGTCAACGGGAACTAGGTAGTAAAGAGGTGGTCTTGGAAACTAATGATAGTATTGACCAAATTAGAGCACGCTTGAAGGCGGCTCAAGATCGCCAAAAGTCCTATGCGGATAATAGGAAGCGGGCGATTGAGTTTCAAGTGGGGGACTTTGTACTTTTGAAAGTCTCTCCTTGGAAAGGTGTGATACGGTTTAGAAAACGGGGGAAGTTAAGTCCTCGTTTCATCGGACCGTTTAAAGTGATAGCAAAAGTGGGTGCGGTAGCTTATCGTTTGGAACTACCGGAGGGACTAAGTAGACTTCATAACACATTTCATGTGTCTCATTTGCGAAAGTGTTTGGCGGATGAATCTACTTTTGTTCCATTGGATGATATTGAGTTGGACGAAAAGTTGAATTATGTGGAAGAACCGGTGGCAATCTTGGATAGAAAAGTGAAGCGTTTACGCAATAAAGAGATTAGCCAAATTTTGGTGAGGTGGAAACATAGAAGGGGAGCGGAAATGACTTGGGAAACCGAGGAGGAAATGCTCAAATATTATCCGAACCTTTTTATGTGAAGTCGGGTTTCGGGGACGAAACCCAAATAAGGGGAGGAGATTTGTAACGAACCAAAATCCGGGTCTCGTTATAAATAAATAAATATTTCTAATTAATATTATGGTGAAAATAATATTTTAGAAATAAGTTGAAACAAGTGGGTTTCAAGTTTGTAATGGGGCTATGTTAGTTTGACTAACTTTAGAATGAAATGGGTGAAGTGGAAAGTTGAGGGACTAAAGTTGTAATATGGCAAAATCTGCCATTTGACTAGTTAAAGTCAAAATTAACTCATTTTTGAGGTGTTAGTCGTTCAAGAGAAGAGGAGAAGAAGAGAATTTCGGTTTTGGAGCTAAATCGCGGAATTGAGGCTTGTTTTGTGAAGGTTTTGGCTCACACAACACCTTCATAACATCAAGTAAGTGATTCTCTTCCTCTTGATTTCACCATGAATGTGTTCTTGGTGGGTTTTGGGTGAAATCCGAAATTATGTATGCATGTGATGAAATGGTGTTAGATTATTGATAATCTAGCTAAACTAAAGTTAAAGAATGATGATTAACATCCTAGAACCCTTTGATTTTGATTATGAGAAGTTAGGGTTCATATGGTGGAAATTGGGGGTGTTTGGATCATGATGCTAAAATGATGAATTAATGAAGATTAAGTGTTTTTAAGATGTTAGACACTTGAACAAACACCAAATTAACTTAATAATAATTTTTGAAAGAAAGATTAGTGTTAAGGTTAAGATAATGAAACTCAAGTAGGTGAGTTTGTGGTGAAAGAGGGTGTTTGGTTATGAGTATAACCCAAACGGGTCAATTTGGGTTGGAAATGGGAATTTAGTTGTGAACCCAATTGTAATGTGATTTTGGTGTATGTTAGATTACTAAACTAGGTGAATGTGTTTAGGTAATCAAGTTGCAAAGCTAGAAGTCGGTACGGGACCTTCTAACCCGAAAGGTAAGTGCTTTAGCACTTACTTAGTTTTGATGATATGGTATTTGTATGCAATGTTGTATATATGATGTATATGGTTGCATAATTTGACATGTGGTATGAATGTAGATGGAAGTGTGTAAATGTTAGAATGTATGTAGTTATAGTATGTGTACTATAATGGATATGTGAATATGGAGTTATGGTCTAAGTACCATAATGGATAGAATGGATATGGAGTTATGGTCTATGAACCATAATGGATAGAATGGAAATGGAGTTATGGTCTAAGTACCATAATGGATAGAACGGTTATGGAATTATGATCTCGTATCCTAAATGGATATGAAGTTATGGCCTACGTGCCATAATGGAAATGAAAATGTGATAATGAAACCCTTAATTGACTTATCGTATGCAAACGGGTCAAAGGGTCAAAAATGGGTGAAAGGTGTGAAATCAAGTTGTGAATACTTGATGTTATGTATAACATATTTCTATGATAATATGTTAGAGAATTGCAAGGGAATGAAACCTTAATTGACCAAATGTGTGCAAATGGGTCAAATGGGTCAAATGGGTGAAAGTGGTGAAAACAAGTATATATACTTGTTGTTTTGGTCATCTCAATACTAATGGTGTTATGTTAATGTGGATATGTAGGGAAAGCTCCGAAGTAGGTCAAGGTCAAGTCCATTGGCAAAAGAGGATTCTCGTATGCGTTATGGTGATCATTGGGTTTTTGTTTGAAAACCGTTTTTGACGTGTATTTTGGTTCACAAACAATGTTGTTTATGTTAATATATGTGATATGTATGTCTTTGGTCAAAACCCAGGTGTTGGGAGAGTTTTGGTGTTGTTGGGTGTGAAAAAGTTGGAAAAATGGTTAAGTATGAAAACCTGCAGGAAACTGAAACTCTCTGAGTTTTGAGTCCCTCGCGGTACGCGAGAGCCCTTAGAGGATTCTCTCGCGGTACGCGAGAGACCGGGTTTCCGGGTTTGCGTTTCTGAGACTCCCTCGCGGTACGCGAGGGAGGTGGCTAGTTTGTCTCGCGGTACGCGAGGAGTTTTTTAAAAAAAAAAAAAAAAAAAAAAAAAAAAAAAAAAAAAAAAATTTCTGGGATTTAGTCTTCCGCGCGTCAAACTTTTGTTATTGAAAGTGGTGTGTTACACCCTCCCACACACACATATATATATATATATATCACTTTTTGATCGTAGCACGTCATCGATTAATTTAGGCAATGACGATAATGACAATTTAAATGACGTCAATGATGATTTAAATGACGCCAATGAAAATTTAAATGGCATGTCTAATGATTTAGAAACTAATGTTGGTGATAATGTTCAAGAAAAACTAAAACAACTATTTTGATGATTTAGAAAAATCATTATATATCGGTTGTGAGAAATTTTCGAAACTTAGTGATGTGTTGAAGTTGTTTAACTTAAAGTCAAATTACTTGATAGAGTGATAAAAGTTTCACAAATCTATTAGTGGTTTTACATGACATGTTTCCGAAAGGTATTGAGTTATCAATTTCGTTATACCAAGCAAAAAACTTAATGTGTCTGAAGGGATTGGAAGTTAAAAGAATACATGCATGTCTAAATGATTGTATGTTATATATAAAGTAATTCAAAAAAGATGATAAATGTTTTAATTGTGGTGCATCGAGGTATACGCATAAAAAATCGAAACGGTTGAAGTTGACGATGAGGTCACGAAAAATGGACTACCGACTGAATTGTTGTGGTATTTCCTAATTATACATAGGCTAGAATGATTATTTTCAAACGAGAAAGAAGCGAATTATTGCGTTGGCATTCAGATGACCATATAAATGATGAAAAATTAATACATGTGATGAATTTATCTCAGTGGAGAAATACTGATAATATGTATCAGTTTGGTAACGAGAATAGAACCATACGATTTGAACTTAGTTTAGACGGTTATATATAAATTAACTTGACTGTTTGGGGTGGGGGGAAGAATTTTGACTGTTTGACAATGGTCATCTCTAATAATTCCTTGCCAAAACCGTTCAAAAAAATAGCCTAATAAACGCCCCAAAAATAGCCCTATTATTTGGAGTGGTTTTGCTACCATTTTTTTGGAGTGGTTCTTCCTAAACCGCCTCAAAAATTTAGTTTTTACCCTAATTACTGTTGAAGAACATCAACAACAAAGAACAACCAATATTCAACAACAAAGAACAACCCACCTTCTCCATTTTTTGTCGTCGAAGAACATGAAGAACAAGCAATCTTCTCCACCATTACCCTCCACCACTTGACCCATCCTTCTGCCGTCGACGAACATGAAGAACATCAACAACCCATCAAAATTCACCGCCATTTTATCACTTATGCCATTTGAGATGCGCTTTTGGATATTGGAGTGACGAAAGAGATACCAAAAGTTGAAGCTTTTTACTTCAAATTTGATGAAAAGGTTATGTTTTAAGACCATTAAACTTTGTTTTTATATGTTCGAATAACTATTTGGAGTGGTTTATGCATACCTGTTGTTTTCTTCCATTTTTTAATAGATGCACGTGAGTTATATGCCACAATTCATTGTTATTTTATTAAACATAAACCCTAATCAGACTTGGAGCAGCCTCCATTACCTGTTACATACACAAAATTTGGCAAGAGAGAGACAAAGGATCCTAGAGTGAGAAAATCAAGATCAAGGTTTTGAGGCTCAAGATCTGCTCCAACCCGTTGCTCCAGTGTTATAGAAGAAAAAACCATTGTTTTTGAGGTAAGAATCCAACCTAAACCCTCTGTTTTCAGTCTAAATGGGTTACAGGGTAAAACTAGCGTTTTGATCTTAAAAGACGAGGTTTTTACGTGTAAAACGGGAATAAAGCCCAGATCTGAGCTTATGGGAGTTAAACAAACGATTTGGACATAAAACGTTACGAAATTGGGGTAAAAACGAGTCTGAAAATGACGATCTTCAAATGGCGACACTAATAGGCGACACTATTTCTTGAGGCGACACTAATCGCGGCCACCTGAAGAAGATGAAGCGTGGTGGGATGACATTAACGTGTGACGAGACTAAATGTGTGGCGTCGTCCCCAAGCTTTTCAATGATTGGGACACATGGTATTCCATTTGGCGACACTATTTTGACGTTACTAAGTAGTGTCGCCATGCAAGTGCACGACACTAAGGAGTGTCACCAACGTTATTTGGCGATACTACAAGGACGACACTAATTCTCACGACACTAAGTCCAGAACAAAAGTTCTGGCGACACTGATCATGTGTTGGCGCCTGGCGGCACTGATTTTGTGCCGGCGGCACTAGCAAAGTATGCTAGAATTCATGATGTGTCCTAAATTATACATGTTTTGCATGAATAATAATCCCCATATTATGGTACTAATTGAATAATAACCTTGCAATTGCTACTTAAATCATTTACATTTTATATTTGTAGGTTAAACAACGTCCCGAGAGAAAAATAGCGAAAACGAGCCAAAAACGTCAAGAAATCAAGCTTTCTCTTGAGATAGGAAAGAGAACACCCGAGCTTTGACCCATCAAGAACTAAAAATTGGTTAATATAAGTCAACAATCAACAAAAGACAAAAGGAGGGAGGAAAAGAGGGATGCACGACCGTGCATCCCAATGCACGGTCGTGCATTGCCTTGCCGTGTGTCCCAAGATGCCTCATACCCTGCCACCTGTACTTTAATTCTTTGGGTGTTTGCATGACCGTGCAACCTAATGCACCTCCGTGCATTGGCCATCCGGAGGCCTATAAATAGGAGGCTTGATTCACACATTCCACACACCAATCTAGAGAGGAAATTACACTCTTATAGTCCGTTTTTGTAGTTTGTAGTAGAGAGTAAAGAGTAGAGAGGCTGTTCCGCTTTGTTCGTAATAGGGGTGCCTGCAGAATTTAGCTCTATGCTTGTTCGTATGGCCATTCGTGGGTAAAACCTTTGTATTGCTTGGGTGAAAATGAAGTTTGGTGTATGTTAATGTTTAACTTATTAGTCTAATGGTATGTTTATGTTCTTTAATCATTCTCTTTTAAAACCAGCCTTTAAACTTGTGAGTGTTCTTTATTTTAAAGTGTAAGACCGTAAAACCTTTTTAATCAAACTTCTCTTGAAACTTGTATGTCTTTATACAAGCGGATTTTAATAAGCCAACACTTGGTTGATCTTGATAAAAATCGTACGTCTTTATACGAACTTTGTCATGAAACCAAGAGTTGGTGAACTCATGTTGGGAAGGGTACGTCTTTATTCATGGTCCCATTGTTGCACCGCATCCTGGTGAACAAAGTTTAATCACTCTTTTAATAAAAATAAAGGTATTTAAGTTTGATGTATTAAACCAACTTGGAGTTAGATCTTAAGCATAAGAATGCATGGATCTATTAAAGAGTAGAGGGTAATGGTGTCCCTAACCGGAAGTCTTACCATTTTATTATTAAAGAACACAATTCGTGAACCAAATGTTGTGAGAATGAGGCTCCAGCGGTGTACCGTTCACACTTTTGTATTAGTCATACCATCAGACTAGTTAACATAACATTATCATATACCAAATAGATTCGAAGCCTAAAGCAATACTCGTTGTGATCTGATTATTTTTGAGCTATTTACTTTTCTGTTACACACTTCGCGTACATTTTACCTTCTCTGTTATTTATTTTACCGTCGTTTACATTTCTATCATTTACTTACGTGACATTTACTTTTCTATCCTTTACTTACGTGACATTTACTTTTCTGTCGTTTACTTTTCCGCTTTACATGCACACAGCACACAACACCCACTCATTAATTAAACCGACTAAATGATAACAAACGTTGAGTATTGGAACTCGACTGTGTCCATTGGTTCGATACTTAGTTCTTACCTAAACTATATTATGTTGTGATAGGTACATTTTCCTATTGTGTGTTTTTAAGTTTGAGTAATTATCATTTTATAAAATTAAAACCTGATCTCGTGAAAACATTTTCAATATATAATAAAATATGTATTATATTTTATTAACTTATAAAACGACACATCAATTCGCGTGTTGACTTATATGCAGATCGGTTAGCACGTTAGCACAACTAGACATCTGACTCATGTTTAGTAATGAACGAACAGGTGAGTCAAGATTCCCTATTTACATGTTTCTAGGGCGATGTGCATACTTAAATGAAATGTTTATGAAATGACGATCGTATGAAATGAAAAGATTATGAATGAACGATTACGATAATGAATGCTTTACGAAAGAAAGATTACAAAATGAAACGTTATGAATGAAGTCATGAGGGCGGATTCCGGTACAGGTAACTCAAGCCAAAACATCAGACATGAAAGTAGTAAGTATAGTTTTGCCTTAGAAAGTAATAGACAAGGACAAGGGTTTCGATGGAATCATAAAGGTGATCAAATAGAAACTAAGAGGTAGTGTAACGGTTAATTGCATATGGCAAGTGTATATTAACATCTTACAATACTTGTTGTGTTCTATTTATTAACTAGCATGATGACATCAAATTCCTTGTTCCTATAGGAAGACATGTCAGGACATCGTGGTTGAAGAGGCGGTGGTAAGACGCCTGCCAACCAAAGGCAGAACGATGAAGAAAGCATGCATGTCAGGCCGGCAGTAAGCCAACACAAGCCCAAGAATAACCTTGTGGTTAAACAATAGTATAATTTCGAGCCTGAGGTGAAGACTGCACTGGCTCGGGAAATGATCGAGATAATGAAGGCCACCCTACCGAGTATGTTGACCGACTCAATGTGTAACATCCCAAACTCCTAAAATAAGTTGGGACACGTGTCGGCTAAGAAACGCGACACTAGAACGTAACTGGATGCGAAAACAGAAAGGCGATTCGATCGGAAATAGCCCAAAACTTCGCATAAGCATTTCCTGGGCTAGCACATGAGTTACGGAGGCCATAATATATGAAACTTGGGTGGCTCGGGGAGAAGAATTTGTAAATGGAGTCATAACAGACCGTCACGACATAACGGAATGTCACCGGCCGTGACGGTCCGTTACGTAGCAAAATCGTGAAAAGTCACCGTTTTACGCCACGTATCACTGACTCATCTAGCCCTAAGGCCATGAAGGACCGTCATGGTCCGTTACGTGGTCAGAAAGTGCCTGGAGGCCAAGAAAACGGTAACGGACCGTCACCGGTGGTAACAGTCCGTTACGAACTCAGAAATTTACCTATAAATTGATTCTTGAATCCGTTAAAATAGGAAACAACACACACCAAACATCATATACAACACACGCAATCTGAGAAGGATTTAGAAGCTATTGCGGCACGTTAAAGTGCGAGTGCGGTTCGGATCCGGAGAGACGTTTAAGCGAGGAACGAGCGTATGAAACGAACCGAGGTTAAAGTAAGTTCACTGGACCCGTACCCTAGACATGATTATGTGATTTTTGTGATTATATGTTATGTGTTATTTGTAAGACTAAGGTACGGGGATAAGTAATGATAGTAGATTAGTCTAAACACTAAACTGGAATAATGGAGTAGCCACGGGATGTTAAAGGGGTGGTGGGTACGCCGTTGGTACACCCTATATATGAGCCTCTTTAATATCTCGAGGTGAAATCATTACAAATGTTTAGGGGCATAGACTAAAAGACAATGATGAGAATACTATGGTTTCATAATGGACGGGTAACCTTCCGACCAGTATGTAGTTATCTGAAAAACATAATGTTCTGTCTAAGGAAAGAGTAGTGTATAAATCCATCCTGGACCCATCATTCTTTCTTGAGAACATCTCTGTTGGAGGTACTACTCTAGGACGATAATCACCCTAGTATACAAAGTCTGACAAGTGTAAATGCATGACAAAGATGAATATGTGAATGCATGAATACGTAATGCATGATGAATATGAATACATAAATGCATGATTATACATGCTAAACATGAATGTATACGATGGAACGAGTCTAAACTCTAAAATGGAATAACGGAGTACTCACGTAGTATTAAAGGGGTGATGGGAACGCTGCGGGGAACCCTATATATAAACCTCTTTAGTACATCGTGGAGAAACCGTTACGAAATTTTTAGGTGAGGACTGGTTGGGAATGAATCAAGTATAAACATGCATGATAAATGTGTATGATGAACATAAGTGCTTGATACATTTGGGAGGCTATGAGTCGTAGATACTGAAGGTCCCAAACGAAAAGAGATATCCAACCTATAAGGTGGATCTCAATAAGAAGAAAACTAAAAAGGAAAGATCAAAAGCCGATGGGGCAGATCAAAGAAAAGAACGAGCCTTCATGGAAATGAGTCTTCGTGACAAATGTAAGGGGTCTATATCGATGGGTATAAGGACCTTGCCAATACTATGACCGGAGGTTCGACCAAAGATGGTCATGAGGGGCCGGTGAGCCCATAAAATAAATGAATGACGTGACCGGAGGTACGTCCGGAGATGGTCACGGGGGCAAGAGTGCCTGGGAAACTTGAATAATAAGAACCTAAATGGTTCAATAATAAAATGAACGATGTAGTGTACTTACTTAACGTAAGCTAATCCAAAATGTTTTTCAAACACCGCATGAAAGAAACATGTGGAATAAAGCTTCCTATGGACAGGCCAATCGGAGCAGAAAATCCCTAGATCTTATGTAATAGATAATTGTAAATTTAAAACAATATTATAATAAAATTATAGCTTGGCCATATAATGGCAAGGTTTTGTTAAACTGGGACCATTTTTCGTAATTTAACTCTGATAAAATAATAAAGTAAAAGTAGGGTGTTTAAAATGAAAAGCAAGAATGGGTCGGCTGGTACTAACCCTTGCGCCGAAGGACCTGTCATTAATGTTAATGACGTGCCGCCTGCTCGTGGTTGTGGATATAAGTCCTTTAAGGAATGTGACCCGCCAATACTTACAGGTAAAAAGGACGTTGTCTCAAAGTTTGACTGGGTAATCCGCATGGAAGCCGCCATTCGTCTCAGCGAGTGCCGAACGAATCAGATTGTTAAGTTTGATACGAACTCACTGAGGGAAGAGGCGTCCCACTGGTGGGAGGGGGTGAGGCAGGCTAAGGGGGACATGGCCGTTGATTCAATGATGTGGAATGAACTAAAGAAACTGGTAATAAAAAACTTTCGCCCGAGGAATGAGATAGAGAAAGTGGAGAGAGACTTTCTCGGGTTAAAGCCGGGAATATGACTCATCGGTAGTACACCACGAGATAATACGAGTTTGCACGTCTGGTGCCACACTTAGTCACCACTGAAGAAAGAAGGATTGCTTATTATGTCTAGGGGCTGCCCCGAAAGGTTCGCACGTTTGTTAAAGCGAACACTCCTCGGACGTTCGATTCGATGGTGGAGCTGAGTTGCTGGTGTATGAAGATCTGGCCTTGTATGAGGCGGTTTTAGAGGAGCCAAAGAAAAAGTTGACCTTGCTTGGTAAGCGCATGGGTGGAAAACTGTTTGGGCCGAATGATAAAAAGGCAAGATTGGGCTGACAAACTGTTTGTGAGAAATATGGAAAAGAGCACCCGGGTGAATGTCGACAAGGGTCGAATCTGTGCTTTAAGTGTGGAAAGTCGGGCTACTATGCCCATGATTCTCAAGGGGCCCAGAGTGAGCGGACAGACTGTTTGTGAGAAATGTGGAACAGAGCACCCTGGTGAATGTCGACAAGGGTCGAATATGTGCTTTAAGTGTGGAAAGGCGGGCTAATATGCCCGTGATTCTCAAGGGGCCAGAGATGTTATAACTGTGGAGGAACGGGGCACATAAGCTGGATTTTTTGGAAGCCAAAGGATGCGGGGAAAGGGATAGAGGCAGAAAAGCCAAGGGCACAAACGAGGGCGTATGCCCTAACTCAAGAAGAGGTGAGGGGAGACCCTGACATGGTGTCAGGTACGTTTATCCCCTAACAACACCTTTTCATTCGTACTCTTTGATTCCGGAGTTAGTAAAAGTTTTATATCCTCTACGTTCTGTGATCGAATAAAGTGCACAATTGATAAAGTAGAATGGGCCTTTAGCGTAGAAACTGATGTGGGAAAAACTATGAAGGTGATATAAGTTGTAGACAATTTCCTGATAAAGATAGGTGAACATAGATTCCCTGCTAGTTTGTTTGTCATTGCATTGGGAGGGTTCGATGTGTTACTTGGAATGGATTGGCTAGCTACCAACGAGGTGCGAATTGACTGTAAATGGAAGGTCATCCAACTCAAGGCTCCTGATGGTAGTGAAGTCATGGTTTATAGGGATAGAGGTATCTCGAGGCCAAACTTCATTTAAATGATCAAGGCAGAAAGTTATATAAGGCGCGGATGTGAGGCCTATTTGGCATCTGTAATTGATAAAGATAATGAAGTGACGGAACTGAACGATGTACCCGAGGTGTTCCCAGAAGACATGCCTGGAGTGCCGCCCGATCGGGAAATAGAGTTCCAGATTGATTTAACGTTAGGTGCCCAGCCCGTCGCGAAAGCACCATACCGACTAGCACCACTTGAGATGAAAGAGATGGTGACACAATTGGAAGAACTTCTTGATAAGGATTTGATAAGGCCGAGCATTTCGCCTTGGGGTGCTCCAGTTCTATTCGTAAAGAAGAAATATGGGTCTATGAGGATGTGCATCGATTATAGAGAACTGCATAAATGAACGGTGAAGAATAGATACCCGCTACCTAGAATCGATGATCACGTTTGACAGGTTACAAGGCACGGGTTGGTTCTCGAAGATTGATTTACGATCGGGGTATCATCAATTGAAGGTATGAGAAGAGGATATACCGAAGACCGCGTTTCCCATACGGTACGGGCACTACGAGTTCCTCGTGATGTCCTTCAGATTGACAAACGCCCCAACTGCATTTATGGATTTGATGAACAAGGTGTGCCGTCCGATGCTGGATCGGTCAGAGATAGTATTCATAGATGATATTCTCATTTACTCAAAGAGTAAAGGTGATCATACCTGTCACATGTGAGAAGTATTGGATACTCTGAAGGAGGAGAAACTGTATGCCAACTTCTCCAAGTGCGCGCTCTGGCTTAGGGAGGTCCAATTCCTAGTTAACATTACCAACAAGAACGACATTATGGTTGATCCGGCAAAGATTTTAACGGTAAAGGAGTGGGAAATCCCAAAAACACCAACAGAAATACTGAGTTTTCTAGGATTCGCAGGGTACTATCGAAGATTCATACAGGATTTCCCGAGAATAACCTCGCCCTCTGACGAAGTTGATGAGGAAAGAGGTTAAGTATGAATGAGGTACATGTTAGTCAAAGGCATTTGAAGAATTTAAGGAGAAGTTGACTCAAGCACCGGTACTAGCCCTGCCCAAAGGCAATGAGGACCTAGTGGTCTATTCAGATGCTTCTAATATGGGATTGGGTTGCGTGTTGATTCAACAAGGGAAGGTGATTGCGTATGCGTCAAGCCAACTGAAGACTCACGAAGTCAACTACCTGACTCATGACGTAGAACTCGTGGTAGTTGTCTTTGCACTAAAGATCTAGAAGCATTACCTCTACGGGGTTAAGTGCACTATCTACTCCGATCACAAGAGTCTGGAGTATTTCTTTGAATAGAAGGAGTTGAACATGAGGCAAAGGCGTTGGTTGGAGTTGTTGAAATATTACGATTGTGAGATCTTGTATCACCCGAGGAAGGTAAACGTAGTGGCTGACGCTCTGAGAATGTGAAGAAGGAGAGAATAATAGGCCAACTGAAGAATGATGTAACCTCCTATATAAGCAAGTGCCTGACTTGTTTGCAATTAAAGACCGAGCACAAGAAGCACTGTAGTAAGAAACAACCTTTGGAGACACCGGAGTGGAAGTGGGAACACATCACGATCGACTTCATTACCAAGCCACCTCGCACAGCTAAAGGTTTTGACACCATTTGGGTGATTGTGCACCGACTGACGAAGAGCGCTTATTTTTTGCCAAGGTGTTCATAAATGAAGTTGTAACTCGTCATAGTGTGCAGGTGTCCATTGTCTCGGACATGGATACTCGGTTTACTTCACGATTTTGGAAGAAATTTCACGGGGTGATGGGTACGAGACTGAACATAAGCAAAACATTTCATCCTCAAATAGATGGTCAATCCGAACGGACCATTCAGACCCTGGAGGACATGCTCCATGCCTGTATCATCGACTTCGGTGGAAGTTGGGACAATCATCTAGCACTAGCGGAGTTCTATTACAACAACAGTTATCACTCGACGATTGGCATGCCGCCTTTCGAGATGTTGTATGGGAGGCGATGTAGGACTCCGCTATGTTGGGGAGAAATTGTTCAAAAGGAATTTGGGAGTTTAGAAGTTATCAAAGCAACATCCGATAAATTTGATCAAATTAAGGCAAGAGTGAAGGCTGCGCAAGACAATCATAAATCTTACGCCGATCAGAGACGGAGATCCCTCGAGTTCCATGTCGGAGATCTTGTATTACTTAAAGTATCTCCCTGGAAAGGGATAATCCGTTTTCGTAAAAGCGGGAAGTTGAGTTCGAGATTTGTCAGACCATTTAGAATCGTAGCAAGGGTAGGGGAAGTGGCGTATATGCTGGATCTACCTGATGAGCTGAGTGGGATTCATCCTACTTTCCATGTGTCACATTTACGAAAGTGTGTGGCTGACGACACAGCCCATGTGCTGCTATCGGACATCGAGGTTGATAAACGTTTAAATTATATTGAATAGCCCGTAGCTATTATAGATAGAAAAGAAAAGCAACTGCGAAATAAGGTAATTCGATTGGTTAAGGTACAGTGGAAACACCGACGGGGTTCGAAGGCTACTTGGGAAAAAAAAGGAAGAGATGAAGAAGTTGTACCCGAAATGGTTCGACAAGTAACATGATTCGAGGAAGAAACCTCTTATAATGTGGGTAGACTTGTAACAGGGTTCGACACTTGTAAAATGGGTTAAGGGAAGAAAGTAAAGGTGATGGGCTTAGAAGGAATATGGGCTTGGCCCATGAGTGTAAACATATACCCTAATCAAACTTAGGACAGCCTCCATTACCTCTTGGACACACAAAATTCAGCTAGAGAGAGAAAAGGATCCTAGAGAGAGAAAGTCAAGAATCAAGGTTTTGAGGCTCAAGATCTGCTCGAATCCGTTGCTCCAGTGTTGTAGAAGAAGAAACTATAGTTTTTGGGGTAACAATCAAACCTAAACCCAATGTTTTCAGTCTAAATGGGTTATGGGGTAAAACTAGGGTTTTGATCTTAAAAGACATGGTTAATACGTGTAAAAATGGGTATAAAGCCCAAATATGAGCTTATGGGGGTTAAACAAACGACTTGGACGTAAAACATTACGAACATGGGGGAAAAACGGGTCTGAAGATGAAGATCTTCAAGTGGTGACACTAATAGGTGATACTATTTCTTGAGGCGACACTATTCTTGAGGCAACACTAATCGCGGCCACCTGAAGAAGATGAATCCTGGTGGGATGACACTAACGTGTGGCGATACTAAAAAGTGTGGCTTCGTCCCCAAGATTTCCAATGATTGGCACTCGTGTCATCCATTTGGCGACACTATTTTAACGACACTAAGTAGTGTCGCCATGCATGTGCACGACACTATGGAGTGTCGCCAATGTTATTTGGCGACACTACAAGGACGATAGTAATTCTCACGACACTAAGTCCAGAACGAAAGTTCTAGCGACACTGCCTTGGCGACGCTGATCATGTGTCGGCGACACTAATCCTGGCGATACTAATATTTTCCCTGTGACACTACCAAAGTGTGATAGAATTCGCGTGTTGACTTATATGCAGACCGGTTAGCACGTTAGCACAACTAGACGTCTGAATCAGGTTTAATTACGAATGAATAGGTAAGTCTAGATTCCCTATTTACCTGTTTCTATGGTGATGTGCATACTTAAATGAAATGTTTATGAAATGAGGAGCGTATGAAATGATTATGAATAAACGTTTACGAAAATGAATGCTTTACGAAAGAAAGATGTTTACGAAATGAAATGTTATGAATGAACAGTTTATGAAAAAAACGATGTTTGAAACAAGAAAAGTTTGTGAAATGAATGGTTTATGAAAGGAATGGTTTATAAATGAAAGAAATGGTTTATGAATGAATGAAATGTTTTATGAAAAGAAACAGGGCAAATGTTTTAAAGAAGTCAGTACATGTCTAATATGTTAAACAAACAAACTGACGAATAAAGTCTGGGGATGTAAGTGCCCAGCCTTATGGTATGTTATGGGAAAGCCATAGTGCCATAAGTTTAACAGGGGTAGTGCCTACGTGGTTTATCAATGGGTATGACGGTTGTTCAACTAGTGAAGGAAGGGTGACGACGGTCACTCGGGGTTAACGTGACCCGTGAATGGTGAATGTTTTTACCTTATTGAGCTGTGAGTTGTAAGGGCGGTGTTATTACCTAATGGACCTACGAGTCATGAGGGCGGTGAACGGATGGGAAATGAAATGAAGGGAATGGAATGAATGACACATATTTAGACAACTAAATGTATGACTTAAATGAATGGTAAATGTTGAATGAATGTTCCATTAAATTATGATTTAACGATGATTGAATGGTTAAATGAGTGAATGGTTAAATGATTGAACGTAAATTTTAAGCCCTGTTTTCTTATGAACGTTTAAACCCTAACGAATGATTGAACGAATGATAAACAATTTCCTAAAATGAACGAAAGACTTGAACTCACCAACGTTAGCTGACTTTTAGTATGCATGTCAGGTTAAAGATGGGGCGAATGCTGCTTGGCTATTCTGAAGAGTTACATGTCATAAGAAATCTGGCATTCCGTTCTGAATGTTTTATGAATGATGAATGTATTAAACAATGTTTTAATTTGTTGCTATTCTGAGACTATGTAATGACGTTAAATTCCGCTGCTTATGATATTTGAAGTTTGAGAACTTTTTGTGATTGAGTAAATCCAACACGTGAGGCCTCCCGGGTTTGGGGCCTTACATGTTCAAATAAACTGGAGGAGGATGAATTGCACATTGAATTTGATGAAAATATGCTACCGATGGGTTTGAACAAGGCTAAGTTTTCTTCATGGTTAGGATTTAACATTGAGAACAAGGTTTTAGTATCATATTGATACTAAACAATTTGATAACCAAATGCAGGAAGATCTATGATTGGAAATTAAGGTATTGTATTTGACGTTTTGTAATTTTTTAGACATGAAATATTTGTTAATTATTATATTTAACTTTTTTTTTTGTAAATAATTAGGAGCATTGAAATATTCAATACGATAACCCAAAGAAACCTTTGATTAAAAAAGCCAAGAAAAATTGTACCAATTGGAGAAGTAAGCTTGTTAGAGAATTTGTACCAAAACGAACTTCATTTTGCGAAATATCATTATCTCGATCAATCAAAGTGTGATGAATTCATTGCGTTAAAGACTAGCGATGCATTTTTGGTATATGTAATTATTTATTTTTATTATTATTATTATTATTGTTATATTTTTGCAACTATGAATAATAGTTTGTTGATTTATGTGTAGGAATAAAGTAACAAAGCAAAATCAAGTGCACAAGCGAACAAAGACTTCGCCTGTGGATTACGGTTTTGAAGGATAAATTTGGTAATATATGGTCTCAACTCGTGGCAAGTCATCCACATCTTGAATCAACGTTCTCAAATGTGAGTCACAGGTCGAGGCTAGAAAACACAAACAAACTAGAAGTTGGAGATATGCATGAAAAAATCAATGATTTGGTATATATATATATATATATATATATATATATATATATATATATATGGAGAGGATCAAGAGAAAACACATTACAATTATCCGTACGAATTAAAAACACATTAAATAGTTCAATAATAACGAGTAGGGAAAGTCAGTCCTCACCCTGTTCATCCATGTATTCCAAGCCCTCGCGGCTCCTTTGTTCTTTCGTTTCCTTAACTAACCTGAAATGAATGCTAAAACTCATATGTACTGAGTGAGTTCTATTTTACTTTAGTAATAAAACATTTTAACATTTCTTTCAAAATAGCTTAGATATAAAAATAGTAAAAGCTTGTCTTTTAAAACTTTTTTCTTTTCATTCAAACATTCTAATTCCCAAAATGGAAATTCATTCATTCCTTTAACTCGTTTATAAACATTCGTGCTAGCTTCCTTTTTGAAACATTCTTTTGCAGTTAACATTCATGCTAGCCTTTTCAGTCATTCATTCTTTCGTTCTTATCATTGAGTGAACAATGTAACACCCCAATTTCCAAAGAAATACAAGTTGGAGGACTAAAATGATCATTTGATGAAACCCTAGGGGGGTTAAAATGACATTTCATTAAAGTATAAGGGTTAGAATGCAATTGGCTTAAAGTTCAAGGGCTGAAAATGAAAAATCTGAAGTTGGAGTAGATATCGGACCGATATCATTCCTCCCATCGGTCCGATGTGAGCCGAGGGTCAGATATCGGACCGATATCAGTTGGATAACTGTCCGATAACCGCCATTGCGCCGCAACCCCGGATATTGACACGTGTTGGATGACTAACCATTGAGATCTGATGCGTGTAAAACAGATATCGGACCGACATGTCCGCTATGCCCATAACGGACCGTCATCATACTCATAACGGTCCGTTATATGCTCACAAAGCCTATACACCGCCTCACCTAGATGTCGGACTGACATCACCATGGATAGCGGTCCGACATTGGTGGCAATCCAGCCCAATAAATACTTGCACTTGGCCGTTCATTTGAAAACACAAATATCACAAACCACCTCTCGATAGATGCATACCAAGGAGATCAGAGTGACGGTTTCAAGCGCGGCGATTTCGAGTACGGTACGCTGAGAGTGCAGTTCGGGTCTGGAAAGCGACTAGAAAATGAACGAACTTAGGAACTACCTAAGGATAATGTAAGTACCCTTGACACGTACCCTAGACACGATTATGTGAATTATGTGATTAAATGATATGTGTTATGTGCTATGCATATGACAAAGGTACGAGGTAATAAAGGGTTAGTCTAAACACTAAAACGGGAATAATGGAGTACTCATGACGTATTCAAGGGGTGGTGGATACGCCGCTAGTACTTCCTATATATAAACTTCTTGGTACTTCGTGGTGAAACCATTATGAATGTTTTTGGGTGTAGACTAAAAGACATAAATAAAATTATAGTAAACGTATGGGAGAACTTCCGACCGGTGTGTAGTTATCGGACAAATGGAATGTTCTGTCTAAGGAAAGAGTGGTGTATAAATCTCTCCTAGACCCGTCACTTTTTCCTGAGAACATCTTTGTTGGAGATACTAATCTGGAAGGATAATCACCCTAGTTTACGATATATGACGAGTATGAAAGTATACTATGCATGATGAATATGAATACATGAAATGCATGGTGAATACGTGAATGCATGATGACACGTGCAAATATAAGTGAACATGATGGAATGAGTCTAAATCCTAAAATGGAATAACGGAGTACTCACGAAGTGTTAAAAAGGGTGGTGGATACGCCACTAGTAGTTCCTATATTTAAACCCTTTTAATGCAGTGTGGAGAAACCGTTACGAAGTTTTAAGGTGAGGACTGGTTTAGAAAATAAATCAAGCATATACATGAAATGAATCAAATGCTTGATACATTTGGGAGGCTGTGAGTCAAAGATACTCAAGGTCCCAAATGAAATGAGATACCCGGCCTGTAAGGTGGATCTCAATAAATAATAAAGAAGAAAACTAAAAGGAACTCCAAGCCTACGAGGCCGAGGAGAAAAGATTCCAAGCCTTCGGGGCTGAGGAAAAAAAAAGGAACTCCAAGCCTTCGGGGCTGAGGAGGAAAACATTTCAAGCCTACGAGGATGAGTAATGAATAAGTTTTCATGAAAAATGCGAGGGTTCTATACTGACGAGTATAAGAAACTTGCAAGTACTCAGAACGGAGGTACGGCCTAAGATGGTTGCGGGGGGGTTAGCACACCCATAAAATATACAAATACCGTGATCGGAGGTACGTCCGAAGATGGTCACGGAGGCACCAAGAGGCCGAGAGAATGTGAACAATAATAAGAACCTAAAGGGTTCATAATGAAATGAAAAGATGCAGTGTACTTACTTAGTGAAAGCTAATTCAAAAACGTTTTTCAAACACGCAGGAAAGAGGCACATGGAATGAAGTTTCCTGAGGATGGAACGATCGGAGTTGAAAGATCCTTATATAGTATGATGTAATCATATCATCTTTTGTAAAAGAATATTTATAAATAAAAAAATATACCTTTGTCATTTAATGGAAGGTTTTGATAAATTGGGACCGTTTTTCACGATATAATACTCTGATGAAATAAAAAATAAGTAGGGTGTTTCAGGTTGGTATCAGAGCATGGTTTGAGTGATTTAAGTATCAAAAGAGGATACTTAAAATCAAACCATAAGTGCTCATGATATAAATAGGGATTCAATCCGAGACCATCCAAGGAAACATGTATGTTTAAATTCCAGTGCTAGAACAGAAATGTATGAGTATACGTGGGCAGAAATTTGTATGAGATAAGCTCTATGTGATAGTTGGGAGTATCATGATATGTAACATACATTTCCTTATACCTGGCAAGCATTGGAGCTAATGTATGGGACCATCATGATATCGCGAACATCATATGATTACTTATGTCAACAGATAGTAAGTCGGAAGTATGATTATGCATGATTAAAATGCATGAATGAATGTGCATATATGTAACATGCATAGATAGGGCCTTATGTGAAACCCTAGAATATTTGAATAGGGTTAAACTAATAAAAGGTGTTAGAGCGCGTTTGTGTGACAAACACTCTGGATGTTGTCTTTGCTTTTGTATCTATTCTTTATGTATTTGTACTTGTATTTCAGCGTCTGTATGTATTGGTTTATCGAGTTGTAATCATGTTTGTAGGTACTTGTCATTGTAATCGTCTTGTTATGTGTTGTGCGCACTTAACAAGTGCGTAGGTTAATTAACCTACGTACTTAGCAAGTACGCAAGAGCATTGTCTACGTAGTTGCTAAGTACGCATGAACAAAGCCCTATGCACTTAGTAAGTGCGTAGGCATCAGGTCTATGAGTATAAATAGTTGGTTAGTGAATTTCTTATGTACGCATTCATTCACTTGTAATCGGCTGTGATTATCAATAGACGAAGTTTTTAAGCGACTCTTGTTTGTTGTCGGTTTACTTGTTGTTTTCGATACTTCATCTAGTCACGGGCATTCCAAACCAGCTTTATGGCTTTCAATCCAGCTTTCTAATGAGTTCTGTAGATCTGCTTGTAAAATCGGGAAATTTGCATCGAACGCCTTTTCTACTTCTATTGCAATTTGTCTCCGAATATTTTTCTGGACTTGCTCGACTTCGTTCTCGTCATGAAGTGGAGAATCATCTCTCCTGTGGCTTCCCTTGTCACGTATTTCGTCGTTATGATGTTCAGCCATCATTCACTGATACATGAATTGTGTTTAATCTCTCGTTCGCTTACCCTAATCATATTCTAGGGTTTTATACTATAGGCTTTTGTTGGTCCCCGGTTGTCTCGGATCGTCACATGCAAGTGCATTGGCTAGTCGCACCGGGTGCGGAATGCCCGTGACTAGATGGAGTACCGACAACAACAAGTAAACTGACAACAAACAAGAGTCACTTGAAAACTTCGTCTACTGATAATCACTGCCGATTACAAGTGAATGAATGCTTACATAAGAACTTCGCTAACCAACTATTTATGCTCATAGACCTGATGCCTGCGCACTTACTAAGTGCGCAGGGCTTTGTTCATGGGTACTTAGCAAGTACGCAGACAATGCTCTTGCGTACTTGCTAAGTACGCAACATAACAAGACGATTACAACGACAAGTACCTATGAACATGATTACACCTCGATAAACCAATACATACAGACGCTGAAATACAAGTACAAATACATAAAGAACAGATACAAAAGCAGAGACAACATCTTGAGTGTTTGTTACACAAATGTGCTCCAACAGGTGGTGGATACGCCGCTAGTACTTGCTATATATAAACCCATTTAAAGCAGCGTGGAGAAACCGTTATGAAGTTTTAAGGTGAGGACTGGTTTGGAAAATAAATCAAACATATACGTGAAATGAATCAAATGCTTGATACATTTGAGAGGCTGTGAGTCAATGATACTCAAGGTCCCAAATGAAATGAGATACCAGGCCTGTAAGGTGGATGTCAATAAATAATAAAGAAGAAAACTAAAAGGAACTCCAAGCCTACGGGGCTGAGGAGAAAAGATTCCAAGCCTTCAGGGCTGAGGAAAAAAAAAGGAACTCCAAGCCTTCACGGCTGAGGAGAAAAACATTTCTAGCCTACGGGGCTGAGGAATGAATAAGTCTTCATGACAAATGCGAGGGGTCTATATATAGTGACAAGTATAAGAACCTTACCGATACTCGGACCGGAGGTACGTCCTAAGATGGTTGCGAGGGGGTTAGCACACCCATAAAATATACAAATACCGTGATCGGAGGTAAGCCCGAAGATGGTCACGGGGGCACCAAGCGCCCGAGAGAACATGAACAATAATAAGAACCTAAAGGGTTCATAATGAAATGAAAAGATGCAGTGTACTTACTGTTGGAGCATATTCTGGTGACAACGAGCTTGAAGATATTATGTCTTAGTCTTAGAGTCTTTGACTTGTATTTGATAGAATTGTTAGCAAAAGTTAAAGGGGAGTCTGTTAGGACATGTTTTGTAACTGTTGATAAAATTATGTGTAAGTTCTGCTAGAGGCGAACTTAACAAGTTCGCCTAGCCTATCAGAGGCGAACTTATTAAGTTCGCCTTGTATATCAGATGCGAACTTATTAAGTTCGCTTAGCCTATTAGAGGCGAACTGAATAAGTTCGCCTAAGCATCTATGAGGCGAACTTATGAACTGGTGCTTATATATACAGTTACAGAGTCTGTGAAACAGAGTGTAGATAGAGAATGAGATATCAGGAGGAACTGATTAGAGAGTGTATCTTGTAACCTGATATCTTGGTGGAAATACAAAGCGTTTATTTTCACCGTTGTTGTTGATTGAGTTACACGAGCACGTTGATCATGGATTCTGCACGTTATCACCGTGTCGTACCGCGAGTCTAGAGATCCGTCACACACCGAATTAGGGACCTACAAGTGGTATCAGAGCTTTTGCTCTTGATTAGCAGAAGATTCGTGGTGTTTTCGTGTCCAATCAACATCAAATTCTTCATTTTTGAGTTTTTCATTTCCATGGAGTTTTCAAGACTGATTCAGATCTGATTTTGTATTTTTGAAAAGGATTTTGATGAAATTGATCCGATAGAAAGCTTCTAATTGACAAATTACACAATCCTACGGTCCAGTTTTGATTAGTTCTTTCAAATCAGTGATTAATGATGATTTTCGTATGTTTCTGGTTCGCGAGTTTGGTCTAAAAAGTTCTTGATCTTGATTCTGTTACTACAAGCGTACTTGTTGAATTGTGTGCATGCGGACTTAGCAGGCGAACTTGTCAAGTTCGCTTCTCACAGGATTAAGCGAACTTATTTTAGGCGAACTTGATCAGATTTTTGAATTCTGGTTGCTTCATATTAAGTTCGCTTGGGTGTTTCTGAGGCGGAAAATTTTTTCTTGTCCAAATTTTTTAGGAAAAGTTTACATGCTTGTTTTGAATCATTTTTGAAATTTTGAAATTTCGAATATTTTTAAAAAGAGTATTTTGACGGGAAATTTTTCTTGTCCAAATTTTTTAGGAAAAGTTTACATGCTTGTTTTGAAATTTTGAATTTTTGAAATTTTTTAAAAAGAGTATTTTGGCGGGAAATTTTTTCCGGATATTTTCGCAAAAATTTCAAAATGTCAATTTCATGTGATGATAATGAGATTGGAACTACGTGACCGAGACTTTTGTGCATATCAGATTTTCATAGCTAGAAAGTCCGGTTCGAACAGTTCGTATCAGAAACTGATGAAAACTTTTGGACATCAATATTTGAAGGATATGTGCATCCTACTTATGACTATATGGGATATTATGATGTTCCTAAACCAGTGACAGCTCTTAGTAAACTAGAAAAGCAGAAGTTTGATCGAGAGATGAAGACGCGTGAAACTTTAACGGTATCTTTACCAAAAGAAATCATTCATAGTCTCGGGAAGTGTCCAACTTCAAGAGATCTATGGGAAGCATTGAAGAAAAAGGGTGAAGCTACTTCTCAAGCGTTTGTGGTCTTGATCAAAGAAGTATTGGAGAAGCCGAGTTATTCTCAAAGTGATTCTTCTGCAGATTTAACTGATAGAGTATTCGTTCTGGTGAAAATACTCAATCTACTGAGACTGATGTGATGAGTGAAGAAAGTTTTCAGACAGTTGAAGATGATCTGAGTGAATTAGAAACTGATGCAGAGCCTGTCATTGTTGAACAAAAGAGTGAAGCTGATGATGACGTTTTCATGGCTCCTGGTGCATCTTCTTCAGAAGTAAAACCTGAGGTATTTTCTAACTCTAAAACGTTTTGTTCTAACTGTGTTTCAGTTAAGGATAAAATGATGAGGGTTATGGATGACAACGTAAACCTCATTTGTGATATGAAATCGATGCACACGGTAAATCAGAAATTAAAAGATAATGAGAATGTGTGTGTTGAGAGAATAGAATCACTGAAGAGGGATATAAATTCTCTGACTTTGAAGATCAAAGAGCAGGCATATCACCTGGATATGTCCTTTGCAGAAATTGAGAAAAGAAATAATGATCTTGTTGAGAAAGATATGGAACTAGCTGAATCTAAAGCAGAGGTAATCAGATTGCATAAAAAGTTAGAAAGCTTTGCAAATTCATCATTCTGATTAGAACATTATCATAATAATATTGAAGAGGGGAAGAGAACTAATGGTATTGGTTATGTTCCTCCACCATTCAACGGAAATTATTCTGTTACACCTGAGATTATAAACGATGAGGATTTAGATCCTAAGACTGTGTTGAAAGTGAATCCGGTCATAGGTGAAGATATGGTGTATTCGGATGAGAGTGATGATGAATATTTTGATGAAGCTAAGGTAGAGGGGATACCGAAAGAGATTAAGAAAGAAGACTCAAAGGTTGATTCTAATTCATCTAGAAATTATATATTTGGAAGTTCTTCAAATTCAAGGAGAGTTCCATATGTCAAAGATTATAAAGACATGCGTACATGCTTTCATTGTAATGAGATAGGACACATTGTGGTGACCTGTCCTTACAAAAATAAAGGGAAGAAACATGTATTTCCTGAGAAGATGAAGCCTGAATCAAAACCTGTTGCAAAATCTGGAGTTCCAGAGAAAATAAAACAAAAAGAAGTTCATGCAGGAGAATCTTCTTCAAGTGCATCTTATCGTGTGAAGATTCCTTATATGAGATATTATCGTGAGACAAGATCTTGCTTTTACTGTGGTCTTGTGGGTCACATACGGATTGATTGTTCTCACAAAGCTAAAGGTAACCGACATGTTACTCCAGGAAAGGTAAGAACTCATGGTAAGCCTTATGTTAACCCAAATGTGGTTAAACCTCATGATACACCAAAGGGTAATTCAAAATCTGAGGTTAGGCTTTCTAGACCTCAAAGACGGAGGAGAAACAGAAGATTGAGAAAACTTTTAGAACAACAAGAGTTTTCACAATCTAAACATTTTTCAAATGAACGAAGATGTTCAAACACTTCACATTTTAAGCAAAAAGAACTTAATGAACAGAAGTATGTTTGGAAATCTAAAGTTTCTGTTTCTGACTCGTCGGAACAATCTCCGAAAATCGATGAGAGATTCGATTGTGAATGGAGTGAGGTTTATTATTTTGATACAGATGGACGACCCATGACTACAATGGCTTGGGTCCCAATTTCAAATTAATGTTTCTTGTTAGTTGTGCAGGATTTACCAAGAGGGACTATTAATACCATTTTGGTTGTTGATAGTGGTTGTTCTAAGCACATGACAGGGAATGACATCTGCAAGAGTAAAGAGTTGTTGATAACTGAGAAATATATTTAATTCGACGACTTGATGCTCAAGGGGGAGAATATGTCACACACAATGTTTTGGAAATAGTTTTACAAGGTCCAAATGATAACCTGAAACTTAGGATGACGATGGTGAGCATAAAGTCGTTGATGCAACCATTTGACTAGTTGAGGGGGAGTCTACAGGACATGGGGAGTACAGAACTGTGTTGACAAAGGCAATGACATTCAATTACAGGATTACATCGATTTGAGTTTTTAATTGATTGACTTGCTTAATCCTGAGTAACCAAGTAAAATGTTTTTCATAAAATGTTTTCATGGAAGATTTTATTTTTGTTTGTTTTACTTTCTTTGAAAAAGCCAAACAAATTGAAAAAGTTAAAATCGACATTACTTGAAGTTAAAGAAGAGATGATAGTACATCAGTAGATGTTCTTTCACACATGACCTTAGATTGACTGGTTGGTGCTTTATGTTAATATATCTGAATTATATGTTTTGATCTAAACTTCAGAGACTGCACAAATAGGAAATGATAGTGTTGTGTATGCATAGAATTTGAATTTTCAGTAGACTAAAAGCGTCACTGAACCATTAGTAGTGTGAAAACATAATTGCATATGTTACAACTGTGATTTGAAC
This sequence comes from Smallanthus sonchifolius, assembly GCA_023525975.1. Lineage (NCBI taxonomy): Eukaryota > Viridiplantae > Streptophyta > Magnoliopsida > Asterales > Asteraceae > Smallanthus > Smallanthus sonchifolius. The sequence continues at coordinate 110,749,215 of CM042021.1, forward strand.
TCATTTTATGTTAGGGTGTGTGTGTTAAAAGATCACTATCAGATAAAGAATATTAGCTTTTAATAAAGATTTTCCTATGAGATCAGTTTCGGGTTATGTCCTTAGCACTATTCATTCGATTTGCTTCAGTGCCTATGTCTCGAAAAGCATGCAATTTGAAGTATAATCAAGATATGTACTTGACAACATCTGTCAAACATATACTAGCCCTTGGATCATATTGATAAATCATCTTTACTGATTCCATTGAATTCATAATCAAGATAACAGTTGGATCCACGTACCTGAATCTTATGATTCCACATATATAAGCCAAGACATTGAATCATTCGATTATGAATCTCAATGATTCCTATACAATCCAATTTGGATTCTGCTATTCATGTGCTAAGTGATGTCTCCTCATTCTGGAAATTCGGATAATCTTTAGTAAAATCTCATATGTCTTGAAGATAGTGCATTTACTTTCTGTTGGCATACTAGTGGGGTACACGTTGTATTTCATACTTAAATGGTACCTTAACTCACAAGAAAGTGGGAATGAGATGCTTTAGTTTCAAATCTTATAATATTGATAATTTGAATTTGTGTGTCATAGCCTGATCCTATTTTCTTTGAATGTTTATCGAGTATCATAACATGCAATATGAAAGTCTTGAAAAGATAGAGTGTGATAATCTTAAAAGATAGTGGTTTGATTGGTCAAGGCTTGAAAGAATGACATATGATACCATTTGATATTATATGGATTTTATATCCAAGATGTGTGATTGATATCTCATATATACTGATATGATCTTCTTACTCGTGATGTTCGACCAAAAAGATATGATTTTGTATTTTACATTTCAGTTTATACAAAGAAAAACCAAAAAGATTTTGTGTTTCTTATGTTTGAAAAACCAAAAAGATTTTATTTTTCCAGCTTCCATGAAAATCTTAATTGTTGGTAATTCTTGGTTGTTCTCCTTTGCAAAAACTGAATATTGCAGATAGAAGTTGACAAGGGGTCCTTCTCCCAAGTTTTCTTCTAGATATAAAGAGAGAGTATGCAGATGAACAAGACGAAGACTACAACTTGTTTGATGATATTTGAAGACGGATGACAATCTTCTGAAGCTGTTGTCAAGGGGGAGTCTGTTGGAGCATATTCTGGTGACAACGAGCTTGAAGATATTATGTCTTAGTCTTAGAGTCTTTGACTTGTATTTGATAGAATTGTTAGCAACAGTTAAAGGGGAGTCTGTTAGGACATGTTTTGTAACTGTTGATAAAATTCTGTGTAAGTTCTGCTAGAGGCGAACTTGTATCAGAGACGAACTTATTAAGTTCACCTAGTATATCAGAGGCGAACTTATTAAGTTCGCTTAGCCTATTAGAGGCGAACTTAATAAGTTCGCCTAAGCATCTATGAGGCGAACTTAATAAGTTCGCCTACTTCAGAACTGGTGCTTATATATATAGTTACAGAGTCTGTGAAACAGAGTGTAGATAGAGAATGAGTAATCAGGAGGAACTGATTAGAGAGTGTATCTTGTAACCTGATATCTTGGTGGAAATACAAAGCGTTTATTTACACCGTTGTTGTTGATTGAGTTACACGAGCACGTTGATCTTGGATTCTGCACGTTATCACCGTGTCGTACCGCGAGTCTAGAGATCCGTCACGCACCGAATTAGGGACCTACACTTACTTAGCGTAAGCTAATTCAAAAATGTTTTTCAAACACTGCAGGAAAGAGGCACATGGAATGAAGCTTCTTGAGGACGGAACGATCAAAGATCCTTATATAGTATGATGTAATCGTATCATCTTATGTAAAACAATATTTATAAATAAAAAAATATAACTTTGTCATTTAATGGCTAGGTTTTGATAAATTGTGACCGTTTTTCGCGATATAATACTCAGATGAAATAAGAAATAAGTATAATGTTTCAAACAAGCACTCGAATGATATCATTGCGTCTTTACCGACCCAAGTCCCGGAGGCTTGGCCCGTTGTGCTTGCACATTCGAATGCAAGACTACTTTGTTGCTTGTGTACAAGACTCCTATGTTGCTTGTCACAAAGACAAGGCTCCTTTGTTGCTTGTCCGAAGACAAGACTCCTTTGTTTCTTGCACAAGGCTTTCTGTTCATTCATTTCTTCTTTTCATTCACCCCGGGTATCATGCACAGTTAAACACACACACATAGATATGCATTCACACAGTGAACATTAACACAGTTAATCACAATTACATATAATATAAACTAAGTTAATAACACACAGTTGTCATGTATTTTAGGTAAAAACATTATTCTCTCATTTCATTCAAAAGGAGCATGCACTTCAGCCCAAAACTTAAAAGGAAAAATAGGCCATAGAAACTTACCTGTTAAGCTATCATGTATGTACTATCACCTAGTCCATAGGCTTCACTCAAAAATCTGGATTCATGATCAATAAAACAGTAATTCTTCACTTTCTGTTTGTTTAAGCGAAACTAGGATAGTTTCGCATCTTACAGCTAAGCGAAACTAAGGTCCAACGAAACTAGGGTTCTCAATGAAATTATGCCCATACGAATATATGATCCCAGCAAAACTATGCCTTGTAGTTTCACTCACTAGTTTCGCTCCATCGTCTTCTTCACCAAGAAAACCCTAGTTGCATGTAAATAACGGCCATAGCTCCAGACATTCAAGTCTCAAACTTTTTACTTTCAAAACATTGGTTTTGTACTCGTGAGTCTAGATCTAGAGTTCGTTTCTCGTTTGACACGTAAAAACCCGACCTTTTTGTGTAAAGCTTAAAAAAAAACCACTTGAAATAAAACTTCAGAGTTAAGCTAGATTCTGTTGACGTCTGATTTTCCTTCCCGAGCGATCCAAAGGCGATTACTAATGATCTTGGAGCTTCCTAGAACCAAAACCAACTTTCTCTTTCTAGATTCTCTCACTCACTCTCTCTCTAGAATTCGAAAGTGATGTAATTGAAGGGGAAGGTGGAGGTGGCGGCTAGGTTAAGGCCCCTCCCCTTCTTTTCTTCTTTTGTTAATTCACGCGTTTAGCCCTTCCCCGTTTATTCTTTTATTTCTCCGATTTTTCTTAATGAAACGTTTTATTTTTTTCGGGATGTTACATGTTTTATAGTGAACATTGGCCGTTGTTTATTATTGCCCAAAAAAAGCATTCATTTTAGATTGTTTAAAGGGTCAAAAGAACAAAAAGAATTATCTTCTTTCGAAAGTAATTCAAGATGTTTTTGAGAAAACAAATTTCACATGGACATTGGTTAAGGTATGTTTTCTATTTCTTAGATAATTGATTTTCTTAAATTTTAAATAATTAGTTGTTTATTTATTGTTGTGTAAACAACAAAACAATTATGGGAATGCGGCTATATGGTGTTTGAATATACGGTTGAGTTTGTCTATCATTATCAACCAGATTTTCTCAACTGTGTAAGTATATATATGTGTGTGTATATATATATATATATATACACATATATGGGAAGATTCCACTAAAAAATGGGGTTTCACTAAATAATCCTAAGAAGTGGGTCGAACGAACTCCGATTGAGCTCATTCCAGCGGCGTTGCAACCGTCTTATCGAACCCTAACCCGCCCCCAAAAACCTAAACCCCCCTCCACCCGCACCCACAAAAACCTAAAGCCCCCCTCCAACCCCACCCCGAAAAGCCTAAAACTCCCATCCCTAAAAACCTAAACCCCCCACCCCCCAAAAAACCTAAACCCTAAAAGTTAAACCATAAGGCTAAAACCATAAAATTCAACGCTAAAATCTAAACCATAAAAGCTAAACCCTAAAAGATAAACCCTAAAATCTAAGATGATTGAGTTCGACGATACGGTTCCAACGCCGCTGGAATGAGCTCAATTGGAGTTCGTTTGATATCGTTTCTTAAGGTTTTTGTAATTTCTTAGGATTGTTAGCGAAATATCACTTGTTTTTTGAACCTCCTTCTATATATATATGTATATATATATATATATATATATATATATATATTTTAAATCTAACTTTTTCTATTTTTTCTTTTTAGATTTGGCAAGACAAGAGATTTGCTACACAAAAAGAGATCGACGACGTACTCATGAACATAATGCAGATGCTTTTTAGAAGGGTGTTTGAAAATCGGACCTAAATCTCTTATGTGTTAATATTGTTTATCTTAGTATAGATTTATATAAATTAGGTGGTGTTGTTCTATAGATCTTTAGTTATATAGTTTTATAAAAAAATTAATGTTGTTGATATATAAAATTTTGTATTTGTACTATTCCCCATTGTATAAAAATTCTGGATTGCAAGCCTTTTTTTTTTTTTTACAAAATTCTGTATTTTGCTAGAATTATGGAAAAATACCGAACCTTTTTTTTATAAAAATAATATTTGAAGCGGTTCTTAAAACCACCTCAAAAATGAAGACGTTTTTTTATTTTTTATTTAAAAACTCTTTTGGAGCGGTTACTAAAGCCACCTCAAAAAATGAAGAGATTATTTATTTATTAATTAAAAACTCTTTTTGAGCGGTTTTATCTATTATTAGCATGGTTCCTAAAACCGTCTTAAAAAATAAAGCCATTTTTTAGGCGGAAGTGTCTACACTTTGATTCCCTTCCAAGTAGATTTGTACTAGTGACGTGATATTACAACATTCAAAGCACGGGTTAAGTTTCTAGAGCGTCTTTTGTATGTATCTGTGTGATCCCCCATACAATGTCTCTATCATAATGCCTAACAGAGATAGCAGTTCGAATCCCACACCTTAACCTTGGTTGAGAACCGTGAGCCGATTGCCCCCTGTGATATTCTTGGGCGTGTGTATCGCATGCCAGTTAGCGAGTCCGGAAAACTCGTTTTATGTAACAAAAGTCTTCCAATTGAAAAGTATCAAACAATAATAATTTAATGCGAGTGTATTGAAAAAAGGTTGTTTCACTTTCTATAAATTGGAATATACTCTTTGTTGTTGATCGCATCATCAGTTATTACTTCAACTAACCATGACTGATTTCCAAGCCTACTTCTTCCACATTCTCATATGGCTGATCCCCGCGACCGTGATCCTAGCATTCTTCAAATCTACTCGTGCCAAATCTCATCTTCCCCCAAGCCCCTTTGCGCTTCCCATCATAGGGCATCTCCATCTTCTTTATCCGACGCCTCATCAAGCTTTTCACAGGCTTTCTCTCCGATACGGGCCAGTTTTTCGGCTTATGATGGGCTCTGAACCTTGTGTTGTTGCTTGTTCACCAAAAACAGCCCAAGAGTTCCTTAGAACCTATGAAAATGCCTATTTAGATCGACCCATAAACTCAGCCACTCTTTGCATAACTTACGGATCAAAAGATTTCTCCTTTGCTCCCTATGGATCCTATTGGAGATTCATGAAGAAGATAATCATGTCACAACTCCTAAATGGTGCAACAATTGACTCCCTCCTTCATGTTAGGCAAGATGAGATTAATCGTTTTATAAAATCATTATCTCAAAAGGCCAACATTGGGGAGGCGGTAAATATTAATGCGGAGATGGTGAAGGTGACTAATAATTTGATATCAAGATTACTTTTGAGTGAAAGATGTTCAGAAGAGGCAGGCGCGGCAGATGACATGAGGAAATTGGTCTTCGAGATAACTGAGGCAATTGGTACCTTCAACCTCTCAGATAACATACGGTTATTTAAGGGTCTAGACTTGCATGGATTTGGAAAAAGGATAAAGGATAATCATAGAAGCTATGATGCATTGATAGAGAGGATCATTAAAGATCATGAAGAGGCAAGAACGCAGGGTTTACGATCTCAAGGGAAGGACTTGCTCAGCATATTACTAGATATAGCTGCAGATGGAACATCAGAGATAGATTTGACCAGAGAGAACATCAAAGCCTTCATTATGGTAAATAAATTAAGCCTTAATTTCAAATTCTTCTTTGAAGTATGTCGTTTTGAAAAGGGTGATGACAACTTAATTGGGTCCTTTTAATTTGGAGTTCAAGAAATGGATTACTCGTTGTCTAAGATAGCGATTTCTGCTTTATAAAACATTCACAAATATTAACCTATCTATCTTGTCATTCCAGAATATATTCGTTGCAGGAACAGACAATTTAGCGCTTATCGCAGAATGGGCTTTATCTGAACTAATTAATCATCCAAATATCATGAGAAAAGCAATAGAAGAAATCGATAATGTCGTTGGCAAAAACAGCCTTTTACAAGAATCAGACATACAAAATCTTCCATACCTCCAGGCAATTATTAAGGAAACATTACGTCTCCACCCACCTGTCCCAATGATTCCAAGAAAAGCAACCAAAGATCGCACAGTAGCAGGTTACCATATTCAAGCAAACACTGATATTTTTATCAATGTGTGGGCCCTCGGCAGAGACCCAGACTATTGGGAAAATCCCCTTGCATTCAGGCCTGAAAGATTTCAAGAGAAACACATGGATGTGAGAGGCCAACACTTTGAATTGTTGCCATTTGGGAGCGGGAGGAGGATGTGTCCAGGGACTTCGTTAGGGTTACAGATGATCCATGCAACGTTCGGAGCTATGATTCAGTGCTTCGAGTGGAAGGCTGGGAAAGACGGGAATCTTACTATCGTTGATATGGTCGAGAAACCTGGTTTCAACCTTCCTAGAGCTAACCCTTTGGTTTGTGTTCCTATGGCTCGACTTAATCCGATCCCTTTGCCAATTAATCAAGTCATTGGTTGAGTTTGAGTCACGGTAGTTTTACACACTGCTTTTGATTTCTCGACGTTTATGCATGTTTAATAAGTTGTGTCCCTGCATCAAATAAAAATACATATTTCATGTTATAGCACTTTCTTATATATTTTCAAGGATACCATAGTTTTGCATGTATCAGATAGTTATCCTCCTTACTTTTTCTATGAACATGATTAATTTAAATAAAAAATTATTCCCCTCATATATTGTATGTATATCTTTAAAAATCAATGTTTATTTAATACCAAACCACTGCTAAAGATTATCTATGGAAACATTCTTACACAGTAAAAGAAATCCGTTGCATAAACCGGATAATAAATATTAAAAAATAATTTAATAAAATCCCTAGCAACATCTGTAGCAAAATCAAGAAAATAAATTCAAAAGACAGTTAATAATTTATTAATGGTCATGTTTGGTAGCCTCTTAATGGTCATTAAGAGACTACCTCTTAATGGTTCAAAGCCTCTTAATGGTTAAGAGGTAACCTTAAGTCTGAATGGTTAAGAGGTAACATCTTAATGGTAAATACTCACAAGTTATATGGCCCCTTACCTCTTAACCATTAAGAGGCTTTGAACCATTAAGAGGTAGCTTTTTAATGACATTAAGAGGCTACCAAATCCATAGAAAATTCCTTTGCAAAATCGTTAGTGATCCATCTGCAACTTCTTTTGGTATTCCGTCGGAAATTCAATTACTGATCATGACCATATTTCTAACAGAGTATCACCGGCAGATTCTCGTTTGTAACCATTATATATCACCGACGGACTTACAATGAAAACGTGTGTCGGTGATACTCAGTTGTTTAAGAGTGAAGTAATTCAACAACATTCTATACAACTTTGATAAATAACAAGTTTATAAGCATGCGTTATTATCATTTTACACATGCGTTATTATAAGCATGCGTTATTATCATTTTACACATGCGTTATTATAAGCATGCTTTATTATTATGACGCGGACGGATTTACCCCCGCCTACTGAACACGTGTCGCATGCTGGTGCCTTCGTACGGTTAGTACGCTAAAAGCCCTTTGTACAATAACCGAACCCTATATATATATAAGCCCAATTTTAAAAAAATCTATATATACATATATAAGCCCGTATTATGTTTTTTTTATATATTATTATTGAGTTTATATTATAGGGCCCGTTTTTTTTTACATGTCCGAGGCCCAAAACGTTTTAAGGATTCTCAGGACCAGCCCTGATTTCATTGGGTCAATACCGGGTCAACATTGTCCTACTGGACGACATATAACCAATTTCACTTTGTCCTAGTAAAACTCTTTGAATAAAAAAAAGCCGCCATATAATGTATGGATTTAATAATCTGTTTGAACAATAATAATATAATACGGGTGTATTCTTAGAAAATAAGGTTGTTTCATTTTCTATGAATTTCATCATCCTCTATGTTGTTGATCATATCATCAGTTAGCAGTTCACCGAAGCATGGCTTATTTCGAAGGGTACTTCTTCCAATTTGAAAAGATTCATACAAAGAAAATATGAAAACAGAGATGAATGTGTCCGATATGTATATTTTTGTATATATCAAAATAACAATCACATCTCTTTATATATAGGAAAAGACACACAACTGGAATACAAAACAATCAAAATAAATGGAAATACATGATATCTCTAACATGCCCCTTTAAGCTGGACGATGGTATCGATGTACATCCTTGATCTTAGGTAGGCAAACTGAGTAAATGACAACCCTTTGGTGAGAATGTTTGCAACCTGGTGTGTGGTAGCAACATAACATACCGTAATAGACCGAGCCAAAACCATATCCCGAATAAAATGTAAGTTGATCTCGAGATGCTTGGTGCGTTGATGAAATACGGGATTAAGCGCCAAATATGTAGCACCAATGTTTTCACACCAAATAGTAGTACCACAACTCACAGATAATTAACTCCTGATCTCAACAACAGCTTGAGCAAGAGCCTCATCACTCGGCCTCAGTACTAGATCGAACAACGGTGTGTTGCTCTTGGAACTCTGACTGATAAGTCGGAGCCACAGAAGACATAATAACATGTAGTCAAACGACGATCATCGAGACAGTCGGCCCAATCAACATTAGCGTAGGCATGAATAGTAGTTGTAGAGGAAGGAGGGATAGTGAGCCATGAGTAATAGTGCCCTTAAGATACCTCAATATACACTTAACTGGCAACCAATTTCGATGATCACTAGTCGAAGGTCAATTAAAAATATGTTCTTAGCTACCTTAAACTGTAGTACTGGAAGTAGGGTTGTCGTATGCGAAGAAAATTCTTGGAGAATGCTATTTGTGACTAACTAGTTAAACTAGACAATTAAAAATAAAATTGAGAATTTAGAGTTGGTTGTGAAAAGGGTTGCGGTAGCAACAAACTGAAAATTGATTTAAAGCAAATTAGAGAAAAGGGTAGTTCTCTGGTTTCAAATTGTGAAGCTAAATGGATACCCTAATCTGTACCGATTGAAAATCGCATTGGCATGATTCGTTAAACTATTTGGTGTTGACCAATGATTAAAACCCAGATTATTTGACTATGATGATTTACGATTCAAAAACCAAATAATTGATACAGTTGAATTCCCAACTAACTAGTCACCAATTCAGAGACTAAAACTTGATTGAATTCAATGGTTCACGATTTAACAATACCATGATTGAAAACCAAGTAACTGATGAAAGTAAACCAAATCCTATAAAATCAAACTGTTTAATTAAAACAAATAAGCAAGAATAATCAACTAACCACATGATTGGGTTAAAATCTAATCCAAAGTCAAGTATGAACCGGTTAAATCCATTCTACTAACACAACCCAACACCCGGAAACAACCATGGATAGTGTAACCTCGCATACGCATGATTAGGTCTTCAAATCTTGATTTGGAATTGGAAAACATAAACGACAAGGTAATTGGAGTGATTAAGAACCCTAGAAATCGCCCCCTTTTGGTCTGGAATTAGCCACAATGATGGATGATCTCAAAACCCTAAAAGTTGTGGCTTAAATATGGCAAAAAACCCAAAATCCAGAAGTCAATGGCCGCCGGCGTATCGTACGCTGACCCCCAATTCTGGTACGCTGCTATCTTTCTGTAAATGCTTGAAAAACGCCTAGATCATACGGTGACCGGCGTATAGTACGTCGAGGTCGGCGTTCCATACACCCAAGGAAAAACATTTCTCGTGAGTTTTTAATTGACGGGACGCATATGCAATGACGTTGTTTCGTTGCATTAACACACAACCTAGGCCGCTGTGTGAAGCGTCATAGTAAATGACAAAGTCCTCACTACCTTCTTGCAAAGCAAGAATTGGTGTGTTTGTCATTTTTTGCTTTAGAGTCTCGAATGATTCGTTTTGCTTTGGTCCTCATTCAAACTTTAAAGTTTAACGACTCAAAGTAGTCAAAGGTACAACTATTCTTAAGAAATCTAGAATGAATCGTCAGTAATATCCAACAAAACCTAAGAAATTACAAACTTCGATTGGCGATTTGGTAATCTCCTACTTCGATATAGCCTTGATCTTCACATAATCTACTTGAATGCTACTTGCATTTATAATATGGCCAAGAAATTGTACCCCAGGAAGCCAAAAGTAACATTTTGAGAATTTAGCATATAATTTCTCGTTTCTCAATAATTCAAGTAGTGTCCTGAGATGATTTGCAAGTTCTCCCTGCTTTTTAGATTAAATAAGTATTTCATCTATGAACACGATAACAAATTTATATAAGAGTAAACTTCGTTTTTAGCCCCTGTGGTTTGGTCAAAATAACGGTTTTGGTGCATTAGTTTCAATTTGACTTTTTTGCTCCTTGTGGTTACCTAATTGTCTCAATTAGAACCCTGGCACTAACTCAGTTAGTTTTTTCTGTTAAAAATTAGGGTATTTTAGTATTTTTATTAATAGGGACTAACTGTGTTATTTTTTTAAATTAACACAAGGACCATTTGTGTAAATTAAACAAAATATAAACCTAACTCAGTCTTCCCCTCCACCTCCCCTAGCCACCACCACCTGCAACCCTAGATCCTCATCTTCCACCCGCCTCCCCCTAATCGCCTCCTCCTCCGACTCCCCCTGTCATATTCAACCCCACCTGCAAAACAAAAACCCTAAATCCGCCATATCCAATCTTAATCAGACGTCGTATCGTAAACATGTTGATCTCCAAACGCTTCTCGGTGTCACGATGACAAATCAGACCACGTATCTAGACGGATTCGCGTGAGGCGTTCCCGGAGTACGATGAAATGTTTGGTGGATATCTGCGGTGGTTGAGGAAGAAGGATAGGGCGTTGTTGCAGGCAGCGGTGAACGAGATGGTGTACGATTTGGTTGTAGATAAAGAAGGCACCGGAAAGGGAAATTGGCGGTGGCGGAGTGGGGAGGAGACGGGTGGTTAACTGGGTCCTTTTTCTCCCTCGTGTATGGTTTCAGTGACCGTTTCGATTGTGTATAAAAGGCTAAAACTCTGAAGCTTGTGTGAGATTGTCTCTGCAAATGTTTATATTCTACTTTGAAATTTGTATGAGAACTGGGTGATTTATATCCAATTAAGTCAAACTGGTTCCTGGTGTTTAAAAAGATTGTTGTAACTTGTTTAGAATCTTGTTCAAAGTTCTTGCAATGGATTTAGTTATGAATCTGTTTAAAGATGAAAGGGAGGAAGTGGGGGTAGGGTTGGGGGTGGGTAAATTATAAAAATAGTCCCTATTAAATTCAGTAAGTTACACAATTAGCCCATATATGTGAAAAGACTAAAATGCCCTTAATTTTAACAGAAAAAACTAACGGAGTTAGTGTCAGGTTTCTGATTGAGACAATTAGGTAACCACAGGGAGCAAAAAAGTGAAATTGAAACTAATGGACCAAAACCGTTATTTTGACCAAGACATAGGGGCCAAAAACGAAGTTTACTCTTTATATAAATAGGATTTACAAATATGTTTCATCATGTCCATGAATGTTGTTGAAGCCTTAGTGAGTCCAAAAAGCATAACCGTGAACTCATAATGTCCATATCTCGTCCTAAATGTTGTCTTAGGAATATCTTCTTGTACCTTTAATTTATGACAACCCGAATGAACGTCTATCTTCAAAAAGTAACACGCTCCTTGAAGTTGATAAAAAAGATAGGTAGTTATTTGTGGCTAGACCAAATAAGTTTTATGCATGATGTCGTTAAAAAATTCCTTCGCCCATTGTAAGAACATGAGCGTTTACTATGATCGGATTAGTAGCAATCACTCTTGATTCATACGTGTAGAGACAGAAGCATGTGCAGAATCAGTTATACAACAAACGAAACATAAACATACACATAGAAGATGAAACATTTTCTATAAGAGCGAATTGTTCTTTTTGATTGACCTTGTGTTCTCCTCAATCTTGTTCTTCAATTCTTCATATTGATCAACTGAAATTCTTGGAGAATTACCACCTTCATCGTGTTCTTCATCCTCTTCTTCGGATGATGTGTCTTCTCAAGATCGTTTAGAGGATCCGGGAAGATTGGACATTCGTTTAAGGGTAGAGGAATAAATATGTAAGATCCTGGGGGTGACAAGATTATTTAATGGAAGTTGAAGAAAGGTGAAGATACGATCTTGGAAGAACACCGCTTTATTCATTTGATGATAAAATACCCCATTTGAACCCTTGCTCAGTTTTGAGAGAATAAAGCATTTTGGCCATGCAAGCATGAATTTTGAGATGATTTCGTCCTTTTATGTATGCATTTCAAGAAAGGATTTTGGCCCAGACTTAACATTCTGGCAAAAGGTGATATCTATACAGTTTGGTGGTTGAGGGATCTACGCTAGGATGACAAATTTTGGGAACAATGGGACTTACCGAATACCTAGGGGGTTTCAAGCATGGAAATGGTATGAGCATCGGCATCTAATCTCATACCACCATGAGGAATACCTAACATTTCACTGAAATCACCAAGGGACCAACTCCAATTTTGATCTTACATGGATAAAGATACCATGTCACGGTCTTCATCGAATCAACATACGGCATTAAACTAACGAATATAATGAGGGTACATATGAGTTTCAAGATCTAGACAAAAATTAAATGAATTTGAGAGAATGTTTTGCTATCTTTATATTCCCCAAGAGCCGCTAAATCAACAGTCCTACCCTCAAGTATCTTCCTGTTTCCATTAAGTCTACGATTTGAACTAAGAATTGTAAGACTGGTTTAGGAACATATTATGGTTGAGGATTAGATGATGATGCTTCACGGTTTGAAGATGATGTTCTTCTCTTTGTGTCTCTTCTTGTAGAATGTTTTTGTAACACCCCTATTTTTATAAAGAATAATAACCCCGAAGGCTAGAACAAGAAACTCTCCAGAGATGAGGGGTGAAAAAAATGAAAAAGCCTCGAAAAGGCGGGGTAGCGGACCGCCAAGCATTGGAGGCGGGTAGCGGACCGCTATCCCATAGCCTAACAGGAATCTGACGCGTGGAGGTTGGGTAACGGACCGTCGCCCGGACCGTAACGGTCCGCCAAGGGGTGAATTTTGTAGTGGACCACTACCCTGAAGCCTAAAGGTCCGCTACGTGTTCTCCAAGCATTTTATCCGGAAATCAGAGGCGGTAGCGGACCGCCACCTACCGTCTTAATGGTCCGCCACTGGTGCCACTTTTGCCTATAAATAGAAAGTCCGGATTCTCACTTTTTCACAGCAAACACACAATCCACACCTTCAAATACACACACTTAAGGTCAGAGCACCACTCCCAAGGCTCCATTTCACGTTTCCAAGTCTGGTTTTCCAATTTTTCGCATCAAATAGCCATAGATAGTAACGAGGTAAGGTTCCAACTAGCTCTTGTAAGTTCAGTTCATTCCATTAAACTAGGTATATATGACTAAGTGATATTGTAATGGACTAGGGCTATAAACCGAGCATTAAGCCATTACAGTTTCGAACCTAAAAGTTAAACAAGGAAGAAGTAAAGTTAAAGGTGAGTTCTATAACGCCACCTTTTACATGTTTTACCATTTTGGGCGGGCATACAAGATATATTAAAGATTATGAAAGTTTCATGAGGCTCTGGTTTCAAATGTTTTAAACATTCTGATCCAATGCAATTATTAGGAAAGATTTTATAAGGAAGTTATAATGCCCACTTTCAAGCATTTGGGCTATTAAGACAAAGTTTTGGCATACATTGCCATGATAAAAGAAAGATTTGACCTTATGGTCTAACATAAAAGGTTTTTCCATTATGTGGCTAAATGAAAGGTTTTCCCTATATGGGATAGACAGAAAGACAGATAACATTGTACAGTGATATAGACTTAAGTGATGACGATCACTTAAGGACCAATGTTAATGAAGAATCGCATGGATGCGGTTATGAGATCTTCATAAACATTAAGATGTTAGGTCGGTGCAGAGGAACCACTGAAGTCTTAACAATGTTCAAATGTTGATCATGGAGAGCATGATCAATAGGCATATACACTGGGGTCACGAATAGACAATTCTCGTGACTAGTGGTAGATATCAAGAATTGTTCTTTCATGGTAGTCACACAAAGATAGACCCACAACAGTACCTTTATGGCTTGAGACTTAGAAATATATAAGTATATATATAATGTAAAAGTATGAAATACATAAAGAAAGAAAGGAATCTAGGTATATTACCTAGATATGTATAGTATGGTAATAACAATGCTAATACCAGAAAGAGTCTTGTAGAAATAAAAGCATAAGAATCTCGTGGACAGTGGTCTTATGATCCTTGTCATCACATAAGCACAAAGAAAGTGTCCTACATCAGGACATAAAGAAAGATAACGAAAAGCAAAGTTTTATGAAAATGATATTAAAGTATACTAAATTACGATTAGGTAAAAGTAAAAGATAGAACTCACCAGCGTAACCTGGCATGTTTTAGCTTGTGTGTCGGGTTAAGTAAAGGAAGAACCAGGAAAGGATTCAATCAGGTGAAAGCTACTTGGGCGAGAGGCGGACATCTAACTTAGAAATAGTTATAAATAGATACTATACATTTCCTTTATCTATTTGTAATATTATGTTTCTACTACTATAAAAGAAATCATTTCCGTTATTAAACTATGATGCCAAAGAATAAATCCAACATACGAGGCAACCCGGGAGTTGGGGCGTCTCAAGTTGGTATGAGAGCCATTGTTTAAGAGATTCAGACATCCCTTAATGTTTGGACTTAAACTGAAAGGAAAATTCTTAGCAACGGATGTCAGCATAAGTAGTCTATGTCTTAAATATAAAATAGGATTTTATTCCATCCGAGTTATTATGGGAAGGAAATGTTTAGAAATCGGAAGTAAAGCAAGTTATTAATTACAACTGGCCATTGACATTAATAATTTGCATTACCTGTAGAATTCTAAAACTATTATCTGACCTAATAACGACGATATTCTTTTCAGATACTCTTTAAATAGCCGGTAGATGAGGACGAGGTAGAGGTCGTGCTAGAGGCCGAGGATGACTCCCTATCCGTAGAAAAACAGAAGAACATTCTGACCATATCTCCCATGCTGAGTCAGAACATGAGGAGCTTGTGTCTCATGCAAATAGTGAACCTGAACGATTTACCCTAGAACCAGCAGTAAGAACTGCTATAGCTGAGGCAGTAGGATTGGTACTACAAGCCACCCTACATGATGCTTGGACAAGCTCTAAAAGATTCTAAAGAGGAGCTAAAGGAATTGCTGAAGGAAGGAAGGAAACCCTAGAGATAATCTGCATACGGGTAGAAGAAGGCGTTATGAGTCAGATAGTGAATCAGATGCCAGGACCAGATATGGGTGCAACTATAAGGCATTCAAAGACTACGATCTACCGAAATTGGATGGCATGAAATATGCCATTGCTACCTATCAGTGGATCACCCGAATGTCTGTTGTGATTAATATGAGTGAATGTCAGGAAGATCAAGCAGTTAAGTTTACTGCCCATTCGTTTACTAATGAAGCTCTGAGTTGGTGGGAAAACATTAAACAATCTAAATTAGCTGAAGCCATTAAGAACATGAAATAGAATGAGTTGAAAGCACTCATTATCAAGAAGTTATGTCCTCATAATGAAATTGATAAAGTTGAGTCTGAGTTCTTAACATTCAAAGCTGGCAATAGACCACATCGCTAGTATACATCCCGATTCAATGATCTAGTTCAGTTGGTACCTCACTTGGTCACCACTGAAAAAAGAAGAATCAAATGCTACATTCAAGGACTTCCTCGGAAATTCTGAACACACGTTAAAGCAAATGCTCCAAAGACATTCGACGAGGTAGTTGAACTAAGTGGAGTAGTATATGATGATGTAGCAATTGAGGAACCGGTGAAGACGGAACGTTAGAAGAAATGGAACAGTTATGTCAAAAGGCCAGGTAATAATTTATCTAGACCTATCAACAAGAAAGCAAGAATAAAATAGATAGATGCCTGCAAGAAATGTGAGAAGAAACACTTTAGAGATTTATAGAGGCATGTTTTGTGATAATGAGCTTTGTAATAGAACAGGTCTTTGTATTGTCTTTATGTTTCTTATGTTTGATATTGTAATCTTTGGTTAAGTTTTGTAATAGGCGAACTTAGCAAGTTCGCCTAGGACAAGTTCTGACGAACTTGTTAAGTTCGCCAGTAGCAGTTTGAGTTCCTATAAATAGGTGTATACATGTTCTATTTTGTACGCGATTGAAATTGTGATCATTTCTGTAAACACTTAGTTTGGAGCAATAGAAGAGAAATTTATTTACATCTTGTGTTCATTTCTATTGTTGTTGTCATCTATACACAAACACGCATACTTAGATTCCGCACTCTGTGTGTGTGATACGTCATGTGTCGAGACAAATTCGTATTGACCCTGAAGGGACCTACATGTGGTATCAGAGCATATGCTCATGATCTAGATTGACTAGTGGCTATTTATGTGAGATTTGACTTCAAAAGACTGAGTTTTTGCAAGGATTTCATATCAATGGAGTTTTGAGTTTTTGATTGGATATTTGGGCTGAATTCAACAAATTTGGAGTGTTTTTGGAGAAATCAATCCGTTCAAAGTGTTCAATTCATCTTATATACATTCCTACAGTTCAACTTTATCAAATTCGACCAATCAACAAGAAATGATGATTTTCAGAAGCTCTGGTTCGTGTATTGGTTGAAAGTTCACTTTCCTGTGATTTCTCCTAATACAGGCGAACTTAGTGTTTTCAGTTACTGGCGAACTTAAGCAGGCGAACTTGTTATCTTCTCTTTTTTCCTGGTTTAGGCGAACTTGCTAAGTTCGCTTGAACAAATTTCTCTTGGTATTGGTTTGTAGCGAACTTGTTAAGTTCGCTTGGTTTGATACTTGTTCAAATTTTACTGTTTTATTTTTTTGTTATACTTGTTGTCATGGCTATACAATCTTGTTGTTGATGTACTGGGGAAGATACAATCTCATGACTTGAACTTAAAGAAGAAAGAAACAAATATGGAGCATGTTCAAGATCCTTCCATGTACTTTGCAAAAGCTGCTTCTAAATCTGGACATGGAGTTGCTTTATTTTCCGGGGATGGTCAAGATTGTAATGTGGAAAATTTTTCTAGGTGTTTGTATCAATCTGGTTTTTCTACAACTACTTCAAATTCATCTGGATCACAATCAAATTGTTCTCATCATGTGAGTCAGAGGGTAGCTGAAGATTATATAGCTATGTTTTCTTCATTCACAGCTTCTTATGAAAATTTTATTGGTGAGAAAATTCAGGATCTGGAAGCCATTGAGGAAGATTATAAGCAGATTGATCCTATTGATTTAGTAGAGATGAATATTCAGCGAAATATGGCTATGTTAATGAGGCAAGCAACAGAGTTTCTGAAGAAGACCAGAAGGAAGTACATTGGATCTAACAGTAGAACAAAAATGGGATTCGACAAATCCAAAGTTCGTTGCTACAACTGTCTGGAGTACGGTCACATTCTTAAAGAATGTAACAAGCCAAAAGTAGAGTTTGATTCTTAGAAGAAGAATAGTTATCAAGGAAGCAGACAACATCAACATCAACAAGGATCTAGAAATTCTGCAAATTTATCAAGATCATCTGCCTTAGTTGCTCAAGGGGATGATAATTATGATTGGGGAATTCATTTGGAAGATCTAGCTGGAGCTGTGAGTCAGGCTTTATTCATACCGTTGATTCATCCAAGGATGATAATGCTAGTAGTACTAGTGAAGAAGAAAATTCAGCAAGTGAGACTGAGAGTTAGAATGATAAAGCTGGAGAAAGTGTTTCTGAAGATAATGTTTCTAATGAAGTTCATCCTGGTGATAAAGATTCTACAACAAGTGCTTCTGAAGATGAGATTATTCTGACAAAAAGAGTACCTGGGCTGAAAGAAGAAATTCCTACAGCAAAAGTCTTCATGGCCGATATGTCAGATCCAACAAAGGTAAAAGATGTTATATGTGATATATTTTGTTCTAATTGTATTTCTGTGAAGGATAAAATGATGAGAGTTATGGATGATAATACAAACTTTATCTGTGATATGAAATCAATGCACACTATAAATCAAACCTTGAAGGATAATGAGAAGTTATTCGTAGAAAGGATTGAGTCATAGAAGAGAGACATAAATTCTCTGACCTTGAAGATCAAAGAGAAGGTGTAGCATCTCTATATGTCTTATGTAGAGATTGAGAAAAGGAATACTGATCTTGCTGAGAAAAACAATGAACTTGCTGCATCTGAAGCTGAGAAACTTAGGTTGAACAGAAAGTTAGAAGGTTTTGGAAATTCTTCATTCTTGTTGAATTACTATAATGAAAACATTGATCAAGATAAAAGAATTGGCGGTGTTGGTCGTGTTCCTCCACCGTTCAACGAAAATTATACAAAAGCACCTGAGGTTATGAAGGATGAGGATTTAGATCTAACGACTGTTCTTAAAGTCAATCCTATCACAGGGGAGGATATGGTGTATGATTCAGACAGTGAAGATGAAGAGTTTGATGAGACCAAGACTGAAGGTGTTACTAAAGAGGTTAAAATTGAATAACCAAAGGTGATCAAGCAAGTAACAAGAGATAGATGTATACTGACTGAACTTGATGAGGTTGTGCAATCAACCTAGTGATTGAAAAGAAAGTTTTTGTAAGTGTTGGTGACATCAAAAAAGAGGTTTCTAAAGTTGAGAACAAATCAACACTTGATTTTATTAAGCAAAAGGTGATTTCAGAAAAAACATAAGGTTGTTCAATCTCATATTCCAAAGGTTTATGTTGGTGAATCATTAAGGAAGGTTTATGTTCCATAGAAGCACAATGGTGTTGAGTATCAATCTTCTGAAGATTATACATCGGGAAGTTCTTCAAATTCACTAAGGATTCCTTATATTAGAGAATACAGAAAAAGGCGTGTGTTTTTTCACTGTAATGAGGTGGGGCATATTTTGGTGAACTGTCCTTACAAGAACAAGGACAAAACTCTTGTCATTTCAGAGAAACCAAAGCCTATTTTTAAAAAGGTTGTTAGTCAATCAAAGCCTCAAGTAGTAAAGATTCTGAAAAGACCTGGTATGGTGCAACCTACATTTGATAATGTGGTGCATCCATCTGTCAGGCAAAATTTGCCTAGACAAACATTTGCTAAACCATCTGGGGTTAAGCAAGATTTGAAACATCATGTGGATGTGAAAGTTGGTTTGACTAAACCAGGGTTTGTACAACCTGGTATTAGAAAGCATGTGGTTTTTCCACAAACTATTGTGAATGTAAAAGTTGGATTCAAAGAGAATTCACTGTCAGAGGTTAAGCTTTCAAGACCTCAAAGACTGAGACGGAACAGACGGTTAAAGAAACTTTTAGAATTGGATCAAACTATTTATTTTTCAAACATCATTATTTTGAAAATCAACCTAATTTTCATAGGAAAAAGAATGTTCCTAAATCACAGTCGTCTATTTCTGGATGATCGTCTCAATTAAAAAGGGTGGGTGATAATAGAGATTGTGAATTGCTTGAAGTAGTTTGTTTTGATTCAATTACCACAATGGCTTGGGTCTCTGTTTCTAACTGATTTTCTATGTTTATGTAGGGTCAACCAAGGAGCACTGTAAACAATAATTGGTATGTTGACGGGGGTTGCTCCCGACATATGACTGGAAATATTCATTTGCTTGAAGATGTGAAAAAGATTGATGGTGGTTATTTCGCTTTTGCGGGTAGTAAAGGAGGATACATAATTGATCAAGGAACACTGAAGAATGACAAAGTGAAGTTTGAGAAAGTCAATTATGTTGATCAACTCGAGCACAATTTACTCAGTGTATCTCAAGTGTGTGATAAAAAGTTTTCTTTCCATTCTAACGATTATGAGCGTTATATTCTGAAGCCGGGATTTATTATACCAGAGGAATGGATTTTGATGAGGGCTCCGAGGAAAAATGACACATATGTCCTAGACATGAGTGTGGCTACTACAACGAATTCAGTTCCTACTTGTTTACTCTCCAAGGCGACTGATTCTGAATCTATTCTTTGGCATCGGAAGCTTTGCACACATCAATTTCAGAAAGATGAATTACTTGGTAAAAAATGATTTGGTTACTGGAATACCCAAAATGAAGTTTTTTGTGCCTGATGATTGTATACCTTGCAAGAAAGGCAAGCAGCACAGAAAGTCCAACAAATCTAAGAAACAAAATTCAATTGTTACTCCTTTGGAGTTACTACACATGGATTTGTTCAGGACGAAAAGTATTCGAAGTATTGGAGGAAAATCGTATTGTCTGGTGGTAACTGATGACTTCTCAAGATTCTCATGGGTCAAGTTCTTGGCAACAAAATATGAAACAACTGAGACTATTCAATTCTAACTTCTAGGGTTGGAGAATCTTTGCAAGCAGAAAGTCAGGCGTATTAGAAGTGACAATGGCACTGTGTTAAAAAACAACAGGATGGGATTATTTTGTTTACAAGATGGTATTCATCATGAATTTAGCGCGCCATATGTTCCTTAACAGAATGGTGTGGCTGAGCGAAAGAACAGAACATTAGTCTAAGCAGCGAGAACTATGTTTTGACTTTCTAGGGCGAAACTGTAAATATTGCTTGTCATGTCTTAAATCGTGTTTTGACCGCGAAACGACACAACAAGACTTTCTACGAGCTGTTAAATAATTGAAAGCCTAATTTGGATTATATACTACCTTTTGGGAATCCGTGTACTCTTCTAAAGACCAGGAATGTTCCTACAAAGTTTAGCGAAAAGGCCGTTGAAGGGGTTTTCCTTGGATATATAGGTAATTCGTTGAATAAAAGAGTGTATAACAAGGAATCAAGATAGGTCGAAGAATGGTTCCATATCGATTGTTCTAATCGGTTTACTCCTCAGAAGGAGTTTTGTCCAGAGTGGGCGTTTGATTATGACAGTTTGTTCCAGTCTTTCAATTTTGTTCCTAATTTTTCTGCTGAAGAGGCTGATGTGATTTATGAGTCATGCAATGGTGACCAAGATTGCCATTTTACACCAAGACTGGCGGTTCCATTATCAGTTCCATCATCAACCCCTGATCCGAACGTTGCATCTTGTTCGGGTACTCATGAAACTGACAGTGATGACGATGCGGCAATATTTCAGGATTCTTTAACTGATCCTTTGATTGTTGTTGATGATTCGTCTACATCTACACAAGGTCAAGGGGAGATTCCTACTAATATAGATCTAGTGTGTCCAGTACATCAAGTTATTCCTTCTTAAGTGGAATCTACTCAAGTTGATGTATTACTTCTTCCTGTGGTGGCTTCCATAAAAGAATTAAAAGATCATCCGGTGACGAATATCATTGGGAATTTTGAGGATGGAGTCAAAACTTATTCTATCATTGAAAACACTTGTTTATATTCTAGCATACGGGATACTGGAGTACTTCATGTTTGGTCACATTCTTGTTTTATTTCTCAGATCGAACCGAAGAACGTAGAAATGGCGTTACAAGACAATAATTGGATTGAGGATATGCAGGAGGAGCTAGCTCAATTTGATAAATTGAAGGTTTGGAATTAGGTTGATCTTCCTAAGGGAGTGTATCCGATTGACACAAAATGGGTCTTTAAATGTAAGAAAGATGATAAAGGTGTCGTGGTGAGGAATAAAGCGAGGTTGGTTGCTCAAGGCTTCAATCAATAAGAAGGCATTGATTACACTGAGGTGTATGCACCAATAGCAAGGTTGGAAGTGATTCGGTTGTTTCTAGCTTTTGCTTAATTTAAGGGGTTTAAGGTATATCAATTGGACATGAAGAATGCTTTCTTGTATGGCAAGGTTAAAGAAGAAGTGTACATGTGTCAACCACCAGGCTTTGAAGATCCATTATATCCTTCGCGTGTGTTCAAGCTAGACAAAGCAGTATATGGACTTCTTCAGTCGCCCAGAGCTTGGTATGAAACATTGTCGCAACATCTTCTGGACAATGGTTTTGATCATGGCCAGATTGACTCAACCTTGTTCATAAAGAAAGCAGGGGGAGATTACCCGATGGTTCAGATTTACGTGGACATTATTATATTTGGTTCAACAAATGAAGAGTTATGCAAAGAGTTTGAGGGAGTAATGAAATCGAAGTTCGAAATGTCCGCTATAGGAGAGCTGTCCTTTTTCTTAGGGTTGCATGTTAACCAGAAAATAAGACGGATTCTTTATTCACCAATTGAAGTATGTAAATGACATCTTGAGCCGGTTCAAGATGGAAGACTGTTCCCCATATGACACACCGATTCCTGTGAATCACAAGTTATGTCCGAATCCGGAAGGAGAGGATATTGACAATCGATTGTACAGAGCTATGATCGGATCCCTCATGTACTTAACCGCGCCAAGGCCAAATATAATGTCTGTCGTGTGTCTGTCTTATAGATTTCAAGCGAAACCGAAATAATCTCATCTGATTGCAGTAAAAAGGATATTCCGGTACCTGAAAGGGAAACCGAGGCTAGGACTTTGGTTTCCTCATGGATCTAATTTTGATTTTATTGCATATACAGATTCGGATTTTGGAGGTTGCTGCTTGGACATGAAATCTACAACAGGTGGTTGTCAGTTCCTTGGTAATCGGCTTGTATCGTGGTAGTGTAAGAAGCAGACTAAAGTCTCAATATCAACATGTGAAGCGGAGTAATTGCAGCTTCCGGTTGTTGTTCACAAATTTTGTGGATCCAGCAACAATTACGAGACTACGGTTTGAATTTTACATGCACCACCATGTTCATAGATAACAATGCCACAATGTCCATCACTAACAACCCTGTCAAGCACAATAAAACTAAACACATTGAAATCATATATCATTTTATTCGTGATTGTGTAGATAAAAGGTTTATTGAGATGGTGAAAGTGCATACTGATGAAAACTTTGCAGACCTCTTCACCAAGGCATTTGATCGAACTTGAGTTTCTAGTAAAGATGATCGGAATGATCAATCCCGAATAAAATATTTTCAAAAAACTATTTTCATGGAAGCGTTTATTTTATTTTATTTCTTTCATTTAGCATAGATTTACTGCTTTATTACTTTCATGCATTTAGTTTTACTGTCAAAAATTTGTTATTTATAAAAATTCAAAACAAATTTGAAAAAGATAAAATCAACATCACTTGAAGTTAGAGAAGAAATGATAGTACGTCAGTAGGTGATCATACACACATGACCATAGAAAGACTACATGGTTTCTGTTTTTATGCTCAAAATTGTGTTTATATGATTTAATCTAAACTTCTTAGTATGCATAAATAGGAAATGATAGCTTCATGACTATTTAACATTGCATCTTTATAATCTTTAATTTGAATATCTGCATGTAATTTGAATTGTCAGTAGGCTAGAAGCGTTTTTGGACCAATAGTAGTGTAAAAACATAATAATCTATGTTACAACTGTGATTTGAACCCTTATTATGCTCTGTGTGTGAGTAAAAGATCATTATCAGAAATATAATATATGACTTTAAGAATTTCATGAGACCAGTATCATTAGCACCATTCATTCGGTTTGCTTCAATGCCCATGTCCTGAAAAGCATGTAATTTGAAGTCTTACCATGATATGTTCTTGACAACATCTGTCAAACATATGCTAGCCCTTGGATCATATTGATACATAATCTTTACTGATTCCATTGAAGACATCCAGATAAAAGTTGGATCCTCATACCCGAATCTTATGATTCCTCATATATAAGCCAAGCCATTTGAATCATTTGAATCTGAATCATTATGATTCCTTATATCCTTTGTGATCTGCCTGTTTTTCCTGTGTTAATTGATGTAATTTCATCCTGGAGATTGATGTAATCTTGCTCCGAGTCGTATATGTCTTGAAGATAGTGAAAATTAATATTTATGTTGGCATATATGTGGGGTACACGTTGTTTTCATATAAATGGTACTAACTCACAATAACTTGGGATAAAAACGCTTGTAGTTTCAAATTCTATAATATTTTCAACTTAAATTGACATGTTGTGTATTGCAAAAGCGTGATCTAATCATGTTTACTTTGAAGTTTATCGCGTATCATTTCATAATCTTTTAAAAGGAAATGTTTGAGAATTCTGAGAATTGTGAACTGTACATGCACAAAAAACCATAGGTCACCCATAGATCTGCTAGGGATTTTATGTGTGATATGTGTGTTCGTTTCATCATAGATACTGATATGATCTTTTTACTCGTGATGTTTGAACAAAAATATGTGTTTCAGTACTAGTATTTCAATTTGTATAGATAAAATCCAAAAAGATCTTATTTATTTATTTACTGCTTTATCTCATTTTGAAAAATCACAAAAAGATTTTGGTGTGTTTTAGCTTAAAGTTCGAAAAATTAAAAATATGTTTGTTATTTCAGTATTTGTTTCCTTAAAATTTCATAAATCCAAAAATATTTTCTTTCTTGCTTCCATCAAAATCTATTTCTTTTATAAATATTTGAGATTGTATCAATTACAAGATCAAGATGGGAAGAAAGAAAGATCGGGATGTGAAAGTTTGAAAATTCAAAAGTTCAAAAATTTCCTAAGTGTGTGGGAGCAAACTTAACATGTTCGTTTGGTCTAGTTCGCCTGGGAGCGAACTTGACAAGTTCACCTGGTTTAGCGAACTTAATTAGTTTGGTATAAAAGGAACAATGTTGCGAATTGATATTCTTACCCTCTTTATGATGTAGCGAACATATTGAGCGAACTTGTCTGTCTTTTGTGCGAACTTACTTTTTTTGCAAATTGGTGTGTTGGGAGGTGTTTTTTACCATTTGTATCTTATTCCATTTCATCGTGCGATCTCATTGAAGGTATTTTCACTAGTTTCCGTCCATGGATTTGACCAGGACAAGGGTTTTTGAAATTTTAGGTTATTGGTTGTTCTTTGTTGATTCTGTGACTTGTTTGAGTGTGTTTACCGATGTTCGGGCATATAATTAATCCTGATTATGTTGCACCTGCAAATGACAACTGCATCAATCCTGATGAAGCACAAGAACCACAACAACAAGGTCAAGCACAACCTCAACCCCAAGCACCAGTACAACCACCTCAACCTCAAGCTTAAGTACCTGTTCAACCTTAACAACCATTTCAATTCCAGGAACCACAAGTTATTCAACCTGAACAGCCAGTACATGAAGCAAAAAAAAAAACATGATCAAGATGTTTATGTTACTTATCATGTTCAAGATGAAGTTCATGATGATAATGTTAATGTTGATGTGAATGTACCGTCACCCCCACAACAAGAAAATATTGAGAAGAGACTACTAGTACAATCTCAAGTAGTAGTTCTAGTGAAGGTGCTGGTGCAGATAAAGGAAAGGAAGTTGATTCTAAAAAAACTGAGCCTGATTTTGATTCAGATCATTATGCACAGTTAGAGAAGAATCCAAGGGTTCCAACAACTACACAAGGGAGAAAGAAGTCTATCCCTAAACGTAAGTCAGTCCGAGGTCCTCCTTTCGGTACTGTACTTGGCAAGAGAAGTTTAAGGGATGAAATGTCAGACTCTGACTACGTACCTAATTCTCCAAAAGGTAAGAAGAAAGTAGCAAAGACATTTACTCCAATAGATGATGATATTGCAATTGTGGATTCTTTGTTGGTCACTCCTGCACCAACAACTGAAACTACTCCACAACCTACCCTTACACAGACAGCTCATGCTGGTTAGTCATCATCTATAGATAAAGATAAACACATTAAAGCCTTAGAGGCTAGGGTAGCTTACCTTGAAGCTCAAGTTGTTGGCTTGCAAGGTCAAGTTGATGTCCTTCAAGCTAATGATTTTCAGAGGCAAATGGAGATTCAATCTCAAAATCGTCAATTGGTCGAGATGCAAATATTAATTTCATAACTGGTTGAGCCTATTGACGCTCAGGGGGAGAAAGCTACTGATGAGACTTGTCATACTGGAACTTGCTCATAGAAATGATGATGAGGATGATGATCGTAATACAAGAGATAAGGGTGAGCATCAATCCGATGTTATCCCAACTTCAACTGTTTTGGGGGATTCTGAACCAAATATTGAAGCTGACAAGTCAAATGAAAAAGAAGCATCAAATGTTGAAGCTATTGATATGTTAGAGAATTCGTCATTCTTTGAGGATTCTGACAGTGAAGAAACTGATAAGATAGAGTGTTTAATGGGTTTAGATGAGATGAGTGATGGTGATGATGGTGTAGATGTTGATTCTAAACAAGAAGATGGAGAAATAGTGGAACGTGAAGTTGAGAAGAATACAAACTCTATTACTTATGAAGGGTGTAACGGGTTAAATATGACACTTGATTTTATCCATGATCATGAAATTCCTGAGGAAAGTTCAGAGGGAATAAATGATGCATTGGATCATGATGATGAGATAAATAAACCTAGTTCTCGTGTTACTGCAATCCCTGAAGGTCAAAAAGACAAAGAAAAAGAACTAGTGATGTACAAGGATACTAGAATGACCAACGAGAAATGGCTTGAGATGTTAAGAAGCTGGAAGAAAGTTTTGCCAGTTACTCCAAAAGAACCGGTGCATAAAGAGAAGTATGTTAATGAAGTGCATTGTGTTGGGAGAATAATAAGTTGGTTCTCCGATGAAGAATTCAAGGTATTTTCTTTAAAAAGAACAGACGGTGTTCAATATCTTAAACCTAGGCTAAAGTACTTCAATTCTCTTCCGAGATGTGAAGGTAACGGTCTTGCTACTAAGCCCTTATTAAACAGATCGAGAGATGGAATTGCCGATTTGATTGCCAGGTTAATAAGTAAAGAAGGGTCAACAGGAAAATATGAAAGACTCAAACCATAGAAGGGTAAATTGGTGTTTAGTGGTGATTTAGATCCGGTGACGAAGAAAAAGATCAAAAGGTTCAAGTATAAACCCTTCAAGGCACTTCAGAAGATTCCGTTGAAAAAGTTTGATCAAGATTACATTGGAAACATGAAGTGGTGGTATGTTGATGTAGCTACTGGTGAAGCTGTTATTGAAGACAAAAACGGACATATTCTAGCTAAGTTGTAAGATGCTACGAATCTTGTAAATTTCTCAAGAAAAGATCAGCTTATTCTTAAAAGGAAAGAAATCATGTACACCAGTGAGTGGAGAGAACAAGCCTTGCAGTATAAGAGAGTTTTGTATGTGTGTATAGAGAAGAGAGTACATGCAGGAAGTCAGGTGATAGAGAGTCAGAAGAAAGCATGAAAACCAAAGACATTGAAGATCAAGGAGCAAGCTATTGTTAAGGGGGAGTCTGTTGATACATGTTTTGTGACAATGAGCTTTGTAATAGAATAGGTTTTTGTATTGTCTTTTATGTTTCTTATGTTTGATATTGTAATCTTTGGTTAAGTTTCGTAAGTTCGCCTGTAGTAGTTTGAGTTCCTATAAATATGTGTTTACATGTTCTATTTTGTAGGGGATTGAAATTGTGATTATTTTTGTAAACACTCATTTTGGAGCAATAGAAGAGAAAGATTATTTACATCTTGTGTTCATTGCCATTGTTGTTGTTATCTATATACAAACATGCATACGGTTGGATTTCGCACTCCGTGTGTGTGATACGTCACGTGTAGAGACAAATCCGTATTGATCCGGAAGGGACCTTCAAGATTGTAAGGCAGGATCCAACTTATGTTATAATTTCGGAAAGTCAGGAAACTTTTCCTTTAACTGCCCGACTATTAAATGTCAAAGTTGTGGAAAGATGGGGCATATTGCCAAAGATTGTAAATACACCGAGGCTGAGGGGTCTGGAAAAGATAAAGGAAAAGAAACTGTGAATTCGAAAGCTATGAAAAGAGCTTATGCTCTTACACAAGAAGAAGTAAGAAAAGATCCTGACGTTGTGTCAGGTACGTTCCGAATCAATGATGTTAACACATCTATCCTATTAGATTCTGGAGCAAATAAAATTTTCATAAGTACATCATTAAGCTTAAAGTTAAAAAGCCCAATAAGAAAAATAGATGATACGTTTAAGGTGGAGACTGCCATTGGCAAGTCCACAACAGTTACAGAAGCAATTGATGATTGCTCAATAGAGTTGGGAGGTTATAAATTTCTAGCTAAGTTATTCCTCTTAACACTAGCAAAATTGATATAGTCTTAGGGATGGACTGGCTAGCATCCAATGAGGCCTAGGCTATATGAAGAAAGAAGCTAATTCGTCTCAAAGCACCTGATGGTAGTTCAATAACGGTTTATGGTGATAAAGAAAGCACAATGCCTAATATCATTTCGTTGATTAAAGCTGAGAAATGTATGAAGCGAGGATGCGAGGCTTACTTGGCCTATGTCATTGATGAGAAAGTTAAAGTGAGAGAATTAAAAGATGTACTTGTGGTGTGTAATTTCCCAGAGGTATTTACCAAAAATTTACCAGGAATACCACCATATCGAGAGATATAATTTCAGATTGACTTAGTGCCAGGAGTCCAACCCATCGCTAAAACACCGAACCGATTGGCTCCATCAGAAATGAAAGAATTGATGGCTCAATTACAAGATTTTTTAAGTAAAGGATTCATTAGACCAAGCATATCCACTTGGGGTGCGCCGGTTCTATTTGTTAAAAAGAAAGACGGTAGTATGCGGATGTGCATCGTCTACTAGGAGTCGAATAAGCTCTTAATTAAGAATAAGTATCCATTACCTAAGATCGACGATTTATTTGACCAATTGCAAGGGGAAAGTTGGTTCTCGAAAATAGATCTTTGATCAGGGTATCATCAATTGAAAGTAAGAGAGCAAGACATACCAAAAATAGCTTTCCGGAAAAGATATGGACACTATGAATTCCTCATAATGTCGTTCGGACTGACAAATGCTCCGGCGACATTTATGGATTTAATGAATAGAGTATGTCGACCGATGTTAGATCGATCGGTCATTGTATTCATAGAAAACATATTGATCTACTTCAAGAATGAGAGTGATCATGCATGTCATCTCAGAGAAGTGTTGGAGATACTGAAGAGAGAACAACTATACACAAAGTTCTCGAAGTGTCCGTTTTGGCTACAAGAAGTTAAATTCTTAGGCCATGTGATAAACGCATAAGGTATTATGGTAGATCCGTCAAAAGTTGAAGCAGTAATAAAGCGGACCCAGCCAAAGACGCCTACAAAAATTCGCAGTTTCTTAAGTTTGGCTGGGTATTATAGGAGATTTATAAAAGATTTCTCCAAAATTGCTTCACCATTGACAAAGCTTACTAAGAAAGAAATGAAGTTCATCTGGAGTGAAGAACAAGAGAATTCATTCCAGGAATTAAAGAATAGATTAACCCAGGCTCCGATATTGACTTTACCGGAAGGGACTGAGGATTTGGTAGTTTACTATGACGCTTCATATCAGGGTATGTCGTGCGTGCTTATGCAAAGAGGCAAAGTTATTGCTTATGCTTCACTCCAGCTTAAACCCCATGAATTTAATTACCCAACACATGATTTAGAACTAGCCGCAGTAGTTTATTCCCTAAAGATATGGAGGCACTATTTCTATGGAGTTAAGTGTACCATTTATTCAGATCACAAAAGTTTTAAGTACTTCTTTGAGGAAAAGGATCTGAATATGACACAAAGACGCTGAGAAGAAAAGAGGAACACCCCCCTATCAGGGTAAAAGCATGTCAGCTAATAGTCACTCCTGACTTCATGACACAAATAGAGAGCCCAAACTGAAGCTTTAAAGGAAGAAAAGGTGAAGAAAGAACGGATCGTAGGACAACAAGAGAAGTTAGAATTTAACACCTTTGGTGTAAGAACTAGGTTTGGTAGAATGTGGATACCCAATGAGGCACACAAGTCCCTCTATTCAATCCATCCAGGTACCACAAAGATGTACCAAGACGTGAAGAAGGATTATTGGTGGGTAGGTATGAAGTTCCAGATAATGAAATATGTGGCCAAATGTCTGACTTGTTCACAAGTAAAGGCAGAACACCAAAAGCCCTATGGAAAAATGCAACCTCTAGAAATTACCGAGTGGAAATGGGAACATATCACAATGGATTTCATAACTAAGCTTCCCCGAACATCTAAAGGTTATGATACCATTTGGGTGATTATGGATCGGCTAACGAAAACTGCTCACTTCTTGCCCATACTTGAGACTTATACTTTCGAGAAGTTAGTCGAAATATTTATCAATGAGGTTGTAGTACGACATGGTGTACCTGTGTCAATCATCTCAGACAGAGACACCAGGTTTACATTAAGGTTCTGGAAGAAATTCCATGAGGCCATGTGAACATGACACAACATACCATCCCCAAATAGATGATCAGTCTGAAAGAACTATTCAGACTCTTGAGGACATGCTTCGTGCTTGTATCATCGACTTCGAAGGAAGTTGGGACAGTCATTTAGCCTTGGCAGAGCTTTCATACAATAACAGCTATCACGCCAGCATAGGAATGCCCTCATATGAGATGCTATATCGAAGGAAATGCAGAACTCCTGTATGCTGGGGTGAGGTTGGACAGAAAGAATTGGCTAATCTAGAAATTGTCCAATCCACAGCTGAGAAGTTAAAGCAGATAAAAGAACGTATGAATACTGCACATAATCGACAGAAATCTTATGCCGATAAGAGCATCGACCTATAGAATTCCATGAAGGAGATTATGTCATGTTAAAAGTATCTCCCTGGAAAGGAATTATAAGGTTCCGTAAGAGAGGAAAGTTGAGTCCTCGATTCATAGGACCATTCCGGATCTCAGCACGTGTAGGAGAGGTGGCATACCGATTAAATCTGCCCGAAGAGTTGCATGGAATTCATCCAACATTCCATGTATCACACTTGAGAAAGTGCTTAGTAGATGAAACCTCTCACATGCCGCGAAATGAAATACAAGTAGATGAGAAGTTAAATTACGCCGAACAACATGTGGCTATTGTTGACCGAAAAGAGAAGCAGTTAATAAGTAAAATTATCAAACTAGTAAAAGTACAATGGCAACACAGAAAAGGGTCAGAAGCCATACAGGAAACAGAAGAGGATATGATGAAGACACATCCTTTCCTATTTGAGCAATAACAGGTTTCGAGGGCGAAACCTCTATAAGGGGGGTAGATTTGTAACACCCCTATTTTTATAAAGAATAATAACCCCGAAGGCTAGAATAAGCAACCCCCCAGATATGTGGGGTGAAAAAAATGAAAAATCCTGGAAAAGGTTGTAACGGTCCGCCAATCATCGGAGGCGGGTAGCGGACCGCTATCCCATAGCCTTACGGTCCGCTACTTAGCGGGAAAGGAATGAATGCGGAGACGCCAAGTGTGTGATGACTAATGGCGTGAATCTGACGAGTGGAGGTTGGGTAACGGACCGTCACCCGGACCGTAACGGTCCGCTAAGGGGTGAATTGGGTAGCCGACCGCTACCCTGAAGCCTAATGGTCCGCTACGTGTTCTCCAAGCATTTTATCCGGAAATCAGAGGCGGTAGTGGATCGCCACCTACCGTCTTAGCGGCCCGCCACCAGTGCCACTTTTTGCCTATAAATAGGAAGTTCGGATTCTCACTTTTTCACAGCAAACACACAATCCACACCTTCAAATACCCACACTTAAGGTTTGAGCACTACTCCCGAGGCTCCAGTTCACGTTTCCAAGTCCGGTTTTCCAATCTTTCGCATCAAATAGCCTTAGATAGTAACGAAGTAAGGTTCCAAATAGTTTTTGTAAGTTCAGTTCATTCCATTAAACTAGTTATATATGTCTAAGTGATATTGTAATGGATTAGGGCTATAAACCGAGAACTAAGCCATTACAGTTTCGAGCCTAGAAGTCAAACTAGGAAGAAGTAAAGTTAAAGGTGAGTTCTACAATGCCCCATTTTACACGTTTTACTATTTTGGGCGGGCATACAAGCTGATGACGATGACAGAAAACACTGTACGGGACAGACATAAAGACAGACATCACTGTACAGTGATATAGACTTAAGTGATGACGATCACTTAAGGACCAATGTTAATGAAGAATCACATGGCTGCTCTTATGAGATCTTCATAAACATTAAGATGCTAGGTCGGTGTAGAGGAACCACCGAAGTCTCAACATTGTTTTAATGTCGATCATGGAGAGCATGATCAATAGGGATATACACTGGGGTCACGAAAGGACAATTCTCGTGACCAGTGGTAGATATCATGAATTGCGCTTTCATTGTAGCCACACAAAGAGAGACCCCCGTCAGTGCCTTTGTGGCATGCCACTTAGAAATATATATGTATATATATAACGTAAAAGTATGAAATACATAAAGAAAGAAAGGAATCTAGGTATATTACCTAGATATGTATAGTTTGGTAATAACCATGCTAATACCAAAAAGAGTCTTGTAGAAATACAAGCATAAGAGTCTTGTAGGCAGTGGTCTTATGAACCTTGCCATCACACAAGCACAAAGAAAGAGTCCTTCATTAAGACATAAACAGATATAAAGAAAAGCAAAGTTTTATAAAAATGATTTTAAAGTATACTGAATTACGATTCGGTAGAAAGTAAAAAAGATAGAACTTACCGGCGTACATGTTTTAGCTTGTGTGTCAGGTTAAGTAAAGGAAGAAACGGGAAAGGATTCAATCAGGTGAAGGATACTTGGGCGAGAGGCTGACATCCAACTTAGAAATAGTCATAAACAGATACTGTACATTTCCTTTATCTGTTGTTAATATTATGTTTCCGCTGCAATAAAAGAAAGCATTTTTGTTATTAAACTATGATGCCAAAAAATAAATCCAACATACAAGGCAACCCGGGAGTCGGGACGTCTCAGTTTTGTTCTAACCATGTCTACATTTGTAGAATAAATATTGTTTAAAGAGGATTGGTTTTTTATATGAGGAGAATGTTGTGAAATCAGTCAAGAACTTTGTAAATTTTGAAATTTATGTTTGATCACAATACATTAGTCATAAAGGATTTCACAAAGAGATCTCCTCATAAACCTTAGAATTTTCGCAAATTGAAAATATTACCGTCAACGTGTTTTGATTGTCGAGTAGAATAGGAATCCGCCCTTGAAATTGTTAGATATCCTCCAATATGCTTGACATTGAAGCTTTTTCTTGAGTGATAATGGAGGTTTTTTTTAAAGAAATGGAAGAGAGGTAGGTGGAGAGGATGAGTAAAGTGAAAAACTAGGAGAGAGAAGGGGTGTTAGGGCTTGAAAACCCAGAGGTAAGGGGTTGATGATTACGGTCGCTCCGTCGACTGTGAGACATGGTTTTCATTTTCTAGCATTTGGCATCCACGGTCGCTCCGTCAACCGTGACATCGACCGTATATAGGTCAGTTGTCCTTTTTGCTTCCTGTTTGATCTAGGTTTGGTTCTAAGATGGTTTTGTTGATCCTAGCATGTTAATTTTCTAAATTCTTGATGAAATAGATTTTTATATTGTGTTCTAACGTACCGAGACCCATTCTCATGATGTTGAAACTTTCACGTTTTAAAGGTTTGGTAAATATATTCATTATGTTCTCATATGAGGGAACACTTTCCAAAGATGTATTCCCTTTGTGCACATTATCTCTAAGGAAATGATGTCTAAGGTCTATGTGCTTAGTCCTAGAATGTAATACATGATTCTTACTTAAATCTATTGCAATTTTATTATCACAAGATATAGGAATTTTGTTAAAACTTACCTCATAGTCAACAAACGTTTGCTTCATCCATAGCACTTGACCACGTGCTCTACCGGCCACACATTCCGCTTTAGTTGTTGATAATGCTATGGATGCTTGTTTCTTTGAGAACCAAGACGTGAGGGCTAGTCCAACGAAAGCACATACACCACTAGTGCTTTTCCTATCAACCATGCATCTTCTTAGATCTGAATTCGTAAAGCACACCACATCTACGTCTTCACCTTTTGGATACCATAATCCTAGATTAGTGATTCCTTTGATATATCTAAATATTCATTTCATGGCTTCATTATGATTTCTTTGGATTTTTCTGGAATCTTGCACAATAACAAACCCTAAACATAATATCGGGGCGACTTGCCGTTAGATAAATCAAGCTCCCGATCATGCCTTTATATTTCTTGTTATCAATAAACTCACCTTCCTCATCTTTTGTCAAGGTGGTTGTTGTAGCCATTGGTGTATCTATAGGCTTAACATTTTCCAAATCATAGTTCTTTAACATATCTCTATTATACTTATATTGATTTATGAAAGTTCCATCTTTATATTGTTTCATTTGTAAACCAAGAAAGAAGTTTAACTCACCCATCTTACTCATTACAAATTCACTATGCATTTTGTTAGAAAATTCATCACATAAAGATCGGACATGTTAAACCAAATATAATATCATTAACATATATTTCACAAGTATCAAATGTTTATCCTTTTCTTAATAAACAATGTATTATCTACTTTACCCATGTTATAATCATTTTCAATCTAGAATGATTTAATCTATCACACCAAGCTCTTGGATCTTGTCTTAGTCCGTATAGTGCCTTATGAAGACTATAAACATAATGTGGTTTTTCAAAATTTTCAAAACCGAGAGGTTGAGCAACATATATGCTTCCTCATTTATTATTACATTTAGAAAAGCATTCCTGACATCCATTTGATATAGTTTAAAATCTTTAGCATATCCAAAACCAAGTAGAATCCTTATGGATTCTAATGTAGGAGCCGGAGCAAAGACTTCATCATGATCAATGTCTTCTTGTTGACTGAATCCTTAGGCTACTAACTTAGCCTTCTTTCTACTTACTATACCATTTTCAACCATTTTGTTTCTGTATACCCAGGTAGTACTTATGATGGTTTGACCAATAGGAGGAGCAACAAGTTCGCAAACCTTGCTCATAATGAATTGATTTAATTCTTCTTGCATGGCTACTATCCAATTTGGATCACTAAGGGCTTCCTTAACATTCTTGGGTTCTACGAATGATACAAAGGTAAAAGATGTATTGATGTTATGGGCTTTGGATCTAGTGGTTCTTTGGTTAAAATATCCTATGACTTGGTCAATCTGGTGATCCTTAACTTCTTTGACATTCATGGTTTATTCTACCTCTTTGGGTGGAGAATCATATAAGGGATTAAATTCAATAGAATGTTCACTTTTAGTGTTTCTTATTGCTTCAACTTCACACACATCTTCATCAATTAACTCAACTGAATTTGAGTTAGCCGGAGTTTTATCAAAAGATACATTAAGATATTCTTCCACAACCATTGTAGCTTTGTTTAAGATTCTAAAAGCTTTGCTATTTAGGGAGTATCCCAAAAATACTCCTTTATAGGCTTTGAGATCAAACTTAGTTCAGTAATATTTGGGGTTAGTCACAAAGCACTTGTCACTAAATACTCTAAGGAGTCCTAAGGATGGTTTTCTTCCTTTGAAGATTTCCTATGGGGTTTTATCTAACACTGGTTTAAGTAGGACACTATTTAGGATATAGGTTACGGTTGATATGGCATCACACCATTACTTTTATGGGATGAAGCATTATTCAACTCATCTCTTGTAACGTTCGGTTCTTCCTCTCATCAACCCCATTGGATTGAGGCGTTTGAGATGGGTTATCCCATACTTGTCACAAAATGCTCCAAATTGCACTTCATTGTCAAATTCTTTACCATGGTCGGTATGAATTGAAACAATCATACTACCTTGTTGGTTTTGAATATTTTTACTTAGAATTTTAAATCTTTCAAATGCTTCATTTTGTAGTTTTCAAAAATTGTGTCCAAATGTATCTTGAAAAATCATCAACAACTACCAAAGTGTAGTGGTTACCCCTATAACTTAAAATTGACGATGAACCAAATAAATCCATGTGAATTAGTTCTAAAACTCTTTTAGTTGATGTAAGGCCCCATACCTGGGAGGCCTCACGTGTTATATTTACTCATTCACAAACATTTCTTAAACTTCAAATAATATTCAAGCAATGGAATTAACATCCTTACATTGTCTCAAAATAGCAACAAATTAAAAAATTGTCTTAAGACATTCAAAAAATTTATAAAGGATGCCAGCCCTTTATCGTTGAGTAACTCTTCAATAACCAAGAAACATCCATTTATCGTCCCTTTAACCATAACCGGACATGCATACTAAAAATCAGCTAACGCTGGTGAGTTTAACTTTTATGATCGTTTTAGGAATTGGTTTAGCATTCGTTCATTCATTAGGGTTTAGTCATTTATTAAGGAAAACAAAACTTATCATTCACATTCAACATTCAACCATTCAATCATTCAATCATCGTTCAGTCATTGAACATTTAACAATTCATTTAAAACATACATTTATTATCTAGATATGTTTTATCATTCATTTCATTCAGTTCATTACGTTTCCAGTTCTTACATTGCCCTTGGGACTCGTAGGTCCCCAAGGTAGTTCCATCGCCCTTGGGACTCGTAGGTCCCCAAGGTAGTTCCATCGCCCTTTAGACTCATAGGTCTTTAATGTAATACCATGGCCCTTAGGACTCACCGGTCCATAAGGTCATACCGTTCATTCATTACGTGTAGGTCCAGATTTAACTTGAAATTACTGATTTGATCAATTACACACACACAGGCGGAAACTGTGTGTATGGTGGTGAAACAGATGATAGAGACAGTGTTGGTGAAGATAACAGGCTAACCACACTATGAATCAACACGCAAATGGTATGAAAATGTAAGAACACAGTGAATAAACAACTGCAAATTGTATTGATTCAAGAGCAATGTGAAAGAGAAGGTTCAGGGTTACAGCCGCTACTCACGCCCTAAACATTCTCAAACTAGGCTATTTATAGTAGTGACAGGTATCGAAACTATGTTTAATCGAAACTACTAGTTTCGATTGACCATTTACAAGTGATACACAGACTGTCGAAACTACCATCTATCGAAACTACTAGTTTCGATTGAACAAACTCAATCGAAACTAAGTAGTTTCGATGGCCCAGACTTGGCTAATAAAGCAGTAAATTATAGAAAACTGAAATTACATTTAATGAAATGACATAAAGTAAACTAATCTAAATATTTTTAAACATACAATAAATGACAACATCTTATACATAAGATATGACTCTGCAATCTCCCCCTAAGCTGTTGCATTACTGTCTTCAGCTCTTCATCAAGCAGCTGGTCGTTCAGTTGTCCTTGGTATAAAAGGTTTAACATGGAGAGATACAACCCGTTGGTCGGCCTTAGCATCAGCTTCATCTTCATGACTGTATGCCTGAATGTGATTTTGAAAAAGAATCTCTAGATCTTCAGGCTGAAATTTCAACAGCTCCATAGGCTCAAAGATGGTGATGTCTTCCTTGCCCTCACACTCTATTACTGCACTGCCAATGATTGGGTCGTAGTACCACTTTCTGAAAGTTTGTAGCTGGACAGGTACAGATTTTGGAATGGTGATAGTCTTGTGAGTTTGGGCAGGCTTGTACCTTAAGAACACATATGGCTTGTTAGTTTTAGGATGAAACCTTGTCTTTGAGATTTTTTTTGAGTTTTCCTAGGCTTCGTTCCATTGAAATCATTATTGACTTGAGAATGCAGAAATTTCTCAAAGTCATAAGCCATCATGACCTTCCCAGGGTTTTGGAGGGGAAGTTTGGCTAAATCCTTGAGGTCATAAAAAGGAAGGGTTTGGAAGTCAGTCATATTTTTAAAGTGCTGAACTCCCCCTCTATATCTTCTTATAATAAAGTGCTTCCTTTCTGCATCATATTTCCAGCCAATTGGAGGCCTCTTTAGCTCCTGATGCTCAGCTATCCATTCATATGTTTTAGGAGTTTCCTCCTGAATGATTTTCCTAAACCAAGACTTTCTTGAAATTGGAGGTTCAGGTGCAACAGAAGGTGGATCTTGTGCTGGACTGGATTCGGAGACTGTACTGGTTGGTTCAGGAGTAACTGTTTTGATAAGATTAATCTGAACATCTTCTTCACCTTTTTCTTCGTCAGATAAGGTTTGAATTTCATCTCCGTCTTCCGTAAAGTATCTAGTTCTCTAAGTCTCTTTTTCTTCAGTGGTCAGGATTTCTGGATAAAGATCATTATACCCATAGTTTTCAATGTCATCTAAAAGGGCATTCAACTCATCATCAGATGGGATGTCTTCTTCATCAAGAATCACGGTCTCTATTTCAGTGGAAGTCCCTTTCCCTCTCTTCCTTGCATCTCTTCTCTCACTTGCTGAGGGAAGGTTTAGTTCTATTTCTTCAACTTTGACTTCAACTGCCTCTTTTGTCTTTTCAGTATGGCCAGCAAATATAGTTAGTGCAGATTCTGGATTAGTCACAAGGTCAGGAGATGAGGGTTCAACTACAGATGTGGTCTCCCCCTGAGCTGTTGAAGTAGTTGGTTGTTTTTGCACAGGTTTAACCATTGAGGCTTTGAGCTGCTCCATTGCTTCAGCTAAAGCCTTGAATTCTTCTTTTTGCTTTGAGATTAGTCTCTGTTGTGTTTCAAGTTGAGTTTGTTGAATCTCAATCTGAGTATGTAAACCCCCAACTTCCAGCTTCAGGTCTTTAACCTCTTCCTGGACATCATGCAAATTAGTTTTTAATCCTTCAATTTCTTCATCTTTTTCTTGAATCTTATCCTGCATTTTCTTTAGTTCAAGGCTTAAAGTTTTAACTCTTGGTACAGGAGAGGTTGAATCATGAGTTGGTGATGTGGGAGTAATATGGATGGGTGATTGTTGTGGAGATGGTTGTGGAGTGGGTTGTGGAGTAGGTTGTGGAGATGGTTGTGGAGATGGTTGTGGAGTAGCTAATAGAGAATCTGATGAGGATGACAAGTCTTCAAATCTAGTCTTGATTTTCTTTGCCTTAGGCTCTTCTTCCTCAAAATCAGAACCTGACTCAACTTGTCGTTTGGAGGAAGATGCAAGATGCATTGTTCTATCATCTGAATCAGACTTGTAGTAGTCAGATCCATAAATTCCTGCATCCAGAGTTCCACTTGATTCTGCAACTTCCTCCTCAGCTTCATGCATGTCAGCTTCAACATTAGCTGCTGGCTCTTGAATTATTTGTATTTGTTCAACAAAATGAGCCTCTATCACAGGCTCAGTTATGGGTTGTTCTTCTTCTTGAACAATAGGAATGTTTATCTCTATCTCAGCTTCATCAATAGGTGGATTACCTTGATCTTGTTCAACTTCCATTTCTTCTTCATCAGATGATAAGATCTCTTCTTCAAGATCAGGGTCAATATCAGGGATAAATTCTTCTTCTTCACCAATAATATGACCAAACAGGGGAACGTCAGCTATAGCCCTGTTGGTTCTCTTGTTAGTACTTCTCATATAGCTGAGAGTCTTGGCAATCATATGGTCGAACACAAAGGTGTTCCCACCTTGTTGCAGCTCAGGATGAAGATGATTGATGATAATTTATAAAAATCTAGGATATGCCAGAAATTTCTCCTTCACGGCTCCTGTTAGATTGTCCTTTAACTGTCTGAAGATGAAGCCAGAGAAATTGTAATCTCTTCCCTTGATTATCCCCAAAATAGCTGAGCCCAGAGTGCTGTTTGCTGAATCAAACCCTCCTTTTCTGATTGATAGGCAGTGAATAAACACGTGCACTATGTATCTCCAGTGGCTTGGTAAGGAGTTCTTGATTATCTGGCCACTTTTGAATTCATCTGGATGACCCAATCTTCTGAAGCATTCTTTAACATAGAAGATTGGAAATTCAATGGGTGCATCTGGATTGTCATTAAACTACAGCACCTCTCTAACTGTAGCTTCAGAAAATAAGACTTCTTGGCCAAGCACAGTTGCTCTAATGTGCTCCATATTTTAAACTGTGATGATTTCTGCAGTCTCCCAAAATTCTCTTATAGATTCTCAAACACCGGCAGATTGTTGCTGATGGCAAAGCTGATGTTGGAGTTTTACAGGAAGTTTAAGACAGGAATGAACTCTGCAGCTTTTGGATCATTGGCATTTAGGAATGCACAGATATTGTGTCTTTTTACAAATAAGAGGTCCATACGTGTAAAATTCATCAATTTTGCACAATAAGTAGGATTTCTGAAAATACTTAATCGAAACATGGTATATCAACACTTAGAAAAATTTTGAAGTCCTAATTCTTGAAACAACTATTTCGATTTGAGATGAACTTGGTTAATTTAACAAACAGCTTTATCGAAACAAGTAGTTTCAATAGAGACTATAACTTTGATCAACGCTTAGAAAATTTTAAATCAACACTGTCAAAACAACTAGTTTCGATGGAGATGAACTTATCGAAACTATCTAGTTTCGGTCAGAGATACTAGGGCAAGTTTGGGTGTCGAAACTAGTAGTTTCGATTGAAAACCTTTTGAAATTTTTTTTTATTTATTTATTATTTTTTTTTTGAAAGTGTTGAACCCCTTTATTGAAACTACTTGGTTTTGAAACCCAAACCCCTCTGATTCGTTATACTCATACTAATATAAACAATTTAAAGAAGGGTTTAGAGTCACGTTAACCCCGAGTGACCGTTGCCACTACCTTCGTCGGCTGTACAACCGTATTCTACCGTTGATAGGCCACATAGGCACTATCCCAGTTATACTTACGGCCCAAATGTGCCATAAGATTGGGAAGTACATTCCCGGATTTCATTCGACAATTCATTCATTCGACATATTAGGTTTGTAAGGACTTCTTTAAAACATTTGCCCGTTTTCTTTTCATAAAACATTCATTCATTTGCAAACCCTTTCTTTCATTTTAAAACCATTCCTTTGTAAACATTCTTTTCATAAACCTTTCATTTCATAAACGTTTCTTGTTTCAAACATCATTTCTTTCGTAAATCGTTCATTCCAAATCATTTCATACGTTCGTCATTTCATAAACATTTATTAAGTATGCACATCACCCTAGAAATAAGTAAATAGGAATTCTTGACTCACTTAATTTTCTAGCTCAAATATACTATCAACGGTCCAAAGAGTCACTCTCTCAATCTGAATCCACGGTTAATAACTCATCAATTCTATACTTTCGATATCCCAGGCGAAACTAGGCAGTTTCGCTTTCTTTGGCTAGGCGAAACTAGGTCAATTTCGCTTCCATTGAACTATGCCAAACTAGGCAGTTTTGCTCCATGTGGTCCCAGCGAAACTAGGTAGTTTCGCTTTTTCCTCCAAGCGAAACTACTTGTTAGTTTCGCTTGATCATCTTCTCTCGCAGAAACCGTAGTTCTTGCATGGAGATGGCGGCTTAAGATTTTTACGTTCAAGCTTCTTACTTTATACGTTCAAAACGTGGGGGTTTCTCTCGTGATTCTAGATCTATGATCCTTTTCTCAATTAACCCGTAAAAACACGATCTTTTATCCAAAAACTAATAAAAACCCATATTTAAGAAAAACAAAAACTCAGATATGGAAGGGTTTCTTACATCAAAACGCCTCGTTTCCTCAGTAGAACTTCATACGAGCAGTGGAGAAGTATGAAGGAGCGATCTTGAATCCAAACCAACACTCTTCAATATCCAAGCAGCATCCATTCATCGTCCCTTTAACCTTAATCTGACATGCATACTAAAAGTCAGCTAACGCTCGTAACTTCAACTTTACATTCATTTTAGGAAATGGATTATCTTATGTTCATTCATTAGGGTTTAGTCATTTAATAAGGAAAGCATGACTTATCATTCACATTCAACATTCAACCATTCAATCATCGTTCAATCATTCAACATTTAACAATTCATTTAAAACATACATTTATTATCTAAATCTGTTTCATCATTCATTTCATTCAGTTCATTACGCTTCCAATTCTTACACCGCCTTTGGGACTCGTAGATCCCCAAGGTAGTTTCATTGCCCTTTAGACTCATAGGTCTTTAAGGTAATACCATTGCCCTTAGGACTCACCAGTCCATAAGGTCATACCGTTCATTCATTATACGTTAACCCCTAGTGACCGTCGCCACTACCTTCGCTAGCCGTACAACTGTATTTTACCATTGATAGGCCACACAGGCACTATCTGAGTTATACTTATGGCCCAAATGTGTCATAAGGTTGGGAAGTACATTCCTAGACTTCATTCGGTAATTCATTCATTCGACATATTAGATTAGTAATGACTTCATTAAAACATTTGCCCGTTTTCTTTTCATAAAACATTTCATTCATTTGCAAACCCTTTCTTTCATTTTAAAACCTTTCATTGTAAACATTCCTTTCATAAACCTTTCATTTCATAAACGTTTCTTGTTTCAAGCACCATTTCTTTCGTAAACCCTTCATTCCAAATCATTTCATTTCATACGTTTGTCATTTCATAAACATTCATTAAGTATGCACATCACCCTAGAAATAAGTAAATAGGGATTCTTGAGTCATCTGATTCGCTAGTTCAAAGATACTATCAACGATCCAAAGCATCACTCTCTCAA
This sequence comes from Smallanthus sonchifolius, assembly GCA_023525975.1. Taxonomy (NCBI): domain Eukaryota; kingdom Viridiplantae; phylum Streptophyta; class Magnoliopsida; order Asterales; family Asteraceae; genus Smallanthus; species Smallanthus sonchifolius. The sequence goes on from CM042021.1 coordinate 110,791,972, forward strand.
TCTGAATCAATGGTTAATAACTCATCAACTCTATACTTTCAATATCCCAGGCGAAACTAGGCAATTTCACTTTCTTTGGCTACGCGAAACTAGGTCAGTTTCGCTTCCTTTGAACGAAGCAAAACTAGGTAGTTTTGCTCCGTGTGTCCCCGAAACTAGGAAGTTTCGCTTTTTCCTCCGTTTCGCTTGATCGTCTTCTCATGTAGAAACCCTAGTTCGTGCATGGAGATCACGGCTCCAGCTTTTTACGTTCAAGGTTCTTACTTTTTACGTTCAAAACATGGGGTTTTCTCTTGTGATTCTAAATCTATGATCCTTTTCTCGTTTAACCCATAAAAACCGATCTTTTATCCAAAAAATCATAAAAACCCATATTTAAGAAAAGCTAAGATCTAGAAGGGTTTCTTACCTCAAAACGCCTCGTTTCCTTAGTAAAAATTCAGACGAGCAGTAGAGAAGGATGAAGGACCGATCTAGAATCCAAACCAACACTTTCTCTCTCTAGAAATGGGTATTGGAGCTTATTTGTGTAAAATGGCTGAGATTGGCAAGGGGCTGGGGTTTAAGCCCTCCCTTCCTCCCCCCTTTGTCGGCCCAAGTCCCGGCCCAATGAGTCCATTACCGTTTATTTTATTCTTTCGTTATTTTCTTCGAAACCCGCTTATTTATTTTCATTATTTTTAGGATGTTACAAGTCTACCCTCCTTATAAGAGGTTTCGTCCACGAAACCTGCTATAAGTGAAAAAGATGAGGATACAATTCTTTCATTTCCTCCTCAGTTTCCCAAGTAGCCTTATATCCCCTTCGGTGTTTCCACCAAACTTTTACTAATGGTATCGTTTTAGTTCACAAAAACTTTTCCTTTCTATCAATTATGGCCATGGGTTCTTCAATATAACTCAAACTATTATCATCCTCGATGTCCAATAACTGTACATGAGCGGTGTCGTCAGCTAAACACTTTTGAAAGTGCGACACGTGAATTGTAGGATTACTCCCACTTAGTTCATCAGGTAGTTCCATTATGTAGGCCACCTCGCCAACCCGCGCCAAAATCTTGAACGGTCCGACAAACCTCGGACGTATCTTTCCCCTTTTACGGAAACAGATTATCCCTTTCTAGGGAGATACTTTCAACAGTACCTTATCCCCAACCTGGAATTCAAGGGATCTCCACCTCTTATCAGCGTAAGACTTCTGCCTGTCTTGCGTAGCTTTCATGAGAGCTTTAATCTACTCGAATTTTTAAGACGTAGCCTTAACCACTTCAAGGCTCCAAATTCCTTTTCTCCGATCTCTCCCCAACATACCGATGTTCGATACCGTCGCCCGTACAACATCTCAAAAGGCGGCATGCCTATAGTCGAGTGGTAACTTTGTCGTAGGAGAACTCCGCCAAGGGTAGGTGGCTATCCCAACTACCACCAAAGTCTATGATACATGCACGAAGCATATCCTCAAAGGTTTGGAAGGTCCTTTCAGACGAACCATCCGTTTAGGGATAATATGTTGTACTGATGTTCAATCGAGTACCCATCGCCTCATAAATCTCTTCCAAACATATCCTCAAAGGTTTGGAAGGTCCTTTCAGACGAACCTTCCGTTTGGGGATGATATGTTGTACTGATGTTCAATCGAGTACCCATCGCCTCATAAATCTCTTCCAAAAGTAAAAAAAACCTAACCTAGACACTCTAGTAATACTCTAGAAATCCTCTAAACTAGATCACAATGACAGGAAAATGTATCTATCAATTGTAATACAGCCTAATGGAGGTCCGGATATCAAACCTACGAGACACATACACTAACTAAACTAGACTCAAACAAAGAACTAAGATATTTGGTTTGGGGGGAATTCTATGAACTTATATTAAACTAATCAAAAGTAAATGAAAACCAAATGACAACTAACTATCAAACAGAAGATTCAAATGATATCAAGAATGGAGAAAGCACTACCTAAGTAAGAATCCTATTTGTAAAACTCAGACTTCTCTTGGTTATGGTAACTATGATAGAACTGGGGTTCTAAAGTGTGACACTCTCAGACTACCTAAAGGATCCCAGATCAATCTTCGGGTGTGACCGAATAGGAAACTCTAAGAAATGTATAACGCTCACCGGCTAGTCGGGTCACCTTTCATTCTCTTCAACGACACTAAAGTACCCTAAAGATATATCATCTTTCTGTCTCACTATCACAATACATTCGAAGAATGTAAGGGGTAATCTCAGAACAATCAACAAGACACAGACTAGAAAGGGTACAAAGAAACACAGGGGAAACCTACTTTCAGAGTCTTTACACCTAGACGCTTAATACCAAAGCCTAACCAACTAACTCTCACCTTTCAACTATCGAGATAGGAAGAACACTCAGCTCTAATGAATCACCAACTAATTTTCCTATGGACCACTATGTCAAGCTGTACCATAAACAGTCACAAACAAAAAGCAAGCAACCAAAACATGCTTCTATAATTGAAAGACATTCAACAAGACATATGCGGAATAATTAATCAATGCTAAATCAGAATTAAGCATGTATACACATCAGATCAATTGCACTAAGATTCGTTACAATAATGTCAAACCATCAATAATAACCATAAATCGATAAAAATATTCGTCAAAACCTAGGCAACTATGAAATTCTAGCAAAAAATCATGATCAAAACCAGATAACAAATCATAAAAGCAATGAACATCATGTTAATTAAACTAATTGGAAACAAAAGAATTAAGATCATAAACCGAATAATTAGGATCTAACCACCATGATCGGTAAAGCTCCAATCTTTGGCTCTAATTTCTTCCTTTACTCTCAAATTCGCCTCAATCCTCTGCTCTGGCGGCTGGAAATCGATCCCTATCACAATGGCCTTACAATTATTTTAATAATCCATTTAGGGCTTTTTTCGGAATTTATAACTTTCACGTGTCGCGAACTAAACACGCCGGCCCTTCGCTTGGCACGAAGGCCAAAACAGTCTGCCCAATTTTGAACTTGTTCGTGTGTCGCGAACTTCTCAATTTCCATCTTCGAGTGTAGCGAAGAGTATAATTTCCAACATTTTTAATTCCTTTTATTGCTCCACTTCTTGTGCTCGATTTGTTAATGATTAACCTCTGCTTTCACACGAGCACCTGTAAACACAACACAGACTCAGTACGAAACAAAAACTAATAAAAACGAATATAAAACTAACTAAAATGCACTAAAACAATAGGATAAAAGACATGTGTTTTGCAACACATCAAACATCCCTACACGTAACCTTTTTTCGTCCTCGAAAAAGAATCTGCAATGGAATCATAACTGGAAACTATGCTTTCACAACAATTGGTATTTCTATCCGACTAAACCCAACCACCAACTAATCAAGCCCCCGATTGTGTTTATTATCACATTACAAAGTTATCATTCTGTTTATGGGTCTCACACTCAGAAAGCTAAAGCTCAGCCTAATCCCATCTCAAGGTATGTCAAGGCACGGGTTAAACCGTATAGATTTCTCACCACTATAAACAAAAACTTATATGTTTTAAAAATTGATTTAGATGGATAATGGATGAATGACATGAATGATATGAGCATATATTAACAATATGATTAAACCTTACCTAGTGGTGCTTCAACCAAGCTATAACTCGGCGTGTGGCACATAGGCTGCAGTTCTAACAATGAGGCACTTAAAACTCTAACTCAGTGGTGTTTCAATCAGGCTGGAACCTGACGTGTGACACGTAGGCGAAACTTAGTTTTTCGAATTAATTAAGCTCATAATAATGGAATTATAGAATGTGGGCGTCACCAATTCTCGGATTTATTTTCTTATAAATAAAGCGGCGTGCCAAAGAATTTTCAAAACATATAAGTTCTTAATTTTAATGTGGTACCTATCACCCTATTTTGACAATTTTAGCTTTACCGTTCCCCCTAAAATGAGAACCCACAAGATATCCTGAATTAAATTATTCAATTAACCTAGTTAACACTTTTAGCATGTTTAAGCTTTTCATAGTCGGCTCAGTCTACCAAAACATCACAAATTATACGTGCTTTTTATTATTATTAACTCATTAAAGTTTAACAAACATATCCCCAGTTCTACCTATCATCTTCCATGTAATTGCAGAAACTATAATTCAAGGACATTTTTGAAATTTTTTTTTAAATTGACTCTACTATCTCCCATCTCCACACTTAAAATCTACATTGTCATCAATGTAGGACGAAAGACGACTCATAAAATTTTTAAAAAGAAAATACAAAAAATAAAAGAGAAAAGTAAAATTAAATGCAAAAATAAAAGCACAAGACTGGAATGGACTTAGCTGGTATATATGCAATGATCTTGGCCAGCTTTTGTTCCTCCACATCAAACTCATATAACCGTATAGCATTTCATTCGCGGTTGCATTCATAACTCCTCAGGGTGCCCTTTACATCTATATCAAGCTCAAAGCTTCATTGATCGAATGGAGAGTACCAACAATTCGATTTAAACCTGCATAAATTAAACTTAAGCAACCCAAAGAGAATCAAACAGACTCATGGTACAGACTCGATAATGTCACACCCGTAACACATGAAAATTATCTAACGAGAGTAGTACCTCCAACATATATGTTCCCAGGTAAGAGCGACGGGTCTAGGAGAGATTTATACACCGCTCTTCCCTAGACAGAACATTATGTTTGTTAGAGGAGAGATTTAACTACATACCGGTCGAACGTCGCCTTCTAGTTACTGTGACGTTGATACCAAAAACACACAGCGGAAGACTTAAAATCATAACTTACTTTATTTCATAATATAAAGTTTTATAATAGGGACTGACTGGTAAAATACAACATAAAAACTCTGGACTTATTGCTCACGAATAATCATGCCATCCACTCATGCCTTATGGTTTCTCAAGAACCTGCCCTCAGTCATCCCTATCTCAAAACACTTGTACATCTCATGGAATGCCAACTACAATTTTGTGTTCACCTGTGCTTAAAAATATTTGAAAACATTTTGGATTAGCATAACGTTGGTTAGTTCTTAAACAAAATCGAATTTATGTGTATCCTTGATACAAGGATGAATGCCCCGTCCGGATCCTACAACATCCCCTCCAATCCATCACCCGATAACCTTACATGGATTCTGAGTCTACAACATACGAGAGGATCAGTTTTTGCCTGGCTTCCAGATACAAGTCCGGCCAATTACGAGAGGATCAGTTTTTGCCCATCAGTCCCTCCCAATCATGGCCATAATAAGTACTAATTCATGGGATATATGCACGGATAGTATTGGGATCTCAGATCAAAATCATTTACAAAACATTTCATAGAGCACAGTTCAGAGGAACTCACCTTAAGCAGAACCTCCTTTATGATCATCTACAATAATCAACACCTCGACAGAACCCTAATTCATAACCGACATTATCTAGATCAACACCCCTATCTTAGGTTTATACGAAGGAATCTCAGGGTGTTCAAAAACCTTACCTTAGCACTATCTATGGCAACATGCAGGCCTTTTACTAGAAACCAGACTCTCGTACGCGAACCTCAGCTCGGGAATGGAACTTTAGAGAATGTGTGTGTGTTTTAGATGGTGTAAAGTGTGTGGGAAATGAGCTGAGATAGGGTTTCTATTTATAGGCAAGTTCAAGGCTCATGACGGACCGTTACCAGTGGTGACAGTCCGTCACCCAATTTGGGGCGGCAAGCGTAACGGACCGTTACGCCCTCTGACGGTCCGTCATAGGGTTACACGCGTCATGATTACCCCGTTAGTCAGCATACACGTGTCATCTCCTGGTTCATTGTGGTGTTGAACCCGTAACGGAACGTTAAATCCTGTGACGGTCCGTCATCACCGTAACGGACCGTTATGTCTTGTGACGGTCCGTCATAGTCATATTTTTCAATTGGTCATTTTTGGTCCTCCAACTTTTAGGAACTTTCATTTCAACCCCTTTGGCTTTATCTTTGAATACTTTTATCCCTTATAATACTTAAGAATTATCGGGGTGTTACAAACTCCCCTACTTAAAAGAATTTCGTCCTTAAAATTCAATATCAGTCGAACAAATGGGGATACTTAGCTTTCATTTGTTCTGTTAATTCCCATGTTTGATCTACACCCTTTCGACCATGCCACTGTCCCAGAACTATTGATATCGTTTTCTTCCTGAGCTTTCGATCTTGTGTTCCTAAGATCTAAATGGGTTGTTTGGTGAATTGGAGTTTATCATCGACATGAACATCATCTAATGAGATTGCCTGATCAGGATCCGCTAAGCACTTGCGTAGACACGATACGTGGAATGTGTTTTGAATACCTTGCAATGCTTCAGGTAACTCGAGTTTATATGCCACGGCTCCAACTTTTTCTTTGATCTTGTAGGGTCCAATATACTTGGGCTCGAATTTCACCCGATTTCTGAAACGTACAACACCTTTCCAAGGTGATAGTTTTAACATTACATAGTCACCCACTTGGAATTCTAACGCCCTTCGTCGCCTGTCTGCATAACTCTTCTGCCGATCTTTTGCCGCTTTTAATTTTTGTTTGATATGAACGATCTTATCAGTTGTTTCCTGTAAGATTTCTAGTCCAATTAGTTGGCCATCTCCAACTTCAGTCCAACAAATTGGAGTTCTACATTTCCTACTGTATAACACCTCAAACGGTGCAGCTTTTATCCTTATATGGTGGCTGTTGTTGTAGGAAAATTCTATAAACGGTAGATGATTATCCCAGCTGCCTCCAAATTCTATTGCACAAGCCATTAACATATCCTCTATGGTTTGAATTGTTCTTTCACTTCGTCCATCGGTTTGAGGGTGAAATGTTGTACTCATATTTATTCGAGTTCCCAATTCTTTCTGGAAACTAGTCCAGAATCTAGATGCGAATCGACTATCTCTATCGGAGATAATAGATAGTCGTATACCATGGCGGCTCACAATCTCATTGATATACAGTCGGGCTAGCTTATCCATTGAATAATTTCGCTGATAGGGATGAAGTGTGCCGATTTGGTTAGTCTATCAACCACAACCCAAATAGCATCATGCCTTTTCTGGGCTCTTGGCAGTTTTGTGACAAAGTCCATAGTAATCTTATCCCATTTCCACACAGGTATCTCCGACTGTTGCAGTTGACATGCGGGTTTCTGATGCTCGATCATGACTTGGAGACAAGTCAGACATTTCTCTAAATACTGAGTTATAGATCTCTTTATATTCGGCCACTAGTAATGAGTCTTCAATCCTTTGTACATTTTTTCAGCTCCAGGATGTATAGAGTATTTGGATTTGTGAGCTTCATCCATCACCTTTGTTTGAATTTCACTGAGTTTAGGAATCCAAATTATATTTCCAAATCGTAGGATTCCATCATCGCCTTTGGTTATCAACCTCTCTTTACCAACCATGCGCTCCTTCTTGATGTTATCTTCTTAGAGTGATTGGTTTGAATTTCCTTAATCTGATCTATCGAGTCTAACTTGATTTCTAATGTTAGAGCTCTTATCTTAATTGGTTTGATACTTTCCTTCCGACTTAAAGCATCTGCTACAACGTTGGCTTTCCCATTTCATGATGGCTTCGATCTTGGCGGGATCTACTTAGATTCCTTGTTGGTTTATAACATGTCCTAGGAATTGTACTTCTTGTTTCAGATGACATAACTAAGAACTCACAGTGTCCATATCGGGTTCCAAAAGCAGTCTTAGGTACTTCTTCTTCTTGTACCTTTAACTTGTGATATCCAGATCTAAGATCAATCTTTGAGAAGTATTTAGCTCCTTGCAACTGATCTATTGCAACTGATCGAACAAATCATCTATTCTTGGCAATGGATATTTGTTCTTCACAGTGAGCTTATTTAGTTCCCAATAATCTATACGCATACGCATGCTTCCCTCCTTTTTCTTCACAAACAAGACCGGTGCTCCCTAAGGAGAAGTACTTGGACGTATGAAACCTTTATCCAATAATTCTTGAATCTGCTCCATCAGTTCTTTCAGTTCAGAAGTTCTTTCAGTCCATCAGCTCTTGAATCGGCTCCAAGTATAAGTTCGATTCGGAATTCGATTTGTCTATTTGGTGGTAGACCAGGTAATTCTTCCAGAAATACATCCGGGTGATCACACACTACCGGAATGTCCGCAATTTTCCGTTCAGGTTTAGAGCCTAAAGTATAAACTATGAATATACTACATCCTATATTTACACATTTCTTAGCCTTAGCTACAGAAATCGTTTCAATCTTATTTTCTTCACAATCGCATTGTATCAACATAGACTTTTCGTTAGGCCTACAAATCCTAACAATCCGTTGATATCAATCTATCTGAGCATGCATTGGCTCAACCAATCCATTCCAACGATAACATCATACTTGCTTATGCTTATTGGCATTAATTCAATCACTGGATTTTCGTTGCCCAGAGTCATCTTGCAATTCACATACGATTCAGTAATCCTAATTTCCTCACCACTTGCCATCTCAACGACGTAAGCACGCTCAAGTGGGGTAGGTTTAATGCCTAAATACATATTAAAGGTATCTAAAACAAAACTTCTATTCGCTCCTATATCAAACAAGATTTTAGCCTAAATATCGTTAACTAGGAACATACCAGCTACCGTCTTGGCATTAACGTTCCTTCTTCCTTTACCTATGACAAACACCCGACCTTTAGCCACTCCTCCGGGCTTCTTCTGTGCGGGTTTTGTACAATTTCTTGACATATGTCCCATCTCGTTACAATTATAACATTTAAAAGATGGACAATACGTTGAGATATGCTCTGGCTTTTGGCATTTACCACATCTTATTTCCTGAGAATTTCTCATCGAATTGTTTCCTTCTCTCCTAGGGAACTTGAAATTTCTCAGTTTGAACGGATACATAACTTCCTCACTCTTCCTCTTTGCTTCTCAACCTTCTTCTTGGCTTCTAGAGCTGCCACATCATCATAAATCGTGGCACTTAACGACAAAGCCGAATCCATTGTCTGCGGTGCAGAGGTTTTCACTAAGGTTTGTAATTTATTGGCAACCCACGTATAAAATGTTTGATCCTCCTAGGTTCGGGTGTCAACAGATGTGGCACCAATTTTGACATTTCATCAAACTTTGTCACATACTCCTGATGCGTCAATCTTCTAGCCTCTAGACGCTGAAATTCGTGTTCAATCTTATCCAACTCGTTTTGAGGACAGAATCGTTGCAAAACTAACTCCTTAAATTGGTTCCATTTCATGTTGTCCACGGCTTGTTCCCCTCTAGCTTGCTTCATGGACTCCCACCAATCTAGTGCTGTGGTTTCTAAAGAGTTCGCAGCAAACTTGACTGGATGATCATTTATGTATTCACCAGGCTTAATCACAGCCTCCATATTTGTAATCCACTGAGTAGCATCAATGGCTCCCTTTTTTCCATCAAATGGCTTGGGTTTGCATCCTTCGAAGGATTTGTAATTGCATCCTTCGTGATTCTCAGTTCTCGTTGCTGAGTTAGTGTTGGTGTTTTCATTCGTTCCTCCATTGTTGTTGGTTCCTCCTCCGGCAGTTTCAGTACCCATTCTCCTTGAAAGAACTTCGTCTAACAGTCCAGGTAAAGTTGTTCTTAATGCCTTCGTTACTTCACTAGCCACATCATCTTGGAACTGGGCTTCACACATAACTACTTCTTCAGCATGAGGACCGGTATTATTGTCATTCTCATTCGTTTCATGATGATCGTTAGTATCGGTGTTATTTTCAGACTGCCTATGGTTCCTGGTAACCGGAGTACGACGTGCTCCTCTACCTCTTCCTCTTCCTCTTCCTCGTCCAACCATTGTTACGTATACATACAGATGTATGACATTAGAATTCGTATAACTGGTTATGATCCAGAAAATCAGAAAATGTCACACCCCGCCAAGGCAGAACCGCGAGGCGTAACGTTCGTGGTTTCCAAATCATATGATTATTGTAAACGCATACATGCAACTGGATACATAAAGTAAGTTTAAGTTTTTACAGCCCAGAATATTAGTTTGGAATACAAAAGAAGTGAGATTTTGCAAGTATGACCCAAACATTATGGTTTATACAAGAAAAATCTTCAAAAGTAGTATGCACCATGTATGCATGAACCCTACGTAGTATTACCCTTGATGCTGCATTTAGTTTCCTGAAAAACAAACTTAAAGTGTGTCAACACAAGGTTGGTGAGTTCAAAGGTTTGAATCGAGCACGATTTGTAATCCAATTGTACGAAAACAATTTCAAGTGTACATGATAAACAAAACAAGTAATGTTTGACCCATTTGTAAACTAGCAAGGAATACAAAATAATATGTTCGTACATGAGGTATAACCAAACCCAAACACTTGTTCTTGCACCCTGCTCGTACCAAACGAGCCCTTGTGTAGACATTATGCGGCCATTCGATCATGTGGATCGTCGGTTAGCATGACTAACCCTGACTGGTGTGTGTCATTCCCAATGATACTATTCATAAAGACTCAGGCTAACCTATAGCTAATCGTTATAAATTACGTTAATGTAGGGGACTTTACGAGCGCTACGTGTGCCAACTCAGGTAAACATAAAGGTCGACTCTTGTTTTCTTGTTATCATATAAAAATAGTTATAAGTATGTTCTTCCCCCAAAGTATACAAAACAGTAAAATGGGGCCTTGAAAGTCACATCAGATCCGTGTATGCTAGCAAATAACAATTTGTTTTAGTAGGACTTGACTACTCATACCCTAATTACAAAAGGGTATTTTAGTGTTCAGACTAGACGTCTCATATGCAAGTTGTTCACCCGACTTAACAGACCCGGTTAGTGATGTTTTCGTTTATGTAAAAGATATTTTGTGTTACGACCCGCTGGTGATTAGTATTTCCTTCTATAAGTATATATATTTATACACAAAACACATATATAGGCAAACATAAATATAGTACGTCACGATTGTCAAATATTTATATTCTTGACGAAACATGTAATATTGTTAGTGGAATGATCCAATATTATCGTGATAACGTAAAATAATATATTTATTATTATTACATTATATATTTCTTTCCAAAATCAACTTTGCGAGATAACGCATAATCGAGTTTTGAGATTAACAAGAATACATATACATATAAATATTCTTTTCGAACAACTAGCAGTAATTATCTATTAGGCTTCGACATAAGCAATTTTTAGTACTTAGAGATTCATTAATTTCTACCAAAACATATATTTACTAGGAATTAGATATATTTATATATTATGTCCTCCCAAATTCTTAAGTAGTCATATAATATGTAATTACACAACATAACTATTTTAATCTGTTTAATGGTCATTTTCACCGAAAATAGATACGTGGTTTTTACCATACTTATGTTGTCACCCAAATACGTCCAAGACTTGGTTCTTTCCAAAAATGACATTTATATAAATAAGTCATTAATTCTTTTTATCATATATACATATATATTATATAAATATATATAAATAAGTCAAAATTTTATAGTAATCGTTTTTATACATAAAAAGTTAACTCTCATGAAAACTAAACACAACCGTTTTAACCTTAGTAATAAGTTAATTATTTTTATTTACCAAGTCACCCGTTAACTAAATCGTGCATTTTTATTTACAAGATTTACACCACTTTAACATACTAACTTCATAAAACACACTTATTCAAGCACTAATTGTATGAATCCATATATATTTATACATTTTAAAACACTTTTAGCAACATATATGTTATGAACACTTCTCATAGTTTTTTAGTAACTTTTGTTGACAAATTTTACACATACACATATATACATCTACACTTACGACATACACAAACATATATACATACATCATATTTTAACCACTAGATCAAGCCACTCTTCTTGCTAGTTTATTTATTTTAGGAAGTTTTATAAAATACTCCACTTTTAGGTGAACATCATGCATTTAGAGTTATGATTTAAGAAAATATTATGAATATAAGATTGAAAGGAATGAAGATGTTTACCACTAGACAAGCTAGGGTAGATACTAAAATGGGTGGATTAATGAGACTAGAATGGCTTGTAAATTCTCCAAGATCACTTGAAGGTCTTGAAACCTTGAATACCTCACTTGATCTTCACTAAATTTGGCTTGAACTTGAAAAGGTATGAGAATGATAATGGTAGGTGTTGCTGCCGTGAGAAAAGTGAAAGGAAACAAGGAAGATTTTTTGTTGTTTTTGTTGTTGTTGTTGTTGTTGAACCGTAGGAATGAAAGCAAAAAGAAGGTGTGGCATAAGGATTATAAGGATAAGATTTGGTCTTGAAAATGATGGTAGAAGGTGAGTGATTGACACAAGGTAGATTTTATGGGAAAAGGAGTATGGGTTCTTGCTTCTTAAACTAAGAACAAAAAATAAAACAAAAGGGGAAGGCCTACTTAGAGGATTCTTGGCCGAGAAGGGTAGCATGAGGGGTGGGGGTTGGGTTACTTAGTTTAATTAAGTGTAATTAGGTGTCTAATAATTAGTTCATTAGGTAATAAATCTTCATTAGGTCCTAAACGATGATTTGACACGGTTTTGGTTCTTAATGTCATTCGAATTAATATTTAATTAGTTAGTGACTAGCTTGATAAAAAGCGTCTTAATGTCATTCGGATTAATATATATAAGTGTCGACACGTGGTAAAATCTTTGAAAGGTCTCGTTATTTATTTTTATGTGAATCATAAGCTTTAGAAAAAAAGTCTAGATAATAATTATTATTATTATCTAGACGTAAGTTCTTGCGTTATGTATCTTTAGGTATTATTCTGGGTATTTAATTTAGTCACTAACGTTCGTATTAGATGGGTTATACGGTCATGTGAACCGGTAATTCCTAAAATTATCAAAATATGAAATGAAACAATGTACGAATTTTGTTAGACTTATGACATCACTTGTCAAAACTAAATAGTTCAGGAAACATGCGGTATGAACGTGTTTATAATGACTATGGATAGTGACCTGAAAAATCGGGTGTCACTTTCTCCCTATGTTAAAAGAATTTCATCCCAAAATCAATTTGTGCCATCTTGAACTGGTGCATCCTTGAACAATGAGGGGTTCATGGTTTTCATTTGATCTTCCCGTTCCGATGTATACTCGGGACCACGCTTTGAGTTCCGACGTACTTTAACCAGTTTGATACGACTACGTCTCAGCCTTTGAACTTTCCAATCTATGATCTCAATCGGTTACTCGATGAAATGAAGTTTATCATCAATATGAATTTCATCAGGCGGTATGATCATGGTCTCGTTTGACAAGCACTTTTTGAGATTTGACACATTGCGGTAGTTTGAGCATATAGGCTACAGGGCCAACCCTAGACACTATTTTAAACGGTCCAACGTATCTAGAGTTGAGTTTACCACGGTTACCAAACCTTGCAACGCCTTTCCATGGTGAGACTTTTAACATTACTCGGTCTCCAATTTGAAATTCTAATAGTTTCCGTCTGTTATCAGCGTAGCTCTTTTGTCTGTCTCGGGCCGCTTTCAGACGATCCTTAATTTTTGGACAATCTCCGGACTTGTCAAATGTTTGTCACCGACCTCCGCCCAACATAACGTCGAAAGACATTTATGACCATATAAAGTTTCAAACGGAGCAGCCTTAATGCTGGTGTGGTAGCTGTTATTATAAGAAAATTCAGCCAATGGTAAATGGGTATCCAAATTTCCTCCAAAATCAATTACACACGCACGGAGCATATCTTCTAATGTTTGGATAGTCCTTTCGCTTTGACCATCCATTTGCGGATGATAGGCTGTGCTCATGTCTAGGCGCGTGCCTAGGGCTTCTTGTAACGACCTCCAGATCCTTGACAAGAAACGACTATCTCTATCAGAGATAATAGAAACTCGCACTTCATGTCTTGCCATAATTTCTTTAATGTAGAGCCTTGTAAGTTTCTTAGTTTTGTCGGTTTCCTTAATTGGTAGAAAGTGAGCGGATTTCGTTAAACGATCGACGATTACCCATATAGTATCATACCCGCTCGACGTCTTGGGTAATTTTGTAATGAAATCCATGGAAATTTGCTCCCATTTCCATTGAGGAATCTCGGATTGTTGTAATAATCCAGACGGTTTCTGATGTTCTGCCTTTACCTTTGAACACTTCAGGCATTTACCTACATAAATAGCAATTTCTTCTTTCATGTTCGGCCACCAATAGAGTTCTTTCAGATCCTTATATATTTTATCCGAACCTAGGTGAATGGAGTACCTGGACTTGTGGGCTTCGTCCATAACCAACTCTCGTAAGTTACCAAAACATGGCACCAAATTCTATTCATGAAGTATAAAGCATCATCTGATTTTGGCTCTAACTGTCTGATCATTCCTCGTAATGCCTCATTCTGAATGTTCTCTTCTTTAAGTGCCTCTTATTGTGACATTCGAATTTGAGTTGTGTGACTCGTATGAATTGTCAATCCGAGGGCACGAACACGAAGAGTTTTAACTCTTTCCTTACGACTCAAGGCGTCTGCTACGACATTCGCCTTCCCAGGATGATACTTAATCTCGCAGTCGTAATCGTTCAGTAGTTCTACCCAACGACATTGTCTCATGTTGAGTTCCTTATGATTAAAGATGTGTTGGAGACTCTTATGATCTGTAAAGATAGTACATTTTGTACCATATAAGTAATGTCTCCAAATGTTGAGCGCAAATACGACAACACCCAATTCCAAATCGTGAGTCGTATAATTTTTCTGGTGGACTTTCAGGTATCTTTATGCATATGCTATGACCTTTTCTTTCTACATCAGAACGCATCCTAGACCTTGGTGTGATGAGTCGCAGTACACGATGAAATTGTCGGTTCCCTCGGGAAGTGATAGGATTAGTGCACTGCAAAGCTTCTGCTTTAGCAATTGAAAAGCTGATTCTTACTTATCAGTCCAATCAAACTTTTTGTCCTTCTGGGTTAACGTTGTCAAAGGTAGGGCTATTTTTTAAAAGTTTTCGATGAATCGCCTGTAGTAGCCTGCCAAAACGAGAAATTGACGCACCTCAGTCGGAGTCCTTGGTGCTTCCTAGTTTTTTTATATATTCAATCTTGGAGGGGTCCACGTGGATACCCTTTTTATTGATGACATGTCCGAGAAAATGAACTTCTCGGATCCACAACTCACACTTAGAGAATTTGGCATATAACTTCTCATTCCTGAGTAGTTCCAAGATTAACTTCAAATGATGTACATGTTCCTCCTTGGTTCGTGAATATATCAATATGTCGTCGGTAAACACAATCACGAATTTATCCAAGTATGGCTTGTACACGCGGTTCATGAGATCCATGAAAATTGCCGATGCATTAGTCAAACCAAACGGCATGACTAGAAACTCGTAGTGACCGTAACGAGTCCTAAAGGCCGTCTTTGGTATATCTTCCTCCTAGATTCTCAGTTGATGATACCCCGAACGTAAGTCAATCTTAGAGTAGAAACTAGAACCCTGAAGTTGATCAAATAAGTCATCTATTCTAGGAAGTGTGTTCTGGTTTTTTATTGTAAGCTTGTTCAATTCATGGTAATCGATACACATCATAAAGGTTCCGTCCTTTTTCTTTACGAACAGGACCGGGGCTCCCCAGGGTGAGAAGCTCGGTCTTATGAAGCCTGTATCAAGAAACTCCTGCAGTTGGTTGGACAACTCCTGCATCTCGGAGGGTGCTAGTGGGTATGGTGATCACGCAACCGGTGCGACTCCCGATACCAAATCGATTCGGAATTCGACTTGCCTCGGTGGGGGTAGCCCAGGTATGTCTTCGGGAAACACTTCAGGGTAATCCCTAATGATCGGTATGTCCTCAAGTCGATGTTCCTCAGGTTTCTTCTCAATGGCGTGAGCAAGGAACGCGCAATAGCCTTCGTAGGTACGTACGGGCTTTCATGCAGTTCATCATCCTCAATGTCGCTCCACTCTTTTCACCTCGAATTGAAAGAACTTCTCCATTCGAGAATGAAATACGTACAAACTTCTAAAAACAGACAATCTCAGCGTGATTCTTCAACAACCAATCCATGCCGATAACAATGTCAAAACTTCCCCGATCAACAGGTAGCAGGTCTATACTAAATGTATGGTTTTCTAAACATAGAGTACACCCCTGAATGACTTCTCCGGTTTTAATTAGTTTCCCATTTTATAATTCAATTGTATAACTTTGGTCTAGTTTACTGGCCTTAATACCATGTAAGGATTTAAAGTCATTTGACACAAAGCTCATATCAGCACCCGTATCGAAAAGTACAGAGGCATAGTGATTATTTATCGGGAACGTACTAGTAACAATGTTGGGGTCCTGGTTTGCGTCCCCAGCTCCCATCATGAATGCTCTTCCTTGGGCCTGATTGTTATTCTAATTCTTCAACTTGGGGCAATCTTTGACGTAGTGTTTAGGATCTCCACATTCAAAGCATCCTGCTATAGCCGTGTTGGGGGTGGTATTGGTTCTGCATCTTTGAGTTCAATGCCCAAATTTCTTGCATTTCTCACATTGAAGGCATCTCCCCATATGATGATACCCACACTTGTCACATTTTGGTTGCTTGCCAAAATACCCCTTTTGTACAATAGTGTTGGCAGCAAAGGCTTTCTCGCTTTCTTGTTTCTTTTAGGGTTGCTTCTTGAATCTATTATTGGGTTTACCAGTCCATTTCCTCTTATCTCCAGACTTCTTCACCTCGGTACCTTTTTTTTCAAAACAATCCATTTCGCACGGCATCATCTCTTAGTTTAAAGGCTAGAACTATGGCACTCTTGGCATCCATCGGGTTTGACGAGGTCACCATGTTGCGGATTTGGGGCGCAAGACCCCACAAATACCTCTCAACTCTTTTATACTCTGGTGTGACCATATGTGGAACCAAGATTGCCAGTTCATTGAATCGATCGGTATAGCCAGCCACATCATCTCCTATCATCTGAAGGTTCCACATTTCAGTTTCGATTTTCTGCAATTCATTTTGAGTACAGTACTCCTCGATCATCATGTTTTTCAGTTCCTCCCAAGTTAGCTGGTAAGCGGTTTGCCTTCTAGCAGTTATCAAATGAGAATTCCACCAAGTTAACGCTTTGTTAGTAAGCGTGTAGGTAGCGTATTTCACCATGCATTCGGTCGTACATTCGCTGATGTCTAGTACGGACTCCATCTTTTCAATACATCTCATTAGGCCAACTGCACCTTCGGTACCATTGAAGCTGCGAGGGTTGTAAGAAAGAAAGGCCTTATAGGTGCATTTCTTGCTCGAAGCATCTGTAGGATCACAAGTCACCATTTTAATAATGTTATTAACTTAGATCATGACTATATGTTACAGAGGTGATTATTCGTTCTATTACATCCAGTACCTATGGCTGTGCCACTGCCTCCTGCACCTCCTCCGCCGGTACCACTACCATTTCCTCCGTCGTTATTCCGATTGGCTTCGTACTGCTCCAAGGCGGCGGCTACACGTTGTGATATGAGTTGCTCCACTTATGTGGAAATCGTCTTGTTGTGCACACCAGTGGTGTCACGGGGCGTCCTTCGCTTAGGTGCCATGATGTTCTTTTCTAATCATACAATTTAAAATAAACAACATTATATAATAATAACGATATAACATGACATAAAGGATACAACAACATCAAACGTGGACAACTGTCATCACAACATATATTACACATACATAGTTAAAACATACATAGTACATTGTTCCAAAAGACAATGATACAAAATAGATGGGTTCATATGACCACATCAGTACCAAAGTTTCAAACTACATGGTGTGTTACGGGCACCACCCGCCCATAATAGGTCTAGAAGTAGGAAGGTGCCCTAGGTGGAATAGTAGCTGAGGTGATCAAAGCCTCGACGCGTGCCTCAGCTAAAGTGGCTCAGAGCTCAGCCTCAATCGCCCTCTGCTCTCTGCTCAACGGCGGTGGTCCTCAACTCCATCTCTGCTAGTCTTCTCTCAACCTCCACCAATCGGTTAGCTGCGTGCTGAAGGGACTGGTCGTACAACTCTTGATCCTCCATCACCCCTAAAACGTGCAACTTCAGTTGTTGTATAGTTGCCATGTATTCCTGAAGGTTTCCTACGTCAGTCTCCAGATAGCAGATCTTCTCCCTGTGTGTATTGCTACGGGTCACTAGTATGGGAATGGTGCACTCCACGCACTCCCCTGTGAGCAGTATGGGTCGTGATAAGCAGGATAGTTCGGTGGGGTCGCAAGTCGTAAGAAGATCCTCCTCCACTCTCCACATCCGGATCACTCGAGTCAACCAATCCTAATAGGACATATCCACTCTAGATCCCCTGGGCACGAGCACATCTGTAAGCTCAGCCATCTCGTGGACTACTACGAAATCTAAACGGTGCTCTGTCGTCTCGATGTAGCGGATTGAAGTTAGAGTGGGGTTAGTGTGTGACATGATGTGACTACCATATCCATATGACATGATGAATCGTTATGAAATGCTTATGCAATGAAAACATTTTAGTTAGTCATTTAAATTATAGACAAGGTTTAGTTTTAGACTCCTAGTTCGCTATAATCAATGGCTCTAGTACCAATCTGTCACACCCCGCCAAGGCAGAACCGCGAGGCTTAACGTTCATGGTTTACAAAGCATATGATTATTGCAAACGCATACATGTAACTGGATACATAAAGTAAGTTTAAGGTTTTACAGCCCAAAATATTAGTTTGGAATACAAAAGAAGTGAGATTTTGCAAATATGACCCACACATTATGGGTTATACAAGAAAAATCTTCAAAAGTAGTATCCACCATGTATGCATGAACCCTACGTAGTATTACCCTTGATACTGCGTTTAGTTTCCTGAAAAACATACTTAAAATGTGTCAACACAAGATTGGTGAGTTCACAGATTTGAATCTAGCACGATTTGTAATCTAATTGTACGAAATCAATTTCAAGTGTATATAATAAACAAAACAAGTAATGTTTGACCCATTTGTAAACTAACAAGGAATACAAAATAATATGTTCGTACATGAGGTATAACCAAACCCAAACACTTGTTCTTGCCCCCTGCTCGTACCAAACGAGCCCTTATGTAGACTGTAGCACGACTAACCATGACCGAAGTGTGTCATTCCCACTAGTACTATTCATAGGGCCTCAGGCTAACCTATAGCTAATGGTCATAAATTATGTTAATGTAGGGGACTTTACGAGCGCTACGTATGCCAACTCATGTAAACATAAAAGTCGGGTATTGTATTCTTGCTATCATATAAAAATAGTTTTAAGTATGTTCTTCCCCAAAGTATACAAAACGGTAAAAAGGGGCTGTGAAACTCATCTCAGATCCATGTATGCTAGCAAATAACAAGTTGTTCTAGAAGGACTAGACTACTCGTACCCTAATTACAAAAGGGTATTTTAGTGTTCAGACTAGACGTCTTATATGCAAGTTGTTCAGCCGACTTAACATAACCGGTTAGTGATATTTTCGTTTATGTAAAAGATATTTTGTGTTACGACCCGTTGGTGATTAATATTTACTTCTATAAGTATATATATTTATACACAAAATACATATATAGATATGTATTAAAATAGTACGTCACGATTGTCAAATATTTTTGTTCTTGACGAAACATGTAATATTGTTAGTGGAATGATCCATTATTATAGTGATAACGTAAAATAATACATTTATTATTATTACATTATATATTTCTTTAAAAATCAATTTCGCGAGATAACGCATAATCGAGTTTTGAGATTAACAAGAATACATATACATATAAATATTATTTTCGAACAACTAGCACTAATTATCTATTAGGCTTCGACATAAGCAATTTTTAGTACTTAGAGATTCATTAATTTCTACCAAAACATATATTTACTAGCAATTAGATATGTTTATATATTATGTCCTCCCAAATTTTTAAGTAGTCATATAATATGTAATTACTCAAAATAACTATTTTAATCCGTTTAATGGTCATTTTCACTGAAAATAGATACGTGGTTTTTACCATACTTATGTTGTCACCCAAATACGTCCAAGACTTGGCTCTTTCCAAAAATGTCATTTATATATATAAGTCATTAATTCTTTTTACCAAATATATATATATATATATATATATATATATATATATATATATATATATATATATATATATAAATAAGTCAACATTTTATAGAAATCGTTTTTATACATAAAAAGTTAAGTCTCGTGTTTATGCGAACTAAACACAACCGTTTTAACCTTAGTGATAAGTTAATTATTTTTATTTACCAAGTCACCTATTAACTAAATCGTGCATTTTTATTTACTAGATTTACACCACTTTAACATACTAACTTCATAAAACACACTTATTCAAGCACTAATTGTATGAATCCATATATATTTATACATTTTAAAACACTTTTAGCAACATATATGTTCTGAACACTTATCATATTTTTTTTAGTAACTTTTGTTAACAAATTTTACACATAGACATACACAAACATATATACATACACCATGTATTAACCACTAGATCAAGCCACTCTTCATGTTAGGTTATTTATTTTAGGAAGTTTTATAAAATACTCCACTTTTAGGTGAAAATCATGCATTTAGAGTTATGATTTAAGAAAATATTATGAATATAAGGTTGAAAGGGATGGAGATATTTACCACTAGACAAGCTAGGGTAGATACTAAAATGGGTGGATTAATAAGACTTAAATGGCTTGTAAATTCTCGAAGATCACTTGTATCTCTTGAAACCTTGAATACCTCACTTGATCTTCACTAAATTTGGCTTGAACTTGAAAAGGTATGAGAATGATAGTGGTAGGTGTTGCTGCCGTGAGAAAAGTGAAAGGAAACAAGGAAGAAATCTTTTTTTTTTTGTTGAACCACAGGAATGAAAGGAAAAAAGAAGGGGTGGCACAAGGATTATAAGGATAAGATTTGGTCTTGAAAATGATGGTAGAAGGTGAGTGATTGACATAAGGTATATTTTATGGGAAAAGGAGTATGGGTTCTTGCTTCTTAAACTAACTAAGAACAAAAAAAGGGGAGGGCCTACTTAGAGGATTCTTGGCCGAGAAGGGTAGATGGGGGGGGGGGGGGGAGTGTTTGGGTTACTTAGTTTAATTAAGTATAATTAGGTGTATAATAATTAGTTCATTAGGTAATAAATCTTCATTAGGTCCTAAACGCTGATTTGACTCGGTTTTGGCTCTTAATGTCATTCGGATTAATATTTAATTAGTTAGTGACTAGCTTGATGAAAAGCGTCTAGTTCTTGTGTTGTTTAACTTTTATATATATATATATATATATATATATATAAATATATATATATATAAAAGTGTCGACACATGGTAAAATCTTTTAAAGGTCTCGTTATTTATTTTTATGTGAATCTTAAACTTTAGAAAATAAAAAATAATAATAATTATTATGTAGACGTACGTTCTTGCATTATGTATCTTTAGGTATTATTCTGGGTATTTAATTTAATCACTAACGTTCGTATTAGACGGGTTATATGGGCACATGAACCGGAAATTCCTAAAATTACCAAAATATGAAATGAAACAATGTGCGGCTTTTGCTAGACTTATGACATCACTTGTTAAAACTAACAAGTTCAGGAAACATGTAGTATGAACGTGTTTATAATGACTATGGATATTGACCTGAAAAGTCGGGTGTCACAGAAATTATAGACATTTGGCCAAGAGTGTAATTAATATCTGTTTTCTCGACATTTCCTGTTATATTCATAAGCATAATCAACATCTCAACCTATATCCTGTGGCATTCCAGCTATTCTCAGAGCTTTTAGTTTAAGTCTAGATACTAATTTTTCCAATCAATATCTAAATCTCTTAAACTGCGACTCTGATACCAACTTGTCACACCCTTAACACATGACAGTTATCTAACCAGAGTAGTACCTCCAACAGATATGTTACTAGGTATGAGCGACAGGTCTAGGAGAGATTTATACACCCCTCTTTCCTAGACAGAATATTCCGTTTGTCAGATAACTACATACCGGTTGAAGGTCGCCTTCTAGTTACTGTGACGTTGATACCAAAAACACACATTGGAAGACTTAAAATCATCACTTAGTTTATTTCATAATATAAAGTTTTACAATAGGGACTGACCGGTAAAAGACAACATAAAAACTCTAGACTTATAGCTCACGAAGAATCATGCCATCCACTCAGGCCTTATGGTTTCTCAAGAATCTGTCCTCAGTCATCCCTATCTCAAAACACATGTACTTCTCCTGGAATGCCAACTACAAGCTAGGGTTCACCTGTGCTAAAAAACATTTGAAAACATTTTGGATCAGCATAACGTTGGTGAGTGCATAAACAAAATCGTATTTATGTGTATCCTTGATACAAGGATGAATGCCCCGTCTGGGTCTTACAACCATCCCCTCCAATCCATCACCTAGTAACCTCACATGGATTCAGAGTCTACAACATACATATATACGGGCGACTCCCCGGCTTTCGGATACAAGTCCGGCCAATTTTGAGAGGATCAGTTCTCGCCCTTCAGTCCCCCCAAATCATGGCCATAATAAGTACTTATTCGTGGGATATATGCACGGATAGTATTGGGATCTCAGAGCAAAATCATTTACAAAACATTTCATAGAGCACAGTTCAGAGGAATTCACCTTAAGCAGAACCTCCTTTCTGATCAACTACAATAATCAACACCTCAATAGAACCCTAATTCATAACCTACATTATCAAAATCAACACCCCTACCTTAGGTTTATACGAAGGAATATCAAGTGTTCAGAAACCTTACCTTGTCACTATCTATGGCAACTTGCGGGCGTTTTGCTAGAACCCGGACTCTCGTACGCGAACCTTAGCTCAAGAATGGAAATTCAGAGTGTGTGTGTGTTTGAGATGGTGTAAACTGTGTATGAAATGACCTGAGATCGGGTCTATTTATAGGCAAGTTCAGGGCTCGTGACGGACCGTTACCAGTGGTGACGGTCTGTTACCCAATTTCGGGCGACAAGTGTAACGGACCGTTACGCCCCGTGACGGTCCGTCATAGGGTTACACACGTCACCATTGCCCCGTTAGTCAGCACACAAGTGTCATCTCTTGGTTCATTGTCGTGTTGAACCCGTAACGGACCGTTATGTCCTCTGACGGTCTGTCATCACCGTAACAGACCGTTATGTCTTGTGACGGTCCGTCACGGTCATATTTTTCCATTTGGTCATTTTTGGTCCTTTAACTTTCAGGAACTTTCATTTCAACCCCTTGGGCTTTATCTTTGAATACTTTTATCCCTTATAATACGTAGGAATTATCTGGGTGTTACAGATAAAAACCGAAAGACTCTGCCGACTCGACACGACTTAGAATACAAAAGAAATAAAACGGAGAAACATACCTGATGGCTGACAAACACATAGACATTAAAGTCAAGGCAAGGTATAATCGATCGCGAACGAGTTGGTGATGAATGGTGATGGATGGTGGTGGATGGTGGTGTTTGATATAGTGGTAAGTGAAAGTGAGTGAGATTAGATGGAGAATGATGACGGGTATGGAAAGCAAATAATTGGGAGGGAATTTGGGGTCCCTCGCATGTCGCGAAAAAACGAAAGACCCTCCACGCGTGGCGCGAGGAGGTGAAATTTTGACCCGGTCAAAGTGTAGTTTTTCGCGTGTCGCGAAGAGGATGTATCGCGTGAAGACCTGTTGTTCACAGAAAGTTTTGAGCAATTTTTATACTTACAAAAATTTTGACCCCCAATTCCATTTGCACCCAACTCTCTAGAAACCTGTTCCAATGATAAAATCAAGTGCGTACATACATGGAACTTCGTTCTTGATGATTTTCCTCACCGAATCAAATGCGAACCAGTGCAAAACATGACACAAACAAAAGCACGCAAACCGAAAACACCAAAAATAACACAAAAACAAACCCAAAGAAAAATACAAAATCTACACTCGGGTTCTAACCCGAGTACCACACAAATCTAATCAGGAGGCTTCTCCTTTATCCTCCTTGGCACCGTCTTCATCCGACGCGGTATACTAATTCTCATCAACAAACACTCATTAACGATCTTCAAACATCTATCAATAATTTCTCTTAAATCTGTCCACCGGCACTTAAACCTACCACGTCCAAAAATAACTTGCAGCATGTACCCCAAGCAAACTCTTACCCTTAAACATCCCCACACTTAGGTTTTGCACTACTCTCAAGTTGTGTACGCCTCCTAGATCGCGCATCTTCTTACGTAGGGGCCTAGAGTTTGGAGGCGACTAAGTATGTCCCTCTTCATTATAAAAAACCATAACCGGTAAAGGCCTAGGAAGTGGTATCTCAAATGGTATATCCTCTGGCTCAGGCTCCACATCTACCATAGCCTCAACTCTCTCCTCTATCCCCACACTTAGGGTTTTACCTATCATTTCTTCTAATTCTGCCATCATGTTCTGCAGATCACTAGGCAGATCATCACCGTCTTCATCCGGTGAATTCAGTAACCTCTCCAACTCGAGCACCTAGTCCGATAGCTCTCCTATATTAGGTGCGGGCTCTTCAACACAACTCCTAACCAAATCACTCGCGGCATCTCCAGCTACACTCACTCCTAAACAAGAATCATGATGCTCATCCATTATGTATCAATAAAAAAAACGGATTTGGTATGCTCACTATTCTCCTTCACGGATTTCATAGCATCGAAGGTAACCTTCTCATCTCCAACAAGAAGTGTGAGCTTCCCATCAAAGATATTAATCAATGCCTTGGCGGTACACAGAAAAGGGCGACCTAGGATGAGTGGGACCCTATCATCCACCTCCAAGTCAAGAATAATGAAATCCAAGGGGAAAACAAATTTATCTACCTTCACCAACAAGTTTTTCCACTATTCCCCGCGTATGTTTGATCGAGCGGTCCGCTAAAGATATGCTCATGCGCGTCGGCTTCGGATCTCGTAGGTCCAGCTACTTATATATCGAATATGGTATCAGATTGATGCTAACACCCAGGTCGGCCAACGCGTGGTTCACAGTCAAACCGCCGAACAGACACGGGATCGTGAAATGACCCGGATCTGCCAATTTCTCTGGCAACTTGTTCTGGACCACCGCAGAACACCTTTCACTTAGAGAGACTTTCGAGACTTCCTCCAGCTTCTTCTTGTTAGAAAGAAGATCTTTCAAGAATTTAGCATATTTGGGCATATGCTGGAGTACCTCGATAATAGGAAGATGGACCTTTAATTGCTTGAACAAATTAAGGAAGTAACCGTATTGCTTAGCATACTTATGAGGCATAAGACGAGTTGGGTAAGGAACACAGCTCATGTCAACTTCGGGGATCTTCTTCTCCCCTTCACTCTTCTTCTCCACTTCTTTATCAGCAGGCCTCTCCATCTCTATCTTATCATCCACCAGCTCTTCACCCTCCACCCATGGCTTCTATCTCTCTTCTTCTTTTCCACTGCTACGGGTTGTCACTGCCATCACTGCCGCATTAGAACATGAAGACGAGCCTCCCTGCTTATCCTTCAGATTCCTTGCAGTATCTCCTACCGTGCGCTAAAAATATTGGAATGCGAATTGTTGATTTCTCATCAAGGTGTCATGCGCATCCAACTTCTGCTGGGTCTCCTTATCTCTTACTATAAGCTAGGCAAGAATCTGAGTATGATTTTCTAACAACTCCTCGATCTTCTTATCTCTAGCACTGCTCCCCAAAATCGGACCTACATCTCCACCACCAAACTGATTCACGAGTGATTGAAACCCAGGTGGGTTCCCGCCAGCTCTCCATCCCGAGTTATATGTGTTGCCATAGGCGTTGTTAAATCCTCGGTTCTGGTTACCTACGAAGTCTACCTGCTCCTGTTGACTGACGGGGTAGTCTCTGTTGTCGTGGCCTCCTCTACACACCTTACACCTCTGAGCGCTTAACTTCAGCTCCTTGATCTCCTTCGATGTCACACTCCTAACACAAGACAGTCATCTAATCAGAGTAGTACTTCCAACAGATATGTTCCTAGGAAAGAGCGACGGGTCTAGGAGAGATTTATACACCGCTCTTTCCTATACAGAACATTCCATTCGTTAGATAACTACATACCGGTTGAAGGTCGCCTTCTATTTATTGTGACGTTGATACCAAAAACACACAGCGGAAGACTTAACATCATAACTTTTTTTCATTGCATAACATAACGTTTGTATAATAGGGACTGACCAGCAAAATACAACATAAACAACTCTGGACTTATAGCTCCTGAAGAATCATGCCATCCACTCAGGCCTTATGGTCAACCAAGGACCTGCCCTCAGTCATCCCTATATCCAACATCTGTACATCCTCTGGAATGGCAACTACCAGCTAGGGTTCACCTGTGCTCAAAAACATTTGAAAACATTTTGGATCAGCTTACGCTGGTGAGTTCACAAACAAAATCATATTTACGGTTATCTTTGATATAGGGATGAATGCCCAGACAAGTCTTACAACCATCCTCTCCAATCTATCACCCAGTAACCTTTACTTTACTCGGGTTCTGAGTCTACAACATACATATATACAGGAACCTTCCGGGCGCGCTGGTCACCCTTAGACCAGATCTAAACAAGAGGACCAATCTTGTCCCTAGGTCCAACCCCAATCATGGCCATAATAAGTACTTATTATAGGATATATGCACGGATAGTATTGGGTATCTCAGACAAAAATCATTTACAAAACATTTCATAGAGCACAGTTTAGAGGAACTCACCTCAAGCAGAACCTCCTCATGTATCGAATATAATAATCAATACTTCGACAGAACCCTAGATCATATTCGACATTATCATAATCAATAACCCTATCTTAGTTTTACACGAATAAACCTTAGGGTGTTCAGATACCTTACCTCGGCACTTTCTACGACAGTTTGCGGATGACTTACGTGAAACTGAACTTTCGAGAGCGGACCAGAACCTCGGGAACCGAGCTACCAGAGCTTATGCGTGTATTTGAAGGTGTTTGTGTGTGCAAAGTGGCTGGATCGATCCATCTATTTATATGGTGAAATTGGATCCCACGTCGAACCGTTATGTAAGAGGATAGCGGCCCGCTATCGTCCTGCATGCGTCAGCCCTACACGCGTCCTGTTCCTATTGGACCCGCTTGATTTTTGCGATTGTCGGACCGCAATGGGTGGAGATGTCCGTCCGACTTGGAGCCATGCGTCAGACTTTTCATTGGTGAGTCATAGGACATAACGGACCGATATGGGTCGGATATCGGTCCGACATCTGCCTCATTTTCACAATTTTCACTTTTAGTCCTCCATTTTTGAAAACTTACAGTTTAACCCCTGAAATTTATCTTTTGCCACTTTTGGCCCTTGGGAATTATTCGGGTGTTACAAATCTCCCCTCCTTAAAAGAATTTCGTCCTCGAAATTCAGCATTCGTTGAACAAATGCGGATACTTAATTTTCATCTGTTCTGTCAATTCCCACGTCTTGTCGGCACCTTGCTGACCTAGCCATTGTACCAGTACCATTGGTATAATTTTTTTTCTTAACTTTCGATATTAGGTTCCTAAGATCTTGAAAGGTTGCTAAGTGAAATGGAGCTTATTATCGATGTCTACATCATCTAATGAGATTGCATGTTCAGGATCTGCTAAGCACTTGCGTAGACAAGACACGTGAAATGTGTTATGTATACCCTGTAATGCTTCAGACAGTTCTAATTTATATGCCACGGCTCCAACTCTTTCAAATATTTTATAAGTTCCAATATATCTTGGGCCTAGCTTTCCACGTTTCATGAAACATACAACACATTTCCATGGTGATACTTTCAACAGAACATAGTCACCTACTTTGACATCTAACGGTCGTCGTCGTCTATCTGCATAACTCTTCTGTCGATCTTGTGCGGCTTTTAACCTTTGTTTGATCTGGACTATCTTATCAGTGGTTCTTGTATGATTTCTGGTCCAGATAGTTCGCTATCTCTAACTTCCGTCCAACAAATTGGAGTTCTGCATTTTCTACCGTATAATGCTTCAAACGTTGTAGCTTTTATACTTGAATGGTAGATGTTGTTGTAAGAAAATCCTATCAATGGAAGATGATTATCCCAGATACCTCCAAATTCTATTGCACAAGCTATCAACATATCTTCTAGGGTTTGGATTGTTCTTTCACTTTGTCCATCGGTTTGGGGGTGATATGTTGTACTCATATTGATTTGTGTTCCCAACACTTTCTTAAAACTGGTCCAAAATCTGGACGTGAATCGACTATCTCTATCAGAGATAATAGATAACGGTATACCATGGTCGCTCACAATCTCATTGATATAAAGTCGGGCAAGGTTATCCTTGGAATAATTCTCATTGATAGGAATAAAGTGTGCCATTTTGGTTAGTCTGTCAACCACAACCTAAATAGCATCATGCCCTTCCTGGGTTCTTGGCAATTTTGTAACAAAATCCATAGTAATCCTATCCCATTTTCACACAGGTATTTCCAACTGTTGTAGTTGACCTGCGGGTTTCTGATGTTCAATCTTGACTTGAAGGCAAGTTAAACATTTTTCTATATACTGAGCTATGGATCTGTTCATGTTTGGCCACCAATAATGAGTCTTCAGGTTTTTATACATTTTATTTGCTCCGGGATGCATCGAATATTTGGATTTGTGAGCCTCATCCATTACCTTGGACTGGATTTCTCCAAGATTAGGAATCCAAATTCTGTCTTCAAATCGTAGGATTCCATCATCGCCTTTGGTTAGTAACTTTTCTTTACCAACCATGCGCTCCTTCTTGATGTTATCTTCTTGTAGTGCTTGTGTCTAAATTTCCTTAATTTGATCCATCCAATCTATCTTGATTTCTAACCTTAAGGCTCTTATCTTGATATACTTAATTCTCTCCTTCCGACTTAATGCATCCGCTACGACATTAGCTTTCCTAGGATGGTATTTAATCTCACAATCATAATCACTAATAAGTTCCATCCATCTTCTCTGTGTCATATTCAAATCCTTCTGATTGAATATAGGCTGGAGACTTTTATGGTCTGTATATATCACACACTTAGTACCATACAGATAGTGTCTCCAAATCTTTAGAGCAAACACTATGGCACCAAGTTTGAGATCGTGTGTGGTATAGTTCTCATGAACTTTATATTGTCATGATGCATAGGCTATCACCTTTTCTCGCTGCATCAATACGCAACCTAGACCAATACGGGAAGCATCACAATAGATGACAAAGTCATCATTCCCTTCAGGTAATGCTAAGATTGGTGCAGAGCTAAGTTTCTTTTTAAGGGTTTTGAATGCCTCTTCCTGCTTCTGACTCCATTCGAACTTCACAGCTTTATGAGTTAAGGTATTTAATGGAGTAGTAATCTTGGAGAAGTCTTGTATAAACCTTAGGTATTATCCGGCTAGACCAAGAAAGCTCCGAACTTCAGTCGGTGTCTTTGGAGTCTCCCATTTCATAATGGCTTCAATCTTGGCTAGATTTACTTGGATTCCCTGATGGTTTATAACATGCCCTAAGATTTGTACTTTTTTCCAAAACTCGCATTTGGAAAACTTGGCATACAACTTCTCTTTTCTAAAAGTTTTTAGGATTATCTGAAGATGTTTGGCATGTGCTTCTTGAGTTCGGGAGTAGATAAGGATATCATCTATGAATACTATAACGAATTTGTCCAAGAATGGTTTAGAAACTCGTTTCATTAGGTCCATAAATGCCGCGGGAGCATTAGTTAGACCGAATGACATAACTAAGAATTCGTAGTGTCCATATCGGGTCCTAAAAGCAGTTTTAGGTACATCTTCTTCCTATACCTTCAACTGGTGATATCTAGATCTAAGATCGGTCTTTGAGAAATATTTAGCTCCTTGCAACTGATCGAACAAATCATCTATTCTTGGCAATGGATATTTGTTTTTTAAAGTGAGCTTGTTCCGCTCTCGATAATCTATACACATCTGCATGCTTCCGTCTTTCTTCTTTACAAACAAGACTGGTGCTCCCCATGGTGATGTACTTGGACGTATGAAACCTTTGTGTAATAATTCTTGAATCTGCTTCATTAATTCTTTCAATTCAGATGGTTGTAGACGATACGGTGCTCTTCCTACAGGTTTAGCACAAGGGAGAGGTCAATTCGGAATTCAATTTGTCTATCCGATTGTAGACCAGGTAATTCTTCCAGAAATACATCCGGGTGATCACATACTACAACAATGTCCGTAATCTGACGTTCAGGTTTAGAGTTTAAGGCATAAACTACGAATAAGCTACCTCATGTATTCACATATTTCTTAGCTTTGGTTACAGAAATTGTTTCAATCTTATTTAGATCACTATCGCATTGTATCAACATAGACTTTTCATTAGGCCTACAAATCCTAACATTTCGTTGACCACAATCGATCTGAGCATGACATTGGTTTAACCAATCCATTCCAATGATAACATCGTACTTGGTCATACTCATTGGCATTAATTCAATCACTGAATTTTCGTTGCCTAGACTCATCTTGCAATTCTCATATGATTCGGTTATCCGAATTTTCTCACCACTTGCCGTCTCAACTACGTAAGCA
Source organism: Smallanthus sonchifolius (assembly GCA_023525975.1). Lineage (NCBI taxonomy): Eukaryota > Viridiplantae > Streptophyta > Magnoliopsida > Asterales > Asteraceae > Smallanthus > Smallanthus sonchifolius. The sequence continues at coordinate 110,822,696 of CM042021.1, forward strand.
CGCTCAAGTGCAATTGGTTTCATGCCTAAATGCAAACTAAAGGCATCTGAAACAAAACTTCTATTCGCTCCCGTATCAAACAGGATATTAGCATAAATATCGTTAACTAGGAACGTACCAGCTACCACCTTGGCATTGTCGTTCCTCCTTCCTTCACCTATTACAAATACCCTACCTTTTGCCCCTACCCCGGGCTTCTGTTGAACAGGTTTTGTACAATTTCTTGCCAGATGTCCCATTTCATTACAATGGAAACATCTAAGGGATGGACAATACGTTGCAGTATGACCTGTCTTCTGGCATTTATAACATCTCATTTCCTGAGGATTTCTTACTGGATTATTTCCCTCTCTCCTAGGGAACTTGAAATTTTTTTGTTTAAACCGATACATCACTTCTTCATTTTTTTCTCTTTGTTTCTATAGGTTTTACCTCCACTGCTTTCTCAGCCTTATCCTTGGCTTCTTGAGCTGCCACATCATCATAAACCGTGGGACTTAATGATAAAGCTGCATACATTGTTTGAGGTGTAGAGATTTTCACCAAGGTACGTACCTTGAGTGGAAAACCCCTAATAAAATGTTTGATTCTTCGGGGTTCGAGTGTCACCAGATGTGGAACCAGTTTAGACATCTCATCAAACTTTGTCGCATACTCCTAATGCATCATTGTTCCAGCTTCCAGACGCTGAAACTCCTCTTCAATTTTATCAAGCTCGTTCTGGGGACAGAAACATTGTAAAATTAATGTTTTCCACCGCCTGCTCCCCTTTTGCTTGCTTCACAGATTCCCACCAATCCAGTGTGGTGGTTTCCAAGGAACTGGCAGCAAACTTGACTGTCTGATCGCTTCTACATTCACTGAGTTTCATCACATCTTCCATCTTTTTGATCCATTGAGTAGTATCGATGGCTCCTTTCTTGCCATCGAATGACTTGGGTTTGCATCCTTCGAAGGATTTGTAGTTGCATCCTTTGTGATTCTCAGTTCTCGTTGTTGAGCTAGTATTGGTGTTTCCATTTATACCTCTGGTATTGTTATTGATTCTTCCTCCAGCATTTCCAGTACCCATCCTTCTTGTAAGAACTTCGTCTAATAGTCCGGGTAGTGTGTTTCTTAAAGTTTTTGTTACCTCACTTGCCACAGCATCTTGAAACAGGGCCTTAGACATAATTACTTCTTCAGCATGAGTATTCGCATAATTATCGTTATCATTCACCTAATGATGATCGTTAGTATCGGTGTTATTTTCAATGTGCCTATGGCTCCTAGTAACCGGAGTACGGCCTGTTCCCCTACCTCTTCCTCTTCCTCGTCCAACCATTGTTACCTATACACACAGATGCATGATATCAGAATTCGTATAACTGGTTATGATCCAGAAAATCAGAAATTAAAGACATCTGGCCAAGAATGTAATTAATATCTGTTTTCTCGAAATCTCCAGTTATATTCATAATGAAAATCAACATCTCAACTTATATCCTGTTGGCATTCCCGCTATTCTCAGAGCTCGTAGTTTAAGTCTAGATACTAATATTTCCTATTATTATCTAAATCCCTTAAACTGTGGCTCTGATACCAACTTTGTCACACCCGTAACACAGGACAGTCATCTAACCAGAGTAGTACTTCCATAAGATATGTTCCCAGGTAAGAGCAACGGGTCTAGGAGAGATTTATACACCGCTCTTTCCTAGACAGAACATTCCGTTCGTCAGATAACTACACCCCGGTTGAAGGTCGCCTTCTAGTTACTGTGATGTTGATACCAAAAACACACAGTGGAAGACTTAACATCATAACTTATTTCATTTTATAACATAACGTTTGTATAATAGGGACTGACTGGCAAAATACAACATAAACAACTCTGGACTTATAGCTCATGAAGAATCATGCCATCCATTCAGGCCTTATGGCCAACCAAGGACTTGCCCTTAGTCATCCCTATATCCAACGTCTGTGCATCCTCTGGAATGCCAACTACCAACTAGGGTTCACCTGTGCTCAAAAACATTTGAAAACACTTCGGATCAGCTTACGTTGGTGAGTTCATAAACAAAATAATATTTACGGTTATCTTTGATACAAGGATGAATGCCCTGACAGGTCTTACAACCATCCTCTCCAATTCATCACCCAGTAACCTCTGCTTTACTCGGGTTATGAGTTTACAACATACATATATACAGGAACCGTCTGGCCACGCTTGTCACCCTTAGACCAGATCTAAAAAAGAGGATCAATCGTGTCCCTAGGTCCCACCCCAATCTTAGCCATAATAAGTACTTATTATAGGATATATGCACGGATAGTATTGGGTATCTCAGACAAAAATCATTAACAAAACATTTCATAGAGCATAGTTTAGAGGAACTCACCTCAATCAAAACCTCCTCCTGTATCGAATATAACAATCAATACTTCGACAGAACCCTATATCATAATCGACATTATCATAATCAATACCCCTATCTTAGGTTTACACGAAGAAACCTCAGGGTGTTCAGAAACCTTACCTCGGCACTATCTACCACCGTTTGTGGACGAATTGCGAGAAACCAAACTTTCGAGAGTAGACCAGAACCTTGGGAACTGAGCTACCAGAACTTATGCGTGTATTTGAAGGTGTTTGTGTGTGGAAAGGGGGTGAAATCGATCCATCTATTTATAGGGTGAAATCGGGTCCCACGTCGGACCGTTATGCAAGGAGATAGCGGTCCGCTATCACCCTGCATGCGTCAGCCCTACATCCTTCCTGTGCCTATTGGACCCGCTTGATTCTTGCGGCTGTCGGACCGCAATGGTTGGAGATGTCGGTCCGACTTGGAGCCACGCGTCAGATTTTCCATTGGTGAGTCATAGAACACGTGTCAGCACCTCATTCATGCCTTCATCACCACATAGCGGACCGCTATGGATCGGATATCGGTCCGACATCCGCCTCATTTTGAGAATTTTCACTTTTAGTCCTCCATTTTTTAAAACTTACACTTTAACCCCTGAACTTTATCTTTTGGCCCTTTTGGCCATTGGGAATTATTCGGGTGTTACATTCGCCACAGCAGCAAGTGAAGCTACCACGCTAGTATCAGGTGTGACCTAATAAATACCTCTAGTGGATGAGGTGGGTGTCCTAGCATTAGGAATGGAATTCCTAGTAGAAGGCTGCTGCTCCTCAGCCAAGGCAAAGCTCTCAAACATCTCTTCGCACTTCTCAGGCTCCTTCTTCTCCATGATATGGCCACCTGCAGTTGGGTTGAACGTTACTTGCTTCTCGAAAGTAAGGCCATTATAGAACTTCTCCATGAGTGCCTAATCAGAAAGGCCATACTGGAGGCATATACTCAGCAGAGTGTTGAACCTCTCCCAATCCATATGGTAAAGCTCTTCAGGGTACATGCGGAATGAATGAATCTAGTCCCCTAGACGGGCGTCCTTGGACGGTGGATAGTACTTTTTGAGAAATTTGGCATGAAGATCTGCCCAAGTGGTAATGGAATCCTGGGCCAGGGTATCCAACCAAGCAGTTGCATGACCAGAGAGCGTGAACAGGAAAAGACAAAGATAGATTGCGTCCTCAATAGCACCAGTAATGTGAAAGGTATCGCAAATACGCAGGAAGCGGGACAGATGTCATGCTGCGTCCTTGTCCTCTAGGCCATGGAACTGAGTCGAGTTAGTGATGGTACTCATTATGTGCAATGGGATTTGCCAATTATTAGCCTTGGGCACGTTCGGCCGGGTTATCGAAGATCTAGCCCCTGTGAATCCATCACAAGCTCTCTGGTGCACGGTACGTCTAACGGGTTGATCAGCGTCACCCATGTTAGCAACTGGAATAGGGGTGCGTACTTGTCTCTCACAAAAGTCACTTTAGCGCTCACAAAACTTGCAGCTACGCTCGTGAAGTTCTCGCTCTGGCGCCAAAGTAGCAGCAAATTGGGGTGATCCCTGCGAGCGAGTATGTTGCATACACTGAAAAAGAACAAAACAAATGAAGAATGACTGAACAGAGAAAAGACTCAACCTAAAATTTAGACACACAAATAGCAAATAAGACAAAGAAAACAATTAAGACCTAAGATAAAAAGAAATAAACTACTCAACTAAAATAAACACAAAAGAGGAAATAAAACAAATAACCAAATAAGAACTAATCAAAGCTTATTTTGCTATTGCCAAGTGTCCCCGGCAACGGCGTCAAAAACCTGATGTGGCTCGGGTGGTCTATAAAAACTAAAAAAAAAAACTTAACCTAGACACTCTAGTAATACTCTAGAAATCCTCTAAACTAGACCACAATGACAGGCAAGTATACCTATCAATTGTAATACAGCCTAATGGAAGTTCGGATATCGAACCCACGAGACACAGACACTAACTAAAACTAGACTCCAACAAAGAACTAAGATATTTGGTTTGGGGGGAATTCTATGAACTAATATTAAACTAATCAAAAGTAAATGAAAACCAAATGACAACTAACTATCAAACAGAAGATTTAGATGATATCAAGAATGGAGAAATCACTACCTAGGTAAGAATTCTATTTATAAAACTCAGACTTCTCTCGGTTATGGTAACTATGACGGAACTGGGGTTCTAAAGTGTGACACTCTCAGACTACCTAAAGGATCCCTGATCAATCTCCGGGTGTAACCTAATAGGAAACTCTAAGAAATGTATAACGATCACCAGCTAGTCGGATCACCTTTCAGTCTCTCCAACGACACTAAAGTACCCTAAAGATAGATCACCTTTCAGTCTCACTATCACAATAAATTCGAAGAATGCAAGGGGTAATCTCAGAATAATCAACAAGACATGGACTAGCAAGGGTACTAAGAAACCTCAGGGAAACCTCCTTTTAGAGTCTTTACACCTAGACTCCTAATACCAAAGACTAACCGACTACCTCTCATCTTTCAGATATCGAGATAAGAAGAACACTCATCTCTAACAAATCACCAACTAATATTCCTATGGACCACTACGTCTAGCAGTACCAAAAATAGTCACAAACATAAAGCAAGCAACCTAAACATGGGTCTATAACTGAAAGACATTCAACAAGACACATGTGAAATAATTAATCAATGCTAAATCAGAATTAAGCATGCATAGACATCATATCAGTTGCACTAAGATTAATTACAATAATGTCAAATCATCAATAATAACCATAAATCGATAAACAACCAAACTTTATCAAATATTAATAAAAACCTAGGCATCTATGAAAGTCTAGCCACCAATCATCATCAAAACTAGAAAACAAATCATAAAAGCAATGAACATCCTGTTAATTAAATTGATTGGAAACAAAAGAATGAAGATCATAAACCAAATGATTGGGATCTAAACACCACGATCAATAAAGTTCCAATGTTTGGCTCCAATTGCTTACTTTACTCTCAAATTCGCCTTAACCTTCTGCTCTGACGGCTGGAAATCGATCCCTATCATAATGGCCTTACAATTATTTTAATAATCGATTTAGGGCTTTTTTCGAAATTTATAACTTTCGCTTGTCGCGAACAAAACATGTCGGCCCTTCGCGTGGCGCGAAGGCAAAAACAATCGGGCCTAATTTTGAACTTGTTCGCGTGTCACAAACTTCTTAGCTTCCATCTTCACGTGTCGCGAAGAGTATAATTTCCAACATTTTTAATTATTTTTATTGCTCCACTTCTTGTGCTCGATTTCGTCTTGATTAACCTCTGCTTTCACATGATCACCTGTAAACACAACACAAACTCAGTATGAAACAAAAAACAATAAAAATGAATATTGATGTGTTACTAAATATCCCATGTTTAAGTGTCGGTTTCGTATAGTTTAAGCTTTTAGCTTTACATATCGAGTCTGTTTTATGTGCATTTGGTGTTTTTGAGTGCTACAGGATTAACATGCTAAGTAAGCAGGAAAGCACAAGCTTAAAAATCTTGAGGATAGCAGTATACACGGGTCCCGGAGAAGTCAAAAGAACAAAAGTAAAAGTTTATTGGAATTTAGGTTCTTGGGAGCAATGGTTCGCGACACGCGAAGACCTTGAAAAGGGGCCGCGACTATTTTGGCTTTCGCGACAAGCGAAGATCATCCATCCTTGGTTCGCGACATGCAAAGAAATTTATATTCGGCATTTTTAAACTAATTCAAATTAAAAGCCAAAGGAGAGTCCATAATCGAATTAACTTGCATCCAGCCGTCCCAGAGCTTCTCCTAGGCGATTTCCAGAGTTCAAGTTGCAATATTTTTGAGTTTTTGATGCTAGATCGAGTTACACAAGATATTGAAGATTACATGATGACCATGAGCGGCTAAATCTTTCTGTGGTTGTTTCCGGGTGTAGGATCTGCTTATAAGTGATGATCTGATTCATACTTGGTTTGGTGTAGAATCCTTATAATCGTTTGTTTGTTTGAATTTACTTTGTTTGGTTTGATTGAACAACTTTTATTTATCAAGTTAATACATGCATCAGTTTTTCAGTTGTAATTCGTGAACCATTGTGTGTCTACGCTTGGTATGTTAAATTGGTAATTGATTATTGGGTAATTAACTTGTGTCAAGCATTCAGTTTTATAATTGTTGCTCAGCGCAGTCACTAGCTTGATTGATTACTTAGTTATCAGACTGAATAAAACGAGTCATGTCTATGTGATTTCCAATTAGTACAAATCCGTAATCACAACGCTTGCAATCTGAACCCGGAAGCGATCCGTTTTCTCTAATTAGTTTTTATAAAGTTTAAAGTTAATTGCTTTTTCCAAGAATGTGAACAGTTTTTATAAACAAACACTGTCCACCAATTCCATGTGGATACGACACCCTACTTCACTATACTATAGTTTAAGGTAACTAAGGATTAAAATAATTATTGTTTTTGATTGATCTTGACACCCCGATCAAAATGGCACCGTTGCCGGGGAATACGTGCGCTTAGTGTTTTAGTTTAAATTGTTTTGTTCGGAGCTACTAGTAGTTGTTTATTCGTGCAGTTTACAGGTTTATGCATACTCGTAATTCAGGAAGAAAATCACCACTGCTGTTTAACCCAGAAATCGAAAAAGCAGCAAAAGCCAATAGAAAGCTTCAAGTAACAGTTCAAACCATCCTAGAAAAGCTTGATAGTCCAAGGGTAAGGATGTCGCAGGGACAACTAGCAAATCAAAATCCAGACCCTAATCAAGGTGGGGGACCAAACCCACCCATACCACCACTACCAGATCTTCTGTTCCCAAACTATCCACAAAACCAACAACCACCCGCACAACAACCTCCACAAAATCAACCACTTCCACAAAATCAACAACAGCCACTACCACCTTTCCATGACCACCAATACCAACCCTATAACAGTTACCTGAGCTACTCAGAGATTAGGGATGATGAGCATTTGTCACCTGGATGAAGCCACATACCACAACATGGTTCTCAACATGAGAACTGGGATGAAGGAGAAGAGTGGTATGATATGAACCACGAGGAGGCATTCCCTCCTTGAGATCAAAGGTTTGATGGAGTGGACGGTTGGGTGCAGCCACCACCAAGGGAGACTATGGATACCAACCAAGGAATTGCCACCAGAATAATCAGGATAATTTTGAGAGAGAGAACAGGTACAGGCAGCCTCTACAGAACCGACAGAATTACAGAGAGGAACAGGAACCCGGCCAGACATGATCAAGGGGTGGACAGTCACTTCCGCCCCACTCTAGCTTTAAATGCTTCCCCCGTCATACCACCAATTCATAGGGGGAACGCATTTGAGATCAGATCATCCCACACTTCTATGGGAGAGCTACTGAGGAGCCCTATACACACTTATTAGAGTATGAAGCCACCTGTGGCACCATAGGTGGTCAGGGATTCACTATAGGCGAGGTGAAACTGGTGCTCTTTCAGTTTTCACTAAAGGACCGCGCAAAACAATGGTTCCTTTCTCTATCGTCTGTTAGTATTGCTACTTGGGCAGAGCTTCAACAACAGTTCCTGGATGTGTACTTTCCACCACATAAGACTAATGAGGCCAGAGCTGTAATCAGAGATTTCAGGCAACAATCAGGGGAGCCATTCTATGAAGTCTTCAAGAGGTTTAAAGAGCTACTATGAAACTACCCACATCATGGTATAGAAAAGTGGGAACTAATCCTAGCATTCTATGATGGTCTGCTGCTTGAGGATGTTAGAGACGTGAAATCCACTAGTAATGGGTCGTTCTTCTCCAACCATGTGGATAATGATTGGGATATCCTAGAGAGGATGGCGGTGACATAGAAGAGGCAACCTCATGCGAACAGGAGAGCGAAGACAAGTTCATCTGCCAAATCCATTGACTATGAGACACAGAAAATGTTGGATGCTATGGAAATCCAAATGTCACGCCTTGGTAGGCCTAGTGGTAAAGATGTGGCAAACATGTCACAACCGTATCCGGTGTGTGACGGATGCGAGGAGTTGGGGCACGTGTTAGCAAACTGCTCAAGAGAGCAAGGTAAGGCTGAAGAGGTTAATCAGCTTGGTGGAGATTGAGCAGCTGCTACTCACTACCATCCAGGACTCAGAAACCACCTGAACCTCAGGTATGGTAATGCTTCTAATCAATTGAATCCTAATGTAACCTCCATGATTTTCTAGCATTATTCCAATCTATTTTAGATAATAATAACACTTCATTTCAAACCCGTACTTATCACATTAATTATTATTTTAACGAGTATTAATTCAAAGTTTCATTCTTATTGTAACACATTATTTTCTAATTGTACATATATAACATATGTATGTATATTTATATAGATATAGATATAGATATATATATATATATATATATATGTGTGTGTGTGTGTGTGTGTGTGTTATAATAACTACGAGCTTTAAATCATGTATTTACATTATATATATATATATAAGTATTTATTTATAAATATATGTAAATATATATTTGTTTGCAATAAATAAATCATTTATACAACTTTATAAAAAAATAGAAACTTTTTCCTTTTATAAAATTAGTGTGATAAAACAAATAAGTATATAATTACATTTATCTAACACTTTAAATATGAATTATGTTGAAACATAAGATTAATGAGCACTTAAGTTAGAATATTAAAAACTATTCTTCATCTTTTGTATCCTAGTCCAATTATCTATTTAAATTTTGCGAATAAGTCCCTAATCCCACCCTATAAATAGAGCTCTTATTCCTTCATTATTATTCGCACCTCAACGATCCTCTCAGGATCTCTAGCTACTAAAGGTCGTTCTTCTCATCTTTTGTAAGATTCTAGCTTAAATCTTTCCATTCTAAGTAAGTTCTTCTTATGTTCTTGCTTGTTCATACTTTTCCTTTTAATAATCCCTCATAACTAGCTAGGTCTATGATCCCTAACAGGTTTATGTTATAATCATAGACCTATCCAAGATCAAAAGCCCTATTCTAATTAAATTTGTTTAAAACTTTTATTTAAAAGCTTGGTTTGATCTTTTTTGTTCCTTTTAATTTCAAAAATTATGTTTTTACTAACACTCCTTATTTTCAAATTAAATTATTTAATATTCAATTTCTATCTTTACTAAACTCATATTTCCACTTTAGCTCATATACTTTCCAAACACACCCTAAACTTGGTTAAGTACTAAACTTGGTTAAGTATGCAAATAGAGTAAATTTCAAACCAGTATGTAATTATCTGACAAGCATTAAAATTCTAACTAGGAAAAGACGGGGTTCTGATCCGACCAACTCTTTCATGGGAACTTTTCTGTTGAAGGTACTACTCTGGAATGATAACCATTCTAGTATATAACAACCACTTTCAACTAATTATGATTATTTTATAAACCCATTTCTTTGCAAATATTTATACAAACTTTTATATAATTTATTTTTATTATTACTATATGAGAACATTTAAAACACAATTCCATACTTTTAATTAATAATTAATTATGGTTTAATTATTAATTAATTAGAACATTATTATTATACTTTAAATTATGGTTTAATTACCAATTAATTAAATCATTATTTTTAACATTTATTTTTCATAAATCAAGTGAAAAGTTTTATTCATTTATTTATGTAGTAAATTATTTAATTACTCAACTAATTATTATTCATTTATTTATTCTTCCATTTATTAAATTATGCGATTTCAAATAAAAGAAAATTACTCATTTATTTATTTGTGTATTTATTTACAAACAAAAGAAACTTAATTATTTTTTTATACATTTATATAATTGTTACAAACAAACAAAATCCTTATAATTCTTTCACTTATTACAATACGATTATTTATCATAGATTTACATAAAATACTATTTACAACTCAAATAATTATTCTATTATTAAAATGAGGACACCCACATCAATCTTCTCGCACATTAGGATTCCCTATTTCATTTGTACAAATCATTGATACATATTGTTCAACAAACATAGATTAACCTTGTGGTTAGCTAGAACTTTTGTGCAACAAACAACATACTTGTGTGACATTCAAGCTACTCATTGCAAGGTGAGTTTACATAGCCCCTTTTTCACTTTTACATTCTTTGGGGTGAAACATGATTACATTCAAACTATTTGCAATTTACAATTCAAACCTTATGATCATGTGTGCAATTTGTGCCTTATGCCTCAACTCAATTTGTGCAAACAACATTTACATACTTTTTTTGTGCATAGTGCAAGTGCAATCATTAACTCTTTACAAGCCGACGGTATACAATGATAGATCTATTGTGTATGACCAACCCACCCGGTTAGGGTGATTGTTGTCGAAAACACTTAAGGATAACCTGCGTGTTATGCCTATCAGTCACAAGGTTTGATTGTGCACCCAGTTTAAACAAAAGTGATTCTCCATAATTGCCTTATTAATCCATGTATCATATGAATTGTACACAAACTCTTTATATTACTTGTGGTGTCAAAACCTATGTATGCTCACCAACTATTTTTAGTTGACTCTGTTGTCATCATGTTTCAGGTACTAGTGTATGAGATCATATGCAAGATTCTACATATAGGATTTGAACTTAGTGAACAAAAAAATTGAACATGTTGATGAATTGATCTTGGTTGTTGATTGAACTATTGTAATGAAATCTTGATGTAATTAATATATGAAACTTTAGTTGGTCATGAGCTTATGAACAGTCTAGACGTCCGTCCCTACGTATTTCGCCGTCGGTTGGGATGTGACACCTAACTTTCAGGGTTCTAATGTGCAGGGTGGAGGACAACCACAGCAGCAACAGGATCAGAACCCCCAACAAGGTTACAATCAAGGCGGATACCAGAGGAACCAAGGAGGGTATCAACAAGGATACCAAAGGGGCTATCAACAGCAAAATCAGCATGGTAGTAGTGCAGGAGGTGATGACCTGGGGAGTGCACAGTTTAATGCTATCAAGGAGCTAAAGAAGGACAATGAAGTCCGTGATAAGACGGTAAACTCTCTTGTGAAGCAGGTGGGTCAAATGGCCGAAGAATGGTCGATAAGAGAACCGGGCAAATTACCAAGCAATACTTAAACTAACTTGGAACACCAAGGGTCGGGTTCAAAGAATGCTCATGTAAGCCAGGTAAGTGCTTTACGAAGTGGTAAGCAATATGACAACAACGTTGTCCCTCCACAACCGCTAGTTGAAATGTTGGTGGAGGATGTCGAGGAGGAAAGTGATGACGAACCGGTAATTGTTGCATCTAAACTTAAGAGACCGGTAATTTCTGAAAAACCAAACAATTCTAAAGCATCCACTAGTACTCAAGGGACGGGTGTGGAGAATAATACCATCCCGTTTTCGAGGGCACTAGTTGATCCATCTAAACCGGTAAATAAAAGGGGCCCACAACAAGATGAAATGCGGGAAATTTTTAGACAAGTCAAAATTAATCTTCCCCTAATTGATGCTATTAAACAAGTACCGGCGTATGCAAAATACTTGAAAGATCTGTGCACTCAAAAGAGGAATCATAAGATGCCCAAAATCTTAATCTAACTGATAATGTGAGTGTAGTGCTATCCGGTATTCTTCCACCTAAGCTCCAAGATCCAGGGGCGCCTTTGATCCAAATTCAATTAGGCGATTTCAAAATAGATAAGGCACTTCTGGATTTAGGTGCAAGTGTTAGTATCTTGCTGGGAAGCCTGTATGACCAATACGATTTTGGTCCTCTACAAAAAGCTGATACCACTATGGTGTTAGCAGATTTAACTCTTAAGCTTCCCCGTGGGATATTAACAGATGTGATTATCAAGGTGGAAGACTTTTATTACCCGGTCGACTTTTTAGTGCTTGACTATGCAGCCCCTATTAAAGGGAGCCAACCTAATGTTATTTCGGGAAGGCCATTTTTGAAAACCGCTCAATGTGTTATATACTGAATGATAGGCACAGTCGACATGACTTTTGGTAATTGAAAATGCGTTTAAATGTTTTTTCCCGTACATTTAATGCTCCGATCATTGATGAATGCTTTAGTGCAGAGATCATTGATGGGTGTATTCTTCATGAGAATGAGGATGAGCCCAAGGAGCTGTGTGTTTTGTGTAACAGTGAAGAAGAAGGGTATAAGAGTGAGCTCAAAACTGAAGAGGAACGACTAGAAGTGTGTGCCATCAAAGAGGGAAGGCTTACATGAACACTTCAGGTAGAGAGTCTGCCAGACACCATAGACACCCATCTGAAACCATCATTGGAATCACCACCTCAGATGGAATTGAAAGAGTTGCAAGATAGTTTGAAGTACGCCTTTGTTGGAGAGAATGAAACTCTCCCGGTCATCATTGCATCAAACTTGACCAAGGCATAAAAGAAGGCACTTATGGATGTATTGGTTGCTCATAAAGCAGCAATTGGGTGGACGATAGCAGACTTGAAGGGGATTAGTCCTTCAATTGTGATGCACAAGATTATCACCAAACCGGATGCTAAGCCGGCAACAAATGCACAAAGAAGGCTAAACCCGAACATGAGGGAAGTTGTGAAGAAAGAAGTCGTAAAATGGTTGGATGTAGGGATCATCTATCCCATATCTGATAGCACTTGGGTGAGTCCTACATAGACAGTACCAAAGAAAGCAGGCATCCAGATCATAAGGGATGCGCAGGGAGAGCAGTTAGCCACCCGACCCGTAATGGGGTGGATGGTGTGTATTGATTACAGGAAGTTGAACACAACCACTTCCATGGATCATTTTCCTTTGCCTTTCATTGACCAAATCATCGAGAAATTATCAGGTCAGAAATTTTATTGCTTTTTAGATGGGTATTCAGGATATAATCAGATTGCTATTCATCCTGATGATCAACATAAGACCACATTTATATGCCCATATGGTACCTTTGCATTCAAGTGAATGCCATTTGGGTTGTGTAATGCCCAAGCCACCTTTCAAAGGTGCATGATGAGTATCTTTTCAGATATGATTGGGGAGTCTTTGGAAATCTTCATGGATGACTTTTCAATCTTTGGTCTGTCATTTGAATCATGTTTAGAATAATTGACCAAGGTATTGAAAACGTGTGTCGAAACAAACCAGTCCTTAGTTGGGAAAAGAGCCATTTCATGGTACAGGAAGGGATTGTTTTGGGACACATAGTATCAAGTAGGGGGATGGAGGTAAACAGGGCAAAAAGCAAAGTGATCTCAACACTACCTCCCCCTACTAATGTCAAAGGGGTAAGATCGTTCTTGGGGCATGAGGGATTTTACCGCTGGTATATTAAGGGTTTTAGCGCCATCACGAAACCACTTTGTAATCAACTTTTAAAAGATGTCCCATTTGAATTTGATGAAGAATGCCTAAAAGTATTTAATATTTTAAAAGAAAAATTGGTAGACACCCCGATCTTGCAAGCACCGAATTGGTCATTGCCTTTTGAAATCATGTGCGATGCAAGTGATTTTGCAATCAGGCAGTCTTGGGGCAAAGGGTGGATAAGAAACTGGTGGAAATTTACTATGCAAGCAAGACCTTGGATGGGGCACAATTGAACTATACTACTACTGAAAAAGAATTACTTGCAGTTGTGTATGCTCTTGATAAGTTCAGGTCTTACATCTGGGGAAGCAAGGTGATTGTATACTCTGATCACAGTGCTGTGAAGTATCTAATGGAGAAGAATGATGCAAAGCCTAGGTTGATTAGATGGGTCCTATTGTTACAGGAGTTCAACTTAGAGATCCGAAATAAGAAAGGAACTAAGAATGTCGTAGCAGACCATTTGTCAAGGGTCGTGAATAAAGAAGATGATTCTACTGAAAGAATCGGGGAGACATTCCCAGATGAACAAATTTTATATCTTTCTACTAACCCATGGTATGCTAACTCTGTTAATTATTTTGCTGCAAGTAAAATTCTAGATCATTGGGCTAGGAAGAAGAGACAACACTTCATGTCGCGAGTGAAGCAGTATATCTGGGATGAACCAGATTTGTTTAAAGTAGGGGCAGATCAAATGATCGGGCATTGTGTGCCCAAAAATGAAGTCCAGTACCTATTGGAACATGCCCATTCATATGCTTGTGGAGGGCACTTCAGTGGACAGCAAACAGGACATAGGGTCCTATCTTGTAGGTTCTTCTGGCCTACAATCTTCAAGGATGCAGCAGACTTCATGAAAAACTGTGTACGGTGTCAACAACAAGGGAGCATCACTAAGCGGGATGAGATGCCAATGCGACCTATCATGGTCGTCAACATATTTGATGTTTGGGGCATAGACTTCATGGGCCCTTTCCCTAATTCTATGGGACACCTGTATATCTTAGTGGCGGTTGATAATGTTTTACATGGGTTAAAGCAATCGCCACTAAAACAAATGATCATACGGTGGTGTGCAAGTTCGTGCAGAGTAACATCTTTTCCAGGTTTGGTGTTCCTTGTGTGATCAACAGTGATGGGGGTTCACATTTTAAGAACTTTAAATTTGGTAAATTATTAAAACGGTAAGGTGTGAACCATCGGATCACCACTCCATATCACCTACAAACAAGTGGACAAGTGGAGGTGTCGAACATACAGATAAAGGAGATTTTACAAAAGATGGTACGGACTGATCGTAAGGATTGGTCAACCAAACTTAGCGATGCTTTATGGGCCTACCGAATAACTTACAAAACTCCGATTGGTACCACACCCTACCGACTAGTTTATGGAAAAGGATGTCATTTGTCGGTTGAAATAGCTCACCATGCATTATGGGCAGTAAAATCTGTTAATCCTGAGTATAACAATGCAGGTAAAGAGCGGAAGTTGCAATTATGTGTGTTGGAAGAGCTGAGGGATGAAGCTTATGTGTGTGCATCTGCATACAAGGCAAAAATGAAAGCAGTGCACGATTCCAAGTTAAAGAAGAAGGTCTTTGAGGTAGGTCAGAAGGTGTGGCTATACAATTCAAGTCTGAAATAATTCCCTGGGAAGTTGAAGAGTAAACGGATGGGTTCATACTTGGTGATACGAGTAGGACAGTTTGGGGAGGTGGAGCTTGAAGACTTTGACGATCACCTCAGGCAGGTTATGAATGGGCATTGACTAATGCCCTACTTAGAGACGGATGAAATTAATGACACCAAGGAAGAATCAGTGAGTTTTTTTATGCATGCATCTGCATATGAATAACCCAAGTAAGGTACACCGCGTCTGGCTGAAGACGTTAAACTTAGCGCTCTTAGGAGGCAACCTAAGGTTTATTTCTTGTCTAGTTAAATGAATGTTGTGGGTGTGTTCTCTAGAAACCCTCATGAGACTAAACTCGTCCACTCGGGCTACCGAGGGGTTTGAAAGGCTTGATGCATGTGCTAAATGCAGCCGTGATTCCTACGAAAGTGAGTTAGGTTTTTGTTCGGTTTTGTGCTTTGAATCTTGGAAAAGCCCAAGTGTAGGGATGTTCTGGGAACGTTGAGGCTTATAGTAATGTAATGGGGGCCATGCATCATTCTCTGGGGGTAGGATACCGTGTGTAGAGTTTGTAAAGTAGTGATCCTTCATTTTTAGTGTTTTCACATATTTTTATGGTTTTCCCGGAGATTTGGGGCCATTCGAGCATGAAAAATCATCACAATCACGTTCCAGGTATATACGAACTTAATTGGAGAGTTGGAATGAATTTTGAAAAAGTTAAAAATTTTGACTTGAAAAACTCAAAAAAATATCTAAGGCAAAAATTTAGAAAATCGTCTAATCATTCTACGATGGAGATGTCTTTGCGTGGCCCAATTTTTCGCGACAGGCGAAGAATAAAAGTAAGGGGCCGGGTAATTTTTGTCACTCGTGACACGCGAGGGAATCTCAGTCGATCTTCGCGACATGCGAAGAACGCAATTTTTTAATTTTTTTTTCTGATTTTTGAGTCGTGTCAGTCCGTCGGGTCTTTTATTTTTATTTGAGTCTTGTTATTGAGTTGATATGATGCTTGTGGTTTTTTTTAGCTTAATTTTGCAGGTTTTGATTGATCCACCCGTACTCAATCACCATTCGAGTGGTGATGTCCGACTTTCCCTTGATTCTTTTGTACAAGGCAACCCGATAGCATCTGTGGAGCACGATCGCGAATGGAATACTATACGATCACACATCTAGTTAAGTTTTCTTTATTTCTGTAAATTTTCTTTCATTTTAGAGTCGCTCTTCCTACATTGAGGGCAATGTCGAGTTTAAGTGTGGGGAGGGGAGACCTTAGTCTAGGTCTGTATTTTGAGTCTGTATTTTAAGCCATAAAATTTGAAAAAAAACCATAAAAATTTAAAAATTTTGAAAAATGTCTTTGGATTAGAGTTTTGCAATTAAATGGAAAATGATAGTATAATCGGGAACTTTGCGTGTGGAATTAATTGAATAATAATGATAATCAAACATGTCTGATTTGTAACGTTTTGGTAGGACCAACAGATTTAAGAGCATAAACATCCTGATAGTGTATCTAGGTTTAATTGAATAATTAATTCAGGATGTCTTGTTGGTTCTCATCTTAGAGGTGTCGGTAAGGTCGAAACTGTCAATATAGGGTGATAGATACCTCTATAAACAAGAATTTATAAGTTTTTAAAATTATTTAGCACACCGCTTTCTTTTTATGAAAATTAAATCCGAAAGTTGGTGGCGCTCGCATTCCATAATCCGCATTATTCACGAGCTTAGTTAATTAGATTGAGGGCTTGAGTTCTTCCTACATGTTACCCTCCGGGTTACAAGCTTGGTTGAAACGCCCATGGGCGGGACTTAAGTGATCAATATCTGGATATCTAAGTTAGGTTTATGTATTACCCTCCAGGATGGTGACTTGGGGGATACACCACTAAACCGAAGCTTATGTTCTTCATTGCTTAAAAACTGCAGCCTAGGTTGTCACACGTCTAGTCCCAGCTTGATTGAAACACCACTGGGTTAGGTTTATTCATATAAGTTAATAAAAGCTCAGATCATTCATCCATCATTCCATAATTCACCTGATTTTGAAAACTTATAGATTAGTGTTTATAGTGGTGGGAAATCTATATGGTTTAACCCGTGCCTAAACATGACCTTGAGATGAGATTAGGCTGAGTTATAGCTTTCTAAGTGTGAGACCCACAATAGACTGTTTGCTTGGTAATCTATAATATTATAGATCATAGAATTGGGGGCTTGGCGAGTCGGTGGTTGGGTTTAATCGGATCGAAATACCAATTGTTACAATTAACGTGTTATGAGAATCTGGGCTGTGTATAATGAAAGTATATGTAGCAAGTTTTTCGATTATGATTCCATTGCAAAATATTTTTCTGGTCGAAAAAAGATAAGTGTGGGGATGTGATGTGTTACTAAATATCCCATGTTTAAGAGTCGGTTTCGTATAGTTTAAGCGTTCAGCTTTGTATATCGAGTCCGTTTTATGTGCATTTGGTGATTTTGAGTACTACAGGGTTAACATGCTAAGTAAGCGGGAAAGCACAAGCTTAAAAATCATGAGGATAGCATCATACATGGGCCCCGGAGAAGTCAAAAGAACAAAAGTCAAAGTTTATTGGAATCTAGGTTCTTCGCGACACGCGAAGACCTTGAAAAGGGGCCGCAACTATTTTGGCTTTCGCAACACGCGAAGATCATCCATCCTTGGTTCGCGACACGCGAAGAAATGTATATTCGGCAATTTGAACCTAATTCAAATTAAAAGCCCAAGGAGAGTCCATAATCGAATTAACGTGCATCCAGTCGTCCCAGAGCTTCTCCTAGGAGATTTCCAGAGTTCAAGTTGCAATATTTTTGAGTTTTTGATGCTAGATCGAGTTACACAAGATATTGAAGATTACATGATGACCATGAGCGGCTAAATCTTTATGTGGTTGTTTCCGGGTGTAGGATCTGCTTGTAAGTGATGATCTGATTCATACTTGGTTTGGCGTAGAATTCTTATAATCGTTTGGTTGTTTGAATTTTATAGTTTGTTTGGTTTGATTGAACAACTTTGATTTATCAAGTTAATACATGTAGCAGTTTTTCGGTTGTAATTCGTGAACCATTGTGTGTCTATGCTTGGTATGTTAAATTGGTAATTGATTATTAGGTAATTAACTTGTGTCAAGCATCCGGTTTTATAATCGTTGCTCAGCGCAGTCACTAGCTTGATTGATTAATTAGTTATCAAACTGAATAAAACGAGTCATGTCTATGTGATTTCCAATTAGTACAAATACATAATCACAACACTTGCAATCTGAACCTGAAAGCGATCCGTTTTCTATAATTAGTTTTTATAAAGTTTAAAGTTAATTGCTTTTTCCAAGAATCTGAATAGTTTTTATAAACAAACACTGTCCACCAATTCCCTGTAGATACGACACCCTACTTCACTATACTATAATTTAAGGTAACTAGGGATTAAAATGATTATTGTTTTTGATTGACCTTGACACCGCAATCAAATATAAAACTAACTAAAATGCACTAAAACAATAGGATAAAAGTGTAGGTCCCTCGGGTATGGCGGATCGTCACATGCAAGTGGGTCTACTAGTCAGACCGGGTGCGGAATGCCCGTGACTAGGTGAAGAGTCTAACTAAACAAAGTAAACCGACAAGAGAAAACACTTTAAATGTTCTTTGTATTATAAACACTTGAAGGTTACAGAGAGAAGTACTAAGATTACAATCTGCGTATTTGCTACTGTGACTGCCTATGTCTGCGTACTTAACTTCTGTCAACCTATCCTATTTATACAAGACATGATGCCTGCGCACTTAGCAAGTGCGCAGGGCAAAATGCTCTTGCGTACTTAACAAGTACGCAAATGTATTCTTGCGTACTTGCTAAGTACGCAGGAGCTTTCTCCTGCGCACTTACAAGTTCGCAAAACACTTAGAGAAAAATGCAACATTCAATATGTAAAAGTAAATACAACTTGATAAACTAATACATAAAGACTCTTACATACAAAGACAATTACAAACAAGAAAATACAAACTAAGACTCTATCTATCTAGAGTGTTTGTCACAGGAAAGTGCTTCAACAAACTCCCCCTTGGCAATAGCTCTGGATAATCTTCAGTCTTCAGTCTTCAAACTTCATTCTTCAGTCTTCACAGCACTTGATCTTTAGCTTCCATCTTCTTCTTGTATTCAAGGCAGAACTTAATCACCTTGTCATATCTAGAAGCAAGGAACTTTATCCATTCATCAGTGTAGACACAATACCTGTCTGCTAGTGCCTCCAGATCTTTCACAAAAAAGTTGATGAAGCATACTTCATCAAATATTCTGATCAGTTCCTTTGGCACTATGTTCCCGCTCTCTGAACGTACCTTACCCATGATCACAGCCTCGCCCGTCTTTGGATCTACGTACCAGTACCACATGTCACCAAGAATATCCTGAGATAACTTGCTCAGGGGAATCTTAGTTTCACATAGCACTAGCTTGTATACCAATTTCTTTAAGTGCTTCTTAGTCATAGGATGTCTAGCGTGCTTATCCTTGACTCTCTTGGGCACTTGAGGCTAGAACATCTCGAATTTCCCAGATCTTGCTTCCCGCTGCAGAACCACCCACAAACCCATCACCACTGCGTGATTGGAATTACCCAGAAGCTCTCGGTTTGCTAGGTTCACAAGGTCGTATTTGGGTAAGGAGCTGAACACTTCACTGGTGGGTTTCAAGTATTGAACCTCGCCAGATCTTTTGATTGCGAACAGCTGCTTATCCTCCTCGAACCTTACAGCCAAGATCATCCCTGTTGCTCCTTGTTTATCTATTATAGACGTCTTTTGTCACACAGGAGTTGGACCCTTTGATGAAGTAGAAGGCATATCTGTTTCTTTCGGTGCCTCTGGGTCCATAGGTGCAGGGTCAACTGGGGAGGCTTCAGTCGAGGATTCCACATTACTAGCATGCTCGACTGAACCTGTGTTGAGCTGAGCTTCGAAGGATGGAAATTCAAAGATCTCTCTATCTTCTAACTCGTACTCTCCTTCCCCGTCACCCTTGGGAATTTCAATTACAACGTCTTCGTCATCATCATCCCAATCGTCACCAGAGTCGATCTCTCCTTCTTCTAGATTAAAGAGAGCATCGATCTGTGCTTCATTGGAATAGTCAGGCTCTAGGTATAGGATCTTATCGTCAGATAAGTCCTTAAGCACTTCAGCCACTGACTTTCCTTTGTCACCACCACCACCACAGGTATCACCACCCTCTTGATGAGTAGACTCCCCCTGAGCCATTGGAATAGCAGAGATGGGCACGATTTCTAAAACTTGGTGCTCACCTCCACTAGGACCGGCTTCGGGATCCTTGTCTTTGTCGTCATCCTTAGTCAAGTCGACAGGATGACAAGCCTTATCACCAGTGGTTTTCTTTTCTTTCTCTTTCTCCTTCTCTATCTCTTTCTCTTTCTCTTTCTCCCCCTGAGCATCAAGCTTCTTGGTCAGATCAGCAATCAGTTTGACCATCAGCTCATGCTCTTTCCTTTGAGTATCAAACCTCAGCTCCAAGGACGACCCGTGACCCAGAATCATTTCACTCGTCTTGATTAGGAGCTCATTCTGGGCCATGACGTTCTTCAGTATTTCATCAGTCCCCATTCTCTGGCTACGTAGGATTCTAACTTAGTCTACCAAAGAATTAATCTGTGCTTGTTGAGCGTCAGACTCCTCCTTTGATTTCCGAATAGTCTCCAGCAATCCAGCAACTTGGGTTTCCAGAACATCTATCCTTGCATCATTCGGATCAGGATGTCTGGATGATGATGCATCGGCATTGTGAATAGGGGAGGAGAAGATGGTATCGAAGTCAAACCCTTGTGTGAAATCTCCATAATTGAAGGGTTGACTTAGAGGCTCAATGGTGGTGGTTGGGATTGAGGATGTGATGAGGGTTGTAGGAGTTATGGTAGGGGTGATGGTGACGGACTCCGTGAGAATTGGAGTAGTCACCGCCACCTGAGCAGTTGTGGTAGGGAGGGTCACTATCACAGGAATCACCTCTGTGATTGAAGTGACGGCCACTTCACGTTGCACCTGTGGCCTCCTCCTCCTACGGTATAGTTGCTGTGAAGGTGGGGTGGAGGCTGAATCAGGACTAGCAGCTGAAACTTGTACTTGCTGCTGAGCCTCCACCTCACTGGGGATAGAAAGTTGTTGCCTATCGCCCCTGTTCTTGTGAATGCTTTCTCGTCTTTGTCTTTGTATAGCAGCGTCAGAGTCAGAGTCTGGCTCGTATTCGCTGCTAGAAGTCTGTCGCTTTCTCTTGGAGGACGACTCAGGTAGGGTTACCTTTACCATTCTCCTTGGGTGTACCTGCGATGGTGCATCATCGGAATCAGAAGAATCTGACTCAGTCTCTTCTGAGTCGATCCCTCAGCACCATCATTTCCTCCTTCGTCGTCTCCATCATCAGACGATCCATCATCACTTTCCACTTCCTCCGCTTGTTGTTGCTGTTGTTCGTCGGAGTGTTCACTCAATTCTGGCTCCAAATCGTGACTGTACCATCTCCAGTCACTTGGGGCCACATATGCTTCATTGATGAGGTGGCCAAAGAGTTCTGTATGCACAGGGGTAGGTTCTACACTGCCTGGCTTTAGGAATTGTGCGAACACTCTTTTGTCCACCTTCTTCACTTGCAGTCTCTCCCCTATAGCGGGTAGGTTTGGCAACGCGTCGTTAATCAAAAGTTGCACAAACCTAGCGTATAATAAGAACCTAAACCTCTCCGCCGTGTTGATCTGGTCATTGATGGCTTTGAATATGTAGCGGGAGAAATTGTAGCCCTTATTGAGAGAAAGGCCGACCATGGCTGCTGCAGGGTTATGACCCATGGCATCATTACCAGCTTTCCTTGATGAGATGCACATGATCATGACGTGGGCGAAGTATCTCCATTGGTCTAACACCCACATCTTCTTATATGAAGCATAGTCTCTCGCACCGACATAACCCATTCTTTGTCTCCAACAGCCGTCCATAAAGTAGTCTGGATAGACTGTCGGGTCGGTCGAGAGATCTCTGAATTGAAGGACCCTTCTAATAGTATCTTCAGAGAAAGCGATAGCATGACCAGCAACGGTAGCCCTTATAACGTTGGGGGTTACCGTGCAATCATGCTCCGCAGTCTCCCAAAAATGCTCCAGATAGGGTCTTGATACGATCGGGTCAGCAGAAATCGCATAGCTGATTCTTGAACGGTTCAAGAAATCAACTATTTCTCTATACTGTAGTGCTGCACCCTTCCATTCTGGTTCAGTGTTAGCTAACAGGTTGAATTCGTTAGTAAATGCCCGAGCCATGATCTGCAAAAACACACAAAAAACATAATCAGAACAAAAAGTATCATTGGAAATGAATAAACATGACTCAGTATAGCAGTTACTCTTTGAACTGAAATTTCAGACTTAGAAATTTTTGTCATGTGTTGGTCCACGCAGGATTTTCCTCTTGCTAACTGCGCAAGAACTACACTTGGTGAAAATTCCAAAAGTTTGAAAATATCATTGATGTTAAAAAACGGGTAGATTAGGTCGCCACTAGGTCGGAATCAATGATTCTAACCTATGGGACCAGTATCAACACCACAAACTTGCTATGCTTGACCAATTTTGACCTAAAATGGTCGACCGAACCACTGTCGGTTCAAATTCAACCACAGGGACAAAATTAAAGACGAAATTGGATGATTAAGGTCTCATAGGTGATCGATTAATGATTCTTAACAAGTTTTAATTATCAGGTTTTATCCAAACAACCCAAAAATTATCTAAAAATCTCGAACAAAAACCTAAGATGAATCGGTCCAAAATCACGAGTTTTTTCGGATGGATTGAGCCTAGATTCTCACCAAATCGATGTTATGAGATGATGAAACTTGTAATGTGATGAAAAGACGGTTTAGGAACACTTGGATTTTGAGTAAAAGTTTGCAGAGGGAAAATTTCAGTTTGAATGCGATGAAAAACTGAGAAAATTTCTAAGTCCCCTATTTATACCCAACACTAAACAGTCGTGCGTACTTGCTAAGTACGCACGCTTTAACTCTTGCGTACTTACAAGTGCGCAAGACTTAACTCTTGCGTATTTACAAGTGCGCAAGACTTAACTCTTGCGTACTTGTTAAGTACGCAGGGCTTACTTCATGCGCACTTACAAGTACGCACAAACCCTTAAGTGCGCAAACTTTCAACTCAAAATTATGAAGTTTTTCAAGTCAAATAACAAACAAGTTAAAAATATTCAATCAGAAGGATTCAAATACAATTCAGGAAGGTTAAACACAAATATTTTTGGCTTTTCTGAATAAAATTGAACTATGCATAAACTTAAAATCTTTTTGATCTTTTCTCGTAGAAATATACAAGTATTCACACAAACTATTTTTGATCAAAGACACGAGCAGAGGATCATATCAGGCTATCTTTTAGCAAAAAACGATACAATATAAACATCAAAGAATATGGGATCATGTCATGGATTACTATTTATTCATACATAATAAGCACATAAACAAGTAATTCAAGTTGACAATATTATAAGATTTGAAACTATAAGCATCTTTGTATCACGTTCTTGTGTATTAAGGTATTAATTATAAGATATACAACGTGTACCCCGCTGATATGCTACACTAATGTAAATTGCATTATCTCAAGGCATCTAAGATTTTCCCAATGATTTTTTAAATTTTCAGAATGAAGTTACATCTATTAGCACAGGAAAAATCAAGCACAATCCATAAGGATTAGCAGGAATTATAAGATTCATAATCGAGTGATTCATTTGTCTTGGTTTCATTTGATTTTCTTCATTGAATATCGGTATGATGATTCAGGATAATATATATGGTGTTTGAGTTTTAAGGTAAGGGGATCCAACTTTTATCTGGATTTGATTTCAATGAATCAGGAGTGATTCAAGGGTGAATACATGCTCAACGGTTAATGCAGAGACATGTCTTGATTCAATCTCTCCTTGCATACTTGTGAGTATGGACAGTGAGATGAACTGCATTAATTGTGCTAACGACATAACCCGAAACTGATCTCAAAAGAAAATTATTGCCAAAATCTAACATCTTTTATCTGATAGTGATCTTTTCTATTCTTTTACGCACACACACATGCAAAAATGGGTTCAAATCACAGTTGTAATTTAGATTTAGTTTCCACACTACTAGTGATTCAAAGACGCATACAGCCTACTGACAATTTAAATTACTTGTAAATAAGCAGATTAAAAAACATAATAATTTAAACAATTAAGTAAGCATGACGCAATCATTTCCCATATGAGCAGTCTGTGACATTTAGATCATTTCTGATGTACTATCATTTCCTCTTTTCTCAACTTAACTTTGAAATTTTCTCCATTTTCTATTTTGTTTTTGATTTTGTAAAATATTTTAAAACATAAAAGAACTATACAGAAAATTTAAAAGAAATAAAATTTAACTTCCATGAATTGAATTGATTTAAGAAAAATTAATTTTCACTCAGGATTAAACATTCCTATCAAGTTGACAAGATGCTCAAAATGGGATCGATCAAATGCCTTTGTGAAAAGGTCAGCAAGATTGTCATCCGTGTGAACTTTTAAAAGTTTAATTAAATGCTTTTCAGCACAATCACGGATGAAATGATGGCGAATTTCTATATGTTTAGTTTTGGAATGTTTCACCGGGTTATTTGTGATGGACATGGTGGCATTGTTGTCAATGAATAACGGAGTTCCAGTGAAGTTTAAGCCGTAGTCTCTCAATTGCTGCTGAATCCACAATATCTGAGAACAACCGCTAGCCGCAGCAATGTATTCTGCTTCACAAGTTGAGACAGAAACCGTTGACTGCTTCTTGCACTGCCAGGAGACCAGTCTGTCTCCTAAGAATTGACATCCACCAGAAGTTGACTTTCTGTCAAGGTTACAACCACCATAATCTGAATCAGTGTTGGCTTTGAAGTCGAATGACTGCTGCTTAGAGTACCAAAGACCTAATCGGGGTTTCCCTTTCAGGTATCTGAAAATTCTCTTCACGGCTATCATATGTGACTCCTTCGGTTGTGACTGAAACCTTGAGCACAAGCACACAGCAAACATTATATCGGGTCTTGAAGTTGTGAGATACATAAGTGATCCGCTCATCCCACGGTACAATCTGCTATCTACATCATTTCCATCTTTGTCAGGATGCAGACCATGATTGACTGGGATAGGTGTGCCATAAGTACTGCTATCATTCATCTTGTATTTTGATAAGATGTCCTGCACATACTTAGTTTGATGTAGATAAATGCCATCCTCTCTTTGACTGACTTGCAGACCCAGGAAGAACGACAATTCACCCATATTACTCATTTCAAACTTGGAGTTCATCACCTGCTCGAATTCCCTACACATCCCTTCATTGGTAGATCCAAAAATAATGTCGTCGACGTATACTTGTACAAGAAGAATGTCACCTCCTGCTTTCCTAATGAAGAGAGTCGAGTCAATCTGTCCACGGTCGAAACCATTAGACAGTAAATGCTTAGATAATGTCTCATACCATGCCCGCGGTGCTTGATGAAGACCATAAAGTGCTTTGTCGATCTTATACACTTTATTGATATTATGCAGATCTTCAAAGCCGGGAGGTTGAGTGACGTAGACCTCTTCATGAAATTTACCATAAAGGAAAGCACTCTTCATAACAAGTTGGTAAACCTTGAAGCCGACATACGTGGCATAAGCCAAGAACAGTCGAATGGCCTCAATTTTAGCAACTGGGGCATATACCTCCGTGTAATCCAAGCCCTCTTGTTGGTAAAAACCCTGAACAACCAATCTTGCTTTGTTCTTCACAACAACATGACGATCATCCATCTTGCATTTGAACACCCATCTGGTTCCAATTGGCTGAAAGCCTTTTGGCAAGTCAACCAAATCCCACACGTGCAACTTTTGGAATTGAGACAATTCATCTTGCATCGCCTCAATCCAGTAGTTGTCAGTGAGAGCCTCCTTCACATTCTTCGGCTCTAACTGGGACACGAATGCAGCATGTGTAGGATCGTGAAATTACAAGATGGTTCTGTTCTTAGTTAAAATTGGCGGAAACAATAACAACTACACAAATGTAACCGAACAGGAAGAAAGAATACTTTTAAGAACACTGTTGTATTAAGCTTTTGCAGATAAACGATTACAATTAAAACTCAATCAGAAAGCACAAAAAGCACACTTACAATGAAGTGTTTACAGTTTATTTATACTCCACTTAGAATCAAGACAGCCCCTTGATTCTAAGGATCAGATCTAACACAGACCGTTGATCTGTTGTATCTAGCTAACTGTTACACGTTTTGTCTATATCTACTTAACTTTATTGAAGCGTCTTCTTTATTCATCATTACTTGCATGCTTGGAGAAGAGAATTGTTGTCCGTCATTGGTTGTGCCATTGAGGTTCCTTCTGCTTTGAGTGTGTCAGTTGCTTTTGCAAAAAGTTGTCAGTGACGCTTGGTATGGATAGTCAGCTGCAACGATTTGTCTTCAAGGCACAAGGCTGTCAGCAACAAAGATGTTGATCAGCAGCAAGATGTAACCATCCAGAGTTGCTGATGATTTGCCTGTTAGCAGCACCAAGTGTTGATGCTGCTGAGAAGCTTATCCGCAGCAACTTTGGTCTTCAGCAGATAAGGCTATCCGCAGCAGATTTGTTCTTCAGCAGGAGAACAAGTATCCGCAGCAGATAAGCTTGTCCGCAACAGTTTCTTGGTCAGCAGCAAACTCTGAGATCAGTCGCATTTGTACTTAGAGAATTTTGTAGCCATTAGTCTTTGGTTCTACAAACTCCCCCTAGACTAATGCTACCAAAATTCTCTTATTGCCTTTGTTGCTGAAGCTTTTGCACATTTCTGACTATCCTTTCAACCAAAGGAAAAAGCTTCGAAAACAGCCATCTTGTACTTTGAAATACAGCCTGCAGTCGTCAAAACTGTCTGAGTCTTTCTCCATTGGGACCATCTCCCCCTTTTTGGTTGCATCAGTGGACAAATGTGCATCAGTTTGGGTGCCCACTGATACAAAGGAGGGAGTAAGAAAAGTTGGGCATTGATGTGCCTCTATCATATTCACCCTGGCCGTCAATTCCAAGATATGAAGTTTCAGTCTGTCCTCATCCACAGTTATGGAATCCTTGGATCCAAATGGGCCTTAGGCCTAGCCTCTTCATCCCCATCACCCATGGTTTCTTGGCACCTGGGATTCCTCTCAGTGAGGGGAGTTTCCAAGGAAGCATCCTCACTGTGAGTTGCCATGGTTGAGGTCTTAGCAATGTTGTCACTGTCCTCCTGGTTATTTGATGGACCAGCAGTAGTGACAGCCTCTTCCACATCCATTCTGTCATAACTCCTAGAGTGGACCTTCAGGGTAGAAGAACTTGGGATGGGTGTGTTGGAAGCAAGATCAATCAGTACCTCTGAGATGGTGGTAGTTGGAGAAGGTACATCATCTTGATCAGGTTCCTTAACACTTAAGTTCAGAAGAGAAAGGAAAGGCTCAGGGGGCTGTTCTATAGATCCGGGAAGTGATCCTGATCCTAATAGAGAGACATCCAAAGCAGTCTCCTAATAATGTGGCTTTCCCTTATGATATTCTCACCAGAATGTTGTGATTCTGAGTGAGGGCTGTTAGGGTGGTTTTGGGCCTTGGAGGCAAGAGAAGAAGGAGTTCTCTTGCCCCTTTTCCTAGTATATGTCGTTGCAACCGGGGCCCTGTGTTCCAGTTGAACGATAACATCCAAAACATGCGTAAGTAATGTTTGTGCCTGTGCATCCTTAGTAGTATGCACAGGGGTTCGAATGGTTGAAGCAGACTGTTGTTCAGGATGTGGGGTGGAGGGTGTGGGATCAGTATCAGCTGGGATTGCGGAACTGTCACCCGAGGTACTCTGTATGTTCAGCATTGTAGATAACACTGGAACATTGTCCCGTGAGAACCGTTTTGGAAACAGTTCTCATGTTATCACTTCCGATCGGCGAAAATGCAGATCTTCATGAAAACCCTAACGGGTAAGACGATCACGTTTGAGGTCGAATCCTTCGACACAATCGACAACGTGAAGGCAAAGATCCAAGACAAGGAAGGTATTCCGCCAGATCAGTAGCGTCTAATCTTCTCCGAAAAACAGCTCGAGGACGGCAGAACCCTAGCCGATTACAACATCCAGAAGGAGTCAAATCTTCGCCTCGTCCTTCTTCTCGGCGGTGGCGCGAAGAAGCGCAAGAAGAAGACCATGGAAGACGGAGACAAGTGCGGAGCTTACCTGATGACATCTGCTTCTTTTCTGAGATATGCATTGGAGAAGAGTGTGGCTTCCAAGATGGTGATATCCTTGCCGTCTACTTTGGCTTTGATTTGGGGAATCCCCTGTTCGGTAGAGTAGACGGCGGTACTCCAGAAATCCTCCATATGGGGGATATGTGTGACATGGTTGGTTGTGAGGGCAAATTAGATCTTTGATAGACATAAGAAGTCGATCGTATCATTGAATCCTTCGGATAACTTTCACTTGGTTGGGTATGACAGTGAGGGATGAAAGGCTTTGAAAGTGATGGGGACTTGAAGGAAAGTGATGTTGGTTTGGGGAGAAGTGGAAGGTGAAGAGGTGGAAATTTTATTTGTTTTTTATAACGGCAGAGGAGAGAAAAAGCAAAATTACTTGTACAGTACAACCCAATTCACCTTTTATTGTTACAGCTGTAATGCACCAAGGCAGTCATGGTAAAGACTGACGGGAATTTTAACAGCGGGTAAAAGTTAATTTGGACTTAAATTTACCAGTCAGCAGCAAACTTGATTGCTGTGGATGCGGAAGGTTAAGTTTGTCAGCAGTAAACTTATCTGCTGCTGATGGATTTAATAATTCGCAGCAAGAATGTTGCTGCTGACAGTCTTAAAGAAATCCGCAGGAAGCCTGTTCCTGCTGATAACTTAAAGCAGTCAGCTACAAATCTTTTGCTGCTGAGGATTAAACCTGTCAGCAGCTGAAGGACAAAAATGCTGCTGACTTATAACTTTTATTTACATCATAAGACAAAACACAAAAATAGAGTGGAGATGGATTTTAATCAAAGTTCATCATACCGATTGATTCAACTAAATATTTAAATCTAGCTTCATGAAAAGGTTTTGTAAACAAATCAGCATATTGATCATTCGTATGAACTTTGGTTAAAATAATCCTCCTTTTCTCAGCTTGATCTCTTATGAAATGATACCTGATGTCAATGTGCTTTGTCTTTGAGTGCTGAACCGAATTGTTTGTGATTGAGATAGCACTCATGTTGTCAATGTGAATTGGAGTTGCCATGAAAGTCATCCCATAATCCAACATTTGATTTTGTATCCAGATGACTTGTGCACAGCAATGTATTCTGCTTCAGCTGTAGAAGTTGAAACACATGTTTGCTTCTTGCACTGCCATGAAATCAATGTTCCTCCCAGAAACTGACATCCCCCTGAAGTGGACTTTTTGTCCAAGTTGCATCCCTCATAGTCACTGTCAGTGTATGCATATAGATTAAACATGTCATTTTTAGAGTATCATAGCCCAAGTCTTGGGACACCCTTTAGGTATCTAAAGATTCTCTTGACAGCCTGACGATGTGAAACTTTTGGAGCTGCTTGAAATCTTGCACAGAGGCATACTGCAAACATGATATCTGGCCTTGAGGCAGTGAGATACATGAGAGACCCTATAATTGCACGATACTGATGTTGATCAGTGTCTTGGCCGTCTTTTTCTGGAGTCAGTTAATGATGGACTTGCATAGGGGTTCTTGCAGCAGAGCAGTCAGCCATTTTGAATCTTTCCAGAATGTTCTTTACGTATTTGGATTGGCTGATGAATATTCCATTTGGGACCTGTTTGACTTGTAGACCCAAGAAGAAATTTAGTTCACCCATTGAACTCATTTCAAACTTTGAGTGCATCAGAGTCTCAAAGTCTTTGCACAGCTGTTTCCTTGTTGATCCAAAGATGATATCATCAACATAAATTTGAACTAATAAGATTTCTCCCCTTTCATCTTTGATAAACAAGCTCTGGTCTATGGCACCTCTTCTGAAGTTGTTGTTTAGTAGATATCCTGACAAGGTTTCATACCAGGCTGTTGGTGCCTGATGTAGGCCATACAGAGCTTTGTCCAGTTTGAACACTTGAGTAGGATGTGCAGGATCTATAAAGCCTGGAGGCTGTTTGACGTATACTTCCTCACCAATCTTCCCATACAAAAAGGCACTTTTGACATCCATTTGATAGACAGTGAAATTCTTGGATGCAGCATATGCTAGAAAGATTCTGATGGCCTCTAGTCTGGCAACAGGAGCAAAGACTTCATCAGAGTCAATCCCTTCTTCCTGAGTGTAGCCTTGAGCTACAAGTCTGGCTTTGTTCTTGACTACAATGCCTCTCTCGTCTTGCTTGTTCCTGAAAACCCATCGTGTGCCAATAGCATATTTACCTGGTGGAAGATCAACAAGTTTCCAGACATCCTGCCTCTTGAATTGCAGCAATTCTTCCTGCATTGCTTCAATCTAGCTGCTGTGTTTGAGTGCTTCATCTATCTTCTTGGGTTACACCTGAGATAAGAAACAAGAAAACAAGCATATATTGTCCTCATGAGATTTGCTCCTTGTGAGAACTCCTTGGTGTATTTGACCAATAATATTCTCTTGTGTATGTTCTTTGTGGATCCTCTGTGCTGATACCACCTCCAGCTGTATCCCTTGCTCTAGATTGCTTTGATTTTGATCAAGGGCCTCTTCATTCATGGTGGAAGAGTCTTCAACCGCATTATCCACATCAATATTTTCAGCAAGAGCATCAGCAGCATCTACAGCACTTACCGAAGAGCCTTCATTTAGATTTTAAGTTTCAGACAGGCTGTTGCTGGTGATATTAGACCGTCTTGTTCCTGCTTCACTTGCTTCAATTGCTTCCACAACTGATGGAGGATCAATTGATGGTCTTCTCAGACTGATAGAGGATTTTGGAAAATCTAGTCTGTAGTCGGTGGATGAAGTGGAGGCAGGTGTTTGTGTAGACGTAGACTCCATATTTGAGAAGGTGAGAGGCTCAAATATTTTGGAGAATGAGTCTATGTCAAAGAGCCAGTTTGGTCCTTTTCCCTGCCTATAGACAATGTGTTCTCTGCATTCCACATTTGCTGATTCTTCAACAATTCTTGTTCTTGAATTGAATACTCGATAGGCCTTTGATTGAGAGGAATAGCCTACGAAATATCCTTCATCAGATTTGGCACCAAACTTAGGAAGAATCCCATGTGTGATGAGAATGGTGCATGGACACCCAAAAGGTTTTAGGAACCCAATATAGGGAATTGTTTGAAACCAAAGTTCATAGGGTGTTTTGTTGAGGGGTTTGACAATTAGAACTCGGTTTTGCACATAACAGGCTGTGCTAACTGCTTCTGCCCAGAATGTGAGTGGCAGTTTTGAGTCAGCCAACATAGATCTTGCTGACTCAATAAGAGTTCTGTTTCTTCTTTCAGCAACTCCATTTTGTTGAGGAGTTCTTGGAGCAGTTATTGTCTTTCTATCCCCTTGCTTTCACAAAAAGAGTTCAAGGTGTGGTTCTTGAACTCTGTGCCTTGATCACACCTTATGATCTTCACCTTTTGATTGCTTTGATTCTCTACCCTGAGAATGTAGGATTTGAGAATTTCAGCAGTTTCATCTTTAGTTCTCAAGAAGTATACCCATGAGAATCTGGTGTAGTCATCAGTTATCACCAGACAGTACGACTTCTTGCCCATTGACATGACATTTGTAGGACCAAAGAGATCCATATGCAGCAGTTGCAGTGGAGTGTCATTTGTATTCAAGGTCTTGGGCTTGTGAGAGCTTTTGTGTTGCTTCCCCTTTAAGCATGCAATGCATTGGTCTTCCAGCTGAAATTCTTTGTCAGGAATCCCTCTGACAAGATTATTCTTCACCAATTTGTTGATAGTTTTGATATTAACATGGCTTAATCTCCTATGCCAGAGAGCTGATTCATCAACTGAGGCCTTTGATAAAAAGCAGGAAACACTCCCAGATGGAGTGACTTTATTCATGTCCAGTACATAGAGATTTTCTTTTCTCTGAGCAGCTAATAAAATGCTTTCTGGAGGAGGTGTGGATAGGCCTGGAGTCAGTACAAAACATTCTTTATCTGTGAAAAGCATCCAATGCTTTTGGTTGCAGACCTGGGAAACACTCATGAGATTGAAGTCCAATTCTTTAACATAGTTGACCTTATCAATGCTCATTCTTTCGTTGGACACAGTTCCTTGTCCAGTAAGGGATCTTCCCTTTGAGTCACTTCCAAAGGCAACATATCCTCCATTGAAATGTCTGAAGTTTGAGAGGATGGATTTGTTGCCTGTCATGTGCCTGGAACACCCACTGTCTACCACCCAAGTGTTATTCTAGTAACCTGGCTGTCCCTGCACATGATATATTTCTAATTAGTAGAAGGAACCCAAGAGTCTGCAGACTTGAAAAAGATGGTTGTTAGTTTATACTTTTCAGTATGTTTGCAGTCAATGGAACCAATGACAGTGCTTGAAGATGGTTTGCCTTTCCATTGCCTTGTTGGTGATTTTCTAGTATTCCTCACACTGTCAGTAGCAGATTTTGCTACTGATGTTTCTGGCTTGTTGACAGTAGATCCTGCTGCTGACCGCTTTGTTGAAGTGTCAGCATTCTTTGCTAATGTAGGCTTTCCTTGGATTTTGTCTTATCAGCAGTGGACACTCTTGCTGCTGATTTCTTTGCCTTATCAGCAGCAGATTTTGCTGCGGAGGATTTTAGCTTATCAGCAGCAGACTTTGCTGCGGAGGATTTTAGCTTATCAGCAGCAGACTTGTTTGCTGCTGAATGCTTCTGCTTTGTTTTCTTGGGCTTAACTGAACTAACAACCGATGTATGCTGATCCTTCTTTCTTTGTCTTTGAGGGGCTTGATGAAAGATCTGGTTGAAAGGGTTAAACTTACAGTTTGCAACAAAGTGGTCTGATTCACCACAAATGATGCAAGTTTGTTGAGATTTAGGCAGCTTCACTCTTGAGGGAGATAGAGACTCTCTAAACTTAGTTGCTTTGTGTTTGTAGCTTCTTACCTTCTTATTTTTGTTAGTCTTTTCAAAGGCATGTTGCTTTGAATTTCTTTGGTATTCTAGGTAATGAAAGCAGGTGCTGGCAGTGTGGTTATATCTGCCACACACAAAGCATGATTTTGCCAGTTTGTCTCTTGAAAGGTAGACATAGTCCTTTCTTTGGAACAGATCCTTGAAGTTCCATGGATGAGCTTTGTTATGTTCAAAGGTGGCTTCTTCTAGGGTCCTTTGAACATGTGGAACTTTATCTTCAGGCTTACGACATATATCAAATACCTTACTCTTTGTGATTAGCTTTAACTGAGGCTTGGGGTTTGTGGGTTCTGCTGTCTGTCCCTTTTCAATGTTTAGCTTTCTTCCATCTGGAGGATAGTTGATCTTGATCTGTTTGAATGGTACAAGGGCTGGAACAGTAGGAAGAACAGCAGGAACTGCAACTCTATTCAGAACAGCTTCAGATGGGACTGCACTGGTTTCATCATGGTCTGAGTGAGTTGATTCAGATTTCGATGAGGAAGTGCAGTCTTCGATGAAAGGTTCATCCGTTGAAGGATCAAGGTTTTGGTTTGTAGTGTCAAGATTTTCAACATTGAATCTTGGTTCGTATATGGCAATATAGTCAGCAGGAGGAGGAACAGCATTGTACTGATCATTGTTATACCCAAGTCCAGTTTTTACCTTCTCATGGACTTGAATATCTAAAAGTCTTTGTAACTTTTTGGAGGAAAATTCATATTTTTCAACATAAACTTTCTGTTCTGCCAGTTCAGCTCTGGTAGCTTTTAGTTTGACCAGTAGATCATCAATCTGAGTTTCAAGATTAGTTTGTTCGTATTTTAGCGATGAAATCTCTTTCTTAAGGCAGTTAATCTTTTCTTTATAAGTATTTTCAACCTTTTTGAACTCAAATTTCATCTGATGAAACTCTTCATTTTGATCTATAAGGTTTTGGTTATGCTTTCTATAACCCAAAACTTTATCAATACAGGCTTGAGAGCAAAGATGTTCAAATACCTGAGGTGGTATCTCTGTAGTGTCTGCCATTAGAGCTTTATTGCTGACGGGCAGTTCTTCATATTGAAAGCTCCAGTCGAACTCAGAAGTTCCAACAGCTACACAGGCTGCAGTTTGAACTGGAGGAGTAGCTTGATGTTGTTGTCTGGGTTGGGCTTGGTGAGCTTGTCGTGACTGAGAAGTGAGTGGATTTGCTCTTGGTGCCTTGAATTCTCTATCAAAGTGACCCAGTAGGTTACAGTTGTAACATCTTAGTTTGCTTTTATCCAATCCAACTCTGGTGTTGGAGTTGTTACTTGGAATGGGTCTTCTGGTTCTAGAGTAGAACCTCTTTGCTCTTATAGAGAGCATGGCATATGAGTGCTGTATGTCCATTTCTTCTAAATCATCTGGATGAAAGCATTCCAGTTCCTTCTTGATAAAGGACATATTGTTTGAGTTTTCAGAAACAAAAGCAGCAGAGGTTGATGTTTGAGGAGGAGCTTCTAGGAGAAATGGTGAGCTGTTTGTTTGAGAGATTGGAGTTTGAGGATGAGTGATGATGGGAGGATAGTAGTTACTTGAACTAGGACCTGAGTGCTCAGAATGGAGGGCAGAGGAGGTGGTGGTGGATGTTGAGGCTGTTTGGTAGCTTGAGCTTCTTTCTTTTTCCTGAATCATCTCTAGCTCATAGGTTTTTAGCATTCCAAAGAGCTCAGTCATCTGGAGAGTCTTCAGATTGACACTATGTAAAGTGTCCAGCAGCTTGGTAGAGACCTGATGAACTTCTTGAGAATATCTTCATTCTTTAGCTTCACCTTTGAGCAATGCAGCTCTCCTATAAGATAGGTAAATCTGTTATATAAAACAGTTAGAGACTCACCTTCTTTCCAGACGAAGTTTTCATACTGCTGCTTCAGGATGTCTCTTCTGTTCTCTTTGACTTCCTCCGAGCCAGCAAACATTTTCTCAAGAGCTTCCCATAGCTCTTTGGCAGTTTTGTCACTTCTGAAATTATGAAAAACTTCATTTGGAAGGCACATTTGGATAGCTCCTAGTGCCTTGAAGTCCACCTCCATCCTTTTTATATCCTCTTCTGAGTACTTGGAGGGCTCCTTTGGAACTGATGGTCCTCCAGAGTCAGCAGATGCCACCATGGGAATGTAGGGTCCATCCCTGATGGATTTCCACATTCCGTACTCCTGATAGCAGAAAAAACTTTCCATGTGATTTTTCCACATGTCGTAGTCTTCTCCAGACACCAATCTTGGTGGTCGGTTAATGCTGTCGATGTCTTCAAACCCATTGTTTTGTGCCATTTTTGTTCTTGGTGACTTGATGAAAGAGAGAGAGTTTAGAATAGAACCAGAAGTGATTAAACAAGTGTGAGTTTGTTTAATCTGAGCCAAAGCTCTGATACCACTTGTAGGATCATGAAATTACAAGATGGTTCTATTCTTAGTTGAAATTGGTGGAAACAATAACAACTACACAAATGTAATCGAACAGGCAGAAAGAATACTTTTAAGAACACTGTTGTATTAAGCTTTTGTAGATAAACGATTACAATTAAAACTCAATCAGAAAACACAAAAAGCACACTTACAATGAAGTGTTTACAGTTTATTTATACTCCACTTAGAATCAAGACAGCCCCTTGATTCTAAGGATCAGATCTAACACAGACCGTTGATCTGTTGTATCTAGCTAACTATTACACGTTTTGTCTATATCTAGTTAACTTTATTGAAGCGTCTTCTTTATGCATCATTACTTGCATGCTTGGAGAAGAGCATTGTTGTCCGTCATTGGTTGTGCCATTGAGGTTCCTTCTACTTTGAGTGGGTCAGTTGCTTTTGCAGAAAGTTGTCAGTGACGCTTGGTATGGATAGTCAGCTGCAACGATTTGTCTTCAAGGCACAAGGCTGTCAGCAACAAAGATGTTGATCAACAGCAAGATGTAACCATCCAGAGCTGCTGATGATTTGCCTGTCAGCAGCATCAAGTGTTGATGCTGCTGAGAAGCTTATCCACAGCAACTTTGGTCTTCAGCAGATAAGGCTATCCGCTGCAGATTTGTTCTTCAGCAGGAGAACAAGTATCCGCAGCAGATAAGCTTGTCCGCAGCAGTTTGTTGGTCAGCAGCAAACTCTGAGATCAGTAGCATTTGTACTTAGAGAATTTTGTAGCCATCGGTCTTTGGTTCTACAGCGTGCAAACATGTTTCCATGACACCAGTGTCAAGTATCTCTGTGTAAAGACTGGTGTTCTCAGTGATGGTTCGCTGACGAGTCTGAACACCGGCATAAGGATCACCAATAATGTTGTCGATTGGATGATTCCTATGCACTCTCGTCTCCGGTACAATCTGTTCCTGAATTTCTGAATCTAGATTCGTGCTGAACTTCCCCATTTCCTGTGTTCCAGAGGAAGAAGATTCAATGTTAATTGGATCAGCTGGAGCTTCATTTCCTACAGTTGTGTTAGGATTGGCTTAAGCGTCATCTCCAACAACATGAACACCTTCACTGTTATCATTGTCGTGAGTTCCAGATGCAGATGCAGCATTGGAATCAGGAGTTACAATCGGTACAGTAGCACGAGTAGAGAAACCGGAGTCATTGTCGCCACCCAATAATTCATAAACATTTGCGGCGTCAACTGCAGATAGATCAGGAAGATTGAATGACTTGAATAGTGCATCATAATCAAAACCCCAAGCTGGACCTGTTGGTTCGGGTGGAATGTTGTGTTTACTACAGTCCACTTCGAACCATTCCTCGACAGTATGAGTTCCTATGTTGTACACTCTCTTGCAAGGCGAGTTGGCAACGTATCCTAAGAAGATGCCTTCCATCTCTTTTGCATGAAACTTAGACTGGCGGTCTTTGTACTGTAGCAACAAGGAACAGGGACTACCAAACGAAACTAGGTAATCAAGATTGGGAAGTCGATTGTTGATCAACTCGTAACAAGTCTTGTTGAGCCTCTTCACAACCAGAACTCTGTTTAAGACGTGACAAGCTATATTAACGGCTTCTGCCCAGAAAGTGATAGGAAGCTTTGCATCTGACAGCATAGTCCTTGCAGTCTCAATTAGTGTTTTGTTCTTCCGTTCAGCAACTCCATTCTGCTGAGGCGTGTACGGCGCGCTGAATTCGTGACGGATCCCTTTCTTGAGACAGAAAAGCTCCATCAAATTATTCTTGAACTCAGTTCCGTTGTCACTCCTTATTCTTCTAACTTTCAGCTTGCAAAGAGATTCCAAGCTCAGGATCAAGTATTGAAGAATATCAGCAGTCTCGTCTTTAGTACCTAAAAAATGCACCCAAGAAAAACGTGAGAAATCATCATTTACAACCAGATAGAACGACTTACCTCCAATACTCCTGATACTTATGGGGCCAAACAGATCCATGTGTAATAGCTCCAAAGGGGTATCAATAGAGTTTTGGAGCTTGGGCTTGTGAGACTTCCACTGCTGTTTGCCCTTTTTCCAAGGTATACAGTCATCTGCAACGGTAAATCTCAGCTTAAGAACCCTGGTTACCAAACCGTTTCGGACAAGATGATTCATTTTACGATACGAAATATGTCCGAGTTTCCTATGCCACAAGATAGAGTCTAGCTCTGTCGCTTTGGTAAGCAAACAAGTAGCAACTGATGAGGTGGTTGTTGCCATGCTCATATCGATCTGATAGGTGTCATTTGTTCTTGGCACTCTCATCAGAATCCAGTCTTCGGGAACTTCAAAACCAGGTTTGAGAATCAGGCATTCTGACTTGTCAAACTTCACCGAGTACTCCTTATCACACATTTGGGAGACACTCAACAGGTTATGCTTCAGCTGCTCGCAAAAGTTGACATTGTCAAAGCTGACACAACCGTTCGAAACCACGCATTGACACGTGATGCTGCCGCCTTTTTCTCCGGCAAAGGCCACATCTTGAAGCAAGGCCATGTTTCCTTTCATGTGCCGGGAGCATCCACTCTCTACAAACCAGCGTTTAGAGATAGTACCCTTCGGACGTCCCTGCACGAGTCACAAAAGAATTAGTTAGATTTGGAGACCTAAGCCATTGTGGTCTTGGGTCGTCCATCCTTTTCAAA
Organism: Smallanthus sonchifolius; assembly: GCA_023525975.1. NCBI lineage: Eukaryota > Viridiplantae > Streptophyta > Magnoliopsida > Asterales > Asteraceae > Smallanthus > Smallanthus sonchifolius. The sequence goes on from CM042021.1 coordinate 110,861,447, forward strand.
ATAAACTACTTCCTTTAACTCACAGTCATGATGACTGTTCAAAACGGATGAATCTTTCAAAGAATTAGGACTAGGAGATTGAGAAGTTTTGGATTTGGCAGTCCAGGATCTCTTCTGTTTCTTAACCGGAACAGGAGACTTTGGTTCAACAACAGCAGGTGAACTTGTGGAAGCTTCACCTGATTGAACTGAAGTCAGCTGTTCTAGCTTTCTCAACCTCTTGTTCCTTCTCCTCCTATGTGGTTTAGAGAGTCTCACCACAGATTTCTCACCGGTATGTGTACTACCAGAGGTAGATACACAAGGTACAGCAGGTTTCGTTACCTTTCTTGAAACAGATGGTCTAGCTTCAGATTTGATCTTAGGCTTTACCATCGGTTTGACTGTTGGTTTCACCACATTTTGTTTTGGATGTTTGGGAGGTTTCACTAATGGCGACCTAGGGATAACAGCTGGTTGAGAAACAACAGGCCGTTTCCCTTTGTTCTTTGAGGGACAGTTCACAAGAATGTGACCAACCAAGCCACACTGAAAGCAAGTCCTCTTGTCTACATAAGTTCTCTTGTAAGGCTTATTAGATCTGGCCTTAGATAACTCAGCATTATGAGCAGGAGTAGTTGGTTTATGAATAGGAGTCTGAACCTTTACAATTTGGTTTTTGGGAGTATAGTATTTTTCCAAATTTTCTTTGTAACCAAGCCCATAGTGAGCTGAAAAAGCCTCTTTCTTTACTTGGTTAAGACTTTTATAACCCCCATAAAGCATTACCTTTAGTTTATCATTTGTTTCAATGATATCGGGTTCAATTAAAATGCAATTATCACTATTAGTGATAATGTTTTTCTTTACTTTCTGTTCAGTTAACAACTCCTCAGATACTACTCCTTCAGGGCAAGTGTTAACCGACCCATCTTCAGAAGCAGTAACGAACTCCTCACTAGATGTGGAGTTAGCCTTACTTGAGGATTCATCCTTTTTAAGGGAATCATCCTTATCAGATGACTCATCTAGACAAGTGAGATCAATGTTTATTAAGCTATTGACAAACTTCCCGCTCACTGGTGGAGGAATGGCATTAGTACCCAGCCCTAACCCATTCATTTGTCTCACTACAGATTCGTAGTGTTCCACCACAAAACGAGAGTTTTTCAACTTCTCATTAGAACATTTTAACTGCAAGATCTCATTTTGCAGTTTGTTGATTTCATTGTTCTGTTTTTCCAACCCCTTGTATGCAACATCTAAGTGAAGCTGTTGATCGCTTATTTTTAGAGAATATTCACATTTTTCCTTTTTCAACGTTTCAATAGAATCTTTAAAACGTTTTTCGTTTTCTTTATAGTTTAGAGCTGCCATACTTAGGGGTTCGATTTTGTCTTGGAGCCTAGAATTTTCAAGTTTTAGCCCTAGACATTTAGAACATGAAATAACAGAGAAAGGATTAGAATCTACCTCAGACGATGAACTTGTTGCTTTTCCAATGGCCATGAGAGCAACAGCAGTAGTCGATTCCTCCATATCAGCTACAGAAGCTTCCTTTTCTTCAGCTTCCTTCTCTTCCTCTGTAGCAGCAGTAGACTCTTCTAGGTCAGCCATAGAAGCTTCCCTTTTCTCTGCTTCCATCATCTCCATGATCTCAGCCATGAGACCAACCTGATTTTGTGCGATGATGGCATCCTCCATATGAACACCCCAATCAAAGCTTTCATCATGTTGGGCTACCAGTGCATTGGACGTTCCACTTTGGCTATGATTGTGGTGGTTTGGGTTGTTGTGGCCATGGCTGTTTCCTTGGCTAGGTCTGGTAAAACCCGAGGCCGGTGCTCTATCTTTCTGACTCTCACGAGCAAAGTGTCCATAGTTCATACACTTGTAGCATTTGGCCTTAGATTTGTCAAACCCGACCTTGGCATTAGAATGCCCACCAATGAACTTTCTTCCTGTTCTGTTCAGGAAACGCTTGGCTCTCCTCAATAGCATGGCCATATTCCATTGAATATCCATGTCCTCAATGTCATCAGGATCCACTTGATTAAAATCTTCTTCAATCGTCTCGGGATATGTAAGCTTGCCGCCAATGAAGTTCTCATATGCAAGCATACATGATGAGAATAATGCTACATGATCTTCAGCTATTTTGGCTATAGCTGATTGATTAGCTAAAGTTGTAGCGGGAGGATTTCTTGAGGTATGTTGACGATGAGACCCCAACCCTGATCCAGATGCATAGCATGCATGACCACCACAACCATTTGAGTGGTCTTCATCAGTAGAGTTTCCAGTGAAAAGGGCAATTCCAGAGCCCGAGGACTTGGATGTAGAAGTCGTCCCATGATACATAGAAGGGTCTTGTATTTGAGGTCTTCCTGAGCTCTCCTTTCTTTTTAGGTTCATGTCATTAGCTTGAACCTTTCCTATTGCCTCCTCTACTGTCAACTCATAGAATTTTGGATTTTCCCTCATCAGGGTTGTGTACATCTCAAATTTGGGTGGGAAAGCATCCAAAAACTTTTCCACCATCTCTTCATATGGATACCTGAGTTCAAAAGCCTTCAACTCAGTCTGTAAATGATAGAATCTAGAGATGAGGTCATCTAGAGATTCGTTCTCTAAAAATCTGAAGCACTCATACTGCTTCCTGAGAAGATCCCGCTTACTCTTCTTGATGTCACTATTTCCATCGAATCTTTTCTGTAAAGCTTTCCAAAGATCCTTAGAATTGTCATAACCTCGGAAACTGTGGAACAATTCCCGAGTTAATGCCATAGTGATTGAACCAAGTGCCTTCTTTTCTCGATCATAAGCTTTCTTTTCTTCGTCGGAAAGCTTAGAGATAGGTTTGGGCATGGTTTCATCAAGATAGATGTGTGTGGGATGCTTATATCCCTCAAGGATTGGTATCCATAGCGATGAGTCGGTATAAGAAATCTAGTGCTCAAAACATGCTTTCCAATTAGAATAATCGTTTACGTTCAGCAACTTTGGCGGTTTCTGTGGTGTACCGATCTCATTATCATAGTTTAACAGGTTTCAAGATTCTGAAGATTCGACATAGTGAACACTTAGTCAAATTTCAGAAAAATCAAACACAGTTGCGCACTTGATTTTGGCCTTGCGCACTTGAGAAATGGTCTTGCGTATTTAAGATTTGCTCTTGCGTACTTGATAAGTACGCAGGAGTAAATGGTAAGTACGCAGGTTATAACTTAAGTTCACACAAGTTCAGTCTTGCGCACTTGTAAGTACGCAGGAGATAAGTCTTACGTATTTAGTAAGTACGCAACAGAACTGTACTTTTTGCTAGAAATGGTAAGTACGCACAACACCTTATCAGCAACTTTCACCAAACTATTCCGGTCACTGGAAAGTCGTCGGAGATGATAAAAGTTGGACTGATGATCAATGCAAATGATCTAAAGGGTCAGAAACTTGTTTCTAACCAACCTTTGATGCTCAAAACACTCAAATACACAACAAAAATCCGTTTTTGAGTATTTTTGCTTCTAAAATAGTGCTCAAGAGCTACCCCTATTTTATCATAAAAATCAACAAAAATACCACTTTTTGCTTGTAAAAACTCGGTAGAAACTCTCCAAACTCACTCACAACACTCGAAATCAGGAGCAAAGCTCTGATACCACATGTAGGTCCCTCGGGTGTGGCGGATCATCACATGCAAGTGGGTCTACTAGTCGGACCGGGTGCGGAATGCCCGTGACTAGGTGGAGAGTCTAACTAAACAAAGTAAACCGACAAGAGAAAACACTTTAAACGTTCTTTGTATTATAAACACTTGAAGGTTACAGAGAGAAGTACTGAGATTACAATCTGTGTATTTGCTACTGTGATTGCCTATGTCTGCGTACTTAAATTCTGTCAACCTATTCTATTTATACAAGACATGATGCCTGCGCCCTTAGCAAGTGCGCAGGGCAAAATGTTGTTGCGTACTTAACAAGTACGTAAATGTATTCTTGCGTACTTGCTAAGTACGCAGGAGCTTTCTCCTGTGCACTTACAAGTGCGCAAAACACTTAGAGAAAAATGCAACATTCAATATGTAAAAGTAAATACAAGTCGATAAAGTAATACATAAAGACTCTTACATACAAAGACAATTACAAACAAGAAAATACAAACTAAGACTCTATCTATCCAGAGTGTTTGTCACAGGAAAGTGTTTCAACAAAAAGACATGTGTTTTGCAACACATCAAGCTGCAACTTCGTTAATGAACATCTCTGCCAAACGTTATGAAGAAAACATCTCGCGTATAGGGAGGAAGTGCACGCTCTTCGTCAATATGTCCACAACCGTAGTTGGTGTCATAGCCTTTATTTGTACGAGGTACTTGTTTATGAAGTCCATCGTGATGTGCTCCCATTTCCATTCTGGTATCTCCAAAGTTTGGACCTTGCCGCATGGCTTCTAGTGTTCGGCTTTTACTTGTAAGCAGGTCAGACACTTGCTCACATAAGCAACTACATCATTCTTCATGCCCGACCACCGGTAGTCTTTCTTCATGTCTTGATACATCTTTGTGGTTCCTGGATGTGTAGAATAACGAGACTTATGAGCTTTGTTAACAATCTTAGCCCTAAGTTCGCCTTCCATGGTTATCCAGATTCAGCCAAACTTAGTCCGTACACCGAGGGTGTTGACTTCTAGTGATTCCTGTTGGCCTACCATCCTTTCTTTATTTATGTTTTCCATTTAAGTGCGTCAACTTCTGCCTTTTCAATCTCAGTCATGAGATCGGGCTTCACAACCAATTGGTACTCTTTCACTCTTATAGGAGCCGGACTCTACTTTCGGCTGAGAGTGTCAGCCACCACATTCGCCTTCCCCGGGTGATACAAGATCTCACAATCGTAGTCTTTCAACAACTCTAACCAACGTCTTTGCCTCATTTTCAACTCTTTCTACCGGAAGAAATACCTCAGACTCTTGTGATCGAAGTAGATGGCGAACTTAACCCCGTAGAGGTAATGCCTCCGGATCATCAGTGCGAAGACAACTGTCACAAGCTCTAAGTCGTTACTCGAGTACTTTACTTCGTGAGCGTTCAATTGTCATGACACATCTATGATCACCTTCCCCTATTGCATAAACACACACCCCCATCCCTAATTCGAGGCATCATAATAGTGTTCGGCTTTTACTTGTAAGCATGTCAGACACTTGCTCACATAAGCAACTACATCATTCTTCATGCCCGACCACCGGTAGTCTTTCTTCATGTCTTGATACATCTTTGTGGTTCCTGGATGTGTAGAATAACGAGACTTATGAGCTTTGTTAACGATCTTAGCCCTAAGTTCGCCTTCCATGGTTATCCAGATTCAGCCAAACTTAGTCCGTACACCGAGGGTGTTGACTTCTAGTGATTCCTGATGGCCTACCATCCTTTCTTTATTTATGTTTTCCATTTAAGTGCGTCAACTTCTGCCTTTTCAATCTCAGTCATGAGATCGGGCTTCACAACCAGTTGGTACGCTTTCACTCTTATAGGAGCCGGACTCTACTTTCGGCTGAGAGTGTCAGCCACCACATTCGCCTTCCCCGGGTGATACAAGATCTCACAATCGTAGTCTTTCAACAACTCTAACCAACGTCTTTGCCTCATTTTCAACTCTTTCTACCGGAAGAAATACCTCAGACTCTTGTGATCGAAGTAGATGGCGAACTTAACCCCGTAGAGGTAATGCCTCCGGATCTTCAGTGCGAAGACAAATGTCACAAGCTCTAAGTCGTTACTCGAGTACTTTACTTCGTGAGCGTTCAATTGTCATGACACATCTATGATCACCTTCCCCTATTGCATAAACACACACCCCCATCCCTAATTCGAGGCATCATAATAGTGTTCGGCTTTTACTTGTAAGCAGGTCAGACACTTGCTCACATAAGCAACTACATCATTCTTCATGCCCGACCACCAGTAGTCTTTCTTCATGTCTTAATATATCTTTGTGGTTCCTGGATGTGTAGAATAACGAGACTTATGAGCTTCGTTAAGGATCTTAGCCCTAAGTTCGCCTTCCTTGGGTATCCAGATTCGGCCAAATTTAGTCCGTACACCGAGGGTGTTGACTTCTATTGATTCCTGTTGGCCTACCATCCTTTCTTTATTTATGTTTTCCGTTTAAGTGCTTCAAATTATGCCTTTTCAATCTCAGTCATGAGATCGGGCTTCACCATCTGTTGGTACGCTTTGACTCTTATAGGAGCCGGACTCTCCTTTCGGCTGAGAGTGTCAGCCACCACGTTCGCCTTCCCCGGGTGATACAAGTTCTCACAATCGTAGTCTTTCAACAACTCTAACCAACGTCTTTACCTCATTTTCAACTCTTTCTACTTGAAGAAATACCCCAGACTCTTGAGATCGGAGTAGATGGCGCACTTAACCTCGTAGAGATAATGCCTCCAGATCTTCAGTGCGAAGAGAAGTCGTTAGTCGGGTACTTTACTTTGTGAGCCTTCAATTGTCGTTCCACATATGCGATCACCTTCCGCTAATGCATCAACACACACCCCCATCCCTAATTCGAGGCATCATAATAGACCTGCAGGTCTTCGTTGCCCTATGGTAATGCCAAGATCGGCGCTTGAGTCAGCCTTCTCTTCACTTCCTCAAATGCTTTCGTTTGACCCGGGCCTCATTAATACTAGACTTCCTTCCTGGTTAGTTTTGTCAGGGGCGAGGCCATTCTCGAGAAATCATGTATGAATCTCTGATAGTAACCTGCCACCCCAGTAAACTCGGCATTTTCAGTTGTCTTTTCGGGATGTCCCACTCTTTCACCATCTCAATCTTTACCGGATCAACCATGTTGTCGTTCGTGTTGATAACGTAACCTAGGAATTGAACTTCCCTAAGCCAGAACACATATTTGGAAAATTTAGCATACAACTTCTCCTCCTTTAGAGTTTCTAGTACTTCTCACAGGTGACAGGCGTGATCACCCTCACTCTTTGAGTAGATGAGGATATCATCTATGAATACTATCATCGATCGATCTAGCATCGGTCAGCACACTCTATTCATCAAATCCATGAATGTTGCAAGGGCGTTCGTCAACCTGAAAGACATCACACAAAACTCCAAATGCCCATACCGTGAGCGAAAAGTGGTTTCTATATATCTTCCTCCCTCACCTTCAACTGATGGTACCCCAACCGAAGGTCGACCTTAAAGAACCAGCTTACGCCTTGCAACTAGTTAAACAAATCATCAATCCTAGGTAACGGGTATTTTTTTTCTTCACCCTACGCTTATTCAGCTCTCTGTAATCTATGCACCTCCTCATACATCCGTCCTTCTTTTTCACAAACAGCACCGGAGCATCCCAAGGTGAAATGCTTGATCAGATAAAGCCATTATCGAGAAGATCCTCCAATTGCGTCATCAGCTCTTTCATCTCCATTGGTGCTAGTGGGTATGGTGTCTTGGCCACTAACTCGGCACTGGCATTAAATCAATCTGGAACTATATCTCCTGAACGGGCGGAACTCTGGGCAAGTCCTCTTGGAAAACCTCCAAATAATCACACACCACGGGCACGTAGTTTTGTTCCATTATTTCCTTATCTTTATTAATAACATAATTAGATCAATTTCACTATGATTCATTACAAAAATGTCAAACCATCAATAATAACCATAAATCAAACCATCAATAATAACCATAATCAGATCAGAATTAAGTATGCGTACACAACAGATCAATTGCACTAAGATTCATTACAATAATGTCAAACCATCAATAATAACCATAAATCGATGAAATCCAAACTTTATCAAATATTCATCAAAACCTAGGCAGCTATGAAAGTCTAGCCAACAATCATGATCAAAACTAGAAAACAAATCATAAAAGCAATGAACATCCTGTTAATTAAAATAAGTGGAAACAAAAGAAAGAAGATCATAAACCAAATGATTGGGATCTAACCCCCACGATCAATTAAGCTTCAATCTTTGGCTCCAATTGCTTCATTTACTCTCAAATTAGCCTCAACCCTCTACTCTGACGGCTGGAAATCGATCCCTATCACAATGGCCTTACAATTATTTTAATAATCGATTTAGGGCTTTTTCCGGAATTTATAACTTTCGCTTGTCGCGAACAAAACATGCCGGCCCTTCGCGTGGGGCCAAAACAGTCGGGCGTAATTTTGAACTTGTTCCCGTGTCATGAACTTCTCAGCTTCCATCTTCGCATGTCGCGAAGAGTATAATTTCCAACATTTTTAATTATCTTAGTGCTCCACTTCTTGTGCTCAATTTCTTCTTGATTAACCTATGCTTTCACACGAGCACCTGTAAACATAACACAGACTCAGTACGAAACAAAAAATAATAAAAACGATCATAAAACTAACTAAAATGCACTAAAACAATAGGATAAAAGACGTGTTTTGCAACACATCAAGCTGCAACTTCGTTAATGAACATCTCTGCCAAACGTTATGAAGAAAACATCTCGCGTATAGGTAGGAACTGCACGCTCTTTGTCAACATGTCCACAACCATAGTGGTGTCATAGCCTTTAGTTGTACGCGGTACTTGTTTATGAAGTCCATCATGATGTGCTCCCATTTACATATTGGTACCTCCACAGTTTGGACCTTACCGCATAGCTTCTTGTGTTCGGCTTTTACTTGTAAGCAGGTCAGACGCTTGCTCACATAAGCGACTACATCATTCTTCATGCCCGGCCACCAGTAGTCTTTCTTCATGTCTTAATACATCTTTGTGGTTCCTGGATGTGTATAATGACGAGACTTATAAGCTTCGTTAAGGATCTTAGCCCTAAGTTCGCTTTCCTTGGGTATGCCGATTCGGCCAAACTTAGTCCGTACATCGAGGGTGTTGACTTCTAGTGATTCGTGTTGGCCTACCATCCTTTCTTTATTTATGTTTTCCGTTAAAGTGCTTCAACTTGTGCCTTTTCAATCTCAATCATGAGATCGGGTTTCACCACCGGTTGCTACGCTTTCACCCTTATAGGAGCCGGGCTCTCCTTTCGGCTGAGAGTGTCAGCCACCACGTTCGCCTTCCCTGGGTGATACAATATCTCACAATCGTAGTCTTTCAACAACTCTAACCAACGTCTTTGCCTCATTTTCAACTCATTCTACTCGAAAAAATACCTCAGACTCTTGTGATCGGAGTAGATGGCGCACTTAACCCCGTAGAGGTAATGCCTCCAGATCTTTAGTGCGAAGACAACTGACGCGAGCTCTAAGTCGTTAGTCAGGTACTTTACTTCGTGAGCCTTCAATTGTCGTGACACATATGCGATCACCTTCCCCTATTGCATCAACAGACACCCCAATCCTTAATTCGAGGCATCATAATAGACCGTTAGGTCTTTTTTTTCCCTAAGCTAGTGCCAAGACCGGCTCTTGAGTCAGCCTTCTCTTCACTTCCTCAAATGCTTTCGTTTGACCCGGGCCTCATTCATACTTGACTTCCTTCCTGGTCAGTTTTGTCAGGGGCGAGGCTATTCTCGAGAAATCATGTATAAATCTCCGATAGTAACCTGCCAACCCCAGGAAACTCTTTATTTTCAGTTGTCTTTTCGGGATGTCCAACTCTTTCACCATCTCAATCTTTACCGGATCAACCATAATGTCGTTCGTGTTGATAACGTGACCTAGTAATTGAACTTCCCTAAGCAAGAACACATATTTGGAAATTTTGGCATACAACTTCTCCTCCATTAGAGTTTCTAGTACTTCTCACAGGTGACAGGCGTGATCGCTCACTCTTTGAGTAGATGAGGATATCATCTATGAATACTATCACCGATCGATCCAGCATCGGTCGTTACACTCTATTCATCAAATCCATGAATGTTTCTGGGGCGTTCGTCAACCCGAAAGACATCACACAAAACTCTAAATGCCCATACCGTGTGCGAAAAGTGATTTTCTATATATCTTCCTCCCTCACCTTCAACTGATGGTACCCCAACCGAAGGTCGACCTTAGAGAACCAGCTTACGCCTTGAAACTGGTTAAAAAAATCAACAGTTCTAGGTAACGGGTATTTTTTCTTCACCGTATGCTTATCCAGCTCTTTGTAATCGATGCACATCCCCATACATCCGTACTTCTTTTTCACAAACAGCACCGGAGCATCCCAAGGGGAAATGCTCGATCTGATAAAGCCATTATCTAGAAGTTCCTCCAATTACGTCATCAGCTCTTTCATCTCCGTTGGTGCTAGTCGGTATGGTGTCTTGGCCACCAACTCGGCACCTGGCATTAAATCAATTTGGAACTATATCTCCCAATCGGGCGGAACTCCAGGCAAGTCCTCTGGGAACACCTCCAGATAATCACACACCACGGGCACGTCGTTTTGTTCCATTACTTCCTTATCTTTATCAATAACATAATCAGATCAATTGCACTAAGATTCATTACAATAATGTCAAACCATCAATAATAACCCTAAATCAAACCATCAATAATAACCATAATCAGATCAGAATTAAGCATGCATACACATCAGATCAATTGCACTAAGATTCATAACATTAATGTCAAACCATCAATAATAACAATAAATCGATAAAAATCGAAACTTTATCAAATATTCATCAAAACCTAGGCAGCTATGAAAGTCTAGCCAACAATCATGATCATAACTAGAAAACAAATCATAAAAGCAATGAACATCATGTTAATTAAACTAATTGGAAACAAAAGAATGAAGATCATCAACCAAATGATTGGGATCTAACCACCACGATCAATAAAGCTCCAATGTTTGGCTCCAATTGCTTCCTTTACTCTCAAATTCGCCTCAACCCTCTGCTCTGACGGTTGGAAATCGATCCCTATCACAATGGCCTTACAATTATCATAATAATCGATTTAGGGCTTTTTCCAGAATTTATAACTTTCGCGTGTCCCAAACAAAACATGCCGGCCCTTCACATGGCGCGAAGGCCAAAACAGTCGGGCCCAATTTTGAACTTGTTCGCATTGCACGAACTTCTCAGCTTCCATCTTCGTATGTCGCGAAGAATATAATTTCCAACATTTTTTATTATTTTATTGCTCCACTTCTTGTGCTCGATTTCTTCTTGATTAACCTCTGCTTTCACACGAGCACCTGTAAACACAACACAGACTCAGTACAAAAGAAAAAATAATAAAAAAAATATAAAACTAACTAGAATGCACTAAAACAATAGGTTAAAAGACATGTGTTTTGCAACACATCAAGCTGCAACTTTGTTAATGAACATCTCTACCAAATGTTATGAAGAAAACATCTCGCGTATAGGTAGGAAGTGCCCGCTCTTCGTCAATATGTCCACAACCATAGATGGTGTCATAGCCTTTAGTTGTACGATGTACTTTTTTATGAAGTCCATCGTGATGTGCTCCCATTTCCATTATGGTATCTCCAAAGTTTAGACCTTACGACAAGGCTTCTAGTGTTCGGCTTTTACTTTTAAGCAGGTCAGACACTTTTTCACATAAGCAACTACATCATTCTTCATGCCCGACCACTAGTAGTCTTTCTTCATGTCTTGATACATCTTTGTGGTTCCTGTATGTGTAGAATAACGAGACTTATGAGCTTCGTTAAGGATCTTAGCCCTAAGTTCTCCTTCCTTGGGTATCCAGATTAGTCCAAACTTAGTCCGTACACCGAGGGTGTTGACTTCTAGTGATTCCTGTTGGCCTACCATCCTTTCTTTATTTATGTTTTCTGCTTAAGTGCTTCAACTTGTGCCTTTTCAATCTCAGTCATGAGATCGGGCTTCACCACCAGTTGGTACGCTTTCACTCTTATAGGAGCCGGACTCTCGTTTTGGCTGAGAGTGTCAGCCACCACGTTCGCCTTCCTAGAGTGATACAAGATCTCACAATCGTAGTCTTTCAACAACTCTAACCAACGTCTTTGCCTCGATTTCAACTCTTTCTACTCGAAGAAATACCTCAGACTCTTGTGATCGGAGTAGATGGCGCACTTAACCCCGTAGAGGTAATGCCTCCAGATCTTCAGTGCGAAGATAACTGTCACGAGCTCTAAGTCGTTAGTTTGGTACTTTACTTCGTGAGCTTTCAATTGTCGTAACACATATGCGATCACCTTCTCCTATTGCATCAACACACACCCCAATCTTTAATTCGTGGCATCATAATAGACCACCAGGTCTTCGTTGCCCTAAGGTAGTGCCAAGATCGGCGTTTGAGTCAGCCTTCTCTTCACTTCCTCAAATGCTTTCACTTGACCCAGGCCACATTCATACTTGACATCCTTCCTGGTCAGTTTTGTCAGGGGCGAGACTATTCTCGAGAAATCATGTATGAATCTTCGATAGTAACCTGCCAACCCTAGGAAACTCTGTATTTTCAGTTGTCTTTTCGGGATGTCCCACTCTTTCACCATCTCAATCATTATCGGATCAACCATAATGTCGTTCGTGTTGAAAACATGACCTAGGAATTGAACTTCCCTAAGCAAGAACACATATTTGGAAAATTTGGCATACAACTTCTTCTCCTTTAGAGTTTCTAGTAGTTCTCACAGGTGACAGGCATGATCGCCCTCACTCTTTGAGTAGATGAGGATATCATCTATGAATACTATCACCGATTGATTCAGCATTGGTCGGCACACTCGGTTCATCAAATCCTTGAATGTTGATTGGGCGTTCGTCAACCCGAAAGACATCACACAAAACTCCTAATGCCCATACCGCGTGCGAAAAGTGGTTTTCTATATATCTTCCTCCCTCACCTTCAACTGATGGTACCCCAACCGAAGGTCGACCTTAGAAAACCAGCTTACGCCTTGCAAATGGTTAAACAAATCATCAATCCTAGGTAACGGGTATTTTTTTCTTCACCGTACACTAATTCAGCTCTCTGTAATCGATGCAAATCCTCATACATCCATCCTTCTTTTTCACAAACAGCATCGGAGCATCCCAAAGCGAAATGCTCGATCTGATAAAGCCATTATCTAAAAGTTCCTCCAATTGCGTCATCAGCTCTTACATCTCCATTGGTGCTAGTAGGTATGGTGTCTTGGCCAGTAACTCGGCACCTGGCATTAAATCAATCTGGAACTATATCTCCCGATCGGGCGGAACTAATCACACACCACGGGACGTCGTTTTGTTCCATTACTTCCTTATCTTTATCATTAACATAATCCAGGTAGGCCTCGCATCCGCACCTCATATACCTTTCTGCCTTGATCATCGAAATAACTGCTTTCATCGGGATATCTCAATCCACGTATATCGTGACTTCGCTTCCTTCCGGAACCTTGAGTTGAATTATCTTTCGCTCACCAACAATCTCTACCTCGTTGGCAGCTAGCTAATCCATTCCCAATACCACGTCAAACCATGCCAAAGCTATAACAAACAGCATAGTAGGGAATCTATGGCCTTCTATTTTTATAGTGCAATTGTCTACTACTTATGTTAATTTCGTGGTTTTACCCACAATGGTTTCTACACTAAAGTCTCATTCTACTTTGTTAATTGTTCATTTTATTCGATTACATAACGTAGATGATATAAAACTCTTACTGGCGCCGGAATTAAACAACACAAAAACAAAGGTGTACTCAAGGATGAACGTACCTAACGTGCCCCTAGACATAAGAAGCAATCCTCATCTCTTCGGTGTTGATCAGGTGCAGCACCAGACGTGCCAACTTGTTATACCTTGTGGTGTACTACCGATGCATCTTATTCCCGGCTTTCAACTCAAGAAAGTCCCTCTCCACCTTCTCAATTACATTCCTTGGATGAAGTTTTTTATTACTAACTCCATTAGGTCTTTCCACATCATCAAATCAATGGCCATGTCCCTCTTAGCCTGTCTTACACCTTCCCACCAATGGGAGGCCTCCTCCCATAAGGAGTCTGCAGTAAATTTAACAATCTGGTCCGCTCGGCACTTAATAAGACGGATGGCGGCTTCCATACGGATCACCCAATCAAAAGTAGGCACCGCATCCTTTTTACCGGTAAGTATTGGCGGGTCGCACACCTTAAAGGACTTTTAGTCACAACCGCGAGCTGGCAGTGCATTGGTTATCCCAATGACTAGTGAATTAGTTATCGGGTTCATCCCGCCTGAGCCACTAGCTCCCTTCATGGATTCCGCTAACATTTCAGGCAAGGAGGCTTTCGTTAGTTCAGCGAATTCACGCGCCAAAGCCACCTTCACCTCTGGCTCAAAGGTAAACTGTTGATCGACCACTGGGATCCTTTCAATCTCGTGCAGGTTAACCTCAGGTCCAGCACGGACGCTTTCCTCCTCGTTCTGTCTCTGGCTAACGGGTATCCTACAGCGACGTCCGGTACGACCCCCACCACGCCTTCCGCCTCTTTGTACTGCCATATCTTCCTAAAAGAAAAAGAATTTAATGTCATCACGCTAGTTAACAAATAGAATACAAGAAGTAATGAAAGATGTTAATATACACCGGCCATCTACAATTACCCATTACACTACGTCTTGGTTTCTATTTGATCACCTTTTTGATTCCATAAAAATCCTTGTCCTAGTATGACGCTTTCTAAAGGAAAGAACTATACTTGCTTCATATGTCTGATGCTTTGGCTTGAGTCACCCGTACTGGCATCCGTTACTTGGTACCATTCTCAGTTCAAGTACAGACATCGGGGATGTCTGAATCTCTCAAACTATTGCTCTTATACCAACTTGTAAGGCCCCAACCCAAGAGGCCTCACGTGTTGGATTTACTCATTCACAAATAGTTCTTAAACTTCAAATCACATCCAAGCAGCGGAATTAACGTCATCACATTGTCTCAAAACAGTAAAAAATTAAAACATTGTCTTAAAACTTTCATCATTCAAAACATTCATAAGGGATGCCAGTCCTTTATCTCCGGGAAACTCTTCAATACCAAGGAGCATCCATTTATCGTCCTTTTAACATAAACCTGACATGCATACTAAAATTCAGCAAATGCTAGTGAGTTCAAGTTTT
This sequence comes from Smallanthus sonchifolius, assembly GCA_023525975.1. Taxonomy (NCBI): domain Eukaryota; kingdom Viridiplantae; phylum Streptophyta; class Magnoliopsida; order Asterales; family Asteraceae; genus Smallanthus; species Smallanthus sonchifolius. The sequence goes on from CM042021.1 coordinate 110,876,455, forward strand.
ACGTTCATTTTAGGAAATATCTTATCATTCGTTCATTCATTAGGGTTTAGTCATTTATTAAGGAAAACATGACTTATCATTCACGTTCAACATTTAACCATTCAATCATTCGGTCATCGTTCAATCATTCAACATTTAACAATTCATTTAAAACATACATTTATCATCTAAATCTGTTTCATCATTCATTTCATTCAGTTCATTACGTTTCCAGTTCTTACGTTGGGACTCGTAGGACCCTAAGGTAGTTCCATCACCCTTTAGACTCATAGGTCTTTAAGGTAATACCATCGCCCTTAGGACACACTGGTCCATAAGGTCATACCATTCATTCATTACGGGTCACGTCTACCCCGAGTGACCGTCGCCACTACCTTCGTCAGTTGTACAATCGTATTCTACCATTGATAAGACACATAAGCATTATCCCTGTTATTCTTATGGCCCAAATGTGATATAAGGCTGACAAACTTCATTCATCAATTCATTCATTCGACCGGTTAGATTTCTAATGACTTCTTTAAAATATTTGCCTGTTTTCTTTTCATAAAACATTTAGTTCAATTGCAAACCCTTTCTTTCATTTTAAAACCTTTCCTTTGTAAACATTCCTTTTATAAATGTTTCTTGTTTCAAACATCATTTCTTTCGTAAATAGTTCATTTCATTTCATACGTTCGTCATTTCATAAACATTCATTAAGTATGCACATCACCCTAGAAATAAGTAAATTGGGATTCTTGACTCACCTGATTCCCTAGCTCAAAGATACTATCAACAGTCCAAAGCGTCACTATCTCAATCTAAATCAACGGTTAATAACTCATCAATTCTATACTTTCAATATCCCAGGAGAAACTAGGTAGTTTTGCTTTCTTTGACTCGGCAAAACTAGGTCAGTTTAGCATCCTTTGAACTAAGCGAAACTAGGCAATTTCACTCCATGTGGTCCAAGTGAAACTAGGTAGTTTCGCCTTTTCCTCCAAGCTAAACTACCTGTTTGTTTTGCTTGATCATCTTCTCTAGTAGAAATAATAGTTCATGCATGGAGATGGCGGCTCAAGCCTTTTACGTTCAAGCTTCTTAGTTTTACAGTCAAAACGTAGGGTATTCTCTCGTGATTCCAGATCTATGATCCTTTTCTCGTTTAACCCTCAAAAACCGACCTTTTATCCAAAAACTCATAAAAACCCATATTTAAGAAAAACTTAGATATGGAAGGGTTTCTTACCTCAAAACGCCTCGTTTTCTCAGTAGAACTTCACACAAGCATTGGAGATGGATGAATGAGCGATCTAGAATCCAAACCAACACTTTCTCTCTCCAAAAATGGGTGTTGGAACTTATTTGTGTGAAATGGGGCTGAGATTGACAAGGGGTTAGGGTTTAAGCCCTCCCCTTCTCCCCCTTTTTCAGCCCAAGTCCTGGCCCAATGAGCCCACCACCATTTATTTTATTCTATCTTTATTTTCTTCGAAACCCGCTTATTTATTTTCATTATTTTTGGGATGTTATAGTTGACACTATGTTCTTAGCTTTATGAGACACACGAACTTGTTTTCCTATTTTGTATGCATCCCAAAAATGATTTTCATTTTTCAACTTAGGCATATCTCTAACAAGTTTTTTGTTATCTTTTTTTTGTATTAATTTCATGTTAGCATGTCTTAACCTTCTATGCCACAATGTTGCATTATCTAATATGGATGCTAGACATATACTTTAATCATTATCCTTAAGTTGACATGTATTTTAACCATCTCTCTTATGACCACTAACAAGTATCTCATTATCTTTCCATATTATGCATTTTCTTTTATTAAATGTAACACTCAAGTCATTATCACATAACTGACTAACACTAAGCAAGTTAAAGTTCAAGATATCAACATGCTCAACTTTAGTAAAAACTAAGTTACCAAGAGAAAGGTTACCTTGACCGATGACCTTTCCTTTTGAATTTCCACCAAATGTGACAATACCACCATCATATGTTTCATATGCCTTAAATGATTCTTTCCTTCCGGTCATATGTTTGGTGCATTCATTATCTATAATCCACTCATTGTCTTGTATGTTGTTCTTGAGACACACCTACATGGTTGTCACAAAATTCAAACGTTTGGTACCCAATGTTTCATAGGTCCAAGATTGTTAGCATTAAACATTCCAGCTTTTACCCATTTAGGAACAACTCTTGTTTGTCTATAAAAGTTTTAATTTTAAAATCTTTCATCAGGGTAGTAATAAAAGTTTCTATATGAATGATCATCGTAATGTATTCGATACATGTTTTGATATCCTTGAGAGTATCCATAGTTTCTCCTAGGATGATAGTTGTAAAACATTTTGTTATAGTTGTAAAATTGGTTGTTATTCCTTCTTAGATAAGAGTTGTAAGACCTTGAAACTTGTCTTGGACAGTCATTCTTAACATATCCAAGTTCTTGTTTCATGTTGTATAATTATTTCACTACTTGAAGTTTCTCAATAGAAGCCTTCCTAGTTTGAACTACTTTAGCTTTAGTCTTTAACAATATATTTCTATCAACTTCTACATTCTTTGCTTTAATAAATGTGATTGGTTTGGCTTTGCTAGTTGATGCTACATTTGTATCATTTGAAAAACCTAATCTACTTTTGTCACCTGATGGCTTTTGTGCTTTTGGTATGTCATCCAAAATCTCACTACAAATGTTGAAAGTAGAGATTGTTTATTTATGATGTTGAAAAGTTTTCATTTCATTCTTTAAAGTCTCATTTTCCTTTCTCAAATCATTTGAGTATTTTTATCAAAACATCATTAAAGTTTTTGATTTCTAAAATTTCCTTTTCAAGATCCATGATCTTGCATTTTAGTAAATCATTTTCTAAAAACTCCTTTTCAAGTTCTTTGATTTTTTCTTTGAAAGATCTATTTTTTTCCAATGACCTTAGATCTAACATCACATAAACCATCATATTGCATCTTCAAGTTATCATATTTTTCAGTTAATTCACGACTCTATAATAAATAGAGTCGGAATGTACCTCATTTGTGCGAAAATCCATGAGACATTTTTCTTCTTTGACTTCATCATTTTCATCGCCACTATCACTCCAAGCACTACCAACAATTCCTTGTTCTTGTTTGTCACACCCCCAAAATCCACTAACGGAGTTTTACCGTTAGGAGCGTGACATACCAGGATCTCAGTCATTAGTTACGTTGAACGACTCTATATGAGTTTAGTAAAAACACTAGCATTGCTCATAGTCACGATGCAACACTAGTAATGAAAACACTAATTTAATGAAACACTTGCGGAAGCGAAAAGTTAAACGAAAAGCATGCGCCAAAACAGTCACGCCAAAAATAAATAATTCAACAATAATAAAATAATAGTTCTTGAGTTTGAAAATGATGGACTTCGAATGCATGCATGCCTTTAGCTTGTGCTTGTACCTTAATGACCTGAGAAAACAAGCTAAAACGTGTCAACACTAGGTTGGTGAGTTCACAGGTTTCAATGTTTGTAAAATTTACTAGAAAAAACCATTTACAATTTATATCATAGGTAGCTAACCTAGTTACATGTTACTAAAGCGTTTCGACACCGAAGCTGACTGTTTATGTTTGAACTTGCCTCCTACCATGAATATCATGATCAATGGTAAATGTTTAAGTCAATGTTACACCCGTTCGACTACCTGTCGTGTTAGCGCGACTAACGCGTGTGGGGCTTGTCAATGCCCAGTAGTACTACTCAAGATTACCTCGCTATCCCATATATTAAACGGTTCGATAAGTAAGGACTTGCATGATATGTTTGCTCTTAGTACACAAGTTGTAACATCTCGGAATTTAGTATTCATATTTCAATTCAATGTAATGCAATTTCAAACTCAATACTCGTGCAATGTCTCATTATTTTCTCGCCGTAAATTAAATGCAATGATTCTATACAAATTCGCAAATTTTACTCGGTTATATACATTTAAACACTATACAAGAAACTATTTTATTCAAACTTATCAAACCTGAAAAGTCAAGGACTAAAGTTGAAAAATGTCAAGAAACCCTAGTCTAGCACGGTCGTGCTTCGTTCTAGCACGGTCGCGCCAAGTGCTTTGGCACGGTCGCGCGACCTGCTTTGGAACGATCGCGCCCGGTGCCTAGGCACGGTCGTGCCATATTTAGACACGGTCACGCCTGTGTAACAGCTAAAACGTAACTGAAACATTAATCGCTCGATCGTTCGAATTCAAACCCGATTTACGTTATACCTTCGTTATCAAAGAAAATATCTTGGTCAATCGCAACTATTACCATCAAAATACAAAACTCCTCTCTAGAAACCGTCGATCATTCTCTCAAAAACTCAAATCCCTCATTTCGATCAAATTTCTCCCAAGCAGACAAGGAATCCTTTTCAGCAATCTCCCCTGTTATTATTGGACTCTCTGGACTAGACGGAATTGCAGCCGAAGTCGCCGGAAGCCATTTTCTCCGTCGCCGGAACTCCGTTCTACCGTTCTTCATCGATTCAATACGCTTTCGAGTAAGTATACACTCCATCTCATTCGTTTCGGTATCAATATCAAAAGCCCCCTTTTAATCTGGGCTTTCATTACAGAAATCGTCCGAATCAGAATTATTATTTGAATAAGAAAAGATTTAATCGATTCCACTCTTAAACACGATTTACATACAATTAAATTATATGAAAAGTCTCGTAATAACTCGATAATCAAAAGCCCTATCAATTCCAACGCTATAAATACAAGATTTGTTCAATTCGTGTCTGATTTGGATTAGACACGGTCGCGCTAATCATTTAGCGCGGCCGTGCCTCATAGAGCGCGGTCGTGTCGACTAGAAGCGCGGTCGTGTCCTCCTGTCCAGACCTTGTCATGCCCTCTGGGCTAGTCTCTGTTGTGTCTAAAGATCATAGACACGACCGTGCCGGGCCAAGGCACGGTCGTGCCTGTTGACTGGTCTAGATTGTGCTCCTGTTGATCAACCCGGTCGCGCCCCGACTAGCGCGGTCGCGCCCGTGGCTTGAGCACGATCGTGCCCTTCCGAGGCACGGTCGTGTGAGACTCAGAACCTTTTAACAGAATTATAAATTTTTATATTTTAAATCAGTAAATGTTTCAGATTTTATAAAAATATGTTTTCTGTATTTAAAAATGGATTAAAAGTTTAATCTTAGCATAAATATAATTTATTTAAAAGTTTATGAAAATTTAATTTATATTTATTACCTTACACTTAAATGATATTTTAAATAATTAAGTTACAAAATTTATAAATAAATGAGATAATGATTATTTATTTAATTTACATTTTAAATCAAAATCATTTATTTATTTATACTTAATTACAATTAATATTCACATTATTTCATAAACTATAATTATATATTCAATTCAAACCTAATCAAATTGTTTCAAAAATATTTTACTTCAAACTCTATATATTTTATTCAATACTTCTAAATACAAATCAATAGTTTTATACACAAATTCAACTTTCATTTTAGACTTAAACTTTATGCATCTATTTGATTCAATACACATTACTCTTTAGGTTAAATTGTGCATTTCGATGATCATATTTGCTATCTAAAATCTTTGTTAGCTATACTTCCATACCAAGTGAGTATTCACAACCCCTTTTACTCTTTTACACTTTTGGGGTGGAACATGAACTCTATACTCATTACACATTACACATTTACATTTACACAAACAACACAAGTGCAAAAATCCTATTTACATACATGTGTGCAAAATTTGAGCTTTGTGCCCGAGTGCTAGGTGTGCTAACCTTTGTATGCTCTTATGTGCAATCATTAACTATACAAGCCGACGGTTTCCAATGATAGATCTATTGAGTCTGACAAACCCACCCATGGTACGCGGTGATTGAAACCGACAACACATTTGTTTTGCATGCTAGTTACAAGGTTTGATTGTACATTTGGTTACACAATAGCTGCTCCCCATAAACGCCTTATTTATCATGTCATGTAAAGGATTTGTTTTCATCTATATGCTATCTATATACAACTGTGTTATACTCACCAACTTTTTAGTTGACTTTATTTTATTCATGTTTCAGGCCCCAATATGTGAGATTGATTCAAGACGTGTTCAACATAGGATTTGGACTTAGCAATTTAAATCAAGAACTTTATGAGTTGTTTATGTTTCTTGTTTGAATTTGATTTTGTACTTGGATTATTTGTAATGCAAATTTGACTTTAATATATTTCAATTTAGTCAACCATGTGCTATGAACAGTCTACATGTCCCGCCCCGATGATTCCGCCATCGGTCGAGGTGTGACAGATTGGTATCAGAGCAGATTGGTTATAGGGATTTAGGTTATTAGACATCTTGACCTAGACTATAACTTTAGGACACCCACTTATACTATACTTCATGATTTTTGTGCTATGTGTTACATGCTATGTGCTATATGTTATATGTTACATGTTTAGTATGATTACTTATTATTGCATTATGATGACTTATGTGTTTTAAATCCATGACTTATTAGGATCTTCTTAAATAATACCTTTCCTATATCCTAAAATCCCATGATATTTCTATTTTCTTTTCTATCTTTATCCTTTCTTAGCATGTGGAAAATTCTTGAAGCAAAAATCTTTAAAATATTTTTATTTCTTCGTTAAGGTTTTTAAATTTGTTAAATTATTTGAGGACACGTGCAATCTGGAAGGGTGACACCTGTATTTTGGGTTTTCTGTCTAGGAAAGCATTTCGCATAAATCCCAATCAACCGAGGGACCCGTATGCTTTCCTGGGAATTCCCGGGATGAGTGTTTACTTATAGGCTAAAGCATGTCTCCTTGAAAATTATATAAGTTTAATTAACCTTAATGTGTCATGGTATTCAAGTGATTTTGTCACTTTTGAGTACAATCCAAACTAAGAATATCTATTTTTATTTTTGTTACCTCATTCTATTAAATCCTATCAAATCTCATAAGTTCTCACAATTTTTCTTGTCTTGTGACAATCTGTAGAATGCCTCCTCGTCGTGCTCCCGCAACCAACGCCAACACCGACATTGCTGCTATTCTCACCCAATTGGTGACACAACTCACCCAAGCCAATGGTGCCACCAATGGCAACAATGGTGGAAATGGAAGCAATAGTGGTAATAATGGTGGAAATGGTGGAAATGGTGGAAATGGTGGTAACAATCCATCTCAATGCACCTTCAAACACTTCAACTCGTGCAATCCCCTAAAGTTTTATGGAACCGAAGGAGCTACTGGACTCCTTCAATGGTTCGAAAGCATTGAGAATACCTTTCTCAATAGTGACTGTCCCGACAACCTCCGTGTTCGTCATGCTACAAGTGTCCTACAAAAACGGGCACTTACTTGGTGGAATGGGGAGAAAAGAAATAGGGGTGTTGATGTAGCTATGGCCTTACCTTGGGATGAGGTCAAAAGGCTTATGACCGAGGAGTTCTGTCCTAGAAATGAAGTGAAAAAGTTGGAAGCTGAATTTTGGGATCTTGCCCAAGATAGTGGGGAAAGCTTAGCATATACAACTCGGTTCCATGAGTTGAGCCTTCTAGTGCCCCACATGGTCACTCCATTATCCCGTTGTATCGAAAAGTACATTGGTGGACTACCAAGATAAATCCAAGATACTGTCTTAGGTAGAAATCCTGCTACTTTGGAAGATGCCATCCGCCTGTCTGCTACCCTAACTGATAATCATGTAAAAGCTGGAACTCTAACCAAAAAGGGTTCTAAGAAAGTTTCTGAAACCGTAACCCCTCCTGCTCACAACAAAGAAGCCACAACCGAGCCCTCTCGCAATAATCGAAAGAGGAAAGTTAGAAATTTTGTTGTGGTTACTCCTGCTGTTCCCGTCAACCAAGCTGCACCTATGGTTCAAGCACCGGTCAAAAATCCATATGCTGGAATTTACCCACTTTGTGCCACCTGCAACTACCATCATCCCCAAAACATCCCATGTCGCCTTTGTACTTATTGTGTGAGATATGGTCATACGGTTAGTATTTGTAGGACCAAAGCTCTTACGGGCCAAGTCAACCCTCCAAACCGAACCGTACCTCAAGTGGCTAACCAAGGTGCTCCCGCCATGGCTAATGGGGATACTTGCTATGAGTGCGGTGACCCGAACCATTTTCGTAATCAATGTCCAAGACTTACAAATGCTAGACAAGGTGGAGCTCGTGGGCGTGCGTTCAACATAAACGCCAACGAAGCTCAAGCCAACAACGACGTGGTTAATGGTACGTTTCTTGTTAATAGTCAATATGCCTCCATTTTGTTCGATACGGGTGCCGATAAAAGTTTTGTGTCACTTAATTTTGAGCCTTTACTTGCAAAGACACGATCCCAATTAGAGAAAACCTTCACCGTTGAAATAGCAAATGGTGACTCCCTTACCATTGAGTCCATTATTTATGATTGCTCCTTAGAACTAAATGACCATTCATTCCCAATCAACCTTGTTCCAATGCCACTAGGAAGCTTTGATATTATTATAGGTATGGATTGGCTATCAAATCATCATGCCGAAGTCATTTGCTTTGAAAAGTGTATTCGAATTCCACTACCATCGGGAGAAACCTTAAGGGTTTTTGGTGAAAAGCCTTGCAAGGGTCTTAAATTGATGTCTTGTACTACCGCTCAAAAGTACATACGAAAGAAGTACATCGCCTTCCTAGCTCATATTGTTCAAAAGGGCGTCAAGGAGAAGAGTATCCAAGACATTCCTCTCATTAGGGATTTTCCCGAAGTGTTTCCTAAAGATTTATCCGGTCTTCCTCCTGTTCGTCAAGTAGAGTTCCGTATTGATCTTATACCCGGAGCTAACCCCGTTGCTAGAGCTCCTTATCGTCTTGCACCTTCCGAAATGCAAGAGCTTGCAAGTCAACTTCAAGAACTCTCCGATAAAGGTTTCATTCGCCCAAGTCATTCACCGTGGGGTGCACCCGTATTATTTGTTAAGAAGAATGATGGATCATTTCGCATGTGTATTGACTATCGCGAACTCAATAAGCTTACTATCAAGAACCGTTATCCTTTGCCTAGAATCGATGATCTCTTTGATCAACTTCAAGGTTCTAATTGCTTCTCGAAGATTGATCTTCGATCTGGTTATCATCAGCTCCGTGTTCAAGAAGATGACATTCCTAAGACTGCTTTTCGAACAAGGTATGGTCATAACGAGTTCATGGTTATTCCTTTCGGGTTAACCAATGCACCCGCAGTTTTCATGGATCTCATGAATCGTGTGTGCAAACCGTACCTTGATAAATTCGTGATCATTTTTATTGATGATATTTTAATCTATTCCAAGACTAAAGCCGACCATGAAGAACACCTTAGATTGGTTTTGGACCTTTTAAAGAGAGAACAACTATATGCCAAGTTCTCCAAGTGTGAATTTTGGTTAAAAGAAGTTCAATTTCTTGGTCACATCGTCAACGACAAGGGTATTCATGTTGATCCTGCTAAGGTTAAAACGATTAAGAATTGGAATGCCCCGAAGACTCCTACCGAAGTTCGTTCATTTCTTGGTCTTGCGGGTTATTATCGTCGTTTCATCTCAAACTTCTCAAAGATTGCTGTCCCTCTTACCGCGTTGACCCATAAGGGTAAAGCTTATGAATGGGGACCGAAACAAGAAGAAGCTTTCCAAACCCTCAAGCAAAAGTTGTGCAATGCTCCCATAATGACTCTCCCCGATGGAAATGATGATTTAGTTGTCTATTGTGATGCTTCTAACCAAGGTCTTGGTTGTGTCCTCATACAACGAGGAAAAGTAATTGCTTATGCATCAAGACAACTCAAAATTCATGAAAAGAATTATACGACGCACGATCTCGAGTTGGGTGCGGTCGTATTCGCGTTAAAGATTTGGAGACATTACCTATATGGCACAAAATGTGTGGTATTCACCGACCACAAAAGTCTTCAACATATCTTCAACCAAAAAGAACTTAATATGAGGCAACGACGTTGGGTCGAACTCCTTAACGGCTACGACTGCGAGATTCGCTACCATCCCGGCAAAGCGAATGTTGTAGCCGATGCTTTGAGTCGAAAGGACCATGTTATGCTTCATTGTGCCCGTATTCAAACCGATATTCAAACCCGTATTTTAGAAGCTCAACATGTCTCGGTAACCGAGGGTAATATGTACGAAGAAATGTCATGTGGTGTTGAACTCCTTCTTGAATCAAAACCCAATGGCTTACTATATTACTTGAACCGTATTTGGGTTCCCGATCGCGAAGATCTCCGTACATTTGTCATGAACGAGGCTCATAAGACTCGTTATTCTATTCATCCTGGTGCGGATAAAATGTACCAAGATCTTCGCCAACTTTATTGGTGGCCCGGTATGAAGAAAGACATTGCTCTTTATGTTGCCAAATTCTTAACTTGCTCCAAAGTCAAAGCCGAACATCAACGTCCTTCTGGTTTACTCGAACAACCGGAAATTCCCGTGTGGAAATGGGAGAATTTAGCTATGGATTTCATTACCAAGCTCCCTCGCACCTCAAGTGGTTATGATAGTATTTGGGTGATCATTGATCGACTCACCAAATCTGCCCACTTCTTGCCTATTCGTGAAGACTTTAAGGTGGAGAAATTAGCCCGAATTTACATTGATGAAATTGTGAGCCGTCATGGTGTTCCCTTGAACATAATATCCGATAGAGACGCTCGGTTCACCTCTCGATTTTGGCAATCTCTCCAAAAGGCTCTTGGTACTAGATTAGATTTGAGCTCGGCTTACCATCCCCAAACTGATGGTCAAACCGAGCGAACAATCCAAACTCTTGAAGACATGCTTAGAGCTTGTGTAATCGATTTTGGTGGCAATTGGGATTCACATTTATCCCTTATTGAGTTTTCGTACAACAATAGCTACCACACAAGTATCAACATGGCTCCATTTGAAGCTCTCTATGGTCGCAAGTGTCGTTCTCCTATCTGTTGGAGTGAGATTGGTGAAGCACAAATCACTGGTCCCGAGTTAATTCAAGAAACATCCGACAAGATTATTCAAATCCGTGACAATATTCGAGTAGCGAGGAGTCGGCAAAAGAGTTATGCCGACAAACGTCGAAAACCCTTGGAATTCCAAGTCGGTGACCTTGTTCTTCTAAAGGTGTCTCCGTGGAAGGGTGTGATCCGTTTTGGAAAGAAAGGCAAGTTAGCACCTCGTTATGTTGGTCCATTTAAAATCCTTGAAAGGATTGGGAAAGTGGCTTACAAGCTCGAGTTACCTCCATCTCTTGGTAATGTGCATCCTACATTTCATGTATCTAATCTAAAGAAGTGTCTCGCCGATGAAAATCTCCATATACCGCTTGACGACGTGCGCATTGATGAAACGATGCACTTCGTTGAGAAGCCGGTGGAAATTATGGATCGTGAAGTCAAGCAGCTCAAGCGAAGTCGCATTCCCATTGCCAAAGTCCATTGGGAATCTAAGCGTGGTCCTGAGTTCACTTGGGAACGAGAAGACCAAATTAAGCTCAAGTACCCTCATCTTTTCACTAATACTGTTGTATCTTCTAGCTAAATTTCGGGACGAAATTCTCTCAACATGGGGAGACTGTAACATCTCGAAATTTAGTATTCATATTTCAATTCAATGTAATGCAATTTCAAACTCAATACTCGTGCAATGTCTCATTATTTTCTCGCCGTAAATTAAATGCAATGATTCTATACAAATTCGCAAATTTTACTCGGTTATCTACATTTAAACACTATACAAGAAACTATTTTATTCAAACTTATAAAACCTGAAAAGTCAAGGACTAAAGTTGAAAAATGTCAAGAAACCCTAGTCTAGCACGGTCGTGCTTCGTTCTAGCACGGTCGCGCCAAGTGCTTTGGCACGGTCGCGCGACCTGCTTTGGAACGATCGCGCCCGGTGCCTAGGCACGGTCGTGCCATATTTAGACACGGTCGCGCCTGTGTAACAGCTAAAACGTAACTGAAACATTAATCGCTCGATCGTTCGAATTCAAACCCGATTTACGTTATACCTTCATTATCAAAGAAAATATCTTGGTCAATCGCAACTATTACCATCAAAATACAAAACTCCTCTCTAGAAACCGTCGATCATTCTCTCAAAAACTCAAATCCCTCATTTCGATCAAATTTCTCCCAAGCAGACAAGGAATCCTTTTCAGCAATCTCCCCTGTTATTATTGGACTCTCTGGACTAGACGGAATTGCAGCCGAAGTCGCCGGAAGCCATTTTCTCCGTCGCCGGAACTCCGTTCTACCGTTCTTCATCCATTCAATACGCTTTCGGGTAAGTATACACTCCATCTCATTCGTTTCGGTATCAATATCAAAAGCCCCCTTTTAATCTGGGCTTTCATTATAGAAATCGTCGGAATCAGAATTATTATTTGAATAAGAAAAGATTTAATCGATTCCACTCTTAAACACGATTTACATACAATTAAATTATATGAAAAGTCTCGTAATAACTCGATAATCAAAAGCCCTATCAATTCCAACGCTATAAATACAAGATTTGTTCAATTCGTGTCTGATTTGGATTAGACACGGTCGCGCTAATCATTTAGCGCGGCCGTGCCTCATAGAGCGCGGTCGTGTCGACTAGAAGCGCGGTCGTGTCCTCCTGTCCAGACCTTGTCATGCCCTCTGGGCTAGTCTCTGTTGTGTCTAAAGATCATAGACACGACCGTGCCGGGCCAAGGCACGGTCGTGCCTGTTGACTGGTCTAGATTGTGCTCCTGTTGATCAACCCGGTCGCGCCCCGACTAGCGCGGTCGCGCCCGTGGCTTGAGCACGATCGTGCCCTTCCGAGGCACGGTCGTGTGAGACTCAGAACCTTTTAAACGAATTATAAATTTTTATATTTTAAATCAGTAAATGTTTCAGATTTTATAAAAATATGTTTTCTGTATTTAAAAATGGATTAAAAGTTTAATCTTAGCATAAATATAATTTATTTAAAAGTTTATGAAAATTTAATTTATATTTATTACCTTACACTTAAATGATATTTTAAATAATTAAGTTACAAAATTTATAAATAAATGAGGTAATGATTATTTATTTAATTTACATTTTAAATCAAAATTATTTATTTATTTATACTTAATTACAATTAATATTCACATTATTTCATAAACTATAATTATATATTCAATTCAAACCTAATCAAATTGTTTCAAAAATATTTTACTTCAAACTCTATATATTTTATTCAATACTTCTAAATACAAATCAATAGTTTTATACACAAATTCAACTTTCATTTTAGACTTAAACTTTATGCATCTATTTGATTCAATACACATTACTCTTTAGGTTAAATTGTGCATTTCGAGGATCATATTTGCTATCTAAAATCTTTGTTAGCTATACTTCCATACCAAGTGAGTATTCACAACCCCTTTTACTCTTTTACACTTTTGGGGTGGAACATGAACTCTATACTCATTACACATTACACATTTACATTTACACAAACAACACAAGTGCAAAAATCCTATTTACATACATGTGTGCAAAATTTGAGCTTTGTGCCCGAGTGCTAGGTGTGCTAACCTTTGTATGCTCTTATGTGCAATCATTAACTATACAAGCCGACGGTTTCCAATGATAGATCTATTGAGTCTGACAAACCCACCCATGGTACGCGGTGATTGAAACCGACAACACATTTGTTTTGCATGCTAGTTACAAGGTTTGATTGTACATTTGGTTACACAATAGCTGCTCCCCATAAACGCCTTATTTATCATGTCATGTAAAGGATTTGTTTTCATCTATTTGCTATCTATATACAACTGTGTTATACTCACCAACTTTTTAGTTGACTTTATTTTATTCATGTTTCAGGCCCCAATATGTGAGATTGATTCAAGACGTGTTCAACATAGGATTTGGACTTAGCAATTTAAATCAAGAACTTTATGAGTTGTTTATGTTTCTTGTTTGAATTTGATTTTGTACTTGGATTATTTGTAATGCAAATTTGACTTTAATATATTTCAATTTAGTCAACCATGTGCTATGAACAGTCTACATGTCCCGCCCCGATGATTCCTCCATCGGTCGGGGTGTGACAGATGTAACATATCGGAATTTAGTATTCATATTTCAATTCAATGTAATGCAATTTAAAACTCAATACTCGTGCAATGTCTCATTATTTTCTCGCCGTAAATTAAATGCCATGATTCTATACAAATTCGCAAATTTTACTCGGTTATATACATTTAAACACTATACAAGAAACTATTTTATTCAAACTTATCAAACCTGAAAAGTCAAGGACTAAAGTTGAAAAATGTCAAGAAACCCTAGTCTAGCACGGTCGTGCTTCGTTCTAGCACGGTCGCGCCAAGTGCTTTGGCACGGTCGCGCGACCTGCTTTGGAACGATCGCGTCCGGTGCCTAGGCACGGTCGTGCCATATTTAGACACGGTCGCGCCTGTGTAACAGCTAAAACGTAACTGAAACATTAATCGCTCGATCGTTCGAATTCAAACCCGATTTACGTTATACCTTCGTTATCAAAGAAAATATCTTGGTCAATCGCAACTATTACCATCAAAATACAAAACTCCTCTCTAGAAACCGTCGATCATTCTCTCAAAAACTCAAATCCCTCATTTCGATCAAATTTCTCCCAAGCAGACAAGGAATCCTTTTCAGCAATCTCCCCTGTTATTATTGGACTCTCTGGACTAGACGGAATTGCAGCCGAAGTCGCCGGAAGCCATTTTCTCCGTCGCCGGAACTCCGTTCTACCGTTCTTCATCGATTCAATACGCTTTCGGGTAAGTATACACTCCATCTCATTCGTTTCGGTATCAATATCAAAAGCCCCTTTTTAATCTGGGCTTTCATTACAGAAATCGTCCGAATCAGAATTATTATTTGAATAAGAAAAGATTTAATCGATTCCACTCTTAAACACGATTTACATACAATTAAATTATATGAAAAGTCTCGTTATAACTCGATAATCAAAAGCCCTATCAATTCCAACGCTATAAATACAAGATTTGTTCAATTCGTGTCTGATTTGGATTAGACACGGTCGCGCTAATCATTTAGCGCGGCCGTGCCTCATAGAGCGCGGTCGTGTCGACTAGAAGTGCGGTCGTGTCCTCCTGTCCAGACCTTGTCATGCCCTCTGGGCTAGTCTCTGTTGTGTCTAAAGATCATAGACACGACCGTTCCGGGCCAAGGCACGGTCGTGCCTGTTGACTGGTCTAGATTGTGCTCCTGTTGATCAACCCGGTCGCGCCCCGACTAGCGCGGTCGCGCCCGTGGCTTGAGCACGATCGTGCCCTTCCGAGGCACGGTCGTGTGAGACTCAGAACCTTTTAAACGAATTATAAATTTTTATATTTTAAATCAGTAAATGTTTCAGATTTTATAAAAATATGTTTTCTGTATTTAAAAATGGATTAAAAGTTTAATCTTAGCATAAATATAATTTATTTAAAAGTTTATGAAAATTTAATTTATATTTATTACCTTACACTTAAATGATATTTTAAATAATTAAGTTACAAAATTTATAAATAAATGAGATAATGATTATTTATTTAATTTACATTTTAAATCAAAATCATTTATTTATTTATACTTAATTACAATTAATATTCACATTATTTCATAAACTATAATTATATATTCAATTCAAACCTAATCAAATTGTTTCAAAAATATTTTACTTCAAACTCTATATATTTTATTCAATACTTCTAAATACAAATCAATAGTTTTATACACAAATTCAACTTTCATTTTAGACTTAAACTTTATGCATCTATTTGATTCAATACACATTACTCTTTAGGTTAAATTGTGCATTTCGAGGATCATATTTGCTATCTAAAATCTTTGTTAGCTATACTTCCATACCAAGTGAGTATTCACAACCCCTTTTACTCTTTTACACTTTTGGGGTGGAACATGAACTCTATACTCATTACACATTACACATTTACATTTACACAAACAACACAAGTGCAAAAATCCTATTTACATACATGTGTGCAAAATTTGAGCTTTGTGCCCGAGTGCTAGGTGTGCTAACCTTTGTATGCTCTTATGTGCAATCATTAACTATACAAGCCGACGGTTTCCAATGATAGATCTATTGAGTCTGACAAACCCACCCATGGTACGCGGTGATTGAAACCGACAACACATTTGTTTTGCATGCTAGTTACAAGGTTTGATTGTACATTTGGTTACACAATAGCTGCTCCTCATAAACGCCTTATTTATCATGTCATGTAAAGGATTTGTTTTCATCTATTTGCTATCTATATACAACTGTGTTATACTCACCAACTTTTTAGTTGACTTTATTTTATTCATGTTTCAGGCCCCAATATGTGAGATTGATTCAAGACGTGTTCAACATAGGATTTGGACTTAGCAATTTAAATCAAGAAATTTATGAGTTGTTTATGTTTCTTGTTTGAATTTGATTTTGTACTTGGATTATTTGTAATGCAAATTTGACTTTAATATATTTCAATTTAGTCAACCATGTGCTATGAACAGTCTACATGTCCCGCCCCAATGATTCCGCCATCGGTCGGGATGTGACAGATGTAACATCTCGGAATTTAGTATTCATATTTCAATTCAATGTAATGCAATTTCAAACTCAATACTCGTGCAATGTCTCATTATTTTCTCGCCGTAAATTAAATGCAATGATTCTATACAAATTCGCAAATTTTACTCGGTTATATACATTTAAACACTATACAAGAAACTATTTTATTCAAACTTATCAAACCTGAAAAGTCAAGGACTAAAGTTGAAAAATGTCAAGAAACCCTAGTCTAGCACGGTCGTGCTTCGTTCTAGCACGGTCGCGCCAAGTGCTTTGGCACGGTCGCGCGACCTGCTTTGGAACGATCGCGTCCGGTGCCTAGGCACGGTCGTGCCATATTTAGACACGGTTGCGCCTGTGTAACAGCTAAAACGTAACTGAAACATTAATCGCTCGATCGTTCGAATTCAAACCCGATTTACGTTATACCTTCGTTATCAAAGAAAATATCTTGGTCAATCGCAACTATTACCATCAAAATACAAAACTCCTCTCTAGAAACCGTCGATCATTCTCTCAAAAACTCAAATCCCTCATTTCGATCAAATTTCTCCCAAGCAGACAAGGAATCCTTTTCAGCAATCTCCCCTGTTATTATTGGACTCTCTGGACTAGACGGAATTGCAGCCGAAGTCGCCGGAAGCCATTTTCTCCGTCGCCAGAACTCCGTTCTACCATTCTTCATCGATTCAATACGCTTTCGGGTAAGTATACACTCCATCTCATTCGTTTCGGTATCAATATCAAAAGCCCCCTTTTAATCTAGGCTTTCATTACAGAAATCGTCCGAATCAGAATTATTATTTGAATAAGAAAAGATTTAATCGATTCCACTCTTAAACACGATTTACATACAATTAAATTATATGAAAAGTCTCGTAATAACTCGATAATCAAAAGCCCTATCAATTCCAACGCTATAAATACAAGATTTGTTCAATTCGTGTCTGATTTGGATTAGACACGGTCGCGCTAATCATTTAGCGCGGCCGTGCCTCATAGAGCGCGGTCGTGTCGACTAGAAGCGCGGTCGTGTCCTCCTGTCCAGACCTTGTCATGCCCTCTGGGCTAGTCTCTGTTGTGTCTAAAGATCATAGACACGACCGTTCCGGGCCAAGGCACGGTCGTGCCTGTTGACTGGTCTAGATTGTGCTCCTGTTGATCAACCCGGTCGCGCCCCGACTAGCGCGGTCGCGCCCGTGGCTTGAGCACGATCGTGCCCTTCCGAGGCACGGTCGTGTGAGACTCAGAACCTTTTAAAAGAATTATAAATTTTTATATTTTAAA
Source organism: Smallanthus sonchifolius (assembly GCA_023525975.1). Lineage (NCBI taxonomy): Eukaryota > Viridiplantae > Streptophyta > Magnoliopsida > Asterales > Asteraceae > Smallanthus > Smallanthus sonchifolius. The sequence goes on from CM042021.1 coordinate 110,894,401, forward strand.
TCAGTAAATGTTTCAGATTTTATAAAAATATGTTTTCTGTATTTAAAAATGGATTAAAAGTTTAATCTTAGCATAAATATAATTTATTTAAAAGTTTATGAAAATTTAATTTATATTTATTACCTTACACTTAAATGATATTTTAAATAATTAAGTTACAAAATTTATAAATAAATGAGATAATGATTATTTATTTAATTTACATTTTAAATCAAAATCATTTATTTATTTATACTTAATTACAATTAATATTCACATTATTTCATAAACTATAATTATATATTCAATTCAAACCTAATCAAATTGTTTCAAAAATATTTTACTTCAAACTCTATATATTTTATTCAATACTTTTAAATACAAATCAATAGTTTTATACACAAATTCAACTTTCATTTTAGACTTAAACTTTATGCATCTATTTGATTCAATACACATTACTCTTTAGGTTAAATTGTGCATTTCGAGGATCATATTTGCTATCTAAAATCTTTGTTAGCTATACTTCCATACCAAGTGAGTATTCACAACCCCTTTTACTCTTTTACACTTTTGGGGTGGAACATGAACTCTATACTCATTACACATTACACATTTACATTTACACAAACAACACAAGTGCAAAAATCCTATTTACATACATGTGTGCAAAATTTGAGCTTTGTGCCCGAGTGCTAGGTGTGCTAACCTTTGTATGCTCTTATGTGCAATCATTAACTATACAAGCCGACGGTTTCCAATGATAGATCTATTGAGTCTGACAAACCCACCCATGGTACGCGGTGATTGAAACCGACAACACATTTGTTTTGCATGCTAGTTACAAGGTTTGATTGTACATTTGGTTACACAATAGCTGCTCCCCATAAACGCCTTATTTATCATGTCATGTAAAGGATTTGTTTTCATCTATATGCTATCTATATACAACTGTGTTATACTCACCAACTTTTTAGTTGACTTTATTTTATTCATGTTTCAGGCCCCAATATGTGAGATTGATTCAAGACGTGTTCAACATAGGATTTGGACTTAGCAATTTAAATCAAGAACTTTATGAGTTGTTTATGTTTCTTGTTTGAATTTGATTTTGTACTTGGATTATTTGTAATGCAAATTTGACTTTAATATATTTCAATTTAGTCAACCATGTGCTATGAACAGTCTACATGTCCCGCCCCGATGATTCCGCCATCGGTCGAGGTGTGACACAAGTGATATAATTGAAATGTAAGATCTAAATGTTCGTACCCATGTTTTCTCCCCCAAGTTTAAATCATAAGAAAATGGGCCGTGAAACTCACCTTAGAGTGCGTGCGAAAGAAAGCGAACTTAGAATGCTTGACGACCAAGTGCCACCTATAAACACTGGTTTATAAGTGTGTGTTTGTGCAAGACGATACGAACCCTTAGTATCCAAACAATACTATTGTTTAAGTGTTTAGAAAAGTTTTGTAAGTTTGACCAAGTTTGACTAAGTTTGACCAAGTTTGACCAAGTTTGACTCGACGACCCGTTGGTGACCCATTTAGTGATTAAATTTTTGACTTGTACGGCAACACGCTTAGCACACAAATAATTCACGTTTCATGCTACTTAAGTCATAACTAACTTAGCATGGCAACTACGTCAACAATACACGTTACATTAATTTATTATTTTTAAAAATAATATAAACTCATGTTTTCTTTCAAATGAATCACATTATCTATAACACGTTCGTATCATCATTCCATGTCTATCTACACATGCTAATACATAGTAGATTACCATAACACACAACATTAAGTTTAGACATCAAGTTCCAAATCACAAAGTTTCCACTTTTAGTAACCTATGATCTATTTAAGCTATTTGCATTCTATAATCCTTTAGCAATCATTAATACAACCATACTAACATACTAGAGTCAAATAATAGCATCATACACACCTAGAAACCTTCACAATCAAAAATCACCTTTCAACAAAGTTTCCTCTTTTAGTAAGTCATCCATTACACGCTTTGTTTACACAATTAACACGTCTAATCAATCCCAAATCTTTCAACTAATATAATTATAACTATATAAATCATAATTCACATCTAGCATGCGATTCCTATATGTCACATAATCAACAAAATTCAATTTACACCTCGTATGACAACTATGGTTTCACATATTTTCATAAAATCACTAATATGATACAATACTACAAATCAATTAACCAATTCATTTATATATTTTGAAAATATCAAGTTTGGATGAATTAGGGTTTTGATCTCAAAAATAATAATTAAATAATGACGGATTTTAATAAAATAACTTACGTAGGAATGTTAGGAATGCCTAGACTAGCACGTATTCACTTCCGGTTTCGCGATTGAAGCTCGATCGATGTGTGTTTGGGTTGCTTGAAGATCTCGGCTCAAAGGAGAGAGTGGGGGCTGATTATTTTCAAAATTTTGGAGTTATGGGATTAGGGTTTTTATAAAATCATTATATACTCACTCCACGGGCCCCTTCATGGACTTAAAAATTGATTTATGTGGCCCCTGGACTAATTAAATGAATTTAAAACACATTTAATTAAATGTAACTAATTAAAATAGTTTCTAATAAATATTTTTTATAAAACTTATTTATAAAAATCACTAAAGCAATAAAAGTCACAACGTTCCGCGTAAACGTACGCGATTTCACGAAAGTCCACAGTTTACGCATAAAATCACATAACAAGTAAAAGCACATAATTTATATTAATTATAAATTATTTATTGTTCGAAATATTATTTTTAATTATCACCAACGTTCGGGGATCGACTCGTGCGATTCGGTAATTCTCCGAATTACCGTTACGTGAGTGTTTGTGCAATAACTGACACAATTAATTAACCCTAATTAATGTAATGCATGAGTGAATGTTTGAGATAACTGAGTTTGTAGAAACAATGTTTGAACTAACGATGTTTGTGTTAACGGAGTTAACCTGAATTTGTCAGATGTCACATCATCCCCTTGTTGAAAGAATTTTCGTCCCGAAAATTAAACGAAGTCGGTAACGTCTGAAACAAAAAGTTTAGGTTTGTCACATCATCCCCTTGTTGAAATAAATTTCGTCTCGAAATTTAGTTAGTACCTTCCGTGTTTGCCGTTGACTGTTTGAAAAGGTGAGGATACTTTTTCATCATTTGATCCTCGCGTTCCCACGTGAACTCCGTTCCACGCTTCGAGTTCCAGCGAACTCTGACAATAGGTATCTTTCTGCGCTTGAGAGTTTTGACCTCTCGGTCCATGATTTCGACTGGTTCCTCAATGAAACGTAGATGTTCATCAATTTCCAACTCCTCAAGTGGAACTACAAGTATCTCATCTGATAGGCATTTCTTTAGGTTTGAGACATGAAAGACATTGTGCACTCCATTGAGTGTATCATGTAGGTTCAGCTGGTATGCTACTGGACCGATCCTTTTCACTATCTCGAATGGTCCAACATAACGCGGGTTTAACTTTCCTCGTTTTCCAAAACGAATCACACCTTTCCACGGTGAGACCTTTAATAATACTTTGTCGCCCACTTGGAATTCTAGCGGTTTTCTGCGCTTGTCTGCATAACTCTTTTGACGGCCACGAGCTGCCGCCATACGGTTTCGGATTTGCACGATTTTCTCTGCGGTTTCATGCACAAGTTCAGGACCCGTAAGTTGACTATCTCCAACTTCAGCCCAACAAAGTGGTGATCGACACTTTCTCCCGTACAAAGCCTCGAACGGTGCTGCTTTGATGCTAGTATGATAGCTGTTATTGTAAGAGAATTCCACTAAAGGCAAGTGAGTCTCCCAACTGTTTCCGAAATCGATCACACAAGCCCTTAACATGTCTTCTAAGGTTTGAATGGTACGCTCACTCTAGCCATCTGTTTGAGGATGATACACTGTACTCATGTTCAGGCGCGTGCCTAGAGATTTTTATAATGATTGCCAGAAACGTGAGGTGAATCGGGCGTCTCTTTCGGAAATGATGGAGATTGGCACTCCATGTCGGGATACTGCTTCTTTAAGATAGAGGCGAGTTAACTTTTCCATTTTGTCGGTCTCTTTGATAGCAAGGAAATGAGCGGATTTGGTTAGGCGATCCACTATCACCCAGATTGTGTCACATCCAGTAGGGGTTCGGGGTAATTTGGTTATGAAATCCATGGAAATCTGTTCCCATTTCCACATCGGTATTTCCGGTTGTTGAAGTAATCCGGATGGCTTTTGGTACTCCACATTGACCTTAGAACAAGTCAGGCACTTGCTCACGTAGGTGGCTATGTCGGCTTTCATGTTCGGCCACCAATACAAAACCTTGAGATTGTGATACATCTTGTCGGATCCCGGATGGATAGAGTATCGGGATTTGTGAGCTTCATCCATTACTAGATCTCTTAGGTTTCCATATACTGGTATCCATATCTGTTCTGCTAAGTAGTGAATACCATCTGCTTTAACCTCAAGTTGTTTCTCCATACCACGAGTGGATTCTAATGATAAATTCTCCTCTTTTAAGGCTTCGAGTTGGGCATTGCGGATTTGTTCTAGTAATCATGTATGAATAGTGAGTTGTAATGCTCTAACCCGTTGGGGTTTGGTTTCTTTTCTGCTTAGGGCATCGGCCACCACATTAGCTTTGCCCGGATGGTACTTGATTGCACAATCATAATCGTTTAATAACTCGATCCAACGACGTTGACGCATGTTCAACTCTTTCTGCTCAAAAATATGTTGAAGACTCTTGTGATCGGTATAGATGGTGCACTTGGTACTGTACAAGTAATGTCTCCATATCTTGAGTGCAAACACCACGACTCCTAACTCCAAATCATGAGTCATGTAGTTCTTTTCGTGGATTTTTAACTGTCGAGAAGCGTATGCGATAACCTTGTCGCGTTGCATCAATACACAACCGAGACCTTGGATGGAGACATCGCAATACACCACGAAGTCATCTGTTCCCTCCGGTAGAGATAGGATGGGTGCGCTACATAGTTTCTACTTCAGTAGCTGGAATGCTGATTCTTGAGTCTCGCTCCAAATATAGGGTTTATCTTTTTGGGTTAAGGCGGTGAGAGGTTGGGCAATCTTCGAGAATCCCTCGATAAAGCGACGGTAGTATCCGGCCAATCCTAGAAATTGCCTAACTTCGGTTGGAGTTGTTGGTGCTGCCCAATTATTGATAGCTTCCACTTTGGCTGGATCGACATGTATTCATTTCTCATTGATCACATGTCCTAGAAATTGAACCTCGCGAATCCAAAAATCGCATTTGGAAAACTTAGCGTACAACTGCTCCTGCTTCAGTAGTTTAAGGATCAAACGCAGATGCTCCTCATGCTCTTCCTGATTCTAGAGTATATGAGGATATCTTCAATGAAGACAATGACGAATTGGTCAAGGTAAGGTTTACACACACGGTTCATGAGGTCCATGAACACCGCGGGTGCGTTGGTTAATCTAAATGGCATGACCAAAAACTCAAAATGGCCGTACCGGGTTCTGAACGCGGTCTTGGATACATCTTCATCTCGGACTCTCAGCTGATGATATCCATATCTTAAGTCGATTTTTGAGAAGAAACTTGACCCTTGAAGTTGGTCGAATAAATCGTCAATACGGGGTAGTGGGTAGCGGTTCTTGACTGTTACCTTGTTTAACTCTCGGTAATCAATGCACATGTGGAAAGTTCCATCTTTCTTTTTGACAAATAGGACTGGAGCTCCCCATGGCGATGAGCTCGGTCGGATAAAACCTTTATCCAACAACTCTTGCAGTTATGTAGATAGCTTTTGCAACTCACTTGGTGCCAGTCTATAAGGTACTCGAGCAATAGGCACTGCCCCGGGTGTTAGGTCGATCTGGAATTCGACTTGACGATGAGGTGGAAGACCAGGTAGGTCTTCAGGGAATACTTCTGGGAATTCAGGAATGATAGGGATATCTTCTAACTTTTTCTCCTCGGTGGACTTGTCAGCGACAAGGGCTAGAATTGCGGTATGACCCTTACGTAGACACTTCTGAGCCTTCATGAAAGATATGATGCCCATGACTGCACCACTTCTTTCGCCCTGAACGGATAGGATCTCTCCACTAGGAAGGAGTATACGAACGATCTTCTCACTACAGATGATCTCAGCTTGGTTTTTAGACAACCAATCCATGCCCACAATTATGTCAAAACTGCCAAGTGTAACTGGCATGAGATCGATGTCTAGTTTGTGACCAGAAAGTTCTAACTTACATCCCTTGAGGATGTGGGTTGCCTCTATTACTTTACCGTCTGCTATCTCTACGGTATAATGATGCTCTAGTAAAGTTGGGTTTATTCCTAACAGACTACTAAGTTCTCTAGATATAAAACTTCTATCGGCGCCAGTATCAAAAAGTACAGAAGTAAAATGATCGTTTAAGAGAAACATACCGTTAACAACGTTCCGATCATTCCGAGCTTCTCCCGATCCAATCACAAATGCTCGGCCCTTTGCACCATTTCCGTTGTTATTACCATTTCCATTACCGCTCTGATGATTGTTGCCATTTCCATTCCTGTTTCCGTTTCTCCTCAACTGCGGGCAATTTTTCTTGAAATGCCCTTCTTTACCACACTCAAAACAGCCTTTGGGTGCGTCTCCAGGTGGTGTCTGTTTGTTCTGCAGATCTACTCTACAGTCTTTGGCCAAATAACCCATCTTTCCACACTGGTGGAAACGGTACCGGTCACACGCTCCATGATGGTGGAAGTTACATTTGTTGCACTTCGGGTACTTGCCAACATATGAACCCTGATTCTGTTGAGAAGAGGTAGACAGATTGTTATTCTTTGACGGTTCAAGTTTACAGTGTTGCTGCTGTTGCTGTTGAGAAGGTGGGTTTGACTGGAAGGTTTTGGGGAATGAACTGTCAAACTTTCGCTTGTTGTCAGTTGTCTTTGATAACGCACCTCTAGGGGGTAGAGTGCCCTGAGCGACTGCCTGATCGGTTAGCCTATGAGCCAACCTGATAGTTTGCTGGATTGTAGTAGGATTAGAAGATGTCACCATGCTCTGAATTTGCGAAACCAAACCATCAATGAATTTCTCGATCCTCTTATAGGGAGGTGTTACCATTTGCGGACACAAGTTCGCCAGTTCATGCGAACGAGTAGTGTAGGCTTCAATTTCAGATCCCTCCATCTTGAGGTTCCAGAACTCGCCCTCAAGTTTCTGCACTTCATCGCGGGGACAATACTCCTCCCGTAGCATAGTCTTAAATTCATCCCATGGCAATGCATTTGCCATCTCAAGAGTTAGCATTTGCACCTGAGAGTTCCACCAAGTAAGGGTCGGACCCTCAAGTGTGCCAGATGCATATTTCACCTGATTATTCGGTGGACAATTACACATCGCGAATGCGGATTCAGATTTCTCCATCCAGTGGAGTAAGCCAACAGCCCCTTCGGCTCCATTAAACGAGTGAGGCTTGCAATCCATGTACGCCTTGAAAGTACAAACCTGCTGGTGGTTATGCTGGCCTGAATTGTAAACAAGAATGCGCTTTAAGAATACCATATTTGAATTTGAGTTTAGGATGAATGATGGCTCACTAGAGTCGATAATATGTTGCTTTACCTCCAGCATTAATAGCGGCGTGAGTAGCTGCTACTGCTTCAGCCACACGCTCATTTATGAGTGCCGTGAGCTCGGCTGCAGTCATGTTAATGTTTTCGCGACCACCGTGTCCTCCAGCGCGTCCACCACGTCCATTTCCTCTTCCAGACATTATCTTTACATTCACAAATACAATAATGAGAAAAATACATCGCATTTTATCATCATACAAGTACTAGTAAGCAAAGAAATTCAAACCACAACATCTAACATTTCAATAATAGTAATACTTAATAAAATAAATTGTAACGATTACAACTAAATTCAACCAAACATCAAAATTCTAGAAACATCTGTTGGATGGGAACAACCCTGCCCATCTAGGTTCAAAATAAAAGACGTAAATAACTAATGAAGATAGATGATCAAATGTCACTGCCAACTTATGTAACATCGGATGCTGCATCATCATCCTCATCCTGGTCTCCTGCAGGTGCATCCTCTGGTGCAACTCCTACTGCTTCAGCAGCTGCAAGTCGTGCCTCCACTTGCTCAATCCTGGTGTGGAGTATATCTAGGTTCCACTCTGCAGTGTTCAGCCGGCCTTCCATATCCACACATCCATTTTCCAAAATTTCATGGACTTTATTAGTGACTGCTAAATCTGAAGTCAGTTTGTCAATTTTCTGATTCATCAGAATCTGTCGCTCTAATATGCCAGAAATCTCCCCTGCTGCATCTCTCATGTTCCGGATCTCCCGGTCCATCTTAGCTACAACTGTAGCTAACACCTGCTCAAAGGGGCACTGCAATGGTGGCAAAGCTCGTACAGAAGATGATGAAGAAGAAGCAATGTCAGCAATGAGTGGAGGTGGGACTTCCTCCTCGCGGATCCAGTTCCTGATCCTATCGGGATACCAATCCTAGTCCTGCGTGTTACCTCTGACACGCACATGAATAGGCTCGTCATACCCTACAGTGGTGTTGATCAGGTTGAGTCGATGTCTCCTTGGCTCTGGCAAAGGTACGGTAGGAACATCGTGCTACTGAACGACTAGGGATGCGGGTGAATTACGCGGGGTCGACATTTCCTATAATGGGATGAGTGAGTGCCATGTTTGAGTGTAAGTGATGTGTAACTAATGCATGTACGTGGTTATAGTCTAGTATGCATTTCCTAGTTCTCTATAACCAATGGCTCTGATACCAATCTGTCACACCCCCAAAATCCACTAACGGAATTTTACCGTTAGGAGCGTGAGATACCAGGATCTCAGTCATTAGTTACGTTGTACGACTCTATATGAGTTTAGTAAAAACACTAGCATTGCTCATAGTCACGATGCAACACTAGTAATGAAAACAATGATTTAATGAAACACTTGCGGAAGCGAAAAGTTAAACGAAAAGCATGCGCCAAAACAGTCGCGTCAAAAATAAATAATTCAACAATAAATAAAATAATAGTTCTTGAGTTTGAAAATGATGGACTTCGAATGCATGCATGCCTTAGCTTGTGCTTGTACCTTAATGACCTGAGAAAACATGCTAAAACGTGTCAGCACTAGGATGGTGAGTTCACAAGTTTCAATGTTTGTAAAGTTTACTAGATAAAACCATTTACAATTTATATCATAGGTAGCTAACCTAGTTACATGTTACTAAAGCGTTTCGACACCGAAGCTGACTATTTATGTTTGAACTTGCCTCCTACCATGACTATCATGATCAATGGTAAATGTTTAGGTTAATGTTACACCCGTTCGACAACCTATCGTGTTAGCACGACTAACGCGGGTGGGGCTTGTCAATGCCCAGTAGTACTACTCAAGATTACCTCGCTATCCCATATATATTAAACGGTTCGATAAGTAAGGACTTGCATGATATGTTTGCGCTTAGTACACAAGTGATATAATTGAAATGTAAGATCTAAATGTTCGTACCCATGTTTTCTCCCCCAAGTTTAAATCATAAGAAAACGGGCCGTGAAACTCACCTTAGAGTGCGTGCAAAAGAAAGCGAACTTAGAATGCTTGACGACTAACTGCCACCTATAAACACCAGTTTATAAGTGTGTGTTTGTGCAAGACGATAGGAACCCTTAGTATCCAAACAATACTATTGTTTAAGTGTTTAGAAAGGTTTTGCAAGTTTGACCAAGTTTGACCAAGTTTGACTAAGTTTGACCAAGTTTGACTAAGTTTGACCAAGTTTGACTCGACGACCCGTTGGTGACCCGTTTAGTGATTAAATGTTTGACTTGTATGGCAACACGCTTAGCACACAAATAATTCACGTTTCGTGCTACTTAAGTCATAACTAACTTAGCATGGCAACTACGTCAACAATACACGTTACATTAATTTATTATTTTTAAAAATAATATAAACTCATGTTTGCTTTCAAATGAATCACATTATCTATAACACGTTCGTATCATCATTCCATGTCTATCTACACATGCTAATACATAGTAGATTACCATAACACACAACATTAAGTTTAGACATCAAGTTCCAAATCACAAAGTTTCCACTTTTAGTAACCTATGATCTATTTAAGCTATTTGCATTCTATAATCCTTTAGCAATCATTAATACAACCATACTAACATACTATAGTCAAATAATAGCATCATACACACCTAGAAACCTTTTCATTCAAAAATCACCTTTCAACAAAGTTTCCTCTTTTAGTAGGTCATCCATTACACGCTTTGTTTACACAATTAATACGTCTAATCAATCCCAAATCTTTCAACTAATATAATTATAACTATATAAATCATAATTCACGTCTAGCATGCGATTCCTATATGTCACATAATCAACAAAATTCAATTTACACCTCGTATGATAACTAGGGTTTCACATATTTTCATAAAATCACTAATACGATACAATACTACAAATCAATTAACCAATTCATTTATATATTTTGAAAATATCAAGTTTGGATGAATTAGGGTTTCGATCTCAAAAATAATAATGAAATAATGATGGATTTTAATAAAATAACTTACGTAGGAATATTAGGAATGCCTAGACTAGCACGTATTCACTTCCGGTTTCGCGATTGGATCGATGTGTGTTTGGGTTGCTTGAAGATCTCGGCTCAAAGGAGAGAGTGGGGGCTGATTATTTTCGAAATTTTGGAGTTATGGGATTAGGGTTTTTATAAAATCCTTATATACTCACTCCATGGGCCCCTTCATGGACTTAAAAATTGATTTATGTGGCCCATGGACTAATTAAATGAATTTAAAACACATTTAATTAAATGTAACTAATTAAAATAGTTTCTAATAAATATTTTTATAAAACTTATTTATAAAAATCACTAAAGCAATAAAAGTCACAACGTTCCACGTAAACGTACGCGATTTCACGAAAGTCCACAGTTTACGCATAAAATCACATAACACGTAAAAGCACATAATTTATATTAATTATAAATTATTTATTGTTCGAAATATTATTTTTAATTATCACCGACGTTAGGGGATCGACTCGTGCGATTCGGTAATTCTCCTAATTACCGTTACGTGAGTGTTTGTGCAATAACTGACACAATTAATTAACCCTAATTAATGTAATGCATGAGTGAATGTTTGAGATAACTGAGTTTGTATAAACAATGTTTAAACTAACGATGTTTGTGTTAACGGAGTTAACCTGAATTTGTCGGATGTAACATTGTTGTCTTTGCTTGGTGGTTTGAGACAATCTTGGATGAAATGATTTGGATCACCACATCTAAAACACCTTCTTTCATTTTTGGATTTGTCCTTCTTCTCATCATGGGAGAACTTCTTGTTGAAAGGTCTTTTATAATTTCGAGGTTTCCTTACAAACTTCCATTTTCTCCTTAAGAACTTTATGAATTCTTTTACCGCCATAGCGTACTCTTCACCATCATTACTATTGGATTGTTCATTATCTTCTTCACTTGATGATATGGAGTACTTAGCTTTAAGAGCAAGGGACTTGACTTTCTCTTTCTTAACTCTAGAAATTCCATCATCTTTCTCTATGATGATTTCATGGACTTTAAGGTTTCCAATCAACTCATCCATTTAGAGTGTGTTGAGATCCTTTGATTCTTCAATAGCCATCACTTTGGCTCTCCATTCTGGATGTAATGCTCTGAAGAATTTTCCTCAATAACTTTTGTTAGTATATGTAGTACCAAGAGCTTTAAGCCTTGTAACAATAATATCAAATTTAGCATAACCCTCATCAACCTTTTCATGTTCATCAATATTGAATTGCTCATATTGTTGTACAAGTAATTCAATCTTATTATCCATAATTTGAGGGATACCTTGATGAGTTATGACAAGTGTTTTCCATATTTCATTTTCAATTAGGCACATGAAAACCCTTTCATATTCACTCTTTTTCGAGGCATTATACAACATAGATCGTGCTTCATAATTTTAGGAGATTTGCCTTTTCTCATCGCTTGTCCATTGATTTCTTTCAATGACAACGAGCTTTTGTTCACTAACATCAAATCTTTCAGGCACAACATCTACATTTTCAATTATTTCCCAAAGGTCTATATCTTTTGCTTACATAGATTTCAAATCTTTGTTTCCAATAGCAAAAACCTTTATTTTCAAGAAGTGGTAGTCTAGTCAAAGAGTTCCCCTCTACATAGTTTGTTAGAGCCATGGATCTAACTCAAAAGTTTTTAAAATAAGATTTTGTTTTAAAAAAACTAGAGCAACTTGCTCTGATACCAATTGTAGAAACCTAGAGGGGGTGAATAGGTTTTCTTTATAAAAAACTTGATTAATTAATACTTAATTAAACTTGTATGATAAACACTTGTCAAGAACACAATAGATAATCAATCAAACAAGTAAGTAAAGAGTTAAGGGAATGAATGACAAAACTGATTTAAAAAGGTTCAAGTCGATATTAGCTAATCCACTCTACGTCCTCTCCCTGATTCTTCAATCGAGAGTTGCTCTACTAAACGTCTCTCTTGAATGGAAGAGATTACTGGTATAAACGTCTCACTAATCAGAGGTAGTGATCACCTTCTTCAACCAACTATGTCTATATAGTGGTCTTTACAATCTCACAACTCCGACACTATGTCAAGATAGGGTAATACTCACAAACTCAACCACTATATCAAGATAGTGCAAAATCTCATAACTATCACTATATCAAGATAGTGATTGTCACAACTCACGGGACACTATATTAAGATAGTGTTTCCCAAACTAATCAGCAACTATATCAAGATAGTATGATGATGAACTCACATCAAGTGAGTGCCCCTTACAAAAGTTCTCTCTCAACTAAGTGGTAACAAGCTAATACCCTAATACAAACACAAGATTAGAAAGAATAATAGTTGTAGAACAATTCTTCTATTTTGCTCTTTGATATTGAATCTTAAATCTCTCACTTGAATTAATGTTAGAATATCAAGGAAACTAGAGAGATTTTATTAGATATGTATTTCAAAGTGTTGTGAGCAAAAGAGGTGAGTTGAAATGAAAAAGGAGGGCTCTATTTATAGGCACAACTCAAGAATCAAGAAGGAGACATGTTGGACCATCCACGGTCGCAAGCACGGTCACTCCCACGACCGTATGGCCCGCATTTCCTCTTTTTGACTTTCTTTCTTGTGAATGTTATGTACTTTCCCATCCATCCATTCTAACATTTTCAAACACAATTTCTCCATATTTTGAAGTCCAAGAAAGCTTTCTTTGTTTGTAACAAAGTCATGAAAGACTTTACACATAAATGGCAAGTTTACTTTTGTGGTTTGAAAGTGTTTAAGAGGCTTTTCCAAAGTGTTTATCTTTAAACCATTTTAAGTAGCTTTGTGTCTTCAAGTTGGATGCAATTTAATCTTTACCAAACTTAGCAAGCTCCATCCACCATCTTTCAAATTCAAATTAATTCAAAAACCATTCTTTATATATTTGCAAGACTTTATAACTAATTTGATATTTTATAAAAATTATTTGGGAAATCTTCTTTGTTTTATAAAAATTATATTTTTATAAACTTGTTTAGATTATATGAAAAAACTATTTTTATAATCTCTCTAAATTACCAATATATTCATGTTGACGGTTTATGCTTTGACCTTCTTGTGTTGACTTGTTGACCCGAGCATTATCATAATCGTTGAACGTTTAGCTTGTCATTTATGATTCACTAAGTGTATAGGGACATGTATGTGGTATATGACCAACTTTAATCAACAACTAATAACACAAGTTACTATTTCTTTATCATTATCAAAACAATGGATTAGCAATCTTAAGTTAGCATTAAACCATTGTTATCCCAACATAAGGCACCTCTAGTATGGAGCGAGGCTATAGGAAATATGTTAGAATTATATGTCCGGTCATGGTTATTTAACGCTACTAACTGAGTTGTGACCCGTAAGAGTTACACCTTGGGCAACGAATAATAAATCCACTTAGCCCGCTTAACTGATAATTACGAACTGTTAGCGAGAAGATATATTTTATATATATTCGTTAGACGGGAATTATTATTTATAATAGTTTATAAATAATAATTATATATATTGTTTTAATCTTTCATTAAAACATTAAAACGAGTTCGGGATTTTACATCTCGTATTGGAATTTGGGCCCGGAAACAATTAATAGGGTTTATGATTTTTATTTAAATAATAATCCTATATTCTTGTTTAACCCTTTGTATGCGGCAAAAAGGAAGACCTTTTGCGTTTTTCGGTCAACACTAGCTAGCCGCAAAAGTGAAGAAGCCATTTTTCCATCTTTGCCAATTCCCAAGTAACTATCGACAAAAGGGAGCAAAGCCAGAACCTTTAAACTTTTCGGTAGCCTCAAGCCGCCCGCGCCGACCGGCGCCGCCTCGTTCCTGCGTTTTTGGTTCGTGATCTAGCATCGGTTCGTTGTACCTCGGTGTCTCAACCGGTTAATCATTAACCACTAAGATATAATTAATCTCATTGGTAGATTAAATATTTATTCCATGTCCGTATGATTTTGTAACCCAGATTCTGTTGGGTTTTTATTGTGTTGAATCGGTTTCGTTCCGCTGCGTATTAATAATTACTAAATAATTATTATTAATCTATAATTATTTATCAACCGTTTTTGATAACTAATCTAACTAATCACCACTGCCCAAATACCCAACAGTGGTATCAGAGCCTTGGTTACGACATACGAATAGGATCCGGTCTTTTAACCGGTTATAGATCACAAACTTTAACTTGTTTAAAGTTTCTGATCTAGATCTAGATTTATTTTAGGGCAATTTTATTTATTTATTTATTTCGGTCAATGTTTTTATTTATTTTATTTGACCAAAAGGATTGCCCGGTTATTTGATTCTGTTAAATATGTAAATCTAGCCCGACCATGTCTTGTGTTTGTTTTCTGTTTTTGGTTTTATGGTTTTGGCCCATTTGATGGCTCAAAGTTGTAATAGGTTAGCTTTTATGTTTTTTCTCACTTTGATGGCTCAAAGTTGTAATATCTTAGGGTTTTATTTTTTTTTGTATTCTATATAAATATTATAAAGATAAAGACCCGAAGACAAAACTGAAGACGGCGACAGGATCTTGGATTTAGTGGGAGTCACACGGAACAGCTAGACGCATGCATGAAATCCATCCTTGTGGTTGTTTGTGTGTTGTGACCTAGTTTGGTCTTGCTATTAGGCTATAGCAAAATCAAACACTTTTTCCTTGGCCATATGAATTACAAATTTTTATGTTTGCTATTGTGGTTGCTTTTGATTTTATAATTGTTATTACATACCGACCAAATACCAAATTTTTCACATTCAGATTAATAGCAAGTTCTAAACTTTTTTTTACAATTTGTGGACGTTTTTTATATTAAAACAAACAGTTTTTTTTTTAAATAAATAATAACCAATAGAGTTTTGCAATTTAAACTAATTTTAAATTTCCAACACTCATAACTTAATAGTTCATTTAAACTATTAACTTTTAATTGGTTAATTACATCGTGACAAACTTAGTTTTAATAGGTTATTTAAAATTAAGTGTTCTGAGAGATGAAAGTGTTCATCACATTGTCACGGTCTAACATATAGTAAAACTGGTTTTTACAACACACGTATGATTTATCATTTGTTGTGTTTGATTAAAATTAAATCCCATATTTAAAATCTTTAGTCTATGCCATCATATTATAAGGAACACTTGGGACATAACGTGAAACACCAGTGTTTGGAGCCACAGCACCGCACTTGGTATGTAACCTATCCCTCCAAGGTGCAAGGGTTTCGTTGACACATCCGGCCCTTCCATGTGTACCTGTACTAGGGCGACTATTACTTTTTCTCTCTAATACATGCCACCAGCTGTATGGAGACCAAAAGTGGGCATAGATGAGGCTAAACGTATCAATGCATAGACAAGAGTTGTCTTAGCGGCCTCATACTCGAGAATTATGCATTTTTCCACAATCCGCAATTATTGTCAGTCTGCCACAACCGCCATTACTAATTGATATAACTAGATTCTCTATTCTTATTCTATTCTTGCCCTAGGTCATTAATATAAGAATTTATTACATCCAAAATACTAATTAACATTTAATTTGCTTATTTAACAGATGTCTAAGGAAAAAGAATCCCACTCCTCCTTCTCTCTCAAGTCTTTGCTTGAGAATGAAAAACTAAATGGCACCAACCTCATCTTGAACTCTCTCCCTAGTTCTTATGACAACTTCGTAATGAACTTCAATATGAACACATGGCAGAATACTATGTCCGAACTGCATGGTATATAGGAGACGGCCGAGATGAGCATATCAAGTGAGATTAATCAAGACTTGATGGTCAAATTTGCTGGTGTTAACAAGCCCAAAACCAAGAAAAAGGGTTATAACAGCAAAGGTAAGAAGCAAGTTGTTGTTGCTGCCAAGCATGCCACTAACAATAATAAGCAAGTTGCAAAAACACCCCCCTCTCGAGGAGCGTTAGTGTTTTGAATGCAACAAGATGGGGCACTGGAAACGTAGCTGCCCAGAATATCTGGCTAAGCTGAGATCGAAGGGAGCCAATGGTGAAGGCACCTCTTCAGGTATTTCTATTTATGTTATTGAACTTTTCACTGTCTCTAGTGACACATGGGTATTTGATACCAGATGTGCTTATCACATCGTTAATTTATTATACGAGCCTGAAAAGTGGAAGAAGCTGAAACAAGGCGACATGGAACTCATCGTTGGTGATGGGAGGAGAGTACCGATTCTTGCAACTGGAACATTTCACCTTTCATGTCCTTCTTGCCTTGTAGTTATCTTAAATAACTGTTTGTTTGCACATGGTTTAACCAGAAACATTACTTCAGTTTCCTTATTGTTTGAACAAGGTTTTAAGTACGTTTTCAATGGAATTTTTTATTTCTGCTTATTTAAATGATATTTTTTGTTTGAGGCTAAACCTCGAAATGGTATTTATGAGGTTGATGTTCAAACAAATAATAACATATACAATCTTTCTAAACGTATTAAATCTAGCATTAATGATACATTTCTATGGCACTATAGACTTGGTCACATAAGCAAGGCCAGCATGAAAAGGCTCCAATCCGAAGGGATCCTAGAATCCACCGGACATGACTCCTTTGAAGACTGCAAGTCTTGCTTAGCTGGCAAACTCACTAAAGGATCCTTCACTGGCATTGGTGAACGAGCCAAGGATCTGCTAGGACTCATACACACTGATTTATGTGGCCCTTTCAGAACTATGTCTAGAAATCATGAAAGATACTTCGTTTCATTCATCGACTATTACAGTCGATATGCTTATGTCTATCGAGGTGACTTGATTATTTAACGCTACTAACTGAGTTGTGACCCATAAGAGATACACCTTGGGCAACGAACATTAAATCCACTTAACCCATTTAATTGGAAATTACAAACTATTAGTGAGACGATATATTTTATATATATTCGTTAGACGGAAATTATTATTTATAATAGTTTATAAATTATAATTATATATATTGTTTTAATCTTTCATTAAAACATTAAAACGGGTTCGGGCTTTTACATCTCGTATTGGACTTTGGGCCCGGAAATAATTAATAGGGTTTATGATTATTATTTATATAATAATCCTATATTCTTGTTTAACCCTACAATTGTGTTTGCCGCAAAAAGGAAGAAGATCTTCTGTGTTTTTGGGTTAACACCAGCTAGCCGCAAAAGTGATGAAGCCATTTTTCCTTCTTTGCCACTTCCCAAGAAGCTATCGAGAAAAGGGAGCAAAGCCAGAACCTTTGCACTTTCCGGTAGCCTCAAGCCGCCGGCGCCGCCCCGCGCCGCCCCGTTCCTGCGTTTTTTGTTCGTGATCTAGCATCGGTTAGTTGTACCTCGGTGTCTCAACCGGTTAATCATTAACCATTAAGGTATAATTAATCTCATTGGTAGATTAAATATTTATTCCGTGTTCGTATGATTTTGTAACCCAGATCCTGTTGGGTTTTTATTTTATGTTGAATCGGTTTTGTTCCGCAGCGTATTAATAATTCCTAAATTATTATTATTAATCTATAATTATTTATCAACCGTTTTTTATAACTAATCTAACTGATCACCACTGCCCAAATACCCAACAAAAAACACACGGGAAAATAAATGGGTTCTTATTGCTGTCAAGTTGGGGTTTAGTTGGGATGCATCGGCGGAACCAGAGGGGGTCCAGAGGGTCCGGTGACCCTCCGGCGAGCCAAGTTTCCTTCAATACAGGTGTATAGCTTCATCACTTTTTTTACGTTGACCCTTAACATTATTGTTTACATATAGTAGTTGAGATGAGAAAAGTGAAACTGTAATGAGTAGATTTTTTCCGAAGACGGCGGTTCAGATAGCAGCACCAGCTCTGTTAAGAAGGGTAAGATGGAGACCTAAGAAGAAATGAAAATATAAACCTAATATCAATCTGCTGAGTTAGGCCTCATTAAAACTTATTAGATGAGCCCAATATCTTATTTCAAAAGTTACATTTGAAAGGATTCATTCTTGTAACTAAAAGGATAAAGGTAAAAAGAAAAAAGTCACACTCTTAGAGTAAAGAAAAAATATCAATCTCTCAACTTCAATAACTAATCTTACCTTTTGTTTATTATTTATCAAGGGTTGTGCTGGGGACACCGTTGTGTTTTTTTTTTCACACCTGACCTAGCCGTCACGTATAGGTCTACAAGTGATGGTTGTGACCCAAAAAGTCACGTTGTGGCCTAAACGTGACGGTATGTCTCTCGTGAGTCCTGTGAATAAAAAGGACACTGATGATACGAGGTTGATACGAGTTTGTGCAATCTGCAAAAAGGGAACCCTACCCGTCACGTATAGGCCAATACGTGACGGTTAAGTACGAGGTTGTTTTGATAGAAAGTTAACGTTAACAGTGTTGTCGGGCACCTAACCTAACTGTCACGGTTGGACCTATACGTGACGGTTAGGTATGCAGATTCAGCATATATTAACACAACTCTCACTACTCACTCTCATCACACTAAACCCACCATCCTACACAAACCCGACACTACCATCTTCACCATAATTAAAAAGAACATAAAGTATACACGAAAGTGCGTGTTTGAGTTCTTGGTTGTGGTTATTTGCTGTTGGGACACCGCTGTTTTTTTGTTTCACGCCTGACACCGATGTCGAGTTCGGGAGATCCTTATCAGAAGTCAAAGCTTTCAGATTTGAATGAGGAGCCAACCTTAGAAGATCAGAACCAGGTTTAACAAGTCTTTATTTTATTAAGGGTTTTACTGGGATGGGTAAACTTTGGGGTGTGCAAAGTCGGGAGGACGTATAATCAAATACCTAACTATTTAAATAATATCCATAAAAGGTTAATTAAAATATACTAAAGCATTATTTCATATTTTATGTCGGGTATCTAACCGGGTATATCTAATCGGGTTACACGTTTATCCAAAATATCTAACCATTACGTTTTCAGGAGTATTTCGTATTCGGGAGTCACCCTTCGTGAGGGGGGGGGGGAACCAACCCGTTGAATATATATGGTCAAGAGTCGTCTCAACAACAACCATTACCGAATTACAGTCAAGAGGCGTACATGTCACTATTTGGACCGACGGATTACGGTCAAGGGTCATACCGTCCACAACCAGAACTGGATTACGGACATCTCTCATACTGGTCACAACCGGAACCGGATTACGTACATCTCTCATGCCAGTCACGACCATAACCGAATTACATACATCTCTCATGCCGGTCACAACCAGAACCGGATTACGTACATCTCTCATGCCGGTCACAACCAGAACCGGATTACGTACATCTCTCGTACCGGTCACAACCAGAACATGATTACGGACATCTCTCGTACCGGTCACAACCAGAACCGGATTACAGACATCTCTCGTACCGGTCACAACTAGAACCGGATTATGAACATCTCTCGTACCGGTCACAACCAGAACCTACACACGTGTCGGATAGTTTCCATAGGAATGACACAGATGACAGTGACTCTTCCGTTCATTTGAAAGGAAACGATAGGGATGCGGAGAATGCATTGGACGATGATCGCATACGCAAGGCTACATTTTCATATAAAACAGACAAAGTATGACAACATCTCTTTCGTTCGTTTAAATTGTTTATTTATTTGTTTTATGTACTACGTTTTAAGTCTGACCTTTTAACTCTTTCAGTATTTTAATTTTCGTGAGGATTTGGTGGATTGGGCTAAGAAGAGAGGACGCGAGCATGGGTGCGTCATTGTAGTCAGTGGGTCAAGAAAAAAAGATGTGGAACTCGGATGCAATCGTGGTGGGGAACCTAAATGCAGGGGCACAGTCAGGCGTACTAGGAGCATAAAAAAATCATGTCCCTTTAAGCTCGTAGGGAGGTACATCGGAAAGAGTAATAGGTGGAGGTTGGACGTGACAGACGAGACACACAACCACGATCATGTTGTCTTTGAGGAGGGCAACGCGCAGCTTAGGAAGATGTCCGCCGGGGAAATTGATCTGGTTGAGAGGTTACACCGGCAGCACGTGCGGGCACGTCACATTCTTGCAGCCGTACGGGAAGAGTTTCCTGGTAGCAGATGTGTTGTTCAGGACATATACAACGCCACAGCGAAGATTAGAGCCGAAAGTAAAATAGGTTTGACACCAATGTAGGAACTTGAAAACGTACTAGAGTTCGTGTATCACACTAGAGAGAATCCCTACACTAATGTCGTGGAAGATGTTTTTTTTGTCATCCTACCTCCTATAAAATATGGTGCGCCTTCCCGCACTTGATGTTGGTAGACACGACGTACAAAACCAACATGTACGACATTCCTTTTGTTCAGTTTATTGGTGTGACGTTGACATCGAATTCGTTTTGTATTGCGCCCGCATTTATATCGAGGGAACGGCAGGACAACTTCACATGGGTCCTTGAGCGGATCAAAGATATGCTCGATGGGTGTGTGGAGCCACGCGTCATTGTCATAGACAGGGACTTAGCCCTGATGAGGTCGTGTGACATAGTCTTCTCGGGTGCTACTAAAAACCTATGCAGGTGACACATCATGGAGAATATCACCAGAAGGTGGAAAGGTTTTTTCAAAGTCAAAATTTGGAAATAATAATAAAAATAATAACAATAATAATATAATCTTATTATAATAATAATAATATAATCTTAAAATAATAAAAATAGTAATAATAATAATATAATCTTATTATAATAATAATATAATCTGAAAATAATAATAATAATAATAATAATATAATCTGGTGCGGGTGGGTCCGATGCGGAGGGTGATGACGAGATGGAGGGGTAGATATATTGTTTAGATAGAGTTGTACTTTTGTTTTATATGTACAAACTCATTGTATTTATCTATGTAGTTTTATTTGATTGTGTTTGTTTGGTTGTTTGTAATGGATGTATATAGTTTTGTTGTGTTTGTTTGGTTGTTTGTAATGGTTGTATATGATATTTATATATGTGATTTTATTTACGAGTAGTTTAACACGCGAAAAAAACTCCTAGTTTTACATCTCAAACCGAAAATCAAAACAAAAACTAGTTTTATAATAAAAAAGACGTGATCGGATTTTAAAAACTTTAACTATCGATTTATACAAACTTTTAACGTGATAAACAAAAAAAAACCAAAAGATAAGTCATTATTCACTTTTTATATCTAAAACCGATAATCGAGGTGACCGGATTTTAAAAACTATAACTACCGATTTTTACAAACTCTTAACGTGATAAAAACAAAAAACTAAATTAAAAAAAAATAAGTCGTTATTCACTTTTACATCTCAAACCAATAATTGAGGTGACCGGATTTTAAAAACTATAATTACCGATTTTTACAAACTCTTAACGTGATAAAAACAAAAAACTAAATTAAAAAAAAATATGTAAGGGGTGACGGATTGCCCTATATGTGACATATACACCACCACAACCTTAAAACCCAACTCAACCCTAAAAAAAAACCCACCAACACATCCCGACATTCTTTGGCGCGCTAATTCCAAAGTCTGGTGGATAAGAGTGACGGATTGCCCTATACGTGACATTTGGTGCGCTAAACGCCACATTTAGACATATACGTGACGGTTAGGGCATGTATACTTAAAAAATGTAGACGGTGTCTCTAAAATTTCCCTTTATCAACTTAATATACAAAGATTTAAATTTCTTGTTTTATTTGATTCTTTTAGTTTATTTGTTTTTCCTTTTATTTAGTTTATGATTTATTAAGTTCTTTAATAGTTTTTCGGTTCTTAATGTGTGTGTATACATAAAACTGAAAAAATTATCAGGTAGAAATATTCTTTTTCTAAATATATTTTGATAAAAATACATAATGTCATTAATCCTTTATATATCATTTAAAGCATGTTTGAAATACATGGATTGTTAAAGTAAATTTTTTTTGGAACCCCCAGTTAAAAAGTTCTGGTTCCGCCACTGTTGGGATGTCGTGGTAGATCTAAGGATAATATATGTGCAATACCTCGACATGCTCGAGTGGTATTACTCGGTTATGAAGAAAAGAAAGATACACGTTGAAGAGTAGGATACTTGTCAAATAGAAGAAGTTGAAGCAAACTCACCAGAAATCGGACCAAGGGGTATGATATATTTGAAGGAAATCTATGATAACTCACCAATAGTTGCAAAACCGAAAATTGAAGGAAAGAAGAGAAGGAAGGTGGAAGCAGTTCATGACTTTCCATAAGATTGCAGAGTGGCTAAGGATCAAGAAAATACATAAAATGAAACTAGAAGTTTGGAAGATTTTATTCATGTTGAAGCAAAGGAAGTGGATAAAGCAGTCAACTATGAAGAATGAAGATCACGGCTCAAAAGGATTAAGGCGGGTGTATTGGGTTGTTAATCCTTCTAATCCTTGGGCTTTATTATCATTATGTTTATGTATTGGTTCAGGATAATATTATGCATAAAGTATGAATAGGAGTCATTAAACATTAGTATGTATTTAGTATGGGCAGCCGGTTGTTAAACGTTATATGTTTTGGTCCAAACAAATTGACCTAGGTCGAGAAACGATGTGGTCGGAACAGTTTTCACGTAACTAATTTGCAAAGCGTCGCTAGGGATAGAAAACGTTAAACGTTCTCATCACGACGTTTCATTTAGTATTTATCGAGTAATTGTCAAACAGTTCGGTGTGAATTTGCAAAACACTTGAATGGAAAGTTTGTTTATTTTATATCAATTGCAAATCATTGCTTTGTTTGTATTTAGGTTTGATTCAATCGATCCTGGGAAGAAGACCACTAACATTTATATGATTTTCACTAAATAAAATTACACTGATTGGGCCACTTTGTTTGGGGCCTTTCTGTCACTTTTATCAACAACAAAAATCACGTCCCAAAGAGGCTAAAATGACATCAAAAAGAGCGTCTAGAACATTTACTTCCATACTGTTAAAATTTATGTTATGGGACTTTTGTCTCTCTGTACATCTCTCTGGATTAAGGATGCAAAGTTATCCAAAAAAAGGGTATAAAATTACTTTAAAAGGAAAAAAAAAAAAAAACTAGAACCACAGATGAATTCTTCTTGGTCCTAATCTTGTCGAGGGCGTGCCACCCAAAGAGAGCTGAGAGAGCGAAGACGATGGAAGTGCTCAGCAACCGCTAGCAAACTCCTGGCTGCTTGACGGGTTGTCATGAGCTGAAGGACGTGATGAATCGTTTTGCGTCGCAAATTATCGGCCTACAAGACAAGTGTTATGTTTATAATTATATAAAGGATTTATGATAAAAAAAAATGAAGAACAGATAACAAGGCAAATATAATTATGACATATTATTACTTTAAATGTAATGGATGTTTGACATTTTAATTATGAGAGACATTGCCATAGTTGGTAGTTGGATTGTGAAAATGGGCTCGAATATTTATATAAATATTATAGTAGTTATTAAGTTAATATTAGAGTAACTATTAAGTTGTAATCGTTTAATACTAAATTATATACAGGTGTGAGTTCACTAAAAAACTCATTTTTATGAGAAAATCAAAAAACTCTTCAGTAAATATGCTGCATATATATAGTACAAGCAAAAACTTAACCCTCACCCAAAAAACTAAACCCCCCAACCCCACCCCACCCCACCCCACCCAAGGTCTCCGAATCGTTTTTTTAGTTTTTGATTTATATTTTGAGTTATGATTTTTTTATTATTTTTTTACCTTTAATAAATAGTTTTTTTTTATTTTCTCATGAACAATGAGTTTTCTTATGATCATTCCTCATTATATATATATATAGGGGACGGTTCCACTAATAAGTAGTTTTTCGCTAAGAAATACTAAAAAGTGGGTCAAACGAACTCCGATTGAGCTCATTCCAGCGGCGTTGGAACCGTCTCATCGAACCCTAACCGGGACCCAAAAACCTAAACCCCCCTCCATCCGCAATCCCGAAAACCTAAACCCCCCTCCAACCCTACCCCTAAATGCCTACCCCCCCAACCCCCACCCCAAACCTAAACCCACCCCCAAAAACCTAAACCCACCCCCAAAAACCTAAACCCCCCACCCCCACCCCAAAAAAATATATCTAAATCATAAAATCTAAACCTTAAAAGCTAAACCCTAAGGCTAAACCATAAGGATAAAACCATACAATTCAAACGTAAAATCTAAACCTTTAAAGCTAAAACCTAAAAGCTAAGATGTTAGAGTTCGACGAGACGGTTCCAACGCCGCTGAAATTAGCTCAATCGGGGTTCGTTTGATATCGTTTTTTAATGTTTTTGTCATTTCTTATATTTCTTAGAGAAAAACTATTTCTTATTTGATCCTCTTCATATATATATATATAAATTTGCATTAAAAAAACCTAATAAGGAGTTATTTTAGCTTTTAGTTTAGATTTTTTTATGAAGGGGGGTGGGGGGTTTAGGTTTTTGGGTGGGGGTGGGGTGGGGGTTAGGTTTTTGGGTGTACTACACATATACAGCACCTTTAATAAGGAGTTTTTTGGTTTTATTATGAAAATGAGTTTTCTAGTGAACTCACTCATATATATATATATATATATATATATATATATAAATAATATTCAGATTACAACTTAATAACTACTCCCTAAAATCTCATGTAAACTAGTATTTCTAGTTGACAAAGAGAAAAAGAATACATAAATTATTTAAACAAATTAATTTCTAGTTTTAGTAATATTGAAATATTTGGTAAGAGAGATTGAAGGAGGATATATATTTTCATACAAGAAATACCTTATAAAAGGTATTTTAGTAATATTGAAATATTTGTTGAGAGAGATTGAAGGATGATACATATTTTCATACAAGAAATACCTTATAAAAAGTAGACATTTATCCTGTCTGGGTAACTTATATGTTAGTTACTTCTGGACTTAATTAGTGAATCAAAATAGCTTATTGTTATATATGCTATTCAACCTTTTGTATGACTAAAAACTGTCCAAGTTAATAGATAATGAAGCGATGGACCTTTTGGTGATAAAATGCTTGATTTTGGAAAAACATTTTGTCAGAGTAATTTGATCGGTGCCTTTTCACATCATCATTCAAAGAATAGTTTTATTTGGTCGGTGGCCTATTAAAAACCAAAGTAGTTGAATCTGGTTGTTGGGAAAACAAGTGGTTAGTTAATAAACAAAGTAACTAAATTTGGTTATCCAATGCCCATGGTATGCAATTTAGAGGTGCACAATCAGTTAAATAACCCAAACCGGTTATTAATCTAACTGGGTTTTTTTTTCAAACTACCGGTTAGGTTAGTTACCGGTTTGTTTGGGGGTCTAGAATCCTAACCTATAAAACCGGTTAGGTTATTATTAGACCGGTTAACCGTAAAATTGGTTACAAAAAACCGGTTAAAAAATTAAAAAAAATACTAAATATATAAAATAAACTCAATAAACTTCTTTTTTATTTATTTTTAAATTTTAAAACAATACATATATTCGCTAAAAAAAATAAAAATACATTAAAAATTAGCGAATACATTTATTTTTGGATAAATAATCTCTAGTCGTCATCGTATTCGTCTTCGTAGTGTGTTCATTCTTGAGAATTTTTATAACCTAAACCGGTTAGTGTTTTTTGAGCGTTTATATGTTTTTGAGAGCTAGAGAAGTGTTGTGAACAAACAAATACAACAAATGCCTATTTATACTAACATATGGGGCTAAAATGACAAAAAAAACTCATTCTAACCGCCATGAATGGCTATATAGCCGCTACCAACGACTACATCTTTTTTTATGGTTTCTAATGGATAAAATCAGTTTTTGAATAACCAGTTTGTCTTAGAAATTCCCTAAACCGGTTTGTAAAGTACGAATTTTTTTATAACCTAAACCGGTTAATGTTTTACTCGTTAGAAACCGGTTACGGATTGGGTTAATAACGGGTTGCGGTTAGGCTAACCGGTTTTTTTGCATCTCTACATGGAATCACGTTATCATTTACAAGCGTGAACTCCACATGTCCTGAACTGCATTGTAACTTAATCTGAAATCTCTTCAGTCTCAAGATCTCTATTAGTTAAATTGATCGATAATAATCAGTTAAAAATATATGGTAGAAGGTTGAATAAAAAGCTTAAATAGTTAATAATATATGTTTTATTAAAGATGATAGAATGCTAACAGAAAACTTTTATGAAAACAAGATTTTGAACATAACATCATAAGCAACGAAATATACAAAATTTTCCAACGTAACAAGGGTAATTAAGCTATCCTAATAAATATATCATAATTACAAATACTCTATAAAATCATATGTAAATCCAAAGATGGCAATTTTGTATAATAATATATTGCACCAAATGACAATATACTAAAACCAAATTCTTAAAGTCATTCAATCTTTTTAAGTGTAAATAGATATAAAAATACTAGTATTATAGGTATATGAATATTAGCTTATATTTAGTTGTAAGTGTAACAAACTGGTTAAATCCGCGCTCCCGGGTATGGGGCCGATCAATAAAATATAAATGAAAACGTTATAGTATGTTTGATTCGTCACAGTACAACAATAGTTATGTCACTCGCTACAGGTTACGATACCCCAAAAAAAGTCGATTATGAATATAAATCCATTTTCAAAAAAATTTATATCGGAACGATGACAAAAATAAAAATAGCCCCCCAATCCGTTTTTTTTAAGTTAACAAGCATAAGTTACCAAATAAAAACGAAACTATTAGAAATTAAACGGATTAAAAGTGTAAATTATATTTAGTACCAAATAAAAACGAAACTGTTAGAAAATTAAACGGATTAAAAGTGTAAATTATATATAGTATAAGGGGTGAGAATGAAAATAAAAATAAAATAAAAAAATAAAAATAAACCAAGACGTTGAATAAATTCTATGGCATAAGCACTGTTCAACAAGACTTTCATTTAATCTATATTATAGATATAATATATAAATTTGCATAGAAAAAAATGAGTTAGCAATAAACTTAAAAACAGATGATCTCTTAGCCTAGTGACATCTAATGTTTATTCTCATCAAAGTGATACAGGTTCAAATTACACAAGTAAGCAGTACGTAGATTTTAGAAATAGATACCGTAAGGGTGT
The DNA here is from genome assembly GCA_023525975.1 of Smallanthus sonchifolius. Lineage (NCBI taxonomy): Eukaryota > Viridiplantae > Streptophyta > Magnoliopsida > Asterales > Asteraceae > Smallanthus > Smallanthus sonchifolius. Next base: position 110,922,158 of record CM042021.1, read on the forward strand.
TTGTTTGTCGTTAAAAAACAAATTATAAACTTAAAAATCATATATATGTGGTTTGTTATGATGTTATTGTAGTCGTTGGTTAACATCAAATTGATAATGAAAATGACATCATGGAAATACAAGCTTTAGGATCTCAATGATTGTGATGTTTTCTTGGGTCCACTCTCGAATAAGACACTAATTATTATAGGCCGATTCTAACCACACACGGAATATTGCTAATTAGACCTGTCGTCGCGCGATACGCCCTCGTATAGGTCAATACGAGGGCGTATAGGGTTTAGTCTCTGACACCAGAATGACACGTGTCATTCTCTGTGTCCCATACGATTCGTATTGCTCTATACGCCTCGTATGAGACAGGGCTCAATATTTTTCTTCAAAAGTTGAAAGATTTGGTGTTAAATAATCCTATACGTGGCGTATAGACCTATACGCCACGTATAGGATTATTTATTTAATTATATTTTTTTTATAATAATATATTATTTTGTATTTTAACTTATATAATTTTGTTAATATAAGTTTGTTATCTATTTATAAATTTTATATATTTTATATTTTTTTTAAACATTTATTATATTTTTACAGTATAATCAAACAAAATATTAAACATTACAAACCAAACAAAATATTAAACATTACAAACCAAACAAAATATTAAACATTACAACCAAACAAGTAAACTAAACATTATATACATTACATCATAAAATTAAATATATACATCAAAATGTTTTACATACATAACAACGAAATAAACAAAATACAAATAAAAGAACTAAACCTAATCGGCTCCGGCGTCACCCTGACCTGCCCCGCCCTCACCCTGAACGGGGTCGTCCGGATAATGACGCGGTGGTGGTAGTGGGGTGGCTCGATGCCGGCGGCTCGTGACTGATTCACGAGCTGTTCAACCGCCCACGTCATCAGGTCCTCCATGCGATCGAGTTGACGACCATGTCGCCGTGAGTCGGCAACTAGGCCATCAAGCAATGCTTGGGTAGCCCTATCCAGCCTAACAGACCGACATACGTGTCGGGGATGCTGTGGCGGATGCTCGTGGACCTGCTCGACGTGTGGCGACTCGTCCTCAATCCCCATACCCTGCAGCGGCTGAGGCATAGGCGGGTCCCCCTGTCCAGGCATCTGCGGCAACGGCACCGGGACCCAAACCTGGTCCTGGACGGCCCCTACGAACCGAAGGCCCTGCGGGAATCGGTGCGTGATGCGCATGCCGCTCGCCGTGCGACGATCTAATCGGACAGGGGGAATGCCCGGTAACATATGAGGCTCATGGTGGCCAAATGGTATGACCGACTGTATGATATGCGTGATGAATGCACCACCATATAAAAGTCCGCGCCTGTGTCGCATATAGGCTGAAGCAAAATAAAGCGCCATGCTCGTGGACAGGTCGCACCGCCTCCTAGTAAGCAGGCAGAAAAGGAAGAAAAGATCTCTATCAGTGCACCACTCACGGCTTTTCAGACGCGGTGCGATCGACGTCGAAATAAGCCGGTGCAGATATCTATACAAAGGGTCTCTAATACCCGAGACCCTCCCCTTGGTACCCAACCAAGGACTATCTGAAATCAAGCCCCAAAAAACAAGGAGTTCCTCCTTGTCAACCTCCGTCACCGCCTCGGTGAATAGCGGCGAGACCGTCTCAGGCTCGTAGTACAAGCCCGTCGTGACGGCCCACTGACGGAGGGTCTGACGGTAAACGACCCCAAAAATAGAAAAAGAAATACGATTCGGATCCTCAATATTCGGCGCCTCCCCGGGTAGAGGCTGCAGCCCAGTCTCTGAATAGATGAACGTCGAAAGAAACTCGACGACAAGCTCTCGGTATGTCTCCTCAAAAGAAAGGTCAAAAAGACGCGACCATGGCGTGTCCTGACCGATGATGGCCCTAGCTCGCTCGGCCTCATGCACCTCCTCGAGGAGGGCCCAATCCACCGCCGTACCCGGACCCATCTGCACCTCCCGGAGCTTCTGGCACCGGGAATAAGCCTCTGTATCGGGCGGAAAATCTAGAAAAGGATAATGCGCAAAATCGTCTAGCTGATCCATCTGAATATCATTATCATAATCCGCCATATCTGATAATAATTAATTGTTTTTAATATTTTAATTTAAATAATAAATAATAATAATAATGATAATAATAATATATTGTTTAAATTTTAAATAATAAATAATAATAATATTTTTTTTTTAAATAATAATAATAATATATTGTATTTATTTTAAATAATAAATAATAATAATAATAATAATATTAATATATTGTTTTTATTATATTTTCTTTAATTGAATTAATTTATATAATTAAATTTTTTTTTAAATTAAAAACCTATACGCCACGCATAGGCTTATACGTGGCGTATAGGCGGTTGCCGGGTAAACAAAGCCATACGTAGGCCAAATAGGCCATACGCGGGCGAGTTGCCGGGTAAACCAAGCCATACGCGACCAAACTAGGCCATACGCAGGCATGTGACCGGGTAAACTGAGCCATACGCAGCGTATAGGCTTATACGTGGCGTATGGCTTCATCTTCTTCCTTAGATCAATCCAGAAGAACTATACGCCACGTATGGTCCTGTACGTGGCGTATAGTTCTTAATTTCAAACCTAAAAATCGCTAATCTACCCAGTTTTACCCGCTAATATTCAATAAAAACCTAACATTAATGATCGTGGGTTAAGACACGTACCTTTTCAAAGTTTTTTTGATGGCACAATCCAAATCAACGAGCGTTTTATAAGCGGGTCGCGTATGGCTTTGTGTTTGTTTTTTTGGTTCGTTTGGTACAATACGGGCCAAAACCAGATAAATCAAATGTATATACGCCACGTATAGGGCAATACGTGGCGTATAGAATACCAAAGGTTAGGGAAGATACGTCACGTATTGATCTATACGTGGCGTATAGAAATTTGAATTTTGAAAAAATTTGAATTTTGAAACATTTGAATTAAAATTAATTATTATTATATTTAATTAACATTATAATTAGTTATAATTAAATAAAAATATTTAAAATGACAATAAAATTAATTTAAAAAGAATTACAATAAAATTTTAAACAAATATCATCCGAGATTCGTGAAATATTGTGGAAAACTAGATCTATTAGTGGCCATTATTTTCTTAAATCGTTCTATACGATCATTGTATATATTTTCCCATTTTGCTGCATCATCATTTCGGTGCAAATTCCAAAGTGCATTCGGCGTAGGAATCGGAAATTCTCCGTCTAACTTGACGTGGATGAAATGAGCATTTTTGACGTGAACTAACGATAAGACTTGATGTTGAGCGTGAACGTTAGGACCAAACCACAATGGAAAAAATGTTTGATTACCGTTGATGCTTAAAAGATGAACAATCACCCCAAATCTTTGAGCAATTAGGAGTCATGTGTATGGCATCGACATCCAACGACTAACTGGTGCGGCTTTCACATCCTGCCAATCTATTGTGTGACGTAGCTTATCTAGAGCTTGAAAGGCGACTCTGTCAAAAACAGTTCTCCACCATTCCTCTTTATTGTCCATCTCATGTAGAAGTTGTTGTCGGACAAAGAGCCACCGGTTTTCATTTAACCCTAAGCCCAAAGCTACCGATCGAAAACCACAGTTACCGTCGGGTTTTACATCCTGTATATGTGAAATGTACGGATAAAATTAAGAGGGTATCGAATCCTTAAAACATTTTATATTGTTAACCGCATCATTCCCCGTAATCAATGGAAACCCAAGATTATCATCTTGCGGTTGCTTTCCTTTACCCTTAGTTGAACGACTGTGTTGAAAGACCGAACTCGCTTGTATAGAGTCTTGTGACGCAATATACGAGCTGTGTCTCGCAGGGTCACATTTGCTTTGTTGGGATCCTGTGAATGAGTTGTTTCTCGCGACATCATGTTTCCTTTGTTGTTGCTTTTTCAAAGTTGGACGACCGCGAGTATCTTCTTGTACCATAGGCGCTTTCTTGTTACTTTTGCTCGGAAAGACAACCCCTGCAATTCTCGACAGCATACTTCTTTTGACCTGATCGGGTTGTGACATAATTTTGTTTCTCACTTGACCTAGTACCTTATCCACGTCTACATTTTCATCATCGACAAACGACGGTTTTAAATCAAGTTTCCTCCAGAAGACGTCCACTGCATCTAGAGGAATTATGTCACCTGTATAATAATAATAATAATATATTGTTTAAATTTTAAATAATAATAATATTTTTTTTTAAATAATAATAAATAATAATAATAATAATATATTGTATTTATTTTAAATAATAAATAATATTAATATATTGTTTTTATTATATTTTTTTAATTGAATTAATTTATAATAATAATAATTAAATAGTCAGAACAGTTTACCTGTAGCTTCGATATTTGCTAGACGACAAGCACACGGCAACTCACAACTACTGAAAAGTTGGCACCCACACGTTGCATTTTGTTTCCGTATATTTGATAACTTGTACCACTCGTTTTCTATCAAATCTAGAGCTTTATGTGAAACTTTACCGTGCAGGATATCAAACAATTGAATAGCTATGTGGCTGTCCATTTTCCTTATGATGCTTGTTCCAAACCCAAACTGTAAGTGATAATACTGATCTGATACAATTTCATCAACAAACCCAACAAGTCTATCTAGCGAGTTGTTAGCGTTTCTAAGATAGCTCTTTAAGAGCGAATGCTGGCTCTCGACTCGGTTCGTTGTATGTTGACCAAAATTGAGGTTTTTGTTGGACCACACGGATACAAACTTTTCTTTATACGGGTCCAGCCAATTTTTAGTCACATAATCAATAACTCCTGGAAAAATATTTAATATTGAATAAATATTTAAATACTGAAAATATTAAATATTGAATATTTAAAACTTACTTCCTCGTTTGGCTGCGTACAGACGTTCGTAAAGTCGGTTGAAGTTGTACTGGTATATATCTGGCGTGGGAGACTCACATAATACCGACCATGAATACTTGAAATTTTTCCAGTCTTCGTCTGTAAATGATGTCCTGCAATGTTTTGCGATATTCTCGTGTATGTGCCACCGACATAGGTTCTTGGAACAGCTCGGAAATATTTTATCACACGCGTTCATAAGAGCTTTGTCCCTGTCTGTTACTATCACACGCGGCTCCATACACTTTTGCAACATTGCTTTTATTTGAAGTAACACCCAGACGAAGTTTTCCTCCCGTTCTTTTGATATAAATGCATGAGCGACGCAAAACGACTGGTGTGTGGAGGTCACACCGACCACTTGGACAAATGGAAGTTTGTACATGTTTGTTTTGTATGTCGCGTCGATCATCAACACGTGCGGGAATGCACGCCACATCTCGTACGATTTCGGATGAACAAAGAATATCTCCTCCACACTATTTGTGGCAGGATCTTCTCGAGTATAGTAGACGTATTTTTTTGAAGAAAGCAGGTTTTCCAGAATCTGTATTGGAGTTTCACCGACTCTCGTTTCGTTTTTTATCTTTTGTATTGCATTATAAATGTCTTTTTTAATGCAACTACTCTTTGGGTTTTGTTCCCTTATAGTTGCTAGAATGTTTCGTGACAACATGTTTTGCGAATACAACTTCCCCACCAAAAGTTGTTCCGATTGAGACAGTCTCCTTGCAAACGAGTGCGCCTCAAGATGTTGACTAGGATCGTGGTTATGACTGTCATCCTTCACCGTTAATTTCCAATCACTAGTATTTTCTTGGTACTCTCCTTCCAATTTAAAGGGACAACCAATTTTCTTGCTACCGGCACGTCTAACCGTGGCAGTAGACGCACGTTCGCCGTGACGGTCACACACAAGCCACACCTTGATAAACAGTTCCGTCGGATCGTCGCCTTTTCTCCTCGATCGTCGGGTGACAATGACGTAACCATTGTCACGTCCTCTCCGGATAGCCCAATCAACCAACTGTTCACGAGACTGAAAATTCTGGTTAGTTTTATAAGACATATTTTGATTATTTTGTTCTTCGTCTTCGGAGTCATCGGTTTGTTGTGTTGGGTAAGAGACTTCATCGTATACGTATTCGTTCGTGGGTTGTGTAAGGTAAGACAGTTCACCGTATACGAACTCGGGATTGCTTAGTGGCTCGTTCAAATCTGGAAGCCTTACCCGTTGATGAGAATAAACGTTGGACGAGACCTCCTCCTGGTTCACCTCTTGAACGCCAAAACTTTGCGGATTGTTTTCCACCGACTCGTTAGAATATACCTGAAAACCGTAGTTACCATCCCACCACCAAGACATGTTTACAATTTTTGAATTTTGAAAGCATACGTTAGGTTCGAATGAGAATTCTGCATGGTTAAATACACAAAATTTGGGCCCTATACGCATCGTATAGCCCAATACGATGCGTATAGGGTACGAGGTGATGTGACTAGTGGCAGAAGGTACATTGTACCCTAAACTGCAGCGTATTGCCCTATACGATGCGTATACGATGTTTGAATGACCAGGTTGTAAGAGAATGTCGGGCATGGGAAATTGTGAAGGGTATACGCATCGTATTGCCCTATACGATGCGTATATGACCAAGTCTGATTAGCATTCTCCATGTTTGATTAGTAGTCCCCTTATTATAACCCCTTTTTAGAGGGGGATCAACATCTTCTTTTTTCTTCTATAAAATATATTAAATTTATCATAATTTCTTTTCATTACTTTTATAACAGCAAGCCCCTAGCAACAGCTCTCGAGGCAGAAACAATGAAACAAACATATATAACGATATATAAAATTGAAATTATATCGATCTTTTCAATGCAAAGATTTAAGCTTTAATCTATTTTTTATTCATAAAAATCCGAGAGACTTAATATCTTCAATTTATTTGAGCTTCGAATATTTTTATCATAAATTGTTATTATACATACCAAATTTTATGGAGAAAGATAAATTACTTTATTTTCTATTAGTTTCAATTAATGTTTTTTAGAATCAGTAACTCACATACTCTCTAAATCTACTCCTAAATCTACTTCGATGTCTACCATGTAAATAGAACTCTCAACCACTTGGAGGAATGCATTACTACACATCATGATATCGGTAGTCTACTAGCTTTTTCGGTATTAGTTATGTAAAATTTTCTCTCTAATTCTACCTTTCTTTCTCGGTTGTAGACGTCTTCTATATTTCCCTTTCTCGAAACAAAAACACCTCCCCCCCTCTCTCTCTCTCCTCCTATGCCCAAACTTGGCAACGGCATATTCCATGTTATAAATCATCAAAATTTAAAGAAAAAGTCAACTGAAAAATTGAACGAGTACAATAATATAGAACATAGAGATATGTGTTTACTTGTGAACCCACATATCGAAAAACAAAAATCAATGAAAAAATAAGAAAGAGAATATTGGAAAAAATGATTTTAGGAATCCACAAGTGTCTAAGTAACAAGGGAAAAAAGTTTGGAGAATCGAAGATTATAGAATAAGGATAAGGTATTTAAGTATGAACACATTCAAAAAGACTCGCCTAATTAACCGACAACAAAATGTTCAATATACCTTTTTGGTCGCTAAACAATAAGATGGTCACTCTATAAATATAATTGGCCATTACAAATACTTCTTTTAGAGATATGTTTTTTAATCTCTCTAATGAATGATAAAAAAAATTGGTTACCAATTGACGAGTCATACTGTGTTCTAGGGTTTGTCTTATATGCACCACAATCGAGAGGTCATAGGTTCGACCCCGCTTCCTCCATTTCTTTATTTTCTTTGATTGTCGTGTTCAAACGTAAGAACGCAATCCTCTGCTTCAACTCAATTGCTTCCCCAAGCTCGAAACCCACTTATCTATACTACTTAATAAATAAAGATATCTATAATGCCACGTGTCACCCTTATTTGATTGAGAATTTAAAGGGAAAGTTTTTTAGGCCCTCCTCTAACTAAATCCCTAATTTTCTTCATTCTCAATATATATAATTTAAGAAATATTAATTAATTTCAACAACTGAATAAAATGTTTTAAATTTTATGTTTTATTCCATAAATACATGTAGGTGTCTAATTAAACTAATTAATTATAACAACAAGAAGGCTAAATACCGATTATATAAGTTCAATATTAACATTTATAAAACTTATCCTGTTATTTTTTTCGTTGCTTCAAAAGAGGAATTTACACCGAGACTATTATGTCGCCAAATATTTAGATCTAGAAAGTTATATTATTTTGTTTTATTTCTTTTAGAATGTTTTGTTATCTATTTTTTTCTAATGAGACTCACTTTTTAGTTCCGGTGAGATATTCACTTTTTTTTAATTATTATTCTTATTCTTATTATTATTAATATTATTATATATGATCCCACAGATTTAAAATTAGAAAAATAAAGCCTAGTTTTACTCATTCAACCCATGAAGTATACGAATTTTTAACCTAATATTTATATATAACCCAATAAATGGATAAATAATTTTATAAATTTGATTATTTAATCAACATTTTATTGTTGGTTGAAATTTTAGTTAATTAAATTAGACTAAAATATTTTAATTTAAAATAATATATTTCGTAGAATTAAATTGAGTAAGAAAATTATTTTAGTTAACTAATCAATATTTTTGTTTTGTTTCTAAACTTAATAAATTATATTAAATTACTTATTAAATGAATCAAGAAAATTAGGCCCGCGCTTTGCGGTGGAAGACGGACTTTAAACGGTTGAGCGGTGACGTTAACGTGGGCAAGCATAAAAAGAAACGTGGTTAAGTATATAAAAGAACCGATGAAGTTACGGCGACTCGGTTGTGAAGATCGAAGTTATATAACGGTACCGATGTTCTTCGGTCGGTTTAACAAAATTTATATGTGGACGCCAAGGAAAAAATTTTTAACACAACAACAAATTATCATTATTATTATTTTTAAAATTAACGAAAAAAATTTATTGAAAAAAATATGATTATACATACTAAAGGGGTAAACTAAAAACTTTAGAAAATTGAGGTTAAAGTGATATTTAAAAAAAAGTGAGGGGTAAGTTATGACATTTAGTAAACTTGGAGGGTAGATTTGGTCGGTGGCAATTGATAAATGAATTAATAGGGAATACGATTTTGTTGAAATAGCCAATAACTATATTTATTCAATATTTTAAGGAAAATATAAATGAATTAAATCTGTATAAATTATAAAATAGTTATAGTTGTAATATGGTTATGAATACAGTTCTTTTGATATAAAATAAGCCTTATAAACTGACATTCTTATAAGTTAATTTTAGTTTTGTTAAAGTAGTTATATAATGATTTAGTTAATAATTTAATTCTTTTTTCAAATCTTAATTACCAAAATTACTTATTTAATCTAAAAATTAATACAATCTTGTTAAAATATTTGATGAATAGTTTATATATATTATGAATATATTATATATTATATATTATATTATATATATATATATATATATATAAAGTTATTTGAATCCGTAAAAATTTTGTATTTAATAAAACAAATAAAATAAATTTGTGAACGAGATTCTAATATTCGTATAAATATAATGTTGATATATTACAACTTAACATATTCTTAAAGGATTAAATAATTCAACAATTAATAATAAACCCTTCACGCTAATATCTTCGGTTATAATAATCTGAATTAATATGGTATTATAAACACAGACGTGTGATTCCGTCAGTGAAGGTGATTCCGGTTGGATATAAATCACTATTGCTTTAATGCGATTGAAATTATTTGACTTGTGCTTATTATTGTATATCCTAAATGTTGTTGTTACAATGATATGATTAATTAAAAGAGTATGCAATGATATGGTTAAAAGAGCAGAGGGTTAGCACTTTTTGTATCTGTTTTGGATTTACAACATATACTCCATTATCGAAGCATGTCGCAACTTGCGAGGTTCCACTTGCATGTCATTGTGGCATCGATGACGTGGCAACAATCGTGATTGTTTAGAATAGAATATCGATAAAACTTATAGATACACATACACAACTAAGATGCATCTGCTTTGTGTCTATGAATTTATTATTATTTTTCAATAGAAAATGTTTCAACAAAATCACCAAACACTTTCTAAAATATATTGTTAGATTTCTGAACTTTTCATTTGGTTGGAACTAAAAATTTAATTAATTACTAAAACTAATTACGTATTTTGAAAATATTTGCTTTCTTATTTAAATCCCTCCAATTTTTATATACCTTGGTTATAGACATTTTTTTAAACAGTGAAAATATATTATATAAAAAAGATATTAATTAAATGACTTGAAGACATAAAGTAATCATTAAAATGAAAAGTTCTTAAAGAATAACACTTAAACTAAAGATATATAATTATTCCATGATTTGTGATTCAATATTCTAATCATGTCAATGTGGGAGTTGTGATTATGAGCAATTGAACCTTTGCATGTGCCAATTGTCAAATCAGGGTTTTCATTTTTAATTTTACGTTGATATTCAATGCAGATATTATGATTAGATTGGAGGAGGAGGAGGAGGAGGAGCAGGTTAACAATCTGTTGGAGTAGGTTCCCTAACCAAAGATTGCTAATAACATATTCCCATCATATGGACCCACTATGAAAAGCACATATATGCGTACATGTAATTGATGTTTTCAGAACCGGATCGTACAGTGGACCGGCCGCCTTAGAGGTTGAACCAGTCGGACCGGATAACGTTATAAATAATAACAAAATTAAAACTATGTGTATATATATACAAAATATAAAACATTTTTTGTTTTCATGTGAATTTGTAATTTTAATGACAGGTGAAGTCTTAAATAAATAAAATATGAAACTTGAAATATTAAATAAATAAAAAAATAAGATTTTGATAGAAAAAAAAAGACAAAATAATTATTTTTTGAAATCCGGTACGAGTCCCCGTCCGGTTCACACCGGTTCAACTACACACAACCGGACCTGTTATGTGTCCGGTTCCGGTTTCGGTCTGGTTCTAAAAGCACTAAATATAATAGATATTTTCACTTTGATATATAATTATGGGTTATAGTTTTTAGATTTTCTAGATTTTACCCTTTTGTAAAAAAGAAAGGGTACCTGTATGACGAAACTTTCAAGGGTGGAAAGCTTGTTCATGGCTGCAACCATTTGACCCATGTAGTTAGGGGAGCTTAGGGCGTCTGAAGCAATGGTGTTATATAGAGATTGATTCAGTGCATCGAGGCCCTGCGAGAGCGCGTCTTCTGCCTCTTGTGTTGCTTGCTGCACCTCACATATAGCCATGAGTTGTTGGTCCCTTAATGGCTCAATTTGACCAAGAACAATCTGGAAAAACATGTTCCAACAACCCTCATAAGGATTAATGTAAACTATATTTACCATTTACCAATATAAGAAGTATGTGACATTGAAAAGGTAGAGAACATTTGCAGCAGTCAGTATAACATGAGGAGGAACAAGGTATTATGCGAACAGATACAATTAATATATGTTTGAAAAGATTCTAGCTACTCCAAGTTCTCATCTTCGGTTTTTGCCATCTAACAAGTGAAAATTTTACCAAAAAGAGAATCATAAAAGAAAGATCAAAAAGAAAATCGCTCAGATCTCGAGAGAATGCATAACTACTTATGATTAACATTAATATGTAAGATACAGTATTAATATTTGTCTTTTATAATCATTTATCTAATTATTAAATGATCAATTAATTTATTTATTTATTTATTATTAACCTATGGCTAGTAATTAGTTGATGGGCCTAATTATTCTGATGGGCCTAATTATTCTGATGGGCCATTAATGGGTTTTCCCTTGGGTGTACATATAAATAGAGATATAATCAGAGTGAATTGACTAATGAATCATTATTCAATTACTATCACCACTAAACTCGTTCCTCTCTCTCTCCCATAACCGTGAGTTCTTACGAACTCACCTTAGCCATCCTAATCGTACACCTTAAACGGGAACCCGATCCTTATCACAGATCATGACATCTTCATTTTCATCGGTTAACTTAACAGGTAAGATTTACATTATTGTTTTTCATTATCATATTCAAGAATTGATCAACATAACAAGGACTAAACAGCCAAAAGACTATATATCGCAATTCATGGGGAAAACAATTACATCCACAAAACACGTATAACACCATCCTATACTGTTTTGTTGTGTCCACGGGAGAGATATTTGGTCATAGGATTGTCTCGCCTCAGATATCACAAACGTGTTTTAGACGTGTTAGCTGTGGATAAGAAGAGAACTCAAATTTAAACGTGTTTGAGTGGGAACAATCCATAATAGGTGATCAGGACACATGTAATTAAAAAGAAATTTGTATGCTCCTTATTTGTAAAACGAACAATATTTGCAGGTATGAGGGGTCAGATGTCACCGAACAACACTTTCGTTTCAAGTAACTCCTAACGATTCTCTTTTGTTTTTTTAAGATTGACCATTGCATTACGAAATCATGAAGTGGAGATGGACACAATTTTTTAAAATCATTTACTTTTAGCACAGTTTGGAATAATACCTAAAATATTCTACAATGGAAAAAACCCCTTTGGTCATCAAACCATTCACTCTCTGTGTCACCTTCACTTATAGGTACGATCAAACAACAGCTTGCAATACCATTAACTGTTATCTATACTTCCTCTAGCATCTAATCATATCTCTTTCTCTTACAATTTATTGCCACCCTTTCTAATTTTGGTCTGGCTTGTGCATATTAATTAGAGTTAGTTATTCATAAATTGTTGTCTGTTTTCTGATGAAATACGAAAATCAAAGAAAATCATAAATTTGTTATTTTGTATATTTATAGAACATATATAGTCTATGTCACACAACATTTTACCTCTATAAAAATAAAGTAAACCAACAAATTTCATGTATCCATTTTATATAAGTGATTTGTGAAAAATGCACAAGTCTAATCACTCACTTTTAGTTTGTTAAAATTTCAGATTTATGAAAAAAATAGTTGAAAATGCTAGACAAAATTTCGCAAACGCAATAAATGTTAGTATATGAATACATAAAAGTAAAATATGGGTCAGGTATAAACATTAACCTATAATATCTAGACGTTGCCGTTCAAAAAATAAAAATAAACATAATCATTGAATATGCGTATTAAATAAAATAAATTAGATACAAGAAATTATCCATGTATACAGTTAATTACAAAAACATGTACCCGTGTATAATATAACAGAAAATAGACATATTGGTTGTTTTCTCCGGCCCTAATTAATCAAGTTTTCTTAATAATCCAATCTACCCATTGTTGGATAATAATATAAGACAATTTGACAATCACACTTCTAACTTTCACTCTTAAGATTAATCTCACTCCTAACTTTTGTCATCCATTATTCGATAATAATTTATATTAACAATTTGATCAATTTTTGTAAGTCCCAAAATCATGATATATATGGTAACCAAATTTTTTGTTATAGTCATCATTGACAACGAAAATAAAAGTTAAAAGTGACATTAGTCAAATTGAAAGTAAAGTCTTAGTTTGACTTACTAAAATTCAAATTACCTACTTAATTACTAAAGTTTCACTTTAAGTTATACTTATTTTAATCATGTTATTAGATAACATACTTCATAAAATGATTAATGTAATAAAATTACAATTAATGTAATAAAATTACAATTAATGTAGATATCTTGGTCAATAATTCCTAGTTAATTTCTCACTTTTTCCCAATGAATTCCTTTTTGCATCAAAACAATTAACAATTATATTTTAATCCGTATCAATTCAATCGCTAGAATTTTAAAAATATTTCATTTGCTTCATTGTTGATTAATTCTATAATTATCCTTTTTAAGAAAAAATATTTTTGTTACTAATGGATGAAAAGGTAAACTAGAAAACTTGAGCAAAAACAAAATTATGGGTAAGGGGGCACTGTAAAACAGAAATTAAAAATAAGGACTCACAAATAAAATGAAATATCAAAACTTTGTTTTCACTTTATTCACCGAAAATAAGAACAACTGCTACATATTTTCATTATTTTGAATTTTTTATATAAAACGGTGATTAAATATTTAGTTAAGAAATTAATGTTTCTTATTTAATTTATTTTTTAATGTTAATTTTATTACTTATTTGGTTAACTAATCAAAAATGATTATTAAAGTTAAATAGACTTTATTAAGCTGTATAGTTTCTTGTTTTAACATAAAACAAAATTAAAAGAAAATGCACACGCAGGACAAATAGTGTCGTTGCACATCTTAGGGACCGATCGAAGTGTCCACTTTTAGAAAGGTTCCCTGCAAAACTTTCATACCATTGACTAATATTCTTGTGGCATTTTGAGGATTATGTACCTCACCTCACATCTCATATGAGGATCTTGTATTTAGAGATTCTTTATGTGTGTACATGTGTATGTATGTATTAATTTATTTATATTCTGATGATGTGTGTATGCATGAAGATAAGTTTAAACTTTAAACCTTTATGAGCTCAGATGGTCGAAACCCTCCGATCCACATGAAGCATCGCTCGGCAGGTGTCTTCCATGTACCGGAGATGATGTGAAAAACATAAGATTTAACAACAATGCTCTTCAGATTCATCAAATCATCGATGTGTCCTATACAATTGTCAACATATATCCGGAGATCGTTTTCTGGCAATTGTTCTTGAACTGCTGCTTGAAGCTCACACATTTGCCGGTGATAGTCCTCCAGCCACCTTGCATACTCCATGTCAAAAACTGTAGCATCTATATGTTAATTATTTGGTATAAATCAAGACAAATATATTAATCATTCATTTGAATGAATCTCGTCCTACCAGAGCTTATGTTACTCATGCCCATAGCAACACCTTGATCACCTCCACCACCACCTAGAAAAACCCCCTAATTAAGCAAAAAAGGAACAATAAATAATCTAAACATAAATCTTTAAAAAGTACCAACGAGATTTAAATTCATTTAGCATAACTATATAGTCATTTTCTAACAATTAATGAGCTGATCACCTGAGCTCTAGCTCTTTGCAACTCTTGTTCCAGTTGGTTAAGCTTAATTCTGCTTGATTCTAGCTGCTGAACATAAGCCTGTAAAAGTAACAAACAATAATGCACCCAAAATCATGACAAAAAAATCATCCCCAAGCACAAAAAATAATGAAAAATTCACCCCTAAGCACAAAAGATTGTGAAATTTAAGACAAATTATTCTCTCTTTCATAAATTCCTTACCTTTTTTCTCAGCCTGCTTTTCCTTGCTGCTTCTCTATTCTGAGCAAGCCTCCTCAAAGCCTGCATAATAAGATCAAACAATTTGATCTAAGGAGTTCATTTCTTTTATTCGCAAATAGTAATTAATAACAAAAATAGGAACCTTAGGATCCGGTGTTTTGGGTCGACCCTGATCTAAACCGGTCATTGGCCCTTTCTTGTTTCCCTCACTCTACACCAACCATACATGAAAATCAAACAAATTCATCAAGAAAGTTTAATTATACAAAAATGATATAAAGATTGAGTAACCCGGCCCTATATATCCTGGTTATATTATATACAAGAGTTGTTAGTTATTTAATTATCTAGTTATAAAATAATTTAATAGTTGAAAATAAGATGAACAACAATAATTAATTAAGTACCTTTATAGCTTTAGAACATTGAGGGGCAGGTGGAGGAGCATCCTTTAAAGGGATGTTGTCGAAGGAAGACTCAGAATATGGTCTTCTTGAATCACTGCTTGATGAGGAAACTAATCCACTTGTAACCTAACAAACACACAAATACAAATCAAGTTTTCAATGAATTAAGTTGATCAATCAGCTATTAGTATTCAACAGATCAAAAATAGTGAAAAACATATTATTTTAATTGATTATCAATTAATTTTAAAATTTTGGATTTGGAAAATAGTACCTTAGTAGTAGAGGATGAAGGGTCTGCTACATGCATAGGTTGGGAAGGGAATATGTTTAGAGTTGGAGGCCTCATCTCTAATGATACTGAACCTTCTGCACACCATCAGTTATAATGAATTGAATAACTAATACATAAATAAATATGGTTTTAAAATAAATTAATTAATCTTGATAGAAAAAAGGTTCATCATCTGTTCTTTGATGATGTATGGAATATTAATCTTATAAATGAAAGTAGTTTGGAAAACAAGTACTATTAATTGTTTGTTACTTTTTTTCTTCAAAAAACATAAAAAAATTGGTAAATTATTGAAATCTGGGAACAAAAAGAACCAAGAGAATGATTGATTAGTTGAATGTTTGTGGTCCAAATCTTGAAAGTAGAAACCTTTTAAACAGAGACAGAAAAGGGTTTGAAACAAGAATATGATCAAGTAATCAAGTAAAGAGAAGTTGGTTTTATTTATGTGCAGGTTATGAAGATCTTTTTGTTCTTCAAAGAAAGGATCTGGTCAAAGCAAGTACCATCAGATCATATTCCCTTAACAACATGCTTATGTTACGATAAAAATGAGAACTTTTAGAGAGAGAAAGAAGAGAGAGAAGCAGATGAAATTGCTTGGATATAAAGACACTCACGTCTTTGATGATCTTCGTATGTAGAGGGTGCACCGTAGATAAAAAGTGCTTGATCATCCAACTCAGCCAAATCATAAGACCCTCCTCTATCATTTCTCCTGCATAATAAAAATCAGACAAAGGTACTAAACAAACATATAAAGTTTGAATCTTGAAAAAGGGATTTTAAAGAATCACATGATCATATGGTTGTTGGTGGTGCGGATAGATGATGAGGGCAATGAATGATTGATCATGGGAAAGGGTATCTGATGATCATTGTTGTCATGGTGATGATGTTCTTGATGGTGAGCGAATTGTAGTTGGTGGTGATGATGTTGTTGAGGGTCTATGAATGTATTGGTGGTAGCCATGAAAATTGAAAAAACAAGGAGTTTTGGTGTGTGGTTGAGGTGGCGGTGAAGGGTGGTAGTTTTGATGATGATGATGATGAGGGTGACGGTGGTCTTCACCTCTCTCTAAACGTAGATGTGTGTGATTACATATAATCACATCTATACATGTAGAGATAAGTCTTTAGAGAGAGAAAGAGCATGAATTTAATGCTAAATATGCAAAAGACAAACTTTTAAGCTATTTTTAACTCTCCTCACATCTCTCTGTCCTCACATCTCTCTCTCTAGAAATGTTTCAGTCGGCAAAATCCACTAAACAAGCAAAGACCTGGAGATAGAGAGGAGAGAGAACGAGTGAAAATGAGAGTTTATATGGCTTGCTTGTCCGACCATCTTAAACTTTTACATGTTAAATTACTGAAATACCCTTGCTTGATCATGAATTTGCTTATTTTACAAGGTTTTTTCCTTCATAGAACATGTTTTATATGATCAACATCAGGGGAACTAAAAGTATAAAATTAGGTAACATCCATTCTGACAACATTAGTTAATTAACAACTCATTAAAGTAAACGTAGTATTTGGGGAGAAGTTAAGACAAAGTCTATGTGTAGTTTATTTAAAAGTGAAAAGTGTCATCTTATCAGAAGAGTAATCATTAAAAAGAATCACTCGGTTTATAATATATTCACTATCCATTGTTAACTTAAATTTTTTATTTAAAAGGATTTGGATATAAATTTTTGATTTTTATTGGTTTAAAAACCCAACATGCACCCACGCCCCGTGATTTGCCACATAGCCTTCGCCCCAAGCCCTAATAACGTCACAGGGGCCCGGTATTCGACACCCAATCATGGACCATGTGGTCCACGCATCCACCCATGCCCACTACACATGCCCTGAAATCAAGTTAATTTCAATTTTTTTATATGGACAGTGAGCAACAAAAAGGAAAAGAAATTTATATATGAAGTTTTATATCATTTGTATAAATTTGATTAATTCGATCAAGTTAAGTAATAAGATAAGACAAAAAAAAAATTTCCTATAGGTCATTAGCTTCCATCTTTGTTTCTTCGGTCCTCATGTGAACAAGCTGTTTTCATGTTTAGTAAAAAAAAACAAAAAATTTTGCTATCATCGAAATCTATCTAGTTTTATATTTATTTTCTTAACAATGATTTATTTTGGTTTTGATTATGATTATCTTCCTTTAAATTATGTTAATTTAAATTAGAACGTTAAGCTTATTTGATGGAGAATTTAAATTAATTAGGATCGATATAACCATATAATATACGGGATAGTTAAAATAAAAATCCACTTGAGTTGAAAAAACACACGAAACCCTGTTTTACATATGTAAAAAAAAAACTTTTATTTTTGGGATGTATTCTACATTCAATTTTATCACTTTTGGTGAAAAAATTATAAAAAAATGCCGAGCGGTTTTTTAATTTTTTTTTAAAATCTGACGTTAATTGCATATGTAAACTCAAAGGTCTGACTTTTATTACATATGTAAATGCTGACGTATTGCATACGTAAACAAAAAAACGCTGATTTTTGTTAATTTTTAGATGTTTTTTATTTCTTTTTTTATTCGTCTTTTTTTTTGCGACTAAGCATGTTTTTATATAAATAATCAATCCCAAATTTTAAAAAAATATCTAAATTTTTCTAGGGTTTAGTAGGTTTTTTCAACTCAAGTGGGTTTCCATTCTATACTTTTCCTATATATATATAAGGGAAGTTTTCGCTAAAAGGTGGTTTTTCGCTAAAAAACGCTAACAAATTGGTCAAACGAACTCCGATTGAGCTCATTACAGTGGCGTTGGAACCTTCTTATCAAACCGTAACCCGCCCCCAAAAACCTAAACCCCCTCCACCCGCACCCCAAAAACCTAAACCCCCCTCGAACCCCACCCCGAAAAGCCTAAAACCACCACCCCACCCCCCAAAAACCTAAACCGCCCCACCTCGCCCCCTTCCAAAACCTAAACCCACCCCCAAAAACCTAAACCCCCCACCCCCACCTCAAAAAAAAACCTAAACCCTAAGGCTAAAACCCTAAAATCTAAATCTTAAAAGCTAAACGCTAAAAGCTAAGATGGTAAAGTTCGACGAGACGGTTCCAACGCCACTGAGCTCAATCGGAGTTCGTTTGATATCGTTTCTTAAGGTTTTTGTCGTTTCTTAGGCTTCTAAGCGAAAAACCATTTCTTATTTGAACCTCCACATACACACACACATATATATATATACCAACCCTGTCACACCCTGCCTCAGGCACCCCGTGGACGTGTGCAAGAAACGATTGATACTTGCTTTGATTTCAGAGTTTTTATAAAACACAGCGGAAGTCTGATTCACAAGGATCGTTTCATCTTTTGTTCAACCTCAAGGGTTGTAATTGTAAATATCAAAACTCAGTTGGAAAATAAAAGTCTTGTATTTACTTTCATAAACATAGGGATTTAAATACCGTTTTTCATTTGATTACAAAACAGAGTTTGAAACCAAATACATCTCTTGTCTCTTTTGGACAAGTTTAAGCCACGAGAAATAGTACTATCCGAGGTTGATCAGTCCCTCGGTCGTATCTCCTCTTTTCTTTTTCAGGATTATCTATGCATGAGGCTTGAGAATCCAACATGCATTTTATCCTTTTTAGGATTATCTATTTGGATGAGAAAAGCAACTGAGATCGTCCAACTATTTATAGGCTGAGTTTTGGGTCCATGTCGGACCGTTATCAAAGGGATGTCTTTCCGACATCCGTCTATGCATGCGTCAGCCCCACATGTCTCAATCCGATTGGACCGCACATGTTTTTGGTGCATGTCGGACCGATATGTGGACCATGTCGGTCCGACATCTAGACTCACGTCCCATCATTAGGGCTGAATCATTGGACACGTGTCATCACCATAAATTGCGGCCGAGAGGAGGTTGTCGGACCGTTATGAACTGATGTCGGTCTGATAACCGACTCAACGTTCAATTGCGGACCTCTATGAGAATAGATATCGGTCCGATATCCGAGCCTATTTCGCTTCGGGCTGATATGATAAGAGATGTCGGTCCGATATCTAACCAATTTCCAAAATTTTATTTTTAGCCCTATACTTTGGTACTTGAGATACACAAGTCCTTATAGGTTCTAACTTTGGTGTTTCTTGAACATTTTTATGGCAGGTGTTACATTCTCCCCACCTTGTTTCAATCTCGTCCTCGAGATTATTCGAACAAGTGAGGATATTTCTTTTTGATTTCTGGCTCCAGTTCCTACATGTAATCAGGTCCACGTCTGGAGTTCCATTTCACTTTCACAATCATCAATTTCTTTCTTTTCAATTTCTTTTCCTGCCTGTACTTGATTTGCAAAGGTTTTTCCACAAATCTGAGTTTTTCATTTACCTCTATGTCTTGAAGAGGCATTATCAAAGATTCATCAGCTAAACATTTACGAAGATTAGATACATGGAATACGTCATGTATTCCACTCATCTCTTCTGGTAATTCCAACTGATAAGCCATTGGTCTAATTCGTTTACTAATCTTGAAGGGTCCAACAAATTGAGGACTTAGTTTATCCTTCTTTCTGAATCGAACTACTCCTTTCCAAGGTGATACTTTTAATAACACCTTGTCCCCAATGTCAAATTCTAGTGGCTTTCTTCTTTTATCAGCGTAGCTCTTTTGTCTATCTCTTGCGGCTTTTAATCGTTCTTGTATTTGAGCTACTTTGTCAGTGGTTTCCTGAACAAGTTCAGGTCCTGACAATTGATTTTCTCCTATATTAGCCCAGCATACAGGCGTTCGGCATTTTCTACCATATAATGCTTCGAAAGGTGCTGCCTGAATGTTTGTGTGATAACTATTGTTGTATGAAAATTCCATTAGGGGTAGGTAATCATCCCAACTACCACCTAGGTCTATCACATAGGCTCGGAGCATATCTTCTAAGGCCTGAATTGTTCTTTCACTTTGCCCATCTGTCTATGGATGACAGGCAATGCTCAAATTCGGACGAGTTCCCATGGCTTTTTGGAAACTTTGCCAGAATCGAGATGTAAAACGACTATCTCTATCTAACACTATGGATAACGGCACTCCATGTAAAGACACAATCTTATTTACATATAGACGAGCCAATCTATCCATATTAAAGGTTTCTTTCATTGGGAGAAAATGAGCAGATTTAGTCAATCTGTCAATGATAACCCAGATAGCATTATTTCCTCGACTGGTTCGAGGAAGTTTAGTAATAAAATCCATTGTTATCATCTCCCACTTCCAAACCGGTATTTCTAATTGTTGCAATAAACGAGAAGGTTTCTGATGTTCTGCCTTTACTTGAGCGCAAGTAAGACATTTTGAAACATATATGGCAATATCTTTCTTCATGTCAATCCACCAATAATTGTCCTTTAGATTTTTATACATCTTATCACTTCCTGGGTGCATCATATATTTTGATTTATGTGCTTCTTCGAGTATTCTTTCCCAAATATTTCTTGTGATCGGAACCCAGATTCTTTTATTCATACGAAGTATTTCATCATCTCCTTTAGCTAATTGTTTAATCATGCCCTCCATTCCTTCTTGTTCTAAGTCTTCTTCCGTTTGAACAAAATGTTGAGCATCTTTTAATTGAGACTCGAGATCTACACTAAGTTCAAGTCAGAGAGCACGAACCCGTTTAGGTTTCTCTCTTTCTTTTCTACTTAAAGCATCTTCAACAACATTTGCCTTACCTTCGTGGTAACATATTTCACAAACATAGTCACTTAAAATCTCTAACCATCTTATTTGTCTCATGTTCAGTTCTTTTTGACCAAAGATATATTTCAAACTCTTATTATCAGTATAAACTGCAAATCTAACTCCATAGAGATAGTGTCTCCATAGTCTTCCTGGTTGGATGAGTAGCAGAACCCTCTTGTTTGAGAGTAATGGGTTTGGATTGAGTTATGGTTCGGGTATGTTAGGTCAATGGTTGAGAATGGACTGAATTTGGAGTTGAGGGTTGAGCAGATAGCTTATCTGCTTGTCTCTTTTCCATTTCAGTAAAAATCATCGGGAGGGAATCCTTGATTCCTTTTGTAATCAATTTCTGCAGTTCTTTACGAGAACCAGGCACTTTAGCAGCATTTTCAATCACTGCTTGTTTCCTCTTTCCTCTTGTATTGTAAGAATGTCCGCTTTGTTTAGACATGCTATAACAAAATTAAGATAGGAATCAAAAACGAAACTTTTTATTGATGAAATATATATATACAAGAAAAGTACATATTGTTTCTAGAAATTTCTAAAATTATTTTCTTCAAAGGCTTGAACCAATAAAGCATTCCTGGCTTCAACTTCTGCTTTTTCTTGTTCAAGTTCAACTATTCGATTCAACAATATTCGTTCCCTTTCACTTCCTGATGCATTCTAATTTATATGAGGAGTAGGGAAAGGAACAGTCTCATAGTATGGAATGTAGAACGAAAGGGAACAAATCGAAGGAAAATTTTTTAGTCTGAAGATGATTGGAACCAATCATCAGGAATATTCGACTAAACTCCTTGAGTATGCGTGAATAGTTCCTCATCTAGCAACCCCTGAATCTAATCTAATAAAGAGATACATTTGGGGTTTGATCGGAGAAATCTGCGACATGGTGAGGTCGCAAAATGTGAAAATCTTGATGATGCTATGGATTTGGGAGCATCATTAACCAGTAGTTTGATGAGAAATCAAGAAGAAGGAATCAACTGGGCAGGGCCCAAGTGGATCTAAGAAACCAAACTTTCATTCTCAAAATAACAGTTCTTCTATCCCCGAATGTCCAAAGTGCAAGAAAAGGCACTTGGGACAATGTCGATCTTAACCATTTTGCAATTTCTGCAAAATGTCTTGACACAAAACAGAGGATTGTTTCAAGAAGAAACCTATCACCTGTTTTTAGTGTGGCGAGGCTAGCCACATCAAAACCTATTGTCCCAAGTTGAAGAAGGCCGATGGGATAGGTCCCAACCCTGCATGTGGAGTAAAGAAAAATGTACGAGCATTCGTTCTCAATACTTATGAGGCAGCAGGTATGCCCGATCTCATTACTGGTACATTTCTTGTCAATGATATTTATGCTCGGTTTTTATTTAACTCTAGTGCAAACCAAAGCTTTATATATCATAAATTCTGTAGACTGTAAAATAAAACTCTAGCTAAATTAGACAAGAAATATATGGTAGAGAATGCCAACGAGGACCTAGTCCAAATTTCAGAAATCCTCAACGATTATAAAATCACACTATCCGGACATGTTATTCCTGCACAACTATTGCCAATGACTTTGGCAGGATTTGATATTGTTCTAGGAATGGATTGGTTAGCCTCTAACCAAGCCCGTATCCAGTGTGATAAGAAAGCTATTGAACTTTGTTCTCCAAAAGGCGATATTCTTACTATAAATGGTGATAAATTATCCAACTATGTTGGAATAATTTCCATGTTAAAAGCAGCAAAATATTTACGCAAAGGATGCTTAGCATACCTTGTATCTATAACCACCGACACTAAAAAGAAGAATGAGGATGTGCCGGTTGTGGCTGAATTTCCCAATCTTTTCCCTAACGAACAGCCTGGGATTCCACCCGAAAGAGAAGTGAAGTTCAGAATTAATCTTGTACCCGGTACGACACCTATTGCTAAAGCCCGTACAGATTAGCTCCAAATGAGATGGCAGAATTGAAGAAGCAGTTAGATGAATTTCTAGAGAAAGGATTCATTAGACCAAGCTCCTCGCCTTGGGGAGTGTCACACCCCAAAATTCCACTAATGGAGTTTTACAATTTGGAATGTGACACACCAGGATCTCAGCCATTAGTTACATCAAACGACACTATATGAGACTTAAAATGTCATAGCATAAAAGTTCAGAGTTAATGCGGAAGCGGTTTATGTCAAATAGTTACTTCGCAAAACAAGCGCGCCCAAGTTTAGTTTAATAAAAGCAAGTGAATTGTTTTAATGGTTTGCATATGAGTGAAATGATAGTAGGACTCCATGCATGTCCTAGTTGTGCAACCTGTGCTTAGCGACCTGAGAAAACATGTACGAAAAGTATCAACACAAGGTTGGTGAGTTCACAGGTTTCAATAACAAAGTAAAGCGTTTGCAGATTATGTACATTCCAATATGCATATCTAGAGGTAGCTAACCTACGTTCCTGTCTTGCTAAAGCGTTCGTAACCGAAGCTGACATGAGTTTGTTTGTTTGCCTCCAACCATGTCTATCAACTCTGACTAATGTGATTAGGCTAATATTTCACCCGTTCGACCTCCAATCGAGTTAGCGCGACTAACGCGGGTGGGGCTTGTCAAGCACCAGTAGTACTACTAAACATTACCACGCTAAGATCCATATTAACGGTACGATGTGAGTGTGAGGAATTTCAATGATAGTTGCAATACGCTTTGCCCCAACAGTGATATAATATGACGTACCATAATCAAAATAGTTTGGTCATGTTTTCTCCCCCAACGGGAAAAACATGTAAAATGATGTTTGTTTGCGTACCTGTTTCTCCCCCCACGGGGAAAACAAATAAAAGTATGATGGTTTGTGTACATGTTTCTTCCCCAACAGGAAAACGAGTAAAAAGGGGGCGTGAAACTCACCTGTGAACTACTTACGTATGCCCTAAAATTACAAGCATAATAGTTAGGTATACTATGGGATTTCAGTGACGACGACACGGAAGATTTGAACGTCTTAAAACATTCTAAGGACCAATGAGTAGACAAACATGTCCACGGTAATATAGGTTTCTTAATATAATAATTAAGATAAAAGCGTTACGCGTCGTACGTTAATAACGAATGATATTAAATAAATAAATAGATTCATGTGTTTGTATCATTTAATAATAATCTAAGAAAATAATATAACATATATATTATTTTTGAACTCGTAGGAAATATACGATAATCATTTACGTGACAAAATAATAAATATGTTATTTTTATTCGAGATAAAAAACGTGAGTAAATAATATAAACAATTATATTATTAATTAGATTGAAACGTTAAACGAGATAAATAAACGAGGCAAAATAATATATATATATATATATATATATATATATATATATTATTTTATAATATGGTCACGTGTTGAAAATAATATAAACATATTATTTTATTCAGAGTCGTGGTTTGAAAATAATATAAATATATTTTTTTTTAAAGTGAAATAATATTAATTTTAAGTTATAAAACCAAACCCGAGCTTACGGGTTATTTTTCGGGATAAAACACTTTAATGTAATATTATAATAATATAACAATTGATTTAATAATTAAAATACCATTAAAATAACTATTTAAAAAGGAAATAGGGGAGGAGGGTTCAAACTCGGGTCTCCTCCCCATCAGTACATGCACTTAACCATCACCGCCCGCTAGGGTATCGCGATGGTATCCAGATCGAATTGGTTTTGACACTTAAGTCCAGTGTATCTCCCTCCCAAAACCATGCATGATCGAACCCAGTCCCAAACACCGAATCTGATCACGAACAAGGTTTGGATTCACAGGGGTTTTGTCGTTTAGAAAATTGCGAAACAGATGATGCAAACAAATGTAAAAACGGTTGAGATTTGAGTTGTTAAGTTCTGTTTAAAAGAGTCAAAAACCCTAGGTTAAGAACACAGATCAAATAGATCAAATCCGATATTAAAACTTGTTGGAATCATGGGGCTTTTACTTATAAGAACATTACGGATCTGTCTATGGATTTAATTTGATTGTGGTTGTGTTTAAGATCAAAAGCCCCAAATTGTTTTAAGAACAAACCCTAGATTCCAGATTATGATCAATTCGATGTTGTTTGGTAAAATTAACATGGGGCTTTCACTGTTTGGAGCGAAGCTAATGATATGATTTAATTGGATTTATACAAAGTCTAAGGTAGAGTTCGACCAAACCAGTTTCATATGAACCCTAGCATCTAGATTTTGATCGAATTGATGTTGTAAGCCCTAATAATGATGGGGGCTTTTATTAAAAGAATAAAAACGAAGCTAGAGTTGTAAGTAGTTACCAGGATAGATGACAAATTGAGTGTGGTCGACTAAAACCGAGGACGACGAAGACTGTTATTGGTTCCCGGCGACTTCTGCTGGCATTTCGGTGCAAGTGATGCGTGTAAAAGCTTTGAGAGAGTTCGTACAAGATGCGCATGTGATAAATTTGAGTGTAGACAATCGAATTGGTGCGAATTTGTGAGCATAAGGAATAAACTCAACGGTTTCAACTTGAATTCCCATAATTGGGATTGATTTCGAATCAATAGCACGTTAATTGTTGCCGTAGTGGTCGTTTTTGGCAATTAATGTGTTTTGCGGTTATGATTTCAAACGGAATTGGTTCAATCGCGTGGATTCAGATCAAGAACAATTGGGTTGACTTTCCAAAGTCAACATAATCGAAAATGAGTAAATTACATGTCTAGCCCCTTGTGGTTTCATGCTTTTAGGAATTTACAGAAAGTTAACAGAATTGGGTTTTGACTAATTACACCATTAGTCCTTGTAGTCTGAGTTTGAAAATAGGCAGAAACAGTCCCTAAGGTTTGAGTTAGGTTAATTAGGTTAACTTTAACTGGATTTGATTAACGGGGTTAACTTGGAAGGTTCAGATTGTCACATCATCCCCTAGTTGAAAAAATTTCCGTCCCGAAAATTAGAATAAATTTTTTTTTTCTGAGGTGTCACATCATCCCCTAGTTGAAAGAGTTTTCGTCCCGAAAATTAGAATAGTACCTTAAGAGTTTGAGGTGGATTGCTTGAACGGATGAGGATACTTGCGCATCATCTGATCCTCGCGCTCCCATGTGAATTCCGGTCCGTGTTTCGAGTTCCAACGAACTCTGACAATAGGGATTTTACTG
Organism: Smallanthus sonchifolius; assembly: GCA_023525975.1. Lineage (NCBI taxonomy): Eukaryota > Viridiplantae > Streptophyta > Magnoliopsida > Asterales > Asteraceae > Smallanthus > Smallanthus sonchifolius. Next base: position 110,949,028 of record CM042021.1, read on the forward strand.
CGTTTCAGCGTTTTGACTTCCCTATCCATGATTTCTACCGGTTCTTCAATGAAGCGTAGTTGTTCGTCAATTTGTAGTTCCTAAAGAGGAACCACGAGTGTCTCGTCTGCTAGACATTTATTCAAGTTCTAGACATGAAAGACATCGTGTACACCACTAAGTCCTTCAGGAAGGTCTAGTTGATACGCTACTGGGCCAATTCTCTTCACTATCTTGAACGGTCCAACATAATGAGGATTCAGTTTGCCTCGTTTCCCGAAGCGAATTACAACTTTTCAAGGTGAGACTTTCAGAAGAACCATGTCGCCTACTTGAAACTCTAACGGTTTACTACGCTTATCAACATAGCTCTTTTGACGATCACGAGCTGCCGCCATACGGTTTCGGATTTGAACGATCTTTTCAGAGGTTTCGAATACAAGTTCGGGACCTGTAAGTTGGCTCTCCCCAACTTCAGCCCAACAGATAGGAGATCAGCATTTACGTCCGTACAATGCCTCGAATGGTGCTGCCTTGATGCTAATGTGATAACTGTTATTGTAGGAGAACTCCACCAGAGGCAGGTGAGACTCCCAAGTGTTGCCGAAATCGATCAAACAAGCTCGCAACATATCTTCTAAGGTTTGAATGGTACGTTCCGTTTGGCCATCAGTTTGAGGATGGTACGTCGTACTCATATCCAGACGCGTGCCTAAAGCTTTTTGCAGAGATTGCCAGAAACGTGATGTGAATGTAGCGTCACGATCCGAGATGTTAGAGATTGGCACTCCGTGCCGAGAGACCACTTCCTTCAAGTAAGCACGAGTAAGTTTTTCCATTATGCCAGTTTCTCTGATTACTAAGAAGTGAGCGGATTTAGTCAGACGATCGATGATCACCCAGATAGTGTTGCTTCCGCTATGAGTTCGGGTTAATTTGGTTATAAAGTCCATAGAGATTTGCTCCCATTTCCACATTGGGATCTCTGGCTGTTAAAGTACACCAGAAGGCTTCTGGTATTCCACCTTGACCTTTGAGCAGGTCAGGCACTTGCTCACGTAGGTGGCTATATTGGTCTTCATCTTTGGCCACCAATATAACACCTTAAAGTCATGGTACATTTTGTCAGAACCTGGATGAATAGAGTATCGGAATTTGTGTGATTCATCCATGACAAGTTCCCTTATGTTCCCGTACTTTGGAACCCCGATTTCGCTCTGCAAAACAGTGAATACAGTCCGATTTAACCTCAAGTTGTTTCTCCATACCACGCGTGGATTACAACGGTAGGTTTTCCTCTTTCAGGGCTTTGAGCACTACGGATCTGATCAGGTAGTCCAGGGTGGATAGTGAGCTGTAATGCTCGGAAACGTCTGGGTTTAGTTTCTTTCCGGCTTAGGGCATTGGCTATTACGTTAGCCTTGCCCGGTGATACTTGATAGCACAATCATAGTCGTTCAAGAGTTCGATCCAACGACACTGTCGCATGTTCAACTCTTTCTATTCGAAGATGTGCTGAAGACTCTTGTGATCGGTGTAAATAGTGCACTTAGTACCGTACAAGTTATGTCTCCATATCTTTAGTGCAAATACAATGGCTCCCAACTCTAAGTCGTGAGTCGTGCTGTTATCCTCATGGATTTTCAGTTGACGAGAAGCGTATGCGATCACTTCCTCGCGTTGCATTAGTACACAACCAAGACCTTGAATTGATGCATCACAATACACCACAAAATCATCCGTTCCCTCCGAAAGGGATAGGATGGGTGCACTGCAGAGTTTATGTTTAAGAAGTTGGAATGCTAACTCCTGGGTATCACCCTAGTTATAAGGTTTACTCTTCTGAGTTAAAGCAGTAAGGGGTTGTGCAATCTTGGAAAAATCCTTCAATGAAACGACGGTAGTAGCCAGCTAATCCCTAGAAATTGACGCACCTCCGTCGGCGTTGTAGGTGCTGCCCAATTATTGATTGCTTCTACTTTAGCTGGATCGACATGTATCCCTTTATCGTTGTCTACATGTCCTAAGAATTGCACTTCACGAATCCAGAATTCGCACTATGAAAGTTTTGAGTACAATTGTTCTTCTTTTTCCAATTCTAGAATCAAACGTAGGTGTTCCTCATCTTCCTCCCGATTCTTGGAATAGATGAGCATGTCATCAATGAAGATGATAACAAAATGGTCAAGGTACAGTTTACACACACAGTTCATGTGATCCATGAACACCGCGGGTGCATTGGTCAATCCGAATGGCATGACCATGAACTCGTAGTGACCATACCTAGTTCTAAAATTAGGCTTAGAGACGTCTTTGTCTCGGACTCTCAACTGATGATAACAGGATGTAAGGTTGATCTTGGAATAGAAGCATGATCCTTGGAGTTGATAAAACAGATCATCAATGCGGGGTAGAGGATAACGGTTCTATATAGTTACTTTGTTTAGCTCACGTTGATCGATGCACATGCGGAAAGTCCCGTCTTTCTTCTTGACAAACAGGACTGGAGCTCCCCATGGTGATGAGCTCGGTCGAATGAAACCCTTATCTAACAACTCTTGCAGTTATGTTGATAACTCTTGCAGCTCACTGGGTGCAAGTCTATAAGGTGCCCGAGCAATGGGTGCTGCTCCGGGTGCTAGATCAATATGAAATTCGACTTGTCGATGAGGTGGAAGACCAGGTAGGTCTTCGGGAAATACCTCCGGGTAATCTCTAACTATCGGGATATCATCAATCTTCCTCTCCTCGGATGGCTGCTCAGAGACGAGATCCAGAATGGTAGTATGACCTTTACGTAGACACTTTTGTGCTTTCATGAAGGATATGATGCCAATGACTGCACCACTCCTTTCGCCTTGGATAGAAAGGGTTTCTCCACTCAGGAGAGGAAGGTGAACAATTTTCTCATGACATATAATCCCGGCTTGGTTCTTAAATAACCAATCCATTCCGACAATTATGTCGAATTTGCCAAGTGTGACTAGCATGAGATCGATATCAAGCTTATGCTCAGCCAATCCTAGCTTACATCCTTTAAGTACGTGAGTTGCCTCTATTATCTATCCATCGGTTATTTCTATTGTGTACTTAGCTTCTAGTAGGGTTGGAGTACGACCGCACGAGTAAGAAATTTGTGACGTCACTTGAAATAACTGGATATGCTGGGTATAAATCAAATTATACCAAGGATTAGTCACAGGATGAGGTAACAAGGTCAAATGGAATCTATTGTTGGAGTGTAGGGAATAACGTGTTAGTTTAGAAATAATTTCTCAAATTATGCTTGCATAGTTGGAGTCGATGGGTTTACCATGAGGTTCTACTAGAGTTTCGATCGAGATGGTTTCATTGATCAAGTCTGGATGAGAGTCTTAAGTTCACTAAGACTCTTACATGAGTGACATAAAATGATGGGTTCCATTGATGATAGCTCAGTGTGTACGTAAATACCTTCAACATGATAGTCACGTCTATCAACTGTTAAACAGGTTAAACGATACAACTAGTCGTTGAGTGGGTTACGGGAATTTCTACTGTCAATGGAAATATAAGTATGTAGATCACAGATTAGGACCATTTATCCACACACTAGGTTTCACTAGGACTTACATGCACCTCAAATTATTATTACGTGTGCACCCGTAATGATAATTTTCTTTGCATGCTCACCCTAGCTTCTCCCTGTCCTGTGTTAAGATGTCCTTTAGTTGGTACTGCTGAGTACAGAGTGTTGTCTGATATGATAAGTCATCGGGAGGCTTAGTTATCAACCATAAGTTGATCAACTAGGACTCATATCAGGATGACTAGTCGGAATATGTTTGATCCGAGTATTCACTCGAGTTGAAATACACTACGATGGTCCAATCCAACGGATTGTAGATGAGATCATGTACGTAAAATGCGACTTCGAGAAGTGAAACTAGTTCATGGATATGTGTTACTGGAAGAGGCAAATTAGCCGTCCTTACAACCGAGTCAGGGTAGGGTTTTGAGTATGCAATGAGTAAGGCATTCTCAACCTTGTGGTCAATCTTTCTTCAACAGAATATCGACCAAAGCGCGAGCCCACGGCTCGGGAAAGCGATGACATCTACGTGTCAATGGATTCTGCAATGATACGTGCAACAGTCTGCCTTCACACGGCGTATTGTTGCTAGTGGTTACAGTAGGGACTCGCCTCCGACAATCCCAACACCCAAAGAGATATGTGCTAGTGTTTTGTCATGCCCGACACAAACTTGAGAAGACCCACCATTCCCTGATTGTGTCCTCGATAGGCTTAAGCCGATGTTATCTTCGGCTCTGGTGGTGTAACAAAGGTGCAGATGATGGTGGTGTGAGTGACTCCTCCGAAGGCTCCATCTTGTTGCCCTCGGACGGGAGTGGATGTTGTTCTGATGATTCCCTGAGTGTCACCACTAGGAATGATGATGCAATACGAACGACTTGTTCCTCGTCAATAGAGGGTGATATGAAAGATGTCAACATGCCTACAATGCAATGTATGTGTAGATACTACGTGTAGCATGTATGAGTGTCTGTTCCGTGTAACTAATGTGTGTGGGTTATAGTCTAGTATGCAATTCTTAGTTCGCAATAACCAATGTCTCTGATACCAATCTGTTACACCTCCAAATTCCACTAACGGAGTTTTGCCATTTGGAAGGTGACACATCAGGTTCTCAGTCATTAGTTACATCAAACGACACTATATGAGACTTAAAATGTCATAGCATAAAAGTTCAGAGTTAATGCGGAAGCGGTTTATGTCAAATAGTTACTGCGCAAAACAAGCGCGCCCAAGTTTAGTTTAATAAAAGCAAGTGAATTGTTTTAACGGTTTGCATATGAGTGAAATGATAGTAGGACTCCATGCATGTCCTAGTTATGCAACCTATGCCTTAGCGACCTGAGAAAACATGTACGAAAAGTGTCAACACAAGGTTGGTGAGTGCACAGGTTTCAATAACAAAGTAAAGCGTTTGCAGATTATGTACATTCCAATATGCATATATATAGGTAGCTAACCTACATTCCTGTCTTGCTATAGCGTTCGTAACCGAAGCTGACATGAGTTTGTTTGTTTGTCTCCAGCCAGGTCTATCAACTCTGACTAATGTGATTAGGCTAATATTTCACTCGTTCGACCTCCAATCGAATTAGCGCGACTAATGCGGGTGGGGCTTGTCAAGCACTAGTAGTACTACTAAACAATACCACGCTAAGATCCATATAAACGGTACGATGTGAGTGTGAGGACTTTCAATGATAGTTGTAATACGCTTAGCCCCAACAGTGATATCATATGAAGTACTATAATCAAAATAGTTTGCGTCATGTTTTCTCCCCCAACGGGAAAAACATGTAAAATGATGTTTGTTTGCGTACCTGTTTCTCCCCCCACGGGGGAAACAAGTAAAAGTATGATGGTTTATGTACATGTTTCTCCCCCAAAAGGAAAATGAGTAAAAATTGGCCGTGAAACTCACATGGGTTGTGTACGAGTAGTAGATAGCATCACACAAGGATGCAAGTAGGAAACACAAGAGTTTGCCTGTGAACTGCCTACGTATGCCCTAAATTACAAGCATAATAGTTAGGTATACTATGGAATTTCAGTGACGACGAAACGAAAGATTTGAACGTCTTAAAACATTCTAAGGACCAATGAGTAGACGAACGTGTCCACGGGGATATAGGTTTCTTAATATAATAATTAAGATAAAAAGCGTTACGCGTCGTACGTTAATAACGAATAATATTAAATAAATAAATAGATTCGTGAATTTGTATTATTTAATAATGATCTAAGAAAATAATATAACATATATATTATTTTTGAACTCGTAGGAAATATACGATAATTATTTACGTGACAAAATAATAAATATATTATTTTAATTCAAGATAAAAAACGTGAGTAAATAATATAAACAATTATATTATTAATTAGTTTGAAACGTTACACGAGATAAATAAACGAGGCGAAATAATATATATATATTATTTAATAATAGGGTCACGTGTTGAAAATAATATAACCATATTATTTTATTTGGAGTCGTGGTTTGAAAATAATATAAATATATTTTTTTAAAAGTGGAAATAATATTAATTATAAGTTATAAAACCAAACTCGAGCCTACGGATTGTTTTTCGGGCTAAAACACTTTAATATAATATTATAATAATATAACAATTTAAAAAGAACACAAGGGGAGGAGTGTTCGAACCCGGGTCTCCTCCCCATCAATACATGCACTTAACCATCACCGCCCGTTAGGGTATCACAATGGTATCCGAATCGATATGGTTTTGACACTTAAGTCCAGTGTATCTCCATTCCAAAACCAAGCATGATCGAACCCAGTCCCAAACACCAAATCTGATGGCGAACAAGGTTTGGATTCACAGGGGTTTTGTTGTTTAGAAAATTGCGAAACTGATGATGAAATCAAATGTAAAAACGGTTGAGATTTTAGTTGTTAATTTCTGTTTAAAAGAGTCAAAAACCCTAGGTTAAGAACACAGATCAATTAGATCAAATCCGATATTAAAACTTGTTGGAATCATTGGACTTTTACTCATAAGAACATTACGAATCTATCTATGGATTTTAAATTGATTGTGGTTGTGTTTAAGATCAAAAGCCCCAAATTATTTTAAGAACAAACCCTAGATTCCAGATTATGATCAATTCGATGTTGTTTGGTAAAATTAACATGGGGCTTTCACTGTTTGGAGGATTGCGAAGCTAATGATATGATTTAATTGGATTTATACAGAGTCTAGGGTAGAGTTCGACCAAACTGGTTTCATATGAACCCTAGCATCTAGATTTTGATCGAATTGATGTTGTATGCCCTGATAATGATGGGGCTTTCATTCAAAGAATAAAAACGAAGCTATAGCGGTTAGTAGTTACCAGGGTAGATGACTAAAACCGAGGCCGACGATGACTATTATTGGTTCCCGGCAACTTCTGATGTGATTCCGGTGCAATTGATGCGTGCAAAAGCTTCGAGAGAGTTCGTACAAGATGCGCAAGTCATAAATTTTAGTGTAGACAATCGAATTGGTGCGAATTTGTGAGTATAAGGAATAAACTCGACGGTTTCAACTTGAATTCCCATAATTGGGATTGATTTCGAATCAATAGCCCGTTAATTGGTGCAGTAGTGGTCGTTTATGGAAATTAATGTGTTTTGCGGTTATGATTTCAAACGGAATTGGTTCAATCACGTGGATTCAGATCAAGAACAATTGGGTTGACTTTCCAAAGTCAACATATTCAAAAATGAGTAAATTACATGTCTAGTTCCTGTGGTTTCATGCTTTTAGGAATTTACAGAAAGTCAACAGAATTGGGTTTTGGCTAATTACACCATTAGTCCTTGTAGTCTGAGTTTGAAAATAGGTAGAAACAGTCCTTGAGGTTTGAGTTAGGTTAATTAGGTTAACTTTAACTAGATTTGAATAACGTGGTTAACCTGGAAAGTTCGGATTGTCACAGGATGCTCTGGTCCTATTCGTTAAGAAGAAAGATGGTTCAATGCGTATGTGCATTGACTATCGTGAGCTGAAAAAAGTCACAATTAAGAACTGTTATTGTGACATCCTGTCATTTAGAAATAATCCCGTTAGCTTAAACTCAGTTAATCCCATTAATTCTTAACATAATTAACTCATTACAAACCTCAGGGACTAATTCTGTTAGTATTTAAATTAAAACTGCAGGGACTAGTTGTTTAGTTAACCTAAATCCAATTCTGTTGACTTTAAAAGTCAAATTTGAGTGAGCTTGGGTTCTGTTGACTTTTAGAAGTCAAACCCTCATGATCTTTGATCCAAATTCGTTCCCATAAACTCAAATCCGTCTGAATTCACGACTGTTACACTCATTAATGATGAGGTCGATCATCATTGAAACATTTACACACATTTTGATTACCATTTATCACGAATTAAAGCCCTAAACTTGTAACCGTCGACCCCTCAACGCGAACCCTTCAAATCCGATCAACTCATCTGTTAATCCATAATTGAACACTTGCACACCTTAATCGGACCTTTCTTAACCTGTCTGAAGCATCAATTTCATCATTCGAGTAGTCAAAGAACCTGTCGATTGAAACCGATTTCACCTAGGCCGACCTAAAGCAAAATCGAGCAATCCGAACTTGTTACAGGTAATACACACACCCTCATACTCGCTTTTATGTCTAGAATGAAAGCCCTATCCTAATTTGGAAGTACAACATCGATTTCATGACAAACATGAATCTAGAGTTCTTCGTATGAACTGGTTAGTCGAACCACACCCTAGACCCGATTTAAATTAAATTAAACTAGATGGACATATTCGTCATCACTTCTTCTTCGAAGGCCCCATGATTTTAACAACTATTATTACCAGATTTGATCAATTTGATCTTGTGTTCATAACCTAGATTTTCTAATGAACGAACAGGGGATTAGCTAACATAAACCTAATGATTTTGCAATTAACCACACCCACAGGTTCGTAATAAGTCGACTAACAAAACCCCTATGCAAGTAGGTTCAATCGAATTCGAAATCAACGAGTTTGGGACTGGTTTGGGGCTCGGTTTCGAGAGGGGGGGAAGAAACCACATGGGTTTGGTGTTAAAACCCCACTGACCCAGTCCTTGTTGCAATTGCCCTAGCGGGTGGATTGGTTAGAGGGTTGTATTGGTGTGGGTGAGACCCGGTTTCGAACCCCACCAACTGTTTTATTTTTTCTTAGCCACTTTTTAAGATATATTTTTATATAAAATCTTTCCCTATGCTATTTTAATAATATATTAGTGGGTTTTGGACCCGGAAAACACCCGTAGGCTCGGGAACGGATTTATATCTAAATTTAGGTATTAATATAATAATAATAACATAGTTATTTTATTTATACCTAAAACTATTATTTTATAACTCGTTACTTATTATTTCTCCACAATTGAAAATAATATAATTACCTATATTATTACCCACGTTTATATTCCCGAATAAAATAATATATTTATTATTTTTGTCAGCTAATTAATAATGGTGTTAATTATTCAAACTTAAAAATAATATAATAAATTATATTATTTTCCTAAACCATTATTTAATGGTAAATCACACGAATATATTTATTTAATAATATTATTCGTAACTAGAGACATTCAATATAAGTCACATCTATCTTGTTTATTATATTAAGAAAATTCCTTACTCCCGTGGACAAGTTTGTCTACTCGTTAATTTTAAGTATGTTTTAGGACGTTCAAATTTCCGTGTCACCGTCACAAAATCTCATGTGTCCCTAACTATTATGCTTATAATTCTAGGGCATACGTAAGCCGTTCGCAGGCAAACATTTGTGGTCCCAATTGCATTCTTGTGTGGTGCTATCTATTCATACACAACTCAGGTGAGTTTTTAGGCCCTTTTTACCGTTTTAAATTGGGGGAGAACCATGCATATAAACAAACATTCTTTTACTTGTTTTCTCGTTGGGGAGAAACATGCATACAAACGAACATTCTTTTCCTTGTTTTTCCGTTGGGGAGAAACATGCATACAAACGGACATTCTTTTACTTGTTTTCCCGTTGGGGAGAAACATGCATACAAATGAACATTCTTTTACATGTTTTCCCGTTGGGGAGAAACATGCATACAAACGAACATCATTTTACTTGTTTTCCCGTTGGGGAGAAACATGCTTGCAGACAAACATCCTTTTACTTGTTTTTCCGTTGGGGAGAAACATGCACACAAACAAACATGGATCACATAGTATTTCACTACCACTTGTTTACTTAAGCGTAACACACTATCATTGAAAGTCCTCACACACATCGGACCGTTAATATGGATTTGGCGAGGTAATGTTTGGTAGTACTATTGGGTTTGACAAACCTCACCCGCGTTAGTCGCGCTAACTCGATTGGAGGTCGAACGGGTGTAATATTTGCCTAAACACATTGCCAGGGTTGATAGACCTGGCGGGAGGCATTCAAACACAAATAGCCAGCTTCGGTTGCGAGCGCTTAAAGTAACTTGTACATTGTCTAGCTAGCAATAGGTGTGACTTACGTATGTGGATCCTGCAAACACACAAACAGTTTATTTTCTTACAAATCTTTGAACTCACCAACCTCGTGTTGACACTTTTTCTTACATGTTTCTCAGGTCGCTAAGGCACATGTTGCACACCTATGACATACATGGAGTCCTACTGTCATTGCATTCTTATGCAAACATTTAAAACAATTCACTTGCTTTTATTAAACTAAACTTGGGCGCGTTTGTTTTGCGCAGTAACTATTTGACATAAACCGCTTCCGCATTTAACTCTGAACATCTAATGGTTTTGTTTAAACTCATATAGTGTCGTTTGACGTAACTAATGACTGAGATCCAGGTTTGTCACACGCCTAACGGTAAAACTCCGTTAGTGGATTTTGGGGGTGTGACAGTTATCCGTTTTCCAGAATTGATGATCTCTTTGATCAACTTCAGGGAGCTCAATGTTTCTCAAAAATCAATCTTCGTTCTGGCTATCATCAATTGAAAGTCCAAGAAGAGGATATTCCCAAAACAGCTTTTAGAACTCGATATGGTCATTATGAGTTCACGGTAATGCCGTTCGGACTTACTAATGCACCCACAGCTTTCATGGACATGATGAATCGAGTTTGCAAACCTTACTTGGATAAGTTTGTTATCGTATTCATTGAAGATATCCTTATTTACTCCAAAAGTAAGGAAGAACATGCGAACCATTTGAAAATCTTACTTGAACTTTTGAGAAATGAAAAGCTATATGCGAAGTTCTCAAAATGTGAATTCTGGTTGACAGAAATTCAATTCCTTGGACATGTCATTAAAGCTGATGGCATCCAAGTCAATCGTATTAAAATTGAAGCAATATCCAAATGGGAAATCCAGAAATATCCAAATGAAATTCGAAGTTTTCTCGGTTTAGCTGGTTATTATCGGAGATTTATCCAAGATTTCTCTCGAATTGTTGTTCCATTAACTTCTCTGACTCGCAAATCAATTAAGTATGAATGGGGACCTAAGCAGTCCGAAGCTTTCAAAACTCTAAAACAAAAACTGACCCAAGCACCCCCTACTGGTGTAACATCCCGAGTTTTAGAGCGTGAAAGAATTCACGAGAATTAAAACTTAAATAAGAAAAAGGGAAGCGGGCTTGGGTCGGGGTGTATGGGCCGAAAGGGGCCAGGGTATGGGCCCTTATAAGCCTCAAGACCAAACCCAAACCCTCACTTCCAGCACCATTTTCGTTTTCTAGAGAGAGAAGGTGGGAAAGAGCCTAGAGAGAGAAAGTCCCGGTTTTCGAATCCGAGCTCATAGGATCGTAGGCATACGTATCTGGAACGTTTAGCTGCGGAGAAGAAGCATTTACAGGTAACCGATTCTCCTAGATCTGAGTTTTTGTTATGAGTTGGGTTTTGAAGAAAAATCAGGTAAAGGTTAGGTTTTTACATTTAAAAAATGGAAACAAAGTATAGATTTAGACTCTCGGTTAGAAAACACACGTTTTGAATGTAAAAAAAGTTCGGATCTTGACGAGGTCGGATCTACATGAAAAGGTTAGGGTTTTGCGCAGGCAAGCAGGTTCTGCGTACTTATCAAGTACGTAAGAAGCAAAGCCTGCGTACTTATCAAGTACGCAAGAACGAAGTCTGCGTACTTATTATGTACGGAAGAACAAGGCCCTGCGCACTTGCTATGTGCACAGGCATCAAGTCTATGGATATATATAGCTAGTTAGTGAAGTCAGTATGTTCGTCAGGATAGAAAGAGGCGAATTTAGCCTTAAGTTCGCCTAGCTAGAAATGGTGAAACCGTTTAGTGTCGAGTTAAGTCTGATACGCGTCGAATTGTTATGATTGTTCAGATTGTGTGAGATCCGGTAGACCATTCCCGCTAAGATACCAGGTGAGTTCTAATCCCCTTTTTGCCTTCTTTAGGGGTGATGTATATACTTAGTTTAAAGCGTTTATTATATTTTATATATTGCAAACTGAAGGGAAAAGCTATGTTTTAGTGAAAAGTTTAAAAGTGGCAAATGTACGTTTTGCGCATAGTATAGTTATATCATTGGCAAGCGTTTACTATATTTTCATATACATAAACAAAGGCATAATATTTATGACAAGTTATGTTTCAGTAAAGTATAGTAATATCATTGGCAAGCGTTTACTATATTTTCTTATACATAAACAAAGGCATGATATTTATGACAAGTTATGTTTCAGTAAAGTATAGTTATATCATTGTCAAGCGTTTACTATATTTTCATATACATAAACAAAGACATGATATTTATGACAAGTTATGTTTCAATAAAGTATAGTTATATCACTGGCAAACGTTTACAATATTTTCATATACATAAACAAAGGCATGATATATGTTTAGTATGATCAAGTTAAAGAAAGTTTATGAACATACAGTGAACAGTCTTCCTATGGGAAGTGAACCAGTTGGATAAGGTCCTTGGGACAGATGTTACTTGTACATGATGCTAGATATGAGTGCTACCCATTAGTAAGAGTCTTGATGGCACGTTAACAGTTGTACAATTAGGATGAGTGATGGCGGTTGCTCGGGGGACTACGCAATCCCCCATGTACTAGTTAAGCGGTATTGATCACGAGGACAATACCCGATGTTGATCACGAGGACAACATCGTGTCGTGTGGTGTTAATCACGAGGACAACATCAATGGGTCACGAGGAGCAAACTATGCTGAGCGGTATTGATCACGAGGATAATACCAGTTGTTGATCACGAGGAAAACATCATGATAAGAGGTATTGATCATGAGGACAATACCAGTAGTGACAAGGAATTGACGGTTAAGAGGTACTGATCATGAGGACAATACCAGCAATGATAAGAATTAACGGTTAAGCGGTATTGATCACGAGTGCAGTACCAACAGTGACAAGGAATTGACGGCTACCTTATGAATGTTTTAAACTGTTTTTAAAAGTGAAGTATGTAAAGTTTTGCCTTAAGGGCAATATGTATGTATTAGTAAATATTTTGAATAATTGATTTAAAGTAAACGTTAGAACTCATTCAGCGTTGCTGATTTTTAGTATGCATATCAGTTAAGTGCAGGTGCAGTTGATGGATGTGGATGCTTGGCTTAGCGAGAAGAGTTACCCGAAGATCAGCGTCTAACATCCCGTTTATGTTTATGTTATGTTTTAATTTGATGTTGTTAAAGACAAATTGTATTAGACATATTTATGTTTCCGCTGCGTATGTTGAAGATTTAAATCGTTTCCGCTGTGTTGATGAATGCCTTATGTTTAAAGTGCTATGTGTTGATGAGTAAATCCAATACGTGAGGCCTCCCGGGTTTGGGGCCTTACAACTGGCTTTGCCAAATGGAAACGAAGGCCTTTCAGTTTACTGTGATGCTTCACACACCGGTTTTGGTTGTGTGTTAATACAAGGGAGCAAAGTTATTGCTTATGCTTCCCGTCAATTAAAAACTCATGAAAAGAACTATACGACTCATGATTTAGAATTGGGCGCCATAATCTCCGCAGTAAAATTCTGGAGGCACTATTCCTGAATGTCTTGAACTTGTTCCAGTTTCTAAATCCGTTTCATTTGTAAGCTGAAATTCATATCCAGGTGGAGCATATTTTTGAACATATAAGGGACCTTTTCCTTTTCCAACCATCTGAATAAAACAAAATACTTTTATTTATACTTTATATTTTATATATTGAATTAATAATTTGTCCGATTTATTATTTTTAGTAGACTAGGGTGTTTATCGTTCAAGAGTAGTATCTCCAACTAAATTGCTCCCAGGAAAGAATGACGGGTCTGGGAGAGATTTATACACTATTATTTCCTTAGACAGAACCGTTAGTTTGCTAGATAACTACATACCGGTCGGATGGTTACCCGTACGTATAGTTATTTTATTCTTTCTTGTTGACAAACCATTTCCTTGAGCTGCCTTGATTTCTTCTTGACTTCATCAGTTTCTCTTAAGGCACGATCAAGGAATTCTATAGGTGTTCCAATATGAGCTGAAGAATAATTATACTGAGGAGGTGGTTCACGAATACCAAATAATATGTCGTTTAACACATTATGGTATGGTTCATCAGGACCATCAGCTGTTTCTTCAATATACTCCTCTAACATTATTGGAAGAGTATAAGGATTTGAAGTACCTTCAGGATATATATATATATATATATATATATATATATATATATATATATGGATCTCTCATTTCCATTTCATCAGGTTCCTCTTCTTCTGGTACTTCCCGGTAAACTTCCTCCATTTCTTCTGCAGATACATGCTCGGTCGGAGTTCGTACACGCATCCTTGGTTTAGTAGACCGACTGGGTCCAGCTTCATTTATATCTACATGTTTTAAAGGTGGAGTATTAGTCCTCCAGTTCTCAAAAATCCGAAGTAGCTCCCATCCAGAATGAGCTAGATTGATTTTGATGATAAGATTCATTGTCAGAGACAATAATAGGATCAGAAAGGGATTCACCAGTATCAGGAATGATTACAGGATTTTGCACGGATCCCGTAGGATGATAACGTTCTTCTTCAGATCGTCCGAAGATATTAGTATAGTAACTATTTCCAGACATTTGTATAGTTATCACTTAATTATTATGGAGATCTACCTACTTTTCTTAGCAGGCTGTCTACACTGGTTTAAGCTTAGATATCTTACCTGAGTATCTTAATTGCTAAAACCAAATAGACAAAAGTTGAGGTCGTGATGGGCCGTTATGTCTGGTGACGGTCCGTCACCGAGCTGAGGTTGGTGAGTCATCTGACACGCGTCAACGTCCGGTGATTTTGCGGCGTGACGGATCGTTACGAGGCCGTGACGGTCCGTCAAAGGGTTACACGCGTCACTTCGCCATCATGAGTCACAGGGACACGTGGCATTCTCCGGTTAAACCCTTGCTGGGTCCGTAACGGACCGTTACATACGGTAACGGTCCGTTACCGTCTATTTTCCACAAATTTCACTTTTGGTCCCTGGACTTTTACTTATTTGCATTTGTAGTCCTCATAGTTCTATTTTTGTAAAGTTTAGGGATTAGAGATTTCACAGGTGCTATATCTTAAACGTAATAATGCCTGGAATTCCATTTTACTTGCAGGCTTTGTGTGCACCCATGCTCTTGCCATTCTTTAATTCTCTCTAGTCTGAACTTTGTCCCTGTTCAGAACTAAAATAATTTTAGGTAAAGGTCAAAGGAATGGATGGGGTACTAGCTAGTTATAACCATGTTCGGCTTTGAATAACCCTACCTAGTTTAAACATGGGTAATCAGTCCATACCTAGACTAGTGTTAAGTTACCCAGCACCTACCCTGGCTATAATCCTAAAACCCACGAGAACTTTAATTACAGAGACACGAATTAATACACTTAATTACGTACCTGTGATTTCTAGCGATGATTGAACGAGGAGTGAGATTTATGAAAATGAAAGTTTCTAAATCAATGTCTACTTTTATAATTGCTATTGGCGGGCTAAATATATGTCGGTTTATTTCAAGATAGGATTACACCTATTTTCATTTCAAGATACGCGTATTTTCTTTCGTCCATCTGTACGCATTTTTCCATTCATGTAACTTAGAATTGTTATTTTATTTATATTATTATATTATTATAATTAATTTAGCACGTATTTTGTTTTTTTTTTATAACGTTCCAAGTATAACGTTTTATAAAATTTCGAATATGTCGTTAGAACGTGTTCATTTTGCTCTACGTTTCGACCTAAGTTTAATCAGAAATAGAACTCGTCAGTATAGACACCTCGCATTTATCAGAAAAACTTATTCATTACTCAGCCCCGTAGGCTTGAAATGTTTTCCTCCTCGGACCCAAAGGCTTGGAGTTCCTTTTTCCTCAGCCCCAAAGGCTTGGAATCTTTTCTCCTCAGCCCCGTAGGCTTAGAGTTCTTTTTAATTTTCTTCTTTATTATTTAATGAGATCCACCTTACAGGCCGGGTATATTATTTCATTTGGGAATTTGAGTATCCTTGACTCATAGCCTCCCAAATGTATCAAGCATTTATTTTTGTTTCACGTATATGTTTGATTTACTTTCCCAACCAGTCCTCATCTTAAAACATCGTAACGGTTTCTCCACGATGCATTAAAAGGGTTTGTATATAGGAAGTACCAGCAGCGTATCCACCACCCCTTTAATACTTCGTGAGTACTCCGTTGTTCCATTTTAGGATTTAGACTCGTTCCATCATACTCTTTCATATTTGCACGTAACATCATGCGTTCACGTATTTACCATGCAATTCACATATTCATATTCATTATGCATGGTATATTTCCATCGTATATTCGTATTCGTCATATATTGCAAACTGGGGTGATTTTCCTTACAGAGCAATACCTGCAACAGAGATGTTCCCAGAAAAGAGTTACGAGTCTAGAAGAGATTTATACACCACTCTTTCCTTAGACAGAACATTTCGTTTGTCAGATAACTACATACCGGTTGGATGTTCTCCCGTACGTTTACTATATTTCATTATTATCCATTAGTCTATACCCCTAAACATTTATAATGGTTTCACCACAAATTAACAAGAGGTTTATATATAGGAAGTACCAGCGGCGTATCCACCACCCCTTGGATACATCGTGACTACTCCATTATTCCCGTTTAGTGTTTAGATTAATTTGTCATTACCTCGTACCCTCGTTATATTTATAGCACATAACACGTAACATTTAATCACATTATTCACATAATAGTGCCTAGGGTACGGGTCCAGTGTACTTACTATAGTTTCGAGTCGCTCCTAAGTTCGTTCCTTGCTTAAACGCTTCCCCGAACTCGCACCACACTCGCAGCGTATCGTACTCGTACTCAAACGCACCGCACAGGGTCCCTTACTTCTTCACAACTTCGTGTGTGTGAGAGATTTGTGTGTTTTTGTTGTGAGAAAATGCATGGCCAACTTCATCTATTTATAGGCTGGATTGGGATCCATGTCGGACCGATATCCCTAGTGATGTCGGTCTGACATCCAGGTGAGGTGGTGTATTGGCTTGGTGAGCACATAGCGGACCGCTATGTGCAGGGATGTCAGTCCGCTATCAGAACACGTGTAAGAATTTAGGGCTGAGTTATAGGAAACATGTCAGCATCAGAAATTGCGGCGCAATGGCGGTTATCGGACCGTTATTCAACTGATATCGGTCCGATATCTGACCCTTGGCTCGCTTCGGACCGATGAAAGAAATGATATCAGTCCGATATCCACTCCAACTTAAGACTTGTCATTTTTATCCCTTGAACTTTAAGCCAATTGCATTCTAACCCTTATACTTTAATGAAATGTCATTTTAACCCCCTATGGTTTCATCAATTGATCAGGTTAGTCCTCCAACTTGTATTTCTTTGGAAATTAGGGTGTTACACCCATGTTGTGTGGAAAATGGCCCATCCACTTCACAGTCAACCGAAAATCCTCCTGACCCAACCCCTACTACTTCCACCACTTCAACTGAACCTGTCACCTCACCAGCCACAGAAGCTCGACCCGACCCTTGCTCAGCCACTGCTACCGTTATGGCACCATCAGCCCGATCCAAACCCATACTCATACCTTCAGCCCAATCCGAACCCATCCCCTCAACAGATCCTACCAGCCCACCTCCTAATAACCCTCCACACATTGAACCCGTCCAGCTTACCTCCGCGCACCCCATGGTCACTAGTGCCAAGGACGGAATTTTTAAACCCAAACATCAATCCGACCTTTCCCAAACTAAGAATCATGGTTTATACTCTGCTTTATTTTCCTCCACTGAACCCAAGGGGTTCAAATCAGCTGCTAAGAACCCCAAATGGTTAGAAGCCATGTATTATGAACTCACTGCCCTTCGAAACAATAGCACATGGTCTTTAGTACCTAGACCAAAGTCTCACAATATAGTTAGCTCCAAATGGCTATTTCGTACCAAATATTGTGCCGATGGTTCCATTGATCGATATAAAGCCCGACTTGTGGCGCAAGGGTTCAGTCAAATGCCTGGTATTGACTATGCGCACACCTTCAGTCCCGTGGTAAAGGCATCCACTATCCGTACCGTCTTATCCTTAACCGTTATTCATAATTGGAACCTTCATCAACTCGATGTAAATAATGCATTTCTACACGGCAACTTAAATGAACTTGTGTACATGGAGCAACCTCCGGGTTTTGTTGATCCGATGTATCCCAACCATGTTTGTCGCCTTAATAAAGCCCTATATGGCCTCAAGCAAGCTCCACGCGACTGGTTCCACCGTCTTAGTTCATTTCTTATTCAAAATGGGTTCTAGTGCAGTCGTTCTGACACATCTTTATTTGTATTTAAACGGGACTCGTGTCTAATGTATCTACTTGTCTATGTAGATGACTTAATCCTGACAGGCAATCAAGATAAAGTCATGGAATCATTTATTTCCTGCCTACATAATGAGTTTGCAATAAAGGATCTAGATGACTTAAACTACTTACTTGGGCTCGAGGTAACACGCACAACTGATGGTTTGTTCTTAAGCCAATCCAAATACGCTCGTGATGTTCTTGATCGAGCTAGTCTTCTTGACTCAAAACCGGTTCCCACACCTTTGGCAGCACATGAACACTTTAGCACATCTTGTGAACGTTTTGAGGATTCTACTTTGTATCGCTCTCTGGTTGGGGCACTACAGTAATTAACAATAACCCGTCCCGACATTTCATATGTTATAAACCAAGTGAGTCAGTTCCTCCAGGCACCTACAGTTACTCACTTTCAACATGTTAAGCGCATACTCCGATACATCAAGGGTACCATGGCCTTCAGTCTTCATTTTTGTCAACCGATTCATACACATATCCTGCGTTATTCCGATGCAGACCGGGCAAGATGCATTGAAACACGCCAATCCACAAATGGGTACTCCATATTTCTTGGTGGGAATCTTGTCTCATGAAGCGCCAAGAAACAACCGACCGTCTCCGGATCAAGTTGTGAATCTGAATATCATGCAATGGCGAATGTTGCAGCTGAAATAATCTGGATCACACACTTACTACGTGAACTTCATGCTCTTCCGCCCGATATGCCAACTTTGCTCTGTGACAACCAAAGTGCACTTTTTCTCACGCAGAATCCAGTCTCGTATAAAAGGGCAAAGCACATAGACTTGGATTATCACTTTATTCGGGAACTTGTTTCCTATGGCTAACTGTGCACCAAATTCGTTCCAATTAAGCTTCAAGTGGCAGACATTTTCACAAAGAGTATTTCGCGCCCTCAGTTTGAATTCTTTCGGTCTAAAATTCGACTTGGTCCACCACCGTTCCGCTTGCGGGGGGATGTTAATACCACTTAGTATATTCTTTGTATTAGTTGTGTATTTTATCAATTTTTTTGTACCTATCTGTAACTTTTATGCCTATATATGATTGTTATCCCTAGTATGGGGTATTCAAGTTTTCCATAATCAATATGTATGCTAGTTAATACATTGAACCTTAGGGTTTAAGGTTTAGGGTTTAGCAACATTATAACTAGTACCCAAGCAGAAAAGGGGTAAACATAGTGTGGGATAAACAACTAAAAAAAATAAAAGTAATAAAAAAATTTCATTAAGTATAGGCGTATAGAGGAAATATGTTGAAAATGTGTTAATTATGCATTCGCTAGACATCAGTTTTCGAGGGAAACTTCACTTTCATATAAACTAGTTTAGAACCCCGTGGCTACACAAGGGGTGAAAAATATTAATACATAAAATTCTTAAATATATACGTATATATTTTACAGGTGTAAAAATGTATTACATATACTAAGGATAAAAAACAAAATTTAAAATATGTAAAAATTAATATATAATTGGGTTTCGAAAAAACGTTAATTACTATTTAATGTAATTTGACTTTCATTTATTATTTGATTGAAAATAAAAGTTACATAATTAGATTTTAAAGTTTCTTATAATAAATAATAATTTAAAATAATTTTTTTTATTGTTATAATTAGTATTTTCTTTAAAAATGTAATTATTATTAAATGATAGAGGTGTATTTAATAAGAGAGACGGTAAAAAAATGATAAAAATAAATATGCAGGCGACACGTGGCATGAAAAAACCTTTATTTAAAATATAGTCTAGACTCTCAAAACTTTCAAATTCAATTTCCATATTTAAATGTATGTACTCATTTAGCATTGTTAAGGGGTGTGATGTATAATTTCAAGTAAAACATCCAAGTTGAATTAATAAATTAAGAACCACGATTGGATCGAGACATCCATATGTGTATAAGCTCGTCTATATATATGATAATTAATGAGATTATAAACTATGTTTTTGGTTTAAACTTACGTCTATCATATGTTGATCTTGATAACTGTTGGGATATGAGCTGGCAGTGGGACTGGACCTATCCTAAAAACCCAAGTCCAGATAACCATCTACGAAACCACAAAAACCGGTGGCCGGACCAACAGGTCGAAAAGCCGGACCTCAACTGAAACCCGACAAGGCAAGCCAAGGTCCGGACACGCTGGAAAGAAACAGACAAACAAATAACGGTAAAGCGAAGACAAAGATCAACGTACCAGAGTACGAACCAATAAATATAGGAGACCCGACAATGCGCAAACCATTACTAACAACCTTAAATATGGTTTGGCCATTACATATCTCAGCCACTAAGTAGGAGGCAGCCGCAGACTAAAGACAAAACGCTCTAGGTATAAATACCCCATTAATCTTAAGGTAAAGGGGATTCTCATTCTCTCATTCACATACTCTCTTTCAAGACTTGTCTTCTCTACCAAAAAACCTATACTTACTCTCACACCGGAGGCTGGTCACAGTGAAACCCCCCGGGGTCCTCACTGTGACGAGACTAACGGTGTTTACTGTTTTGCTAGGTCAAGCTCAGCATAACCCTTCTGGAGACTCTTGGACGGCCTGATTAAGGTCCAGAGTTCTTGGAGTTAACAGTGGCGCTATCCAAATTGTATCAACCTTAAAACCAACTCAACTAGAAAAACAAAGTAAAACCTTATTTTCACACAGTAGCGATGTCAAACCAGCAAAAAAAACCCTTCTCCAGCACCCACCCCTGAGATATCCTTGAACGGAATGACGTCCGTAGGAGGGGGAGGGCAAGGAGAACGAGAGCCGGTTGAAGGAATCCTTGTAAAACTATGTTCTGGTGGAGGATGCATGTGATGACTCAGACCAAGAAGCATCTGGTGGAGGATGCATGTGATGACTCAAATCACCCCAGAGTTCGTCCGGAGCAACCGGGATAAACTCCGGGCGGAGTTCGCAGCTCTGGACGGAGCAGATAAGCTTGCTGAGGTCAGGACAAAGTTGGTATTTGATAAAGCTGGGGAAGCAGCAGATAAAAACAAACAGTTGGAAAGCCCGGCCGATGCTAGGGAGGCCCGGCAAAGTAAGCAGCAAGAAGATAACGTGCACACGCCGGTGCCAGATACACCCAACCTACTGAACCAGTTGCTAGCAATGCTCACACCACACCTGACGACAGGCAAGGTAGCAGAAACGAGCAAAACAGGTGATAAGCCCAAAAATAGTCCGGGAGAAAAGAAGGCAAAGGATGATTTAACCAAGCCATACAGGTCGGACCACCTAGCAGAACAATCCAAGTTTACCACCCGGCTGACGGGAGCACAACTCCCGGCTAAGCTCAAAATTCCAACATGCATCAGTAAATATGACGGTAGTCAAGACCCGGAAGACCATTTGCACACCTTTAACGGTGTGGCCCACGTTGAGCAATGGTCCCTCCCGGTTTGGTGCCACATGTTCGCCCAAACACTAACATGCCCAGCAAGGGTATGGTTCGATTCCTTGCCTCTGCAAAGCATAGACAGTTTCATTCAGCTGAAAGAAAAATTCCTCCGCAATTTTGGGCAACAAAAGAAAAGGTTCAAGAACGCTAATGAGATCATTCACATCTGAAGAAGAGAAAATGAAAGTGTGGAGCAGTACATGGAGCGATTCATCAATGAAAGTCTGTTGATAGAAGATGTACCAAAACAAATGAAGGTGAGAAGTTTCATCAATGGGGTGCGGCATACACAGCTACAAGAAAAGTTGGGAGAAGATTATCCCAATGGTTTTGATACACTGATGGATAGAGTACGAGCAATCAACCAGGGCAAAGATAGGTCCGACAGAGCCAGAGAATGGGATAGCCGGACCACCCGACAGATGAACAAGCAAACAGACAGCAGGGGAAGCAGATATGCCTCGACGAGTGGCCCTGTCCACAGACCTCGATCGCTAAAGCCAGAAAGATCCAGGTACTCGCCCCACCCCGCCGCATCATTTAGTCCGTACTCAAAGCAATCAAACAATAGTGAAACAAGAAGGCATGGGGGAGAAAGGCAGGAGCGGCCATTTGATTTTACAACCCTGACAAAAACACCAAGCCAAGACCTGGCCACAGAACGGGTCACCCAAAGTTTCCAACCACCCAGACCCATCAGACCCCGGCCATACATGCAAGATTCAGGCAAATTATGTGAATTCCACAAAATAGGGGGCCATACCACGGATAACTGTGAACATTTAAGAAGGGAGATAGAGAAGGCGGTGAATGTCACACCCCAGCCGGCGGCGGATTATACGGCAGGGCTGACGCGGTTGTTCATAAGTACATGATCATCTATTAATAATTGATAATATTATTTCATCATAATTAAAACATCTGTTACAAATAGAAATGGAAAAGAAGGAGTTCAAACATAACACATGTTAAATTAAATCTTTATTAAAGCTAGGTCCATAGTCCTATGTGACCATGTAGTGTCCTCAACTGGTGCACCTGAAACATGTGAGTAAATGTCAACTACAAGTAGTTGGTGAGTAACATAGGTTTTGACACCAAACAAAGTTAAGTATGGGTTTACAATTCAATATGTTCAAAGCAAGTCTAAAGCATAAATGTGAAAACATACAAGGTTCCAAGCGTACAATCAGTCCTGGTAATGGAAAACTAGATACGCAATCCCACTGATTGCCATTTTGAGAAAGTAGTAAGATGTACACACAAAACCCGCCAAGGTTTGTGTTAACTGTAATATGGTACACACAAAACCCGCTAATATTTGTGTTAACTAGTATATATCGGCTTCCCGTATAAATGATCATAAAAGGTACCACCTTAGGCTTGGGTAGCAAGTTAATGATTGCACTGACATGAACACACGTAATGGTCACCAAGTAGTTTAAGACATAAAGCATAAAGACCTTAGCATAAGAACAAATGTATTGAATTGTGTATGAAATATACTTAATGATGTAGTGCAAAGCACACATCTTTATTCCATTGTATTCGTGCGTTTTTTGTTAGTTTTATCTTTGTTTTGAGTCGTTTAAGTTTGTATTTGAGTCTATTGTATGTTTACAGGAGCTCGGGAAGAATACAAGTAAATACGTGAAGAAAACGAGCAAGAGAAGAAAGTCGAAGGGAAAAAGTGAAAAATGTTGAATTTCAGTATCTCGCGGTACGCGAGAAGCCCAGAAGAATGTTTCACGGTACGCGAGGAAGATCAAAACCGGGCGGGACTATTTTGTCCTTCGTGGTACGCGAAGGCCAGACTTGTTTCTTTCGCGGTACGCGAGAGATAGGAAATCCGAGAAAAACCCTAAAATCGACTTTTAATAGAATTTGATATCCATAATTGAGGGAGTTCAATTCCAGCCGTCTGAGAAGAGGTCCAGAGGCGATTTTGAGGCTGGAGAAGGGATTAGAAGCAAAAAGTTGAAGACTTTTCTTCCAGGTTCATTGATTTCAGTGTTCTAGGTTTCAAGCTTTGATTTGATTGTTTGATACCATGTTCTTGCTTTTACTTCTGCTTTGATGTGTTTAAGCATGATCTTTGGCAAAAAAATCCTATACTGCTGGGGTTAATTGATGAATATGTGTAAAGTTTAGATTTATATCCGGTTTTGGATTCGTTTGATGGTTAATAGATTTTTGTAAACGATCTTTGGATATTAATTGTGATGATATAACATGCTTTAATCTGGTTTGGTGTTGATTAATGTTCCTCATGTTGTCTTGTTGAATGTCTTTCATTAATATATGCATGTTTAGGTTGTTTGCGTATTGCTTGTGACTTGAGTGGTTTCCTAGACGTAGTAATCAATAGGAGTGTTGATTAATACTTGATTAGATTGAGTGTGTGTCTTGTCTTAATACCTGAGAAGTGAGAGATAGTAGTCTAATCTTCGTTATTAGGAATCCGAGTGTCGGCTGTCTGAGAGAAAGTTGGTATTAGGTGTCTAGTGATTGTTGCTAGTTCGAATCATAGTTGTTAACCTGAGATTACCCCGTGCATTCTTAGAATGTATGGTGGACAGTGAGACTGAAAGGTGATCAGTCTTTCGGGTACTTTATCATTGTTGGAAATACCCGAGAGGTGATCTAACCATCCAGTGAGTTTAGTACACTTTAGCTAGCTTAGTTGGTGACATACTGAGAGTGATTAGGGATCCACTAGGTAGTCTTTAGTTGTCATATTTAGAAACCCAAATCCATCATAGTTTCCAAAACCGGTAGAAGTTGTGCTTTGCAAGTAGGATTCCGACCTAGGTAGTATTCTTCCCATCTTCTGATTTCACCTTAGTACTTGTCTTGATAGTTGAGTCGACATTAGTTTGTTGCATTCTTAGTTAAGCTTTAGTGTAGTCAACCCCCCCCCCTCTAAAAAAAACCAATTAAATATTTAGTCCGAGTCAGATTCTAGTATTATTATCGTAGTGTCTCTAGGGTTCGATATTCCGGTTTACCATTAAGCTGTGCTACACTCGATAGGTACACTTGCCTATTAGTGCTGTCTAGTTCATAGGTTTTCCATTTATTACTAGAAGTCTAGGTTAGGTTTAGTAGTTTATTTTATAGACCGTCCGGACGATATCAGTTAATAACACGTTTCACCCCAAAAGTAAAAAAAGAGTAAAAATGGGCTATGTAAACTCACCCGTAACGAAGTTAGTCGACTGTATGGATTGTAAATGAAATATAGGCTTCGGGAGGATCTCACACAATCAACCTACACAGTTAATTGTATTTCAAGTCTTAATGTATGTCTAATAAGAGTAAGAAATTCGGAGATTTCAGGGTTTCACAGTATCTATGATCGGATGTGGGATTTGTACAAGCTTTTTAAGAAAATATATGTTTATCATAAGTGTTGAAATAACAACGATAAGGTAGTTTGTAAAATTATTAAGGATTAATTAGAATACCTAATTAATTATGTAAGTTTAGTATTTGTAATAATAACAATACATTTGAATTTATTTACATAACTATTCTAAAAATAATCGATAAATAAATTGTGGATTAGAAAAGTCTAGATGATGGTTTTATGCAATTAAAATAATTATTTAAATTATTTAACAAATTTCTTTTACGTAGATAATAAAAGAGGTATTAAATAACGTTAATATAAATAAGCCTTGAGAATTTTAATGAATTGTACAATCATTTATCTAGAATAATCATTTAAGTTTTTTTTCTATAAATTCTTAAGTATTCTAAATTTTATTTATGAGAATAATTGTATCTCAACTTGCAGTTGAATTAAAATAAATAAAAGATATTTCCCTTAAGCTTGTAAGTAACTAACTGGTCACATGACTAACTAAGTGGTGTTCTTTTATTTGGAAGTAAATGAATAACGAAATAAATAATTTGTTGTTTGAAAATAATTGGATAAATACCTAGTTTTCTTTTACTTATAATTTAGTAAATAGGTAGTTAAATAAATGGATAAATAGTAAAATCAAATTAATAATCGATGACTAAAATAAATAAATCCTCATATTTATCTCGTTTACAATTCTTTTCCTTGATGGTTTAACGATTTAAGTTTAGAGTAAATTTGAGTATTCAAGATTTTATAAGATATATATATATATATATATATATATAGGGGAGGGATCAAAAGAAAACCATAAAGTTAGGCGAAATCCGAGAAAACCACTAAAACAATGTGTAATACTACGGGTTACGTATATGTAACCGTAATTTTTTTTGTTTTCTGTTTACGTATACGTAACACTATGGGTTACGTATACGTAAGCCAATATTTAAATATTACATTGATACTCTTATAAAAAAATAAAAATAAAATAAAATAAAATAAAAAAATAAATATTATTATATTATTGATTAAAATTGGTTTTTTTAGTGGTTTTCGTGTAACTATATAGTTTTCTCTGGAACCCTCCCCTATATATATATATATATATATATATATATATGAGTGTGTGTTAAACAAGGAAGTAACTCAAGCAGAGAAAAAAAAAAGAGGGGCGCAGGACTCGAACCTGCGACCTCAGTTAGGGAAAGGATTGCTCTTGACCGATCGATCTAGGGCAATTGTCTGGTTAAATAACTTAAACGTGAGTTATTTAACAATTAGCCACTACTGTTTCATCTTCCCTAAATGCCCAAGTCGAAACCCTAATCCCAATCCATGACAATCTGTTTCCAGATCAAAGGGCTTTTGACATAAAAAGTTAAATCGTGTAAATGGCAAGTGTTTTACCTGATAACTTGAATTCGCGAAAAAGAAGTGTTCTTGTTCCCTATGTTGTTTGCGACCGAGAGTGAAATGGGGACGGGTTCCGATGATTTCGAATGGAATTCGCTTTCTAGATGGTTTAGGGACTTTGAAGCTTGATTAATACATACGTTACCCCTTCCAATCGATTGAAATTATGAGGTTTTGGGTTAGAGATTATAGGTTGAATGCCATAACCGAAAAAGAGTTTAATGGCTTTAAAAGTCTTGATTAAGACCAAATTAACTTGTCATAAAGGTTTGTAATTGATTAAGTATTGTTTTCGTATGATTTCCAAACCTTAACAATTTCAAATCCAACGATTGAAACCGATTTGCTTTACCTTTGACTTTGAGGAGTCAAAATTGAGTTCCAGGGTTCAAATTTTGTTTGGGGGGTGGGGGGTTCATCAGGTTCGAGGGGGATCAATTCGGTAATGTGGGGGTTCTTTGACTTGGAAAGGGGTTCAAGGCTACTTATTTGATTTTAGCTCATTTTAGTTGTTTATAAAATTGTTTTTATGAAATTATAAAATCTATATAATGTTTGTTTTATTAATAACTTATAAAGAAAATATTTCTGTTTATTTTTGTAAAATTATAAATTGTATGTTGATTTATTATGTTTAAATACATACATAATTACATATATGATTACAATTAATTACGTATGTATGTGTGTATATATAAAAGATGTACGCACACTATTAAAGCTCATAAGTTTTATTTAATATTAAAAGTTGTATCATTAATTTATTTAGTTTAATAAAATTTATATATTTATATATTTATTTACACATAAATACATTTGAGAAACAAGGAATGTAGGTACATTTGTTATGTTTATATATATAGGATATGATATGGAAATTGCAAGATTGAAACTTTGAATTAGTACGTGATAAAAAAAAAGTAAAACTTTATGTAACACTTGACGGGCAGTATGGGTTTGTTGGAATTTGTCATTATTATATAAAATAAAATAATAAATAAGAAAAAGTCGGGTCAAAAAATCATGGATGTTACAGTATCCCCAAGTTGAGAGAATTTCGTCCCAAAATTCGACCGTTGGAAGCTACGGGATCAGGAAGAAGATATGAGTTTGGATTCTTTTTTATTGTCGTTTTGGCGAGTATATTTGATGATAAGGTTCAGGTTTGATACTCAAGGTCAAGTCAGGTCATCGTGTCAGGCATGGACGGTGGTAGTGGATTTAGTTTGAAGAGGAATTAAGGAGAAATTTGACTTACAATGATTTTTAGACTCAAATGATGGGATGCATCACTTGTAATGAGGATGATGGAAATTTTTAAGATCTGAACTTGTTTTGGATATAGTTGTTCGAGTGATGTCAATGGATAAAGATTTCACAACTATTGGTCAAGGTCAAAGTAATAGGAGACCCTACGTGATACGGACAACGTTCCTTCTAACAATATTACAGGAGCACTTATATATGGACGTACCAACGGTATACCCACTATGCCCTTATCATCTCTCATTAGTTTCGTTACTGTATATCACCATAGGTTTTTATGTCATCACACACGACAGAATTTACTATGTCTTTTCATGTGCTGATTTTTATAATTACGTGTGCACGCATAATTACACAAATCGCCGTATGGTCCGTACAGATCATTCTATTGCGTGTGGGTACAGAGGTGGGGGAAACACCCAAAAACATTTAGTTTATTATTGTTTTCATGTATGAGTTGCTAATAAGTAATTGTGTGTCTAGATGGTAAATTCAACCAGGGAGTAAAGAGTAATAAGGTGGCACAACCCCATACATGGGTGTCCTAAGTAGATGGCATACCCTCCAGGTTACCCATAAAGTTTATAGCTCTCTCGTGTTTGAACAAGAATACGTCAAACCCCGAGTAACTCAAAGTTTATAGCTTCCTTGTGTTTGAACAAGAATACGTCAAACCCCGAGTAGCTCAAAGTTTATAGCTATCAACTTACATGGATAAAGTGAACGATCATGCCTCATGTATATAGTGGGCAATTAATTGCAAACAAGGTAACCAGTCTAGTTTCGTGTGTAATGTAAACACTCAAATCTCATGTATAACGTAAATGATCTAGTATCATGCATATTGCAAACAACCAAGTATCATGTATCATGTGAACAAGCTAGTATCATGTATATTGCAAACAAGTAAGTTTCAAGTATGATGTGAACAATCTAGTATCATGCATATTGTAAACAACCAAGTTTCATGTATAATGTAAACAAATTAGTCTCAAGTATATTAGGGGCGTTCATAAGTAAATAATTGAACCTCATGAGTAACGTAAACTATCAAATATTGTCGGTGATCGAGTGTTGCGGACAAGCGTGTTGTATAATGTAGGTAGTTGTGTTTCTAGTTTTCAACTTTGTTGATGGACGGTTAACGCCTGTGCGAAGGATTTACTTTTTTTGAAGTAGCTAGTAAGTTCATACATTTTCTAGGGTGCAAGGTGATGAGAAAGTTTTACAGGTATTTAGAATAATACGCACACGAATAACTGATTTGAGCTTTTTGTTTGTAAATGACAAATAATTGAAATTTATCATTGTTTGTAAATAAATAAGTGAAAGTAATGGGTTGAATAACTAGGTAATTGGGTAAATAAAACCTTTTTTTGTTTATTTAGTTATCATAAAGGGAATGTTTTAAAAGAAAATGATGGCCAAATTACTTAGTAATTAGGCCAATAATTTAAAAGTAACGAATTAAGAGGCCGTAACGAAGTAATTAATCGAGTCATAATTAATTATTAACTTAGATAATGAGGTAAATGTTTTTATAAAACAAATTTCATTAAGATCCTTCACAAGTTAAAGGGGTTTGTAATTAACTTATAATCTAGATAAAATTTATAAACCAAGGGTTTGATAAAGGTTTTGTTTGAATAACGTAACTACATTCGTCAAATCAGGAAATAATAGAATAATTAGTTTACAAAGAAGGTTTAGATGTTAATCATTAAGGAGAGTTAAAATAATAACATTTATATTTGGGCACATGATATGGGTTTCAATTTAAGTTTTAGGAGAACACGAAATAGAATATCCGGCTAACATCTTAGATAGTTTTCCACTAGGAAACAGATGAGCACCAAGACGAACATCATTTTGGTTATTCGTATTGTAAACCGGCCTTCATCCTTGGTTATCTCCGTATGTGCATTCCAAGGGTTTGATAAAGGTTTTGTTTGAATAACGTAACTACATTCGTCAAATCAAGAAATAATAGAATAATTAGTTTACAAAGAAGGTTTAGATGTTAATCATTAAAGAGAGTTAAAATAATAACATTTATATTTGGGCACAAGATATGGGTTTCAATTTAAGTTTTAGGAGAACACGAAATAGAATATCCGGCTAACATCTTAGATAGTTTTCCATTAGGAAACAGATGAGCATCAAGACGAACATCATTGTGGTTATTCGTATTGTAAACCGGCCTTTAGCCTTGGTTATCTCCGTATGTGCATTCCAGTATTCCCTGGTCTCCTTTTATTGATTCAGAAACTCTACGGTCCTTACATATAGGTGAGCGGTATCAGCTGGAACTCTTAAGGCACTGGTAGGTTCCTTGGCTTGTCCTGCTCCTGGGTCTGGATGGTATAGGTTAGGTGCTAGATAAGGGTCTCTCAGAGGTGGTGATTCAACTGCTCAAAGTCTTAAGCCTGCTCCTAAGCCAGTCTGCTCTGCGGTTAAACATGGATCTGGCAGCTAGTCGTGCCGGTGACCGGTTGCCTGGTGATGAGAATCCACAATCTCAATCCTGTACTGACTCTGTTTCGGGGTGATATTCCGAGGAGTGAGGAGGGTAAGAGGTCATGTCTAGCATGGAAAAGTTCGTAAATGAAAACGTATTCATGAGTTTAAGATTTGACTAATCATAACACCGAGTTCTTATAATAATATATCGGAAGTAACACTTGACCTATAAGTAGTGTACCCACGAAAGGATTCCAAGGAAAGAGAGGTGGGTCACAAGGGACACACTGAAGTACTAAGTCTTTCCTTCATCAGAATGTTCCATGGACTTACACTCACTCTTCCAGCCATCATGTATCATTAGCATTATTATTTGAACTCATGGTTATGGTGAGAATCGTCAGGGATTGTGTCTTGTGGCTCCAGGGTGTGCTTTACCTATTCAAGTAGCTTCCCTTCCTCGAGGGGTAAGGTCTAAGGGTTTAAATCTCTTGTAAACGATGATAAGGGTGATAAAATCTTCAAGGCATAAGGATGAAGGGGTATAGTTGACTTAAATATGGTTAAGTGTAAGAATCAAATAGGAGATTTGGACTTGTGTACCATATTATAATAATTAAGCAAATGATGTTTAAGTTCATATACTTTCAAGAAGACATGCTTTAGCCTATAGGTGAATACTCACTTCGGGAATTCCTAGGAAAGCATACGGATCCTTCGGTTGATTTGGATTTATATGAAATGCTTTCCTAGACAGAAGACCCAAGGTACAGGCATTCACCCTTCCAGATTGCACATGTTCTCTACCGATTTTCAGAATTCAAAACTTTGACGGGATTTTAAGATTTTAATAGGCATTGGGTCTAAGAGTTTTAATCTTTCCATAAGTGATTAGTGATGATGTGTAATGATGAAAGTGTATAAGTGTATGGCAAAACTTAGGATAGCATTTAGTGGTATCAAGTTGGTATTTTGTAGACAATTAAAATAGTGTAGCAAATAAGGTGTCACAGGAGTAGTATGTAGGTTATCAAGTAACATAGCACATAAGATAATTCATATTGTATCATGCAATGTAATACATTATATAGTATGTAGGATAATCACACAAGGGTATCCTAAGGTTATAAACTATAGACTAAGAATACGTTTCAAGTAATCCATGTAGTTTCAAATAGTTTCATGTAGTCCCTTGAATGTTGCAGTTCTTGTATTTGCACTACGTAGGTAGAAATAGGTAGATGTAGATAGGTAAGTGGATGTAAGTACGTGTATAATGAGTATAGAGTGGAGTTCCTAGTAAAAGACACGAGTCAAACTCATTTTTGGGAGTCCTAGGTTATAGTCTAGGCCATGCGTGTCTAATAACCTAATTCCCAATAACCATGGCTCTGGTACCAATATGTAACACCCCGGCCGGCGGTGGATTATACGCCGGGGCTGACGCGGTTGTTCATAAGCACATGATCATCTATTAATAATTGATAATATTATTTCATTATAATTGAAACATCTGTTACAAATAGAAATGGAAAACAAGGAGTTCAAACATAACACATGTTAAATTAAAGCTAGGTCCATAGTCCTATGTGATCATGTAGTGTCCTCAACTAGTGCACCTGAACCATGTGAGTAAATGTCAACTACAAGTAGTTGGTGAGTAACATAGGTTTTGACACCAAACAAAGTTAAGTATGGGTTTAGATACGCAATCCCACTGATTGCCATTTTGAAAAGCAAGTCTAAAGCATAAATGTGAAAACATACAAGGTTCCAAGCGTACAATCAATCCTGGTAATGGAAAACTAGATACGCAATCCCACTGATTGCCATTTTGAAAAAGTAGTAAGATGTACACACAAAACCCGCCAAGGTTTGTGTTAACTGTAATATCGTACACACAAAACCCGCCAAGGTTTGTGTTAACTAGTATGTATCGGCTTCCTGTATAATGATCATAAAAGGTACCACCTTAGGCTTGGGTAGCAAGTTAATGATTGTACTAACATGAACAAACGTAATGGTCACCAAGTAGTTTAAGACATAAAGCATATAAACCTTAACATAAGAACAAAGGTATTGAATTGTGTATGAAATATAATTAATGATGTAGTGCAAAGCACACATCTTTATTCCGTTGTATTCGTGCGTTTTTTATTAGTTTTATCTTTGTTTCGAGTCGTTGAAGTCTGTATTTGAGTCTATTGTATGTTTACAGGAGCTCGGGAAGAATACAAGTGAATACGTGAAGAAACCACGCAAGAGAAGAAAGTCCAAGGGAAAAAGTGAAAAATGTTGAATTTCAATCTCTTGCGGTACGCTAGAAGCCCAGAATAATGTTTCGCGGTACGCGAGGAAGATCAAAACCGAGAGAGACTATTTTGGCCTTGTTTCTTTCGCGGTACGCAAGAGACAGGAAATCCGGAAAAAAAAATCCTAAAATCGTCTTTTAATAGAATTTGATAGCCATCTAAGAAGAGGTCCAGAGGCGATTTTGAGGCTGGAGAAGGGATTAGAAGCAAAAAGTTGAAGACTTTGCTTCCGGGTTCATTGATTTCAGCGTTCTAGGTTTCAAGCTTTGATTTTTATCTTTGATTTGATTATTTGATACCATGTTCTTGCTTTTTACTTCTTCTTTGATGTGTTTAAGCATGATCTTTGGCTAAAACTCCTATACTGCCTGGGTCAATTGATGAATATGCATAAAGTTTAGATTTTTATCTGGTTTTGGATTCGTTTGATGGTTAATTGATTTTGTAAACGATCTTTGGATATTAATTGTGATGATATAGCATGCTTTAATCTGGTTTGGTGTTGATTAATATTCCTCATGTTGTCTTATTGAATGTCTTTCATTAATAGATGCATGTTTAGGTTGTTTGCATATTGCTTGTGACCTGAGTGGTTTGCTAGATGTAGTAATCCATAGGAGTGTTGGTTAATCCTTGATTAGATTGTGAGTGTGTCCTGTCTTAATGCCTGAGAAGTGAGAGATAGTCGTCTAGTCTTCGTTATTAGGAATCCGAGTGTCGGCTGTCTGAGACAAAGTTGGCTTTAGGTGTCTAGTGATTGTTGCTAGTTCGAATCATAGTTGTTAACCCGAGATTACCCCGTGCATTCTTAGAATGTATGGTGGACAGTGAGACTGAAAGGTGATCAGTCTTTCGGGTACTTTATCATTGTTGGAAATACCCGAGAGGTGATCTAACCATCCAGTGAGTTTAGTACACTTTAGGTAGCTTAGTTGGTGACATACTGAGAGTGATTAGGGATCCACTAGGTAGTCTTTAGTTGTCATATTTAGAAACCCAAATCCATCATAGTTTCCAAAACCGGTAGAAGTTGTGCTTTGCAAGTAGGATTCCGACCTAGGTAGTATTCTTCCCATCTTCTGTTTTCACCTTAGTACTTGTCTTGACAGTTGAGTCGACATTAGTTTGATGCATTCTTAGTTAACCTTTAGTGTAGTCAACCCCCCCCTAAACCAATTAAATCTTTAGTCCGAGTCAGAGTCTAGTATTATTATCGTAGTGTCTCTAGGGTTTGATATTCCGGTTTACCATTAAGCTGTGCTACACTCGATAGGTACACTTGCCTGTCTGTGCGGTCTAGTTCATAGGTTTTCCATTTATTACTTAGGAGTCTAGGTTAAGTTTAGTAGTTTATTTTGTAGACCGTCTGGACGACATCAAGTTTTTGGCTCCGTTGTCGGGGACACTTGGCAATAGAAATATTAACTCTAATTAGTTTTTTGTTTGATTTTTGGTTTAATTGAGTCTTTTCTTTT
Organism: Smallanthus sonchifolius; assembly: GCA_023525975.1. Taxonomy (NCBI): domain Eukaryota; kingdom Viridiplantae; phylum Streptophyta; class Magnoliopsida; order Asterales; family Asteraceae; genus Smallanthus; species Smallanthus sonchifolius. The sequence goes on from CM042021.1 coordinate 110,983,199, forward strand.
CTTTTGAGTCTTGTTTGTGTACTTGTCTTCTGTGCTACTTGTGTGTCTAACTTAGGATTGAGTCTTTCTGTCTTTGAGTCTTTTCTTTCTCTCCTATCTTGTGTATTTATGTTTATGCACCATACTCGTTCGTAGGGATCACCATCTTTTGCATCTTTTTCAGAGCCCGAACAAGAGCTTCACGAGCGTACCCGTGACTTCTAGGAGCGTTTGAAGCAGCTGTGCGAAAACCAGGTACGTTCTACTAACCAAATTCCATTTCCTATCATTGGCGACGCTGACCCACCAGCGAGACGTACCGTTCACCAGAGGGCCAGTGACGGGGTCAGCGGGGAGAGATCTTCGATCACACGCCCCGCCATTCCTAACACCTATACATGGCAGATCCCGTCACATGTCATGAGCACAATCACTCATGCCACCCAATTTCATGGCCTTGAGGATGAGGATGCACCAGGACATCTGTCCCGCTTCGCGTGGATATGTGATACCTTTAATATCACGGGTGTGTCTAAGGACGCTATCTTCTTGCGTCTCTTCCCATTCTTGCTCTTTTGGCGTGCATCTACTTGGCTTGACACCCTCCCTGACAATTCTATCACTACATGGGAGGATCTTCAGGGAAAGTTCTACAAAAAGTACTATCCACCCTCCAAGACCGCTCGCCTTCGGGATCAAATCCATTCGTTCCGGTTGGATCCTGACGAGCCTTATCACTTGGCCTGGGAGCGGTTCAACACGATGTTGAGCCGATGTCCCCAGCATGGTCTTTCTGACTGGGCGATAGTGGAGAAGTTCTACAATGGTCTCACCTTTGAGAAGCAGCAAATGTTCAACACAGCTGCGTGAGGCCATATCATGGATAGACTCGAGCCTGATGAGTGTGAGGAGATGTTCGAGAGCTTCTCTTAAGCCGAACAGCAGCATCCATCTGCTAGGAATCCCATTCCTAGTGCTAGATCACCCGCCTCTTCTCCTAGAGGTGTGCATCAGGTCACTCCTGATTCTAGCGTGGGTGCTGCACTCACTTCAATGGCTAACGAGATCAAGGAGCTGAAGCTCAGTTCTCAGCGGTGTCAAGTGTGCAGGGGAGGACACGACACCAGGGATTGCCCCGTTAATCATCAGGAACAGGTGAGTTTTGCTGGCAACCAGAACCATAATCGAGGGTACAATAATTACAACAATACTTATAGCTCGGGATGGAGATCTGGAAACAACCCGCCTGGGTTTAATGGTCGCCAGTATCAGTATGGAGGAGGAGAAGCTGGAGCGAGCGCGGAAGCAGTGTCAACACGAGGAAGATAGAGGAGCTGATAGAGAATCAAGCACAGTTGCTCGCCCATTTAGTTCAGCAAGATAGGGATACTAAGCAGAGACTGGATGAACACGACACTTTATGTTGAAGCACTTTCCTGTGACAAACACTCTGGATAGATAGAGTCTTAGTCTTAGGTTGTCTTGTCTTGGTTGTAATTGTCTTTGTATGTAAGAGTCTTTATGTATTAGTTTTTCGAGTTGTATTTACTTTTACATATTGAATGTTGCAAAATTATCTAAGTGTTTTGCGCACTTATAAGTGCGCAGGAGAAAGCTCCTGCGTACTTGCTAAGTACGCAAGATTATTTTGCCCTGCGCACTTGCTAAGTGCGCAGACATCAGGTCTTCTATAAATAGGATAGGTTGACAGAAGTTAAGTACGCAGGTATAGACGCAAATACGCAGATTGTAATCTCAGTGCTTTTCTCTGTAACCTTCAAGTGTTTATAATACTAAAGAACGTTTAAAGTGTTTTCTCTTATCGGTTTACTTTGTTTAGCTAGACTCTCCGCCTAGTCACGGCATTCCGCACCCGGTCCGACTAATAGAACCACTTGCATGTGACGATCCGTCACACCCTAGGGACCTACAAGTGGTATCAGAGCATTTGCTCCTGATTTCGAGTGTTGTGAGTGAGTTTGGAGAGTTTTTACAAGCAAAACGAGGTATTTTTGTTGATTTTTGTGATAAAATAGGGGTAGCTCTTGAGCACTATTTTAGAAACAAAAATCACTCAAAAACTGATTTTTGTTGTGTATTTGAGTGTTTTGAGCATCAAAGGTTGGTTAGAAACAAGTTTCTGACCCTTTGGCTCATTTGCATTGATCATCAGACCAATTTTTACCATCTCCGGCAAGTTTCAGGTGACCGGTAAAGTTTGGTGAAAATTGCTGAAAAGGTGTTGTGCGTACTTACCATTTCTGGCAAAAAGTACAGTTTTGTGCGTACTTTCTAAATACGCAAGACTTATCTCCTGCGTACTTATAAGTGCGCAAGACTGAATTTGTGCGAACTTAAGTTATATCCTGCGTACTTACATTTAATCCTGCGTACTTACAAGTACGCAAGAGGAAATCTAAATACGCAAGACCATTTCTCAAGTGCGCAAGGCCAAAATCAAGTGCGCAACTGTGTCTGATTTTTCTAAAATTTGACTAAGTGTTCACTATGTTGAATCTTCAGAATTTGGGAAACCTGTTAAATTATGATAATGAGATCGGTACACCACAGAAACCACCAAAGTTGCTGAACGTGAACGATTATTCTAATTGAAAAGCACATTTTGAGCACTACATTTCGTATACCGACTCATCGTTATGGATACCAATCCTTGAGGGATATAAGCATCCCACACACATATATCTTGATGAAACCATGCCCAAACCTATCTCTAAGCTTTCTGACGAAGAAAAGAAAGCTTATGATCGTGAAAAGAAGGCACTTGGTTAGATCACTATGGCATTTACTCGGGAATTGTTCCACAGTTTCCGAGGGTATGACAATTATAAGGATCTCTGGAAAGCTTTACAGAAGGGATTCGAAGGAAATAGTGACATCAAGAAGAGTAAGCGGATCTTCTCAGGAAGCAGTATGAGTGCTTCAGATTTTTAGAAAACGAATCTTTAGATGACCTCATCTCTAGATTCTATCATTTACAGACTAAGTTGAAGGCTTTTGAAATCAGGTATCCAGATGAAGAGATGGTGGAAAAGTTTTTGGATGCTTTACCACCCAAATTTGAGATGTACACAACCCTGATGAGGGAAAATCCTAAATTCTATGAGTTGACAGTAGAGGAGGCTATAGGAAAGGTTCAAGCTCATGACATGAACCTAAGAAGAAAGGAGAACTCTGGAAGACCCCAGATACAAGACCCTTCTATGTTTCATGGGACGACTTCTACATCCAAGTCATCAGGCTCTGGAATTGCCCTCTTCACTGGAAGTCCTACTGAAGAAGACCACTCAACTGGGTGTGGTGGTTATGCTTGCTATGCTTCAGGATCAGGGTTGGGGTCCCATCATCAAAATACCTCCTGCTACTTCTTCAGCTAACCACTCAGCTATAGCCAGAATAGCTGAAGATCATGTAGCACTATTCTCATCTTGTATGCTTGCGTATGAGAATTTCATTGGTGGCAAGCTTACTGATCCAGAGACGATTGAAGAAGATTTTAATCAAGTGGATCCTGATGACATGGAGGACATGGATATTCAATGGAATATGGCCATGCTATTGAGAAGAGCCAAGCGTTTCCTGAACAGAACAGGAAGAAAGTTTATTGGCGGGCATCCTAATGCCAAGGTCGGGTTTGACAAATCTAAGGCCAAATGCTACAAGTGTCTGAACTATGGACACTTTGCTTGAGTGTGTTAGAAAGACAGAGCACATGCCTCTGGTTTTACCCGACCCAGCCAAGGAAACAGCCATGGGCACAACAACTCAAACCACCACAATCAAAGCCAAGCTGGAACGTCCAATGCACTGGTAGCCCAACAGGATGAAAGCTTTGATTGGGGTGTTCATCTTGAGGATGTCATCATCGCACAAACCTAGGTTGGTCTCATGGCTGAGATCATGGAGATGATGGAAGCAGAGAAAAGGGAAGCTTCTATGGCTGACCTAGAAGAATCTACAACTGCTGCTACAGAGGAGGTGTGGGAAGCTGAAGATATGGAAGCTCCTCTAGCTGATGAAGAGGAATCGACTACTGCTGTTGCTCTCATGGCCATTGGAGAAGCAACAAGTTCATCCTCTGAGGTAGATTCTAACCCTTTTTCTGTTATTTCATGTTCTAAATGTCTAGGGCTAAAACTTGAAAATTCTAGGCTCCAAGACAAAATCGAACCCCTAAGTTTGGCAGCTCTAAACTATAAAGAAAATGAAAAACGTTTTAAAGATTCTATTGAAACGTTGAAAAAAGAAAAATGTGAATATTCTTTAAAAATAAGTGATCAACAGCTTCACTTAGATGTTGCATACAGGGGGTTGGAAAAACGGAACAATGAAATCAACAAACTGCAAAATGAGATCTTGCAGTTAAAATGCACCAATGAGAAGTTGAAAAACTCTCGCTTTGTGGTGGAACACTACGAATCTGTGGTGAGACAACTGAATGGGTTAGGTTTGGGTACTAATGCCATTCCTCCACCAGTGAGCGGGAAGTTTGTCAATAGCTTAATAGACATTGATCTCACTTGTCTGGATGAGTCCTCTGATAAGGATGATTCCCCTAAAAAGGATGAACCATCAAGTAAGGCTAACTCCACATCTAATGAGGAGTTTGTTACTGCTTTTGAAGATGGGTCGGTTAATACTTACCATGAAAGAGCAGTATCTGAGGAGTTGTTCACTGAACAAAAGGTAAAGAAAAACGTTATCACTAATGGTGATAATTGCATTTTAACTGAGCCCGGTATCATTGAAACAAATGATAATCTAAAGGTAATGCTTTATGGGGGTTATAAAAGTCTTAACCAAGCAAAGAAAGAGGCTTTTTCAGCTCACTGTGGGCTTGGGTATACAGAAAATTTGGAAAAATACTATACCCCCAAAAACCAAACTGTAAAGGTTCAGACTAATGTTCATAAACCAACTCATCCTTCTCATAATGTTGAGTTATCTAAGGCCAGATCTAATGAGCCTTACAAGAGAACTTATGTAGAGAAGAGGAATTGTTTTCACTGTGGCTTGGTTGGTTACATTATTGTGAACTGTCCTTCTAAGAACCAAGGGAAACAACATGTTGTTCCACAACCAGTTGTTATCCCCAGGTCGCCATCAGTGAAATCTCCCAAAAATCCAAAACAAAATGTGGTGAAACCACCGGTCATACCGATGGTAAAGCCTAAAATAAAGTCTGAAGCTAAACCATCTGTTACAAGAAAGGTAACGCAACATGCTGTACCTCGTGTATCTACATCTGGTAGTACACGCACTGGTGAGAAACCTGTGGCGAGACTCTCAAAGCCACAGAGAAGAAGAAGAAACAAGAGGTTAAGAATGCTGGAACAGCTGACTTCAGTTCAATCAGGTGAAGCTTCCACACGTTCACCTACTGTTGTTGAATCTAAGTCTCCTGTTCCGGTTAAGAAAAAGAAGAGATCATGGACTGCTAAATCCAAAAATTCTCAATCTCCCAATTCTAATTCTTTTAAAGATTCATCAATTTTGAACAGTCATCACGACTGTGAGTTAAAGGAAGTAGTTTATTTTGAAAAGGATGGACGACCCAAGACCACAATGGCTTGGGTCTCCAAATCTAACTAATTCTTTTGTGACTCGTGCAGGGACGTCCGAAGGGTACTATCTCTAACCGCTGGTATGTAGATAGTGGATGCTCTCGGCACATGACAGGAAACATGGCCCTGCTTCAAGATGTTAAACCATTCAGAGGCGGCTATGTGGCCTTTGCCAGAGAAAAAGGCGGCAGCATCACGTGTCAAGGCATGGTTTCGAACGGTTGTGTCAGCTTTGACAATGTCAACTTCTGCGAGCAGCTGAAGCATAACTTGTTGAGTCTCTCCCAAATGTGTGATAAGGAGTACTCGGTGATGTTTGACAAGTCAGAATGCCTGATTCTCAAACCCGGTTTTGAAGTTCCAGAAGATTGGATCCTGATGAGAGCGCCAATAACAAACGACACCTATCAGATCGATATGAGCGTGGCAACAACCACCTCATCAGTTGCTACTTATTTGCTTACAAAAGTGACAGAGCTTGACTCCATCTTGTGGCATAGGAAACTCAGACATATTTCGTATCGTAAAATGAATCATCTTGTTCGAAACGGTTTGGTAACCGGGGTTCCTAAGCTGAGATTTACCGTTGCAGATGACTGTATGCCTTGTAAATAGGGCAAACAGCAACGGAAGTCTCACAAGCCTAAGCTCCATAACTCTATTGATACCCCTTTGGAGCTATTACACATGGATCTGTTTGGCCCCATAAGTATCAGGAGTATTAGAGGTAAGTCGTTCTGTCTAGTAGTAACTGATGATTTTTCACGTTTTTCTTGGGTGCATTTTGTAGGTACTAAAGACGAGACTACTGATATTCTTCAATACTTGATCCTAAGCTTGGAATCTCTTTGCAAGCTGAAAGTTAGAAGAATTAGGAGCGACAACGAAACTGAGTTCAAGAATAATTTGATGGAGCCTTTCTGTCTCAAGAAAGGGATCCGTCACGAATTCAGCGCGCCGTACACGCCTCAGCAGAATGGAGTTGCTGAACGGAAGAACAGAACACTGATTGAGACTGCAAGGACTATGATGTCGGATGCAAAGCTTCCTGTCACATTCTGGGCAGAAGCCGTTAATACAGCTTGTCACGTCTTAAACAGAGTTCTGGTTGTGAAGAGGCACAACAAGACTTGTTACGAGTTGATCAACAATCGACTTCCCAATCTTGATTACCTAGTTCCTTTTGGTAGTCCCTGTTCCTTGTTGCTACAGTACAAAGACCGCCAGTCTAAGTTTCATGCAAAAGCGGTGGAAGGCATCTTCTTAGGATACGTTGCCAACTCGCCTTACAAGAGAGTGTACAACATTGGAACTCGTACTGTCGAGGAATGGTTTGAAGTGGATTGTAGTAAACACAGCATTCCACCCGAACCAACAGGTCCAGCTTGGGGTTTTGATTACGATGCGCTATTCAAGTCATTCAATTTTCCTTATCTATCTGCAGTTGACGCCGCGAATGTTTATGAATTATTGGGTGGCGACAATGACTCCAGCTTCTCTACTCGTGCTACTGTACCGATTGTAACTCCTGATTCCAATGCTACATCTGCATCTGGAACTCATGATAGTGATAACAGTGAAGATGTTCTTGTTGTTGGAGATGACGCTCAAGCTAATCCTAACACAAATGTAGGAAATGAAGCTCCAGCTGATCCAATTAACATTGAATCCTCTTCCTCTGGAACACAGGAAATGGGGGAGTTAAGCACGAATCTTGATCCAGAAATTCACGAACCGATTGTACCGGAGACGAGAGTGCATAGGAATCATCCAATCGACAACATTATTGGTGATCCTTATGCCAGTGTTCAAACTCATCATCGAACCATCACTGAGAAAACCAGTCTTTACACAGAGATACTTGACACTGGTGTCATGGAAACATGTCTGCATGCTACATTCGTGTCCCAGTTAGAGCCGAAGAATGTGAAGGAGGCTCTCACTGACAACTGCTGGATTGAGGCGATGCAAGATGAATTGTCTCAATTCCAAAAGTTGCACGTGTGGGATTTGGTTGACTTACCAAAAGGATTTCAGCCAATTGGAACCAGATGGGTGTTCAAATGCAAGATGGATGATCGTCATGTTGTTGTGAAGAACAAAGCAAGATTGGTTGTTCAGGGTTTTTATCAGCAAGAGGGCTTGGATTACACGGAAGTATATGCCCAGTTGCTAGAATTGAAGCCATTCGACTGTTCTTGGCTTATGCCACATATGTCGGCTTTAAGGTCTATCAACTTGATGTGAAGAGTGCTTTCCTTTATGGTAAAGTTCATGAAGAAGTCTATGTCACTCAACCTCTCGGTTTTGAAGATCCGCATAATATCAATAAAGTGTATAAGCTCGACAAAGCACTTTATGGTCTTCATCAAGCACCGCGGGCATGGTATGAGACATTATCTAAGCATTTACTGTCTAATGGTTTTGACCGTGGACAGATTGACTCGACTCTCTTCATTAGGAAAGCAGGAGATGACATTCTTCTTGTACAAGTATACGTCGATGACATTATCTTTGGATCTACCAATGAAGGGATGTGTAGGGAATTCAAGCAGGTGATGAAGTCCAAGTTTGAAATGAGTAATATTGGTGAATTGTCATTCTTCCTGGGTCTACAAGTCAGTTAAATAGAGGATGGCATTTATCTACATCAAACTAAGTATGTGCAGGATATCTTGTCAAAATACAAGATGAATGATAGCAGTACTTATGGCACACCTATCCCAGTCAATCATGGTCTGCATCCTGATAAAGATGGAAAGGATGTAGATAGCAGATTGTACCGTGGGATGATCGGATCACTTATGTATCTCACAGCTTCAAGACCCGATATAATGTTTGTTGCGTGCTTGTGCTCAAGGTTTCAGTCTCAACCAAAGGAGTCACATATGATATCCATGAAGAGAATTTTCAGATACCTGAAAGGGAAACCCCGATTAGGTCTTTGGTACTCTAAGCAGCAGTCATTCGACTTCAAAGCCTACACTGATTCAGATTATGGCGGTTGTAAACTTGACAGAAAGTCAACTTCTGGTGGATGTCAATTCTTAGGAGACAGACTGGTCTCTTGGCAGTGCAAGAAGCAGTCAACGGTTTCTGTCTCAACTTGTGAAGCAGAATATATTGCTGCGGCGAGCGGTTGTTCTCAGATACTGTGGATTCAGCAGCAGTTGAGAGACTACGGCTTAAACTTTACTGAAACTCCATTATTCATTGACAAAAACACCACCATGTCCATCACAAATAACCCGGTGAAACATTCCAAAACTAAACATATAGAGATTCGTCATCATTTCATCTGTGATTGTGCTGAAAAGCATTTAATTGAACTTGTAAAAGTTCACACGGATGACAATCTTGGCAACCTTTTCACAAAGGCATTTGATCGATCCCGTTTTGAGCATCTTGTCAACTTGATAGGAATGTTCAATCCTGAGTGAAAATTAATTTTTCTTAAATCAATTCAATTCATGGAAGTTAAACTTTATTTCTTTTAAATTTTCTGTATAGTTCTTTTAAGTTTCAAAAATATTTTACAAAAAACAAAAACAAAATAGAAAATGGAGAAAATTTCAAAGTTAACTTGAGAAAAGAAAATATGATAATACATCAGAAATGATGTAAACGTCACAGATTGCTCATTTGGGAAATGATTGCGTCATGCTTACTTAATTGTTTAAATTATTGTGTTTTTAGTCTGCTTATTTACAAGTAATTTAAATTGCCAGTAGACTGTATGCGTCTTTGAATCACTAGTAGTGTGGAAACTAAATCTAAATTACAACTGTGATTTGAACCCATGTTTGCAAGTGTGTGTGCGTAAAAGAATAGAAAATTTCATTATCAGATAAAGGATGTTAGATTTTGGCAATAATTTTCTTTTGAGGTCAGTTTCGGGTTATGTCGTTAGCACAATTGATGCGGTTCATCTCACTGCCCATACTCACAAGTATGCAAGGAGAGATTGAATCAAGACATGTCTCTACATTAACCGTTGAGCATGTATTCACCCTTGAATCACTCCTGATTCATTGAAATCAAATCCAGATAAAAGTTGGATCCCCTTACCTTAAAACTCAAACACCATATATATTATCCTGAATCATCATACCGATATTCAATGAAGAAAATCAAATGAAACCAAGACATATGAATCACTCGATTCTGAATCTTATGATTCCTGATAATCCTTATGGATTTTGCTTGATTTTTCCTGTGCTAATAGATGTAACTTCATTCTGAAAATTTAGAAAATCGTTGGAAAAATCTTAGATGCCTTGAGATAATGCAATTTACATTATTGTAGCATATCAGTGGGGTACATGTTGTATATCTTATAAATAATACCTTAATACACAAGAATGTGATACAAAGATGCTTATAGTTTCAAATCTTATAATATTGTCAACTTGAATTACTTGTTTACGTGCTTATTATGTATGAATAAATAGTAATTCATGACATGATCTCATATTATTTGATGTTTATATTGTATCGTTTTTGCTATAAGATAGACTGATATGATCCTCTGCTCGTGTCTTTGATAAAAAATAGTTTGTGTGAATACTTGTATATTTTTATTAGAAAAGATCAAAAAGATTTTAAGTTTATGCATAGTTCAATTTTATTCAGAAAAACGAAAAATATTTGTGTTTAACCTTCCTGAATTGTATTTGAATCCTCTTGATTGAATATTTTTAATTTGTTCGTTATTTGACTTGAAAATCTTCATAAATTTGAGTTAAAAGATTGCGCACTTAAGGGTTTGTGCGTACTTGTAAATACGCATGAAGTAAGCCCTGCGTACCTAACAAGTACGCAAGAGTTAAGTCTTGCGCACTTGTAAGTACGCAAGAGTTAAAGCTTGCGCACTTGTAAGTACGCATGAGTTAAAACGTGAGCACTTGCTAAGTACGCACGGCCTTTTGGTCTAGGGTATAAAAAGGGGACTTAGAAATTTTCAGACTTTTTCATCACATTCAAACAGACCTTTTTCCCTCTGCAAATCTTTACTCAAAATCCAAGTGTACCCAATCTGATTTTTCGTCCCACTACAAGTTTCATCACTTCATTACATCGATTTGGTGAGATTTTGGGCTTAATCCATCCACAAAACTCGTGACAGTGGACCGATTCCTTGACTAAGAAAATCTAAGTTCAATTTGTGATTTTTAGGGCAAATTGTGGGTTGTTTGGGTAATCTATTATCATTAAAACATGATTAGATCACATAATCGACCCTTAATCGTCCTTTTTAGTCTTCGATTTTGACCTTGTGCATGAAGTTGAACCGACAGTGGTTCGGTCGAACATTTTTAGGTCAAAATTGGTCATGTATAGTAGTATTTGGTGTTGTTATTGGTCCCATAGGTTAGAATCATTGATTCCGACCTAGTGGTGACCCAATACACACAAATTTTTGAACATCAAGTTGGATTTCAAACTTCTGAACTTTTTCACCAAGTACGTTTCCTGCGCACTTAACAAGTACGCAAGAAGCACTTCCTGTGTACTTGTTAAGTACGCAAGAGGAAACACCTGCGTACTTGCTAAGTACGTAGGACCAACACTTGGCAAAAATTCCTAAGTCTGAAATTCAGTTCAAAGAGTAACTGCTATACTGAGTCATGTCTATCCGTTTCCAATGATACATGTTGTTCTTATTATGTTTTCTGTGTGTTTTTGCAGATCATGGCTTAGGCGTTTACTAACGAATTCAACCTGTTAGCTAACACAGAACCTGAGTGGAAGGGTGCAGCATTGCAGTACAGAGACATAGTTGATTTCTTGAACCGTTCAAGAATCAGCTACGCCATTTCTGCTGACCCGATAGTGTCAAGACCCTACCTCAAGCAGTTTTGGGAGACTGCAGAGCACGACAGCACGGTAACCCCCAACGTTATAAGGGCTACCGTTGCTGGTCATGCTATTGCTTTCTCTGAAGATACTATACGAAGGGTCCTTCAATTCAGAGATCTTGCAACCGACCCGGCAGCCTATCCAGACTACTTTGTGGACGGCTGTTGGAGACAAAGAATGGTCTATGTCGGTGCAAGGGACTATGCTTCATACAAAAAGATGTGGGTGTTAGACCAATGGAGATATTTCGCCCACGTCATGATCATGTGCTTCTTATCAAGGAAAGCTGGGAAAGATGCCATGGGTTATGACCTTGCAGCAGCCATGGTCGACCTTTCTCTCAACAAGGGTTACAACTTCTCCCGCTACATCTTTAAAGCCATCAATGACCAGATCCACACGGCGGAGAGGTTTCGGTTCTTGTTATACCCTCGGTTTGTGCAACTTCTGATTAATGATGCATTGCCAAACCTTCCTGCTATAGGGGAGAGACTGCAAGTAAAGAGAGTGGACAAAAGAGTAGTCGCCCAATTCCTAAAGCCAGGCAGTGTAGATCCTACCCCTGTGCATACAGAACTCTTTGGCCACCTCATCAATGAAGCGTATGTGGCCCCTGGTGACTGGAGATGGTACAGTCACGACTCGGAGCCAGAATTGAGTGAACACTCCGATGAACAACAGGAACAACAAGAAGAGGAAATGGAGAGTGATGATGGATCGTCTGATAATGGAGACGATGAAGGAGGAAATGATGGTGCTGAGGGATCCGACTCGGAAGCGACTGAGTCAGATTCTTCCGATTCCGCTAATGCACCGTCGCAGGTACACCCGCGGAGAACGGCTAAGGTAACCCTACCTGAGTCCTCGTCCAAGAGAAAGCGACAGTCCTCTAGTAGCGAATACGAGCCAGGCTCTGACTCTGACGCTGCTATACAAAGACAAAGAAGGGAAAGCATTCACAAGAACAGGGGCGATAGGCAACATCCCTCTATCCCTAGTGTGGTGGAGGCTCAGCACCAAGTACAAGTATCAGCTGCTAGACCGGATTCAGCCTCCACCCCACCTTCACAGCAGCTTTACCGTAGGAGGAGGAGGCCGCAGGTGCAAAGTGAAGTGGTCGTCACTTCAATCATAGCGGAGATCCCTGTGATAGTGACCCTCCCTACCACAACTACTCAGGTGGCGGTGACTACTCCAATTCTCACGGAGTCAGTCACCATCACCCCTACCATTACCCCTACAACTCTCGTCACATCTTCCATCCCAACTACCACCATTGAGCCTCCAAGTCAACCCTTTAACTATGGATACTTCACATAAGGGTTTGACTTTGATACAATATTCTCCTCACCCATTCACAATGTCGAGGCGTCCTCATCCAGACATCCTGATCCGAATGATGCTAGGATAGATGTTCTGGAAACCCAAGTTGCTGAATTACTGAAGACTATTCAGAAATCGAAGGAGGAGTCTGACGCTCAACAAGCACAGATCAATTCTTTGGTAGATGAAGTTACAATCCTTCGTAGTCAGAGAACCGGGACTGAGGAACGACTGAAGAACGTCCTGGACCAGAACGAGCTCCTGATCAAGATGAATGAAATGATTCTAGGTCACAGGACGTCCTTGGAACTAAGGTTTGATACTCAAAGGAAGGAGCATGAGCTGATGGTCAAACTGATTGCTGATTTGACCAAGAAGCTTGATGCTCAGGGGGAGAAGGAGAAAGAGAAGGAGAAATAGAAAGAGAAGGAAAAGAGGACTACTAGTGATGAGGCGTGTCATCCGGTCGACTTGACTAAGGATGACGACAAGGACAAGGATCCCGAAGCCGGTCCTAGTGGAGGTGAGCACCAAGCTTTAGCAATCGTGCCCATCTCTGCTGTTCCAATGGCTCAGGGGGAGTCGACTCATCAAGAGGGTGGTGATACCTCTGGTGGTGGTGGTGGTGATAAAGGAAAGTCAGTGGCTGAAGTACTTAAGGACTTATCTGATGATGAGATCCTATATCTAGAGCCTGACTATTCCAAAGAAGCACATATCGATGCTCTCTTCAATCTAGAAGAAGGAGAGATCGACTCTGGTGACGATTGGGATAATGATGATGAAGACGTTGTGATCAAAATTCCCAAGGGTGACGGGGAAGGAGAGTACGAGCTAGAAGATGGAGAGATCTTTGAATTTCCATCCTTCGACGGTCCGCTCGACACAGGTTCAGTCGAGCAGGCTAGTAATGTAGAAGCCTCGACTGAAGCCTCCCCAGTTGACCCTGAAACTTTGGACCCAGAGGCACCGAAAGAAACAGACATGCCTTCTACTTCATCAAAGGGTCCAGCTCCTGTGTGGCAAAAGACGTCTATAATAGACAAACACGGAGCAACAGGGATGATCTTGGCTGTAAGGTTCGAGGAGGACAAGCAGTTGTTCGCTATCAAAAGATATGGGGGGGGTTCAATACTTGAAACCCACCAGTGAAGCGTTCAGCTCCTTGCCCGAATACGACCTTGTGAACCTAGCAAACCGAGAGCTGCTGGGTCATTCTAATCACGCAGTGGCAATGGGTTTGTGGGTGGTTCTGCAGCGAGAAGCAAGATCAGGGAAGTTCGAGATGTTCGAGCCTCAAGTGCCTAAGAGAGTCAAGGATAAGCACGCTGTACATCATGTGACTAAGAAGCACTTAAAGAAATTGGTTTACAAGCCAGTGCGATGTGAAACTAAGATTCCCCTGAGCAAGTTATCTCAGGATATTCTTGGTGACATGTGGTACTGGTACGTAGATCCAAAAACGGGCGAGGCTGTGATCATGGGTAAAGGACGTTCAGAGAGCAGGAACATGGTGCCAAAGGAACTGATCAGAATATTTGATGAAGTCTGCTTCATCAACTTCTCTATGAAAGATCTAGAGGTACTATCAGAACGCTATTGTGTCTAAATATGAAAAGGTGATTAAGTTCTGCCTTGATTACAAGAAGAAGATGAAAGCTGAAGATCAAGTGCTATGAAGACTGAAGATGTGAAGACCGAAGACTAAAGATTATCCAGAGCTGTTGTCAAGGGGGAGTTTGTTGAAGCACTTTCCTGTGACAAACACTCTGGATAGATAGAGTCTTAGTCTCAGGTTGTCTTGTCTTGGTTGTAATTGTCTTTGTATGTAAGAGTCTTTATGTATTAGTTTTTTGAGTTGTATTTACTTTTACATATTGAATGTTGCAAAATTCTCTAAGTGTTTTGCGCACTTATAAGTGCGCAGGAGAAAGCTCCTACGTACTTAGCAAGTACGCAAGAACAAATCTGCGTACTTGCTAAGTACGCAAGAGCATTTTGCCCTGCGCACTTGCTAAGTGCGCAGACATCAGGTCTTGTATAAATAGGATAGGTTGACAGAAGTTAAGTACGCAGGTATAGACACAAATACGCAGATTGTAATCTCAGTGCTTTTCTCTGTAACCTTCAAGTGTTTATAATACTAAAGAACATTTAAAGTGTTTTCTCTTGTCGGTTTACTTTGTTTAGCTAGACTCTCCGCCTAGTCATGGGCATTCTGCACCCGGTCCGACTAGTAGACCCACTTGCATGTGACGATCCGCCACATCCGAGAGACCTACACTTTACTGAAGAATCAGCGGTCGGCATTCCAGGATTTGCAATGCACGGTAGGAGACATTGTTTAGAGCCTGAAGGGTAGACAATGAGGTCCATCTTCGGGCCCAAATGCTTCAGTGATGGCCGTGTCAGTTAGGAGTCTGGAGAAGAAAGAGGTTGTAGAGGATGACTCCCACTCCATTGAGTATGGCATACCTTCGGTAGAGGAAGTGAAGAAGGTAGACTGGAGAGCTCGATTTGCTGAGATAGATGCTAGGATGCTAGAGGAGTCTGAGTCGAATGTTGTGTCGTCTAGGAGCAGGAGAGTAGAAGAGGATGAGAACCCACCGGTTGTGGAAGAAGAAGAACCGGTGGAGGAGAGAGTAGTAGAGGAAGAGCCTACCGAGAAGGCAGAGGAGAAGAAGAAGGGGGTGGAGATGAATTCCCCTGAGATTGACTTTAGCCGTGTTCCCTATCCAGCCCGTTTGTTGCTACATAAACACGCTAGGGAATACGGTCACTTCCTTTATATGTTTAAGCAGCTCAAGGTCAATCTCCCATTCATAGAGGTCCTCCATCATATGCCTAAGTATGGCAAGTTCCTTAAAGATCTTCTTTCCAACAAGAAGAAGTTGGTGGGGATCTCTAAAGTCTCACTTAGTGAGCAATGTTCTACAGTGGTGCAGAACAAGCTGCCAGAGAAATTGGGAGATTCGGGTCGTTTCACGATCCCGTGTCTCCTAGGCAGTTTGCCCTTGCACCACGCGTTGGCCGACCTAGGTGCTAGCATCAATCTGATGCCATATTCTATATATAAGCAGCTAGACCTTGGTGAACCGCAACCAACGCGCATGAGCATTTCCTTGGCTGACCGCTCAGTCAAGCATCCAATGGGAATAGTGGAGACTCTTTTAGTGCAAGTAGGCAAATTTATCTTCCCCATGGATTTTGTTATTCTGGACATGGAAGTGGATGATAGAAGTCCACTCATCCTAGGACGTCCGTTCCTACGTACCGCCAAGGCAATGATCGATGTCTATGACGGGAAACTCACACTTCGTGTGGGGGATGAGTCGATCACATTCTATACTATGAAGTCCGTGAAGGATGTTGGCGAGCATAGCCACTCCGTTTGTATGCGAGATGCCTTAATAGACTACCATCGGGACTCTAATCCAGTAGAGAATGTTGTTGAGGGAGATGGAAGAGAAATGATTGTGGACCCGCCGGATTGTTAGCTGAATTTGAAAGGAATTTGATACGGTCCGCGTTTTTAGGTGCTGATAGTGATGACTGCAGTTTGAGTGAGATATTAGCACAAGTCGGGTCATTAATCTGTGAGACGCCCGTGGTGGAGAGTTTAGAGGATCATGATGATCCGGGCGAGAGGTTATAGGCTACACCTTTAGTTATGTCACATATTAAGCCTTTAACCTATACTTATGTGCATGCTGAGGGGATAGAAGCCGAGTCATCCCCTAAATCTAGGCCGCCCCATAAGAAACTTCGAGAGTTGAGTGAGTTTGTTTATCTAGAGAGAGTGAAAGCCCCAAGTGTGGGGAGGTTTACGGGTGATAAGCTACTTGGTTATTTGAATCTTATTATCATAGGACCGGGTAGGTATAAGCTGTGATGGAAGGATTTGAGTGCTACATGTAATATGAGTTCAATGTTTGATAGGAGTTTGAAAGTGTTGGGGTTGTGGAGGACTGGTAGACCATGAAGGATAAAGGCGGTACCGGTTAGGATCAAGGAGAAACCTCCTGATAGGTTTATCTGAGTCTCGGGCAACAGCCCGGGATGTAGAGTTTGTATGCACTACTTAGGAGTCTAGGTTAGGTTTAGTAGTTTATTTTGTAGACCATCTGGACGACATCAAGTTTTTGGCCCCGTTGTCGGAGACACTTGGCAATAGCAATATTAACTCTAATTAGTTCTTTGTTTGATTTTTGGTTTAATTGAGTCTTTTCTTTTCTTTTGAGTCTTGTTTGTGTACTTGTCTTCTGTGCTACTTGTGTGTCTAACTTAGGATCGAGTCTTTCTTTCTTTTATTCTTTTCTTTCTCTCCTATCTTGTGTCTTTCTGTTTATGCACCATACTCGTTCGTAGGGATCACCATCTTTTGCAGCTTTTTCATAGCCCGAACAAGAGCTTCACGAGCGCACCCGCGACTTCTGGGAGTGTTTGAAGCAGCTGTGCGAAAACCAGGTACGTTCTACTAGCCAAATTCCATATTCTATCATGGGCGACGCTGACCCACCAGCGAGACGTACCGTGCACTAGAGGGCCAGTGACGGGGTCAGCGGGGCGAGATATTCGATCACACGCCCCGCCATTCCTAACACCAATACATGGCAGATCCCGTCACATGTCAT
The DNA here is from genome assembly GCA_023525975.1 of Smallanthus sonchifolius. Taxonomy (NCBI): domain Eukaryota; kingdom Viridiplantae; phylum Streptophyta; class Magnoliopsida; order Asterales; family Asteraceae; genus Smallanthus; species Smallanthus sonchifolius. The sequence continues at coordinate 111,000,576 of CM042021.1, forward strand.
GAGCACAATCACTCATGCCAACCGGACATCTGTCCCCCTTCGCTCGGATATGTGATACCTTCAATATCACGGGTGTGTCTAAGGAAGCTATCTACTTGCGTCTCTTCCCATTCTCGCTCTCTTGGCGTGCATCTACTTAGCTTGACACCCTCCCTGACAATTCTATCACCACATGGGAGGATCTTCAGGCCAAGTTCTACAAAAAGTACTATCCACCTGCCAAGGCCGCTCTCCTTCGGGATCAAATCTAATTGTTCCGGATGGATCCTGATGAGCCTTATCACTTGGCCTGGGAGTGGTTCAACATGCTGTTGAGCCGATGTCCCCAGCATAGTCTTTCTGACTGGGCGATAGTGGAGAAGTTCTACAATGGTCTCACCTTTGAGAAGCAGCAAATGTTCAACACAGCTGCGGGAGGCCATATCATGGATAGACTCGAGCCTGATGAGTGTGAGGAGATGTTCGAGAGCTTCGCTCAAGCCGAACAGCCGCATCCATATGCTAGGACTCCCATTCCTAGTTCTAGATCACCCGCCTCTTCTCCTAGAGGTGTGCATCAGGTCACTCCTGATTCTAGCGTGGCTGTTGCACTCGCTTCAATGGCTAACGAGATCAAGGAGCTGAAGCTCAGTGCTCAGCGGTGTCAAGTGTGCAGGGGAGGACACGACACCAGGGATTGCCCCGTTAATCATCAGGAGCAGGTGAGTTTTGCTGGCAACCAGAACCAGAACCGAGGGTACAATAATTACAACAATACTTATAGCTCGGGATGGAGATCTAGAAACAACCCGCCTGGGTTTAATGGTCGCCAGCATCAGTATGGAGGAGGAGAAGCTGGAGCGAGCGCGGGAAGCAGTGTCAACACGAGGAAGATAGAGGAGCCGATAGAGAATCAAGCACAGTTGCTCGCCCATTTAGTTCAGCAAGACAGTGGTACTAAGCAGAGATTGGATGCCCACGACACTTTACTGAAGAATCAGCAGTCGGCATTCCAGGATTTGCAATGCACGGTAGGAGACATTGTTTAGAGCCTGAAGGGTAGACAAGGTCCATCTTCGGCCCAAATGCTTCAGTGATGGCCGTGTCAGTTAGGAGTGTGGAGAAGAAATAGGTTGTAGAGGATGACTCCCACTCCATTGAGTATGGCATACCTTCGGTAGAGGAAGTGAAGAAGGTAGACTGGAGAGCTCGATTTGATGAGATCGATGCTACTATGCTAGAGGAGTCTGAGTCAAATGCTGTGTCGTCTAGGAGCAGGAGAGCAGAAGATGATGAGAACCCACCGGTTGTGGAAGAGGAAGAACCGATGGAGGAGAGAGTAGTAGAAGAAGAGAGCCTACCGAGAAGGCAGAGGAGAAGAAGAAGGGGGTGGAGATGAAGTCCCCCAAGATTGACTTTAGTCGTGTTCCCTATCCAGCCCGTTCTTCGCGGTACGCGGGGGAGCCCTGGTTTAGCCCACTTCCCTTGTTTTCCCATGGTTTCTCGCCACCGTTCACCCGCATCGACCACCACTCCCATCACCATCATACCAATTCTATCATTCATCACCGTTCATCCACCACTCTTATCGCCATAATTATTCACTATCCACATTCATATCATTCACACCACGACCATGGGAGAACTTGAAACCGTTCGCGATCGATGATCTACCTTACTGTGGCATTCATGTCTATGTGTTTGCCACCCATTGAGTATGTTTCTCTGCATCTATCTATCTTGAGTCTTTTAATTCTTAGTGATTCAGTCGATCTTTTTATTTTAGTTTGAGTCAGTTTAATGTTGCGGGTTTGTTGTGAGGTTTATTTTGCGGGTTTTATCATCCCGCCTGTACTCAATCTCCATTCGGGCGGGTTGATTATCACTTATACACAGTATGTAAAGGCAACCCAGCAGTCTGTGCAACCGCGACCGAAATGCTTTACGGTGCACACAAGGAAGAACGAAGCTGGATACACTTGTTTGCATCTACATTACCAGCTAAGTCACTTCTGTTTTTTTTTTTTTGCATTTTTATTTTTAGTTGTGTCTTGCTTCACATTGAGGACAATGTGTCTTTCAAGTGTAGGTATGTGAGTGTCTAGTTTAGTTAGTTTGTCTTGTTTATAAAAATTCAAAAATAAAAAAAAAATTTAGAAAAAATATCCTTAGAAATAACTGCATATACTTGGAAAATGATAGTACAACTGGATCTTGTTTGGGTTTAAATGATTAAATAATTTAAAACGTGTCTAAATTGTGATGTTTTGGTAGACCCAGCTAGCTAGTAAAGCTTAAATATCCCATTTGTGTTGTTTAGGAATTAATTGATTTAAAATCATGATATCTTGTGGGTACTAATCTTAGGGTGTCGGTAATACTGAAACTGTCAAAATAGGGTGATAGGTAGCACGTTAAGATAAAATTTAGAGGTTTTTGAAATTGTTGGCACACCATTATCTTTTTATGAGAATAAATCCGAGTTTGGTGGCGCCTGCATCCATAAATCCATAATTCTTGAGCTTATTTGATTGAAATCTAAGTTTCGCCTACGTGTCACACGTCGGGTTCCAGCCTGATTGAAACACTACTAGGTTGATTCTTATGTGCTTCATTGATATGACTTAGTCTATGTGTTACCTTCCGGGATATTGACTTGGTTGAAACGCCTCTAGATGAAGTTTAATTTGCTTGTTAATGCCTATATTTCCATCCATTCATTCATATTTCATCTGATTTCTGAAACCTGTAAATTTTAGTTTAACGTGGTAGGGTAAATCTATATGGTTTGACCTGTGCCTAAACATGACCGTGAGACGGGATTAGGTAGAGCTGTAACTTTTAAGTGTGAGTCACATAGATTAATTGATAGTTGTATAAAATGAATTGAAACACTAAACGGGGGCTTGAAAGTTGGTGGTTGGTGTTAATCGGACAGAAATACTGATTGTTGCTTTTTAACGCGTGAGTATGTTTTGATAATTGGTAATTGATGTTTGTTAAGTTAGATCCGGTTATGATTCCATTTGCAGCTTTTTCGAGGACAAAAAAAGGTTAAGTGTGGGGATTTTGGATGTAGTGCAAAGCACACATCTTTATTCCGTTGTATTCATGCGTTTTTTATTAATTTTATCTTTGTTTTGAGTTGTTTAAGTCTGTATTTGAGTCTATTGTATGTTTACAGGAGCTCGGGAAGAATACAAGTGAATACGTGAAGAAACTGAGCAAGAGAAGAAAGTCCAAGGGAAAAAGTGAAAAATGTTGAATTTCAGTCTCTCGCGGTATGCGAGAAGCCTAGAAGAATGTTTCGCGGTACGCAAGGAATATCAAAACTGGGCGCGACTATTCTGACCTTCGCGGTATGCGAAGTCCCGGCTTGTTTCTTTCGCGGTACGCGAGAGACGGGAAAATCGGGAAAAACCCTAAAATCGACTTTTAATAGAATTTGATAGCCATAATTGAGGGAGTTCGATTCCAGCCGTCTGAGCAGAGGTCCAGAGGCGATTTTGAGGCTGGAGAAGGGATTATAAGCAAAAAATTGAAGACTTTGCTTCCGGGTTCGTTGATTTCAGCGTTCTAGGTTTCAAGCTTTGATTTTTATCTTTTATTTGATAGTTTGATACCATGTTCTTGCTTTTTACTTCTGCTTTGATGTGTTTAAGCATGATCTTTGGCTAAAACTACTATACTGCCTGGGTCAATTGATAAATATGCGTAAAGTTTAGATTTTTATCTGGTTTTGGATTCGTTTGATGGTTAATTGATTTTGTAAACGATCTTTAGATATTAATTGTGATGATATAGCATGCTTTAAACTGGTTTGGTGTTGATTAATGTTCCTCATGTTGTCTTGTTGAATGTCTTTCATTAATAGATGCATGTTTAGGTTGTTTGCGTATTGCTTGTGACCTGAGTGGTTTGCTAGACGTAGTAATCCATAGGAGTGTTGGTTAATCCTTGACTAGATTGAGTGTGTGTCCTGTCTTAATACCTGCGAAGTGAGAGATAGTCGTATAGTCTTCGCTATTAGGAATTCGAGTGTCGGCTGTCTTAGAGGAAGTTGGTATTAGGTGTCTAGTGATTGTTGCTAGTTCGAATCATAGTTATTAACCTGAGCTTACCCCGTGCATTCTTCGAATGTATGATGGACAGTGACACTGAAAGGTGATCTGTCTTTCGGGTACATTATCATTGTTGGAAATACCCGAGAGGTGATCTAACCATCTGGTGAGTTTAGTACACTTTAGGTAGCTTAGTTGGTGACCCCATGAGAGTGATTAGGGATCCACTAGGTAGTATTTAGTTGTCATCTTTAGAACCCAGATCCATCATAGTTTCCAGAACCGGTAGAAGTTGTGCTTTGCAAGTAGGATTCCGACCAAGGTAGTATTCTTCCCATCTTCTTATTTCATCTTAGTACTTGTCTTGATAGTTGAGTCGACATTAGTTTGATGCATTCTTAGTTAACCTTTAGTGTAGTCAACCTCCCCCCCCCCCTAAAAAAAAAACCAATTAAATCTTTAGTCCAAGTCAGAGTATAGTATTATTATCGTAGTGTCTCTATGGTTCGATATTCCGGTTTACCATTAAGTTGCGCTACACTTGATAGGTACACTTGTCTGTCAGTGCGGTCTAGTTCATAGGTTTTCCATTTATTAATTAAGAGTCTAGGTTAGGTTTAGTAGTTTATTTTATAAACTGTCTGGACGACATCAGTTAATAACATGTTTCACCCCAAAAGTAAAAAAAGAGTAAAAAGGGGCTATGTAAACTCACATGTAATGAAGTTAGTCGTCTCTATTGATTGTAAATGAAATATAGGCTTCGGGAGGATCTCACACAATCAACCTACATAGTTAATTGTATTTTTAGTCTTAATGTACATCTAATAAGAGTAAGAAATTCTGAGATTTCAGGGTTTCAAAGGATCTGGGATCGGATGTGGGATTTGTACAAGCTTTTTAGGAATATATATGTTTATCATAAGTGTTGAAATAACAACGATAAGGTAGTTTGTAAAATTATTAAGGATTAATTAGAATACGTAATTAATTATGTAAGTTTAGTATTTGTAATAATAACAATACGTTTGAATTTATTTACATAACTATTCTAAAAATAATCGATAAATAAATTGTGGATTAGAAAAGTCTAGATGATGGTTTTATGCAATTAAAATAATTATTATATTATTTAACGGATTTCTTTTACTTAGATAATAAAAGAGGTATTAAATAACGTTAATATAAATAAGCCTTGAGAATTTTAATGAATTGTACAATCATTTATCTAGAATAATCATTTAAGTTTTTTTTTCTATAAATTCTTAATTATTCTAAATTTTATTTATGAGAATAATTGTACCTCAACTTGCACGGTTGAATTAGAATAAATAAAAGATATTTCCCTTAAGCTTGTAAGTAACTAACTGTTCACATAACTAACTAAGTGGTGTTCTTTTATTTGGAAGTAAATGAATAACGAAATAAATAATTTGTTGTTTGAAAATAATTGGATAAATACCCAGTTTTCTTTTACTTACTTATAATTTAGTAAATGGGTAGTTAAATAAATGAATAAATAATAAAATCAAATTAATAATCGATGACTAAAATAAATAAATCCTCATATTTATCGAGTTTACAATTCTTTTCCTTGATGGTTTAACGATTTAAGTTTAGAGTAAATTTGAGTATTCAAGATTTTATAAGATATATATATATATATATGAGTGTGTGTTAAACAAGGAAGTAACTCAAGCAGAGAAAAAAAAGAGGAGGGGCGCAGGACTCGAACCTGCGAACAGTTAGGGAAGGGATTGCTCCTAACCGGTCGATCTAGGGCAATTGCCTTGTTAAAGAACTAAAACGTGAGTTATTTAACAATCAGCCGCTACTGTATCATCTTCCCCAAATGCCCAAGTCGAAACCCTAATCCCAATCCATGACAATCTGTTTCCAGATCAAAGGGCTTTTGACATAAAAAGTTAAATCGTGTAAATGGAAAGTGTTTTACCTGAGATTCAACTTGAATTCGCGAAAAAGAAGTGTTCTTGTTCCCTATGTTGTTTGCGACTGAGAGAGAAATGGGGACGGGTTCCGATGATTTCGAGTGAAATTCGCTTTCAAGATGGTTTAGGGACATTGAAGCGTGATTAATACATACGTTACCCCTTCCAATCGATTGAAATTATGAGGTTTTGGGTTAGAGATTATAGGTTGAATGCCATAACCGAAAAAGATTTTAATGGCTTTAAAAGTCTTGATTAAGACCAAATTAACTTGTCATAAAGGTTTGTAATTGATTAAGTATTGTTTTCGTATGATTTCCAAACCTTAACAGTTTCAAATCCAACGATTGAAACCGATTTGCTTTACCTTTGACTTTGAGGAGTCAAAATTGAGTTCCAGGGTTCAAATTTTGTTTTAGGGGGGGGGGGGGGTGTTTCAATTGGGTAATGTAGAGGTTCTTTGACTTGGAAAGGGGTTCAAGGCTACTTATTTGATTTTAGCTCATTTTAGTTGTTTATAAAATTATTTTTATGAAATTTATAAAATCTAAATAATGTTTGTTTTATTAATAACTTATAAAGAAAATATTTTTATTTATTTTTGTAAAATTATAAAATGTATGAATAGTTGATTTATTATGTTTAAATACATACATAATTACATATATGATTACAATTAATTATGTATGTAAGTGTGTATATATAGAAGATGTATGTACACTATTAAAGCTCATAAGTTTTATTTAATATTAAAAGTTGTATCATTAATTTATTTAGTTTAATAAAATTTATATATTTATTTACACATAAATACATATGAGAAACAAGGGATGTAGGTACATTTGTTACGTGTGTATATATATATATATATATATATATATATATATATATATATATATATATATATATATATATATATATATAGGATATGATATGAAAATTGCAAGATTGAAACTTTGAATTAGTACGTGATAAAAAAAGTAAAACTTTATGTAACACTTGACGGGCAGTATGGGTTTGTAGGAATTTGTCATTATTGTATAAAATAAAATAATAAATAAGAAAAAGTCAGGTTGGAAAATCATGAATGTTACAGTGAAAACAGGCAAACTGTCTCATTTGATTAAATAAATAAGCCAGGAGGGCAGCAGAGACAGAAAGCCCGAAGAAGATAGGCAGAAACCACCCCTGGAAGACAGAGGAAGAGTATAAATGGTTTACAAGGGGGAAATTTCAAAGCAAGAAGAGGCCAGCCATAAAAGAAAACCACCGCCCCTTGCGTCATGGATGACACAAGCCATTTCTTTTGAGTCACTAGCGGATGAGGACATCCAATATGGTCCACTAGTTATCTCTGCAAACGTGGCAGGTCATCGTGTTGGGAGAATACATGTGGATGGAGGCAGTGGGGGGGAGATCATGTTCGAGCACTGCTTCAGACGTTTAGATGAAGACTTAAAAGCAAGGCTGGTCCCAGATCATCTCCCGCTGGTCGGATTTACAGGAGAAAGAATATTACCCATTGGCAAAGTAACCCTTTCGGTCACCTTGGGGGAAGGGGAAAGATTTCATACTGTCAACTTAACTTTTTCTTCAGTTCAAGCCAATTCCAAAAACATCATCATGGGTAGGCCAGGAATCAAAGCCTTTAGAGGGGTAGTATCCACTAACCACGGAATCATGAAATTCCCCACCCCAAAGGGTATAGTATCGGTCAGTACAGTTGCCGAGATAGTAGCTGCATTGGATAGAACTAAAGAAGGTTAAAACGTAGAGCACGAAGCCTAGATGATCCACAACAACTTCACAGACCAAACCATCAGGGTGGGGACACATTTGTCCAACAAAGTAAAAGCAGATTTAAAGGAATTACTCATCCATAACATAGATGTGTTTGCCTGGGAATAGGCAGGTATGGAAGGCATTCCATGGGATTTAGTGGAACACAAGTTAAACATATACCCCACAGTAGCTCCAATCCGGTAGAAGCGGTGGAGTATAGGCCCAGAACGCCGCAAAGATGCATGTATGGAAACTAGAAAGTTACTACAAGCGGGAATAGTAAGGGAGGTCAAGTATCCATCTTGGATAGCAAACCCGGTAATGGTGGCAAAAGGGGATGGCTCTTGGAGAATGTGTATAGATTTCAAGGACCTCAATAAAGCAACCCCGAAAGACTACTACCCCCTTCCAGAAATGGAGATGAAGGTAGAAGCCCTAGCGGACTTCCCGGTAAGATGTTTTTTGGATGCATACAAGGGGTACCACCAAATACAGATGGCACCGGAGGACGAAGAGAAAACGGCATTCTACACAAACGAAGGGGTATTCTGTTACACCAAAATGCTCTTCGGTCTAAAGAACGCATAAGCTACCTACCAAAGATTCATGGATCAAACTTTCACCAAACAGATCAAAAAAAACCTTGAGGTATGTGGATGACCTGGTAATCAAAAGCAAAACCGAGCTGGGGATGGTCAAGGATGTAGAAGAAAATTTTAAAACACTCCGCGAGGCTGGCATGAAGCTCAACCTAAAGAAGTGTTCGTTCGGAGTAGCAGAGGGAAAATTCCTGGGAGTAATGGTGACCAAGGAAGGAATTCGCAAAAACCCGGAGAAGGTAGAAGCCATAACCAAAATGCCTTCCCCAAGAACGTTAAAGGAGGTACAAAGACTAAATGGCAGGTTGGTGGCGTTGAACAGATTCCTATCCTGAATGGCAGAAAGGTCACTGCCATTTATGGCAACACTACAAAACTGTCTCAAAAAGAATGATTTTGCATGGACGGCGGAGGCAAAGGCGGCATTCCAAGAGATGAAGACTCATTTATGCAACCTGCCGGCGCTGACATAACCAAAGTCGGGGGAGACGCTGATCATGTACCTAGTTGCCTCTGCAAATGCTGTTAGTGCGGTACTCATGAAAGAAAGAGGAGAGGTCCAGACCCTGATCTATTTTGTTAGCAGAATACTTAAATACCCGGAGACCCGATACCCGGATATGGAAAAACTAGCTTTGGCGCTTGTATACGCATCACGACGACTCCGGCGACACTTCCAAGCCCACCCAGTCAAAGTGTTAACCGATCAACCAATCCAAAGGGTCTTAAATAAGCCCCAATATTCAGGAAGGTTGGCACATGGGCATTTGAACTAGGGGTCACTAGATCACCTACTGTCTGCGAACATCATTTAAGGAGCAAGTAATTGCAGATTTCCTGGCCGAGTTGCCGGGGACCAGGAAGACAAAATGGAATTGTTAGAAGGAAGATATGATGAAACTGTAGAAGAAAAACCATGGAAGCTATTTACAGATGGAGCTTCCAACGATGAAGGTTGTGGAGCAGGTGTAATCCATGTCAGCCCAAATGAGGTGGAACTTACTTACGCTCTCAGGCTAGCCTTCAAGAGTACTAATAATGAAGCAGAATACGAGGTTCTTCTTGCAGGGCTCCACATAGCAAAATAAATGAAAATAGCCTGGATAGAGGCACATGTTGACTCCATGTTGGTGGCAAACCAAGTCAATAATGTCTATGAGGTCAAAGGTGAAATGATGAAGTAGTATAGAGCCAAAGTGGAAGAGTTAATGCGTAACTTCGGATACTGCAAGGTAACACACATCCCCCAGAGCCAAAACAATAAGGCCGATGCCCTAAGCAAGCTGGCCTCGGTGGCATTCAGTCACTTGGCAAAAGAAATCCGAGTGGAAGTGTTGATCGAGCCATCAACAATAGAGAAGAACGTTGAGTCAGTAGAGGCAAACGGAGAAAAGACATGGATGTCACCCCTATTGGATTTCTTGACCGAAGGGGTTCTCCCAACAGACAAGAATGAAGCCCGGAAGATACAATACAAAGCCCTCAATTATGCAGTAGAAGAAAACCAACTGTACCCAAAATCCTATCTTGGCCCCATGCTGAAATGTGTAGACTCAAACGAGGCCAATTATGTAATCATGGAAATGCATGAGGGTATCTGCGGCATGCACTCAGGGCCAAAAACAATTGTAGCAAAAGCGATGAGAACCGGGTATTACTGTTGTCACACCCCAACAGACGGCGGAAACGTCGGGGCGGGACAAGGAGATTGTTCATGAGCACATGGTTGACTATGTTGTAATATATTAAAGCATCAATTTCATTTCAAGTTCAAACCAAAAAAAATTCAACAATTACAAGAAATGGAAATACATAACTAGTTCTTTTATTTTAATAACTAGGTCCACAACTTAAGTGTAGCAAACTTGATCAATCTCAAACATTCATACCTGAAACATGGTTAAAACAATTTCAACTAAAAAGTTGATGAGCATACATAGGTTTTGACTCTAAATAGCATCATTGTGTTGAGTGCATACAATCCATACAAATCATGGTTAATAAGGAAAATATAGAGAGTAATTATTGTGAAACCAAATTGTATAATCAAACCTTTGTAACTAGCATGCAAAACCAAAATGTGTTGTTGGTAACAATCACCCTACCTAGGTGGGTTTGTCAGACTCAATAGATCTATCATTGTTAACCGTCGGCTTGTATAGTTAATGATTGCACATGTAATTTGCACACAAAAATAGTTTACACACCTAGTACTCAAACATAAGGCTCAAATTTGTACACATGAATGTAGGGTGGAATTGTATTGCGTAATTTGTAACATTGTATAATTGAAACTCATGTTCCACCCCAAAATATAAAAATGTAAAATATGGGCTATCTAAAATCACTTGTATTGATGATGTAGGTAGCACTAGGGGATAGGTAGCGAAGTGACTGTTGTAAATCACAAATTAACCTAGAGTGCAAATGTATGAACTTGAGTTATTATCATGTACAAAGCCTAAGGAAAGTCTAGGGTTTCAATAGGAGTGAGTGTGGGGTCTTGTACAATGAGTTTGTGTTAATATATGTAAAGGATGTATGTAATTTGTCATTTGTATTTAAATAAAATGTTTTCGTCGTTTGTCGGCATAGCTCTTTTGTCGACTCATCACTACTAGAATGTTGTCACGGATTTGTATGATCTTGTCGGATGTTTCTTGGATTAGCTCATGACCGGTGATTTGTGATTCACCAATCTCGTTCCAACAGATAGGAGAACGACACTTACGACCATAGAGGGCTTCAAATGGAGCCATGTTGATGCTGTTGTGGTAGCTATTGTTGTAAGAGAATTCAATGAGAGGCAGATGTGAATCCCAATTGCCACCAAAATCTATAACACATGCTCTAAGCATGTCCTCAAGGGTTTGGATTGTTCGCTCGGTCTGACCATCAGTTTGGGGATGGTAGGCCGTGCTCAAATCTAATCGTGAACGAAGAGCCGTTTAGAGGGATTGCCAAAACCGGGAAGTGAAACGAGCATCTATATCAGAAATTATATTCAAAGGAATACCGTGACGACTCACAATCTCGTCAATGTAGATCCGAGCCAATTTCTCAACCTGATAGTCTTCACGGATGGGCAAGAAGTGAGCAGATTTAGTGAGGCGGTCAATGATTACCCAAATGCGATCATAACCACTAGAAGTACGAAGGAGTTAAGCAATAAAATCCATGGCTAGATTCTCCCAATTCCACAACAGAATCTCCGGTTGTTCAAGTAAACCGGAAGGAGGTTGATGCTCGGCTTTGACCTTGGAGCAAGTTAGACATTTGACAACATGGAGTGCAATGTCTTTCTTCATACCGGGCCACCAATATTGTTGGCGAAGATCTTGATACATTTTATCCGCACCGGGATGAACATAATAATGGGTTTTGTGTGCCTCGTTCATAAGAAAGGTACGTTGATCATCATGATCGGGAACCCAAATACGATTCAGGTAGTAAAGCAAGCCATTGGGTTTGGTCTCAAGCTGAAGTTCAACACCACACGACATTTCATCGTACACTTTACCCTCAATGACCGAGACGTGTTGAGCTTCTAGGATACGATTCTAAATGTCGGTTTGAATTCTGACACAATGAAGCATGACATGATCCTTACGACTCAAGGCATCGGCTACAACATTCGCTTTGCCGGGATGGTAACGAATCTCACAGTCGTAGTCGTTAAGGAGTTCAACTCAACGTCGTTGCCACATGTTAAGTTCTTTTTGGTTGAAGATGTGTTGGAGACTCTTGTGGTCGGTGAACACCACACATTTCATGCCATAAAGATAATGTCTCCAAATCTTCAATGCGAATACTACCGCACCCAACTCAAGATCGTGCGTCGTATAATTCTTCTCATGGATCTTGAGTTGTCTTGATGCATAAGCGATCACCTTGCCTCGTTGCATGAGAACACAACCGAGACCTTGGTTTGATGCATCATAATAAACAACTAGGTTATCATTTCCATCAGGAAGAGTGAGAATAGGAGCATTGCACAACTTTTGCTTGAGGTTTTGAAAGGCTTCTTCCTGTTTCGGTCCCCACTCATAAGGTTTACCCTTGTGGGTTAATGCGGTGAGCGGGACGGCAATCTTGGAGAAGTTTGAAATGAACCGTCGATAATAACCCGCTAGTCCAAGAAATGAACGAACTTCAGTAGGAGATTTAGGAGCACTCCAATTTTTAACCATTTCAATCTTAGCAGGATCAACATGAATTCCCTTGTCATTAACAACATAACCTAAGAATTGAACTTCTTTTAGCCAAAATTCACACTTGGAGAATTTGGCATATAGTTGCTCTTTCTTCAAAAGGTCAAGGATCAATCTAAGATGTTGCTCATGATCCGTCTTGGTCTTGGAGTAGATCAAAATGTCGTCAATGAAGAAGATCACGAATTTATCAAGGTACGGTTTGCACACGCAATTCATCAGGTCCATGAAGACAGCATGTGCATTGGTTAGCCCGAAAGGCATAACCATAAATTCGTAGTGACCGTATCTTGTTTGGAAGGCAGTCTTTGGAATATCTTCCTCTTGCACACGGAGTTGGTGATAACCGGATCGAAGATCAATCTTCAAGAAACAGGTAGAACCTTGGAGTTGATCAAAGAGATCATCAATCCTAGGCAATAGGTAACGATTTTTGATGGTAAGCTTGTTGAGTTCACGGTAGTCAATACACATGCGGAATGATCCTTCCTTCTTATTAATGAATAAGACGGGTGCACCCCACGGTGAATGACTTGGACGAATGAAGCCTTTGTCGAAGAGTTCTTGAAGTTGGCTTGCAAGTTCTTGCATTTTAGAAGGTGCGAGCCGGTATGGAGCTTTAGCCACAGGGTTAGCTCCTGGCACAAGATCAATGCGAAATTCCACTTGTCGAACGGGCGGAAGACCGGATAGATCTTCGGGGAATACTTTGGGAAAATCCCGAATGATGGGGAGTCTCGAACACTCTTTTCCTTATCGTCCTTTTGCACAATATGGGCTAAGAAAGCTACGTACTTCTTTCGTAAGTACTTTTGGGTTGTAGTGCACGACATTAGTTTGAGTCATTTACAAGGTTTTTCACACAAGATTCTCAACGTGTCGCCCGATGGAAGAGGTATTCGGATACATTTCTCAAAACATATGACTTCTGCATGGTGTTTTGACAACCAATCCATGCCTATGATGATGTCAAAACTCCCTAATTGCATTGTGTAGAACCAAAGACTGATTGCTACAAAATTGTTCTAAGTATAACTGCTGCGGACAACACAAGATTGCTGCTGACCAAAACAGCTGCTGATACTTTGTCTGCTGCTGAAGACCAAAGTAGCTGCGAATAAGCTTATCAGCAGCATTCAACACATGTTGCTGCTGATAGGCATATCCTCAGCAGCTGTGGATAGATCAATCTTGCTGCTGGTCCTCATCTCTGCTGCTGATAGCTTTATTCTCTGAAGACCAAACGTTGCAGCTGACTATCCATGCGAAGCACCTCTGACACCTTTCTGCAAAAGCAACTGCCACACTCCAAGCAGAAGGAACCTCACTGGTGCAACCAATAAAGGACAATGACGCTCTTCTCCAAGCATGCAAACAATGATGCCTAAGAAGACGTTTCAGTAAAGTTAACTAGATTAGCCTTTACGTATAATTTAGATTAATAAACAAGATCAACGGCTTGTGTTAGATCTGATCCTTAGAATCAAGGGTCTGTCTTGATTCTAAGTTACTATATATATCTTGTAAACACTTCAAACAAAGTGTGCCTTCATAGTGCTTTTCGGATCAGAGTTTTACTTGTAATCTTGTAATCTCAGAAGTCTAATACAACAGTGCATTTATCAGTATTCTTGCTATTTACTTGTTTACTTTGTTGGTTGCTATTGTTTCCGCCAATATCAAGTAGAATAGAATCACCTTGTAATCTTAAGATCCTACAAGTGGTATCAGAGCTTTGGCTCAAGATTAAACAAACTAACATTTGTTTAATCACTTTCTGATTCTATTCAAAACTCTATTCTTGATCAAGTCACACAAAACAAAATGGCGCAAAGTAATGGATCTGAAGACATCGACAGTATCAACCGACCACCGAGGTTGGTGTCTGGGGAGGACTATGATATGTGGAAGAACCGTATGGAATGCTTCTTCTGCTACCAAGAATACGGAATGTGGAAATCCATAAGGGATGGACCTTATGTTCCCATGGTGGCCTCTGCTGACTCCGGAGGACCACTAGTTCCGAAGGAACCCTCCAAGTATTCTGAAGAAGACATCAAGAAAATGGAGGTGGACTTCAAGGCATTAGGAGCTATCCAAATGTGCCTTCCAAATGAAGTTTTTCACAACTTCAGGGTTTACAAAACTGCAAAGGAGTTATGGGAAGCCTTGGAAAAGATGTTTGTTGGATCTGAGGAGGTCAAGGAGAACAGACGTGACATTCTCAAGCAACAGTATGAAAACTTCATCTAGAAGGAAGGTGAGTCACTAACAGTTTTATATAACAGGTACACGTACCTGGTTGGAGAACTGCAGTGCTCCAAGGTAAAGCTGGAGAATGAAGACATTCTCAAGAAGTTCATAAGATCTCTTCCTAGTTGTTGGACATTATATACAGTGTCCATCAGAAGAACAGAGAATCTGAAGACTCTTCAGATGACTGAGCTCTTTGGCATGCTCAAAACCTATTAATTAGAAATGATTCAAGCTAAAGAAAGGAGCTCCAGTTATCAATCAGCTACCACTTCCTCCACCACCACCTCAGCGCTTCACTCTGATCATTCCGGTCCTAGTGCAAGCAACTACTATCCTCCCATTGTTACTCATCCTCAAACACCAACTGCTTCACAATCCAACTCATCACCATTTCTTCTTGAGGCACCTCCTCAACAGCCAACCTCTACTGCTTTTGTCTCTGACAACTCAAGCAGCATGCACTTCATAAAGGAGGATCTGGAATGCTTTCATCCAGATGATCTTGAATAAATGGATATTCAGCACTCATATGTCATGCTCTCCCTCAGAGCAAAAAGGTTTTATTCTAGAACCGGGAGATCAGTTCCAGGCAACAACTCAAACACCAGAGTTAGGCTTGATAAAAGCAAGATCCGATTTTACAACTGTAACCAAATGGGTCACTTTGCCAGGGAATGCAAGGCACCTAAAGCCAATCAGGGTGCCAGCCATCAAAGACAAGCTTATCAAGGTCAGCCCAGGCAGCAGCAAGGAACACCTCCAGCACAAACTGCAGCCTGTGCAAATGTTGGAACTACAGACTTTGACTGGAGTTTTCAATATGAAGATGTTCCTGCCTCCAACCAAGCACTTATGGCAGACAATGCAGAGATACCACCTCAGGTATTTAAACATCTTTGCTCTCAAGCTTGCATTGACAAAGTTTTAGGTTATAGAAAGCATAACCAAAATCTGATAGATCAAAATGAAGAGTTTCATCAAATGAAGTCTGAATTCAAAAAGGTCGAAGATACTTACAAAGAAAAGATTAACTGCCTTAAGAAAGAGATTTCTTCATTAAAACATGAACAAACCAATCTTGAAACTCAGATTGATGATCTATTAGTAAAACTTAAAGCTACCAGAGCTGAACTGGCTGAACAGAAAGTTCATGTTGAAAAATATGAATTTTCATCTAAAAAGTTACAAAGATTGTTAGATATTCAAGTCCATGAAAAGGTAAAAACTGGACTTGGATATCATAATGACCAGTACAAGACAGTTCCTCCTCCTGCTGACTATGTTGCCATTCATGAACCAAGCTTCAATCTGGCAAATCTTGACATGGCCAACCAAAATCTTGACCCTGCTGTCAAAGAAACCCCTGTGCAAGAACGCACTACTTCATCAGAGTCTGAGTCAACTTGCTCAGACTCCACTGAAACAAGTGAAGATTCATCTCCTCCTACCCCTCAAGTGACACTCACTAAAGATGAAGTCCCCATTATCCCCTCAATACCAGTTCCTAAATCCTTCAAACAAATCAGAATTAGCTATCCTCCAGAAGGAAGAAAGCTAACTATTGAAAAGGGACAGTCTTCAACCTCCACCAACTCCCAGCCTCTTTCCAAATCAATCCAACCAAGGAAGGTGGTTGACATATGTTATACACCTGGAGAGAGAGTTCCATATGTTCAAAAGACATTGGAAGAAGCCACCTTTGAGCACAACAAAGCTCATCCTTGGAATTTCAAAGATCTTTTCAAAAGCAAGGATTATGTGCATCTTTCAAAGGATAAACTGGCAAAATCATGTTTTGTCTGTGGGAAATATAACCACACTGCCAGCACCTGCTTCTACTACCTACAGCAGCAAAGAAACCTCAAGCAACATGCTTTTGAGAAGACAAAGAAGAACAAACAAGTGAGAAGCTATGATGCAAAGGCAACAAAGTTCAGAGAATCTCTATCCCCTCAAAGAGTGAAGATGCAGAAACCTCAACAAACTTGCATCATATGTGGGGAATCAAACCACTTTGCTGCAACATGCAAGTTCAACCCTTTTAACCAGATTGCAAATCGTTCATCTGTGTTCAACCCATCAGCAGCAAACAAAATCGTTGCTGATAGAGTAAAGTCCAAGAAACCAAAGGCAAAGCCTTCAGCAGCAAAAGTATCTGCTGTTGACAAAGCAAAATCCAAAATAAAGCCTTCAGCAGCAAAATCGGCTGCGAATAAGCCAGAATTGTCAGCAACAACATCTTCTGCCGACAATGTAAAGAAAGCTAAAAAACCACCAACACAGCAATGGAAGGCCAAACAATCTCCAAGCATAACTATTGGTTCCATTGACTGCAAGCATGCTGACAATGGCAAATTAGCAACGATTTTCTACAATGCTGCATGCCACAATGTTCCTCCCACTAATTAGATATTTCCCATGTGCAGGGACAGCCAGGCAATAAACACAATACTTGGGTGGTAGATAGCGGCTGCTCCAGGAACATGACAGGCAACAGGTCCATCCTCTCTAACTTCAGACATTTCAATGGAGGATATGTTGCCTTTGGGAGTGACTCAAAGGGTGGATCTATCACTGGACAAGGAACTGTGTCCAATGAAAGGATGAGTATTGAAAGAGTCAACTATGTTAAAGAACTTGACTTCAATCTCATGAGTGTTTCCCAAGTATGTGATCAAAAGCATTGGATGCTCTTCACTGACAAAGAATGTTTCGTGTTAGCTCCTGGCCTATCTAAACCCCCTCCAGAGAAGATTCTCCTAACTGCCCATAGAAAGGACAACTTATATGTGCTTGACATGAATGAAGTCACTCCATCTGGTAGTGTTTCATGTTTTCTGTCAAAGGCATCAGTTGATGAATCCGCTCTCTGGCACAGGAGGTTAAGCCATGTTAACATCAAAACAATCAATAAATTAGTGAAGGGCAATCTTGTCAGAGGGCTTCCTGACAAAGAATTTCAGCTAGACGATCACTGCATTGCCTGCTTGAAGGGAAAACAACACAAGAGTTCCCACAAGCCCAAGACATTGAACACAAATGACACCCCTCTCCAGCTACTGCATATGGATCTCTTTGGTCCTACGAATGTCATGTCAATGGGCAAAAAGTCCTACTGTCTGGTGATAACTGATGACTTCTCCAGATTCTCATGGGTATTCTTCCTAAGAACAAAAGATGAAACTGCTGAGATTCTCAAATCCTATATTCTTAGGGTAGAGAATCAAAGCAATCTGAAGGTAAAGATCATAAGGTGTGATCAGGGAACAGAGTTCAAAAATCACACTTTGAACAGTTTCTGTGAGAGCAAGGGCATTGAAAGGCAATACAGTGCTCCAAGAACCCCTCAACAAAATGGGGTTGCTGAAAGAAGAAATAGGACTCTGATTGAATCAGCAAGATCTATGTTGGCTGACTCAAAGCTGCCCCTTACTTTCTGGGCGAAAGCAGTAAGCACAGCTTGTTATGTGCAGAATAGAGTCCTTATTGTTAAGCCTCTCCAGAAAACACCCTATGAACTATGGCTCAAAAGAGTTCCCTACATTGGCTTCCTGAAGCCCTTTGGATGTCCATGTACCATTCTCATCACACATGTAGTTCTTCCTAAATTCGGTGCAAAGTCTGATGAAGGTTACTTTATGGGTTACTCCTCTCAATCAAAGGCCTACCGAGTGTTCAATTCTAGGACTCGAATTGTGGAAGAATCTGCTAATGTGGAATGCAGGGAACACGTTGTCTGTGAACAAGGCAAAGGTCCTAACTGGCTCTTTGATATAGACTCCTTCACCCAGATATTTGAGCCTCTCATATTCTCAAATATGGAGCTTTCTTCAAAATCAACATCTTCTGCCTCAACCTCCTCTTCTGACTACAGACTGGATTTTCCCAGTCCCTACATCAGGATGAAAAGGCTATCCATTGATCCTCCATCAGTGGCAGAAGCTATTGAAGCTAGTACAGGTGAAGCCGGTACTTCCAACACCACAAGCAGCAATCTCTCTGACCAAGAAATCTTTAATGAAGCCTCCTCAATCCATGCTGAGGAGGCCTCTGATGCTAATACTGCTGACAATGTGGAACACAATGATCAGAACCTCCAAGCTCCTCTCCTCACAACTGAAGACAATCCTGATCTAAACCAAAGTAATCTTGAAGAGGGAATACGGCTGGATGTGATACCAGCACAGAGAATAAACAAAGAGCATCCTCTGGAAAACATCATTGGCCAAGTCCACACAGGTATCCAGACAAGAAGTAAGTCTCATGAAGCCAACATTTGTTTGTTCTCTTGCTTTCTATCTCAGGTGGAACCCAAGAAGATTGATGAAGCTCTCAAGCACAACAGCTGGATTGAAGCAATGCAGGAAGAATTGCTGCAATTCAAAAGAAAAGATGTTTGGAAGCTTGTTGATCTTCCACCTGGTCAAACAGCCATTGGAACAAGATGGGTCTTCAGAAACAAGCAAGATGAAAGGGGCATCATGGTCAAGAACAAAGCCAGACTGGTAGCTCAAGGTTACACTCAAGAAGAAGGCATTGACTATGATGAAGTCTTTGCTTCTGTTGCCCGTCTGGAAGCCATCAGAATCTTTCTGGCATATGCAGCATCCAAAAACTTTATGGTCTATCAAATGGATGTGAAGAGTGCCTTTTTGTATGGCAAGATTGGTGAAGAGGTTTATGTCAAACAGCCTCCAGGCTTTGTGGATCCTGCACATCCAAATAAGGTCTTAAAACTGGACAAAGCTCTCTATGGCTTACACCAAGCCCCAAGAGCCTGGTATGAAACTTTATCTAGATATCTACTTAGCAACAACTTCAGAAGTGGGGGCCATTGATCAGACACTTTTCATCAAAGATGAAGGGGGAGAAATTTTGTTGGTCCAGATTTATGTTGATGACATTATCTTTGGATCTACAAGAAATAAGCTCTGCAAAGACTTTGAAGTTCTGATGCATTCCAAATTTGAAATGAGTTCAATGGGTGAACTAAATTTCTTTTTAGGACTTCAAGTCAAACAGGTACCAAATGGAATCTTCATAAGTCAATCCAAGTATGTCAAAAGCATCTTGGAGAGGTTCAAAATGGCTGACTGCTCTGCTGCAAGAACTCCTATGCAAGTTCACCATCAATTATCTCCGGATAAAGAAGGACAAGACACTGATCAACATCAGTACCGAGCAATGATAGGGTCTCTCATGTATCTCACTGCCTCAAGACCAGATATCATGTTTGCAGTTTGTCTCTGCGCAAGATTTCAAGCAGCTCCAAAAGCGTCTCATCTTCAAGCTGTCAAAAGGATCCTTAGATACCTAAAGGGAGCTCCAAAACTCGGGCTATGGTATCCAAAGAATGGAAATGTCAATCTCTATGCCTACACTGACAGTGACTATGGGGGTTGTAACTTGGACAAAAAGTCCACATCTGGGGGATGTCAATTTCTTGGGGGAAGGCTCATCTCATGGCAATGCAAAAAGCAAACATGTGTCGCTACTTCAACAGCTGAAGCAGAATACATTGCAGCTTCAAGCTGCTGTGCACAGGTCATCTGGATCCAAAATCAAATGCTTGACTATGGAATGACCTTCATGCAGACTCCAACATTGACAACATGAGTGCTATCTCTATCACGAATAATCCAGTGCAGCATTCCAAGACTAAGCACATCGACATCAGGTATCACTTTATCAGGGATCAAGCTGAGAAAAAGAGAATTGTCCTATCCAAGGTTCACACAAATGAGCAATATGCTGATTTGTTCACTAAACCTTTTGATGAAGCAAGATTTCGATATCTAGTTGAATCAATTGGCATGATGAACTTTGAATAAGACATGTCTCGAATTTTTTATCTTTCCTTGTAAATATGTCTATGTTTTTGTTCTTAATAAAAGGTTATAGTCAGCAGCATTTTTTTTTCACTGCTGACAGATTTACTCTTCAGCAGCAAAGCCTTTGCCACTGATCGCTTTAAGTTATCAGCAGGAACAAGTTTCCTGCGGACAGCTTTAAGGCGGTCAGCAGCAACCTTTTTGCTGCGGAATGAATACAACAGTCAGCAGCACCCAAATCTGTTGCTGAAAGACTTCACTATCCGCAGCAACCAAGTTTGCAGCGGATAGCTCACCATCGGCAGCAACCAAGTTTGCTGCTGATGGGTAAAACAAGTCTACATTAACTTTTACCCGAGGTAAAAACTACTCTCAGTCTTTACCATGACTGCTCGAGTGTTTTACAGCTGTAATAATGAAAATTGAAACATGTTGTACTGTACAAGTAAAGTTGCTTTTTCTTTGTCTGCCGTTATATCACAATCTCAAACGTTCCCACAACCTATTCATATTCAATTTCAAACCTATCTCCCATCACTTTCTCTCCCGTCCCCACAGCATTCAAAACCCTCCATAATTAACCCCCTTTCTCTCTTCCCTCCAAATCCATAACAATGGCAGGCGCAGACATAAACAACCCCAACGACAAGTTTTCCCCATATCACAACCTCACTGCATACCTAATAAAGGGCAAGAAATCTTAAGGTTTCGATGATATGATCAACTTCCTTTGTCGGTCCAAAATCCACCATGCCTTAACAGTCAACCCAACCATCTACACTTCCCACATGGAAGAGTTTTGGAGCTCAGCCGTGTATTCTACTGACCAGGGCACTCCACAAATCAGAGGCACAGTAGACGGAAAGGAGATGATTATCATTGAAGCAAAGCTCCGCCAACACCTCAAGCTTCAGGATGAAGGGGACGCCATCTCTTACCCAAGAGACGTATACATTAGGACCTTTGTATCCATAGGGTACACAGGGAATCAAACAGAGTATACGATAGAGAAGGCACTCATGGGTCCCAAATGGAAGTATCTCTGCCACACTCTTCTCCAATGCATATCCCAGAAGAGGAGTTGCTGGAACCAACTTAGCTTCGGACTTGCGTCGGCAATTCACGGTATGATAACTGGGGCGGGTTTCAATTTTTCCCACCTCATTCTTGAAGGTTTGAGATACAACCTTCAAGAAGGGGTGAAATCACAGTTCTTCATGTACCCAATATTCTTGCAGGAAGTGTTCAACATTGAGCACCAAGATCTTTCAAAAAATGCAAGAATCTACATAATGCTGGGACATAAGAACAACATTTTTCAAAGCATGAGAACATTTTCATCAAAGTTCTCAGGGGCCGATGTTCCATTGTTGTCTACAATGTTGAACACGCAAAGTGCCTAGGGTGACAGTTCAGCAAACCCAGCTGATACTGATCCCACACCCTCCACCTCACTGCCACAAACTCAAACTGCTGCTTCCCTTGATCGAACCCCTGTGCATTCTACTGAGGATGTACAGGCACATACTTTACTCACCCACAGTTTGATTGCTCAACCGGAACACAGGGCCCCGGTTGCAGCCAAATATACAAGGAAGAGGGGCAAGAGAACTCCTTCTTCTCTTGCCTCCAAGGCCCAAACCCAAGCCAACATCCCTCACTCAGAATCACAACATTCTAGTGAGAATATCATAAGGGAAAGCCACACTGTTAGGGAGACTCCTTCGAAAGTCTCTCTATTAGGATTAGGATCACTTCCCGGATCCATAGAACAGCCCTTTGAGCCATTCCTATCTTCTTTGGACTTAAGTGTTGAGGAACCTGACCAAAGTGATGTACCTTCTCCAACTACCACTATCAAGGAGGTACTGATTGGTCTTGCTTCTGAAACACCTAACCCAAGTTCTTCACCCTTGAAGGTCCACTCTAGGAGTAATGAAAGAGTGGATGTGGAAGAGGCTGTCACTACTGCTGGTCCATCAAATGACCAGGAGGAAAGTGACAACATCTTTAAGACCTCAACCACGGCAACTCATGGTGAGGGTGTTTCCTTGGAAACTCCCCTCACTGAGAGGAATCCCAGGCGCCAAGAAACCACGGGTGATGGGGATGCTGAGGCTCGGCCTACAGCCCCATCTGGGTCCAAGGATTACACAACTGTGGATGAGGACAGTCTGAAACTAAACAATTTGGAATTGACGGCCAGGGTGGCTATGCTTGAGGCTGAAGTGTCCAAACTACGACACCAAGCCTTGATGCATGAAGCCCATCAATGTCCCTCCACGGCTTCTCCCTCTCTTGTCTCAGTGGGCACCCAAACAGATGCCTATTTGTTCACTGATGCAACCAAAATGGGGGAGAAAGTCCCTATGGAAGAAGACACTGAAAGTCTTGACAACTGGATTCAAGAGCAGGCTGCCTTCCAAAGTACTCTATTCAGACCAGCTTTTGTCCAAGTTCATGACTTGCCAGTCTCAGATGATAATGAAGAAGAATCTACTGAAGACTGGAAGCTAGTTGTCAGAGCTATAGATGAGGTGCTGATGGATGAAAACAACCAAGACGAAACATCTACATCCTTCAGCATCATCCCAGAAGTTGCAACCATCATAAGTCATGCAGCTGCCCCCCACTTCCCACTGACATCAACACAGCTAGAGTTTGACATTATACTAGCTTGGGGGTACGATGGGAAAACTGAGAGGTTTTGGATAGGTCGGGAGTTTAGCGGAGTAGAAGAGCTAGACTGGGATTTAATTCATCCATTTGAAATCCTTGACCTATATGATCTTATCTGCATCAACAACTCATCAGACCTCTCAGCAGACCTTTCCATTGACATGTTCTATGCTATGATGGAGGACAACCTACCCAACTTCATAAGACTAATCAAAGAACTAAAACGGGTAGAGTCTCCTGAGTCATCTCAGGCTGCAGAAAGAAGACTGTCTCCCAACAATCTCCAAATCACAAGGAGCAGTCTTCTCAATGAAGAAGAAGTTCTGAGCCTGAAAAGACTCCTGTACAAACTAATGGTCAAGGACTTAGATGTGCTAGGATGGATAAGCAATAAGTGCCTTGACCATACCTTCCTTCTAAGCAACGGCTCCTCTCTCACCATCAACACCAGGAACATATTGTCACTTCCTACAGACTTTCTCTACAAGATCTTTCAACTCAGGGCAAACATCTGCAATGTCAACTCACTTGAAAGCCAGGCAATGATAGATACTGTCAGAGCCAAACTTGAACAAGTAGGAAGAATTACTGAGGAAGTATATGTGTCAAACTCTGACACTGACACTGACTCAGCTTCCCCTCGAGTAGACATCTGCACTGCAGCATATGGGTCAAGATCAACTATCAAAGAAATGCTGAAAAAAGTCACAAGTCCTGAGTGAAAATCGAACGAGGCCAATGACCTTCCCATGTTCACATCCCAAACTGCCAATGAAGCTGAGGCAGAGATCCCAATAGCAGCATCATCATCTGCTGTTGTGATCAGTGAAACTGAAGCAGAGGCATCCACTGTAAACAAAGGAAAGGGAATCATGAAAGATGAAGATGAAGAGAGGTTGCTAAAAGAGAAAAGAGAGAGGGAAGAGAAAAGAAGAAGAAGAGAAGAAGAGGAGATGGATGACATGAAAAAGGCTCAAGAAAGAAAAACAGCCATTCTCCTAAGAGAACAAACCATCCAGCTGTATGCTAGACAGCTGGATGAAATGATAAGAAAGATTCCTGCAGTTGACATGATTGAAGAAGATGCAGGTCTTGCTCTTCAACTGCAGGAACAATTCAATAAGGAAGAGGAAGAATTGGAGAAGAAGAAGAAGAAAGAAGAAGCTAAGTTCAGAATAACCGATTCTGAACTAGCTAAAGAAATGAGGGTGGAGTGGATAAAGACTCTAGTCTCTCAAGGTGAGGATGCAGACTACCTTCAGAAACTATCAACTAAAGAAGTCTACAGAGCCTTCATGGGTCAGCAAGGTCAGTTGGCAAAGAAGAAACAGGCTGAAGAAGAAGAAAAAGCCAAACAACAGTCCAAAAAGACCATTGCCTTTAATAAACGGACCCATGAAGAAAGGAAGGTCATGATTGACTTCCTTAAGGCTAGAGGAGAAAATGGAAAGAGGCTAGGTCCTATGAACTTCATGAACCTGCAAGCCCTCTACTTCAAAGTCAAAAAGGATGAGGAAGAAAGAGTGGGCAAGAAGGGCTCCAAGAAAAGGGTACCTATTCAGGAAGAAGGAGAAACAAAAGCAAAGAAACCCAAGCCTTCTCCCTCACCTACCTCTTCCTCAATCCAACAAACTTCCACTCTCCTCCCCAAACATTCCACTCCTTCACCCAAAAAGTCCAAAACATCCCACCCAGCTCCTTCTCATCAACAGCCACTCCTGAAGAAATCCAAACCTGAAGACTCCAGAGAAATAGTCCAATGGTTTTACAGTACCCAAGATCAGTGGTTTGAAGTATTCAGGGGGAGAACTGAACGAAGAAGGTCGATTTACAAGTCGGTTGATGAGCTTCTACAACTTCCAGATTCAGATCTCAAGAGAATCATGGAGCTGGGTGAAGAAGTCATACCTGCAAATGATGGCGGGAAACATCTTGTGCTGGTGATCAAACATCACTTCAACCCCAGAAAAGATGCAGTCTTAGATGTTAGACCTCTACAATCCCACTATCCATTTGCACGATGGTCCTACAATGCTGAGAAAAATGAGTTCACCATCACATATGTCAAGGGTCACCAGATGAGATGTTCAAGCAAGGCAATCTTCAAAATGCCAAGTAAGGACATCAAGACTCTGTCTGAACTTCCTCTTGACAACCCCAGCAAGGATCCTCGAGGGTATGAAGTAGCAAGGATAGTCGACCACATGAAAAAGCTTCAGCAACAGAGGGACTAGAAGAATTTTGGTAGCATCAGTCTAGGGGGAGTTTGTAGAACCAAAGACTGATTGCTACAAAATTGTTCTAAGTACAACTGCTGCGGACAACACAAGATTGCTGCTGACCAAAACAGATGCTGATACTTTGTCTGCTGCTGAAGACCAAAGTAGCTGCGGATAAGCTTATTAGTAGCATTCAACACATGTTGCTGCTGATAGGCATATCCTCAGCAGCTGTGGATAGATCAATCTTGCTGCTGGTCCTCATCTCTGCTGCTGATAGCTTTATTCTCTGAAGACCAAACGTTGCAGCTGACTATCCATGTGAAGCGCCTCTGACACCTTTCTGTAAAAGCAACTGCCACACTCCAAGCAGAAGGAACCTCACTGGTGCAACCAATAAAGGACAATGACGCTCTTCTCCAAGCATGCAAACAATGATGCCTAAGAAGACGTTTCAGTAAAGTTAACTAGATTAGCCTTTACGTGTAATTTAGATTAATAAACAAGATTAACGGTTTGTGCTAGATCTGATCCTTAGAATCAAGGGTCTGTCTTGATTCTAAGTTACTATATATATCTTGTAAACACTTCAAACAAAGTGTGCCTTCATAGTGCTTTTCGGATCAGAGTTTTACTTGTAATCTTGTAATCTCAGAAGTCTAATACAACAGTGCATTTATCAGTATTCTTGCTGTTTACTTGTTTACTTTGTTGGTTGCTATTGTTTCCGCCAATATCAACTAGAATAGAATCACCTTGTAATCTTACGATCCTACACATTGGTACGATATTGACTGGAAACGTGTGTTCATTGAGTTCTAGGGAGTAGTCAGAGATAATGGATTCAATTGTGATGGAGTTACCATCCGCTACCTCAACGGTGAATGTTTTCTCTATTTTAGATCGGGTTTTTGCAAGTAAAGGTTCAAAGTTAAGTGACACAAAACTCTTATCAGCTCTGGTATCGAATAGTATAGATGCATATTGTTTATTGAAAAGAAATGTACCGTTAACCACATCATTGTTGGACTGGGCTTCATTGGCATTTATGTTGAAAGCACGCTCACGAGCCCCGCCTTGATTAGCATTGACAAGCGTTGGGCACTAGTTACGGAAGTGGTTCGGGTTGCCACATTCAAAGCAAGCTCGTCCATTTGCAATGGCTGGAACCACTTGATTAGCCACTTGTTGGTTGGTTTGGTTAGTAAGTGCCTTGGCTCGATAAATATTGGTCGTATGTCCATGTTTCCCACAATGGTTGCAAAGGCGGCAAGGAATGTTTTGGGGCTGATGATAGTTGCATGTGTTGCAAAGTGGGTAGCTGCCCCCATAAGGTTTCTTGGCTAGATTTTGAGCCATGGGTGCAACTTGGTTAACTGGAGCAGCTAGAGTGATCACAACATAGTTTTTAGCCTTCCTCTTCCTATTGTGGTGGTAGGGTTCAGTTTTGACTTCTTTGACGTGTGCGGGGGGTGTTGTTGTGTCAAAAACTTTCTTTGCACCTTTCCTTGTTAATGTACCCACCTTAACATGATTATCAGTTAATGTGGCAGACAGGCGGATAGCATCTTCAAGGGTAGTAGGATTTCTTCCTAGAACAGTATCCTGAATTTATCTTGGAAAACCACCGATGTACTTTTCAATGCACCGGGATAGAGGTGTGACCATATGGGGCACAAGAAGACTCAACTCATGGAAGCGAGTTGTGTAGGCCAAACTTTCACCACTGTCTTGGGCAAGATCCCAAAACTTGGCCTCTAGCTTCTTCACCTCATTTCGAGGACAGAACTCCTCGGTCATGAGCCTTTTCAACTCATCCCACGGTAAGGCCATTGCCACATCCATACCCCTAGTTCTTTTCTCCCCATTCCACCATGTGAGTGCCCGTTTCTGGAAGACGCTGGTGGCATGACGAACACGGAGGTTGTTAGGACAGTCACTATTGAGGAAGGTGCCTTCCATACTTTCAAACCATTGAAGGAATCCCGTGGCTACTTCAGTGCCATAGAATTTGAGGGGATTACACGAATTGAAGTGTTTGATGGTGCATTGTAGCGGGTTGGCACCACCACCACCTCCACCATTAGCATTGCCATTGGTGCTTCCATGGGTGTTGTTATTATTGGCTTGGGTGAGTTGGGTCACAAGCTGGGTGAGAAGAGCAGCAAGATCAGTGTTGTTGTTGTTGGTCTCGTTGACACGACGGGGAGGCATTCTATAGTTTTAAACAACACAATGAGAGATGTGAGAATTTATGAAAATTGCTTGAATTTGAAAGGATATGAGAATAAATGAACATAAGAAATCATAGTTTGGATTGTACTCAAATAGTAACATAACCACTTGAATACCATGACATATTAAGGTTAATTAAACTTATATAACTTTCGAGGAGACATGCTTTAGCCTATAAGTAAACACTCATCCTGGGAATTCCCAGGAAAGCATACAGATCCCTCGGTTGATTGGGATTTATATGAAATGCTTTCCTAGACAGAAAACCCATAATACAGGTGTCACCCTTCCAGATTGCACGTGTCCTCTAATAATTAACAAAGTCTAAAACCTTAACGGGGTGTAAAGGAAATTTAATAGACTAACGTCTATGAGTATGATGTTCCACAGGCTATGATAATGATGACATAGAAGCAGGAAAGAAGGATATGAGGCTTAGGATATGGGTAGGGATATTGTTTATTTAGTTTATTATTTAGGTGTAACCTAATAAGTCATGAATTCTAATATTTAAGGTATCAAATAAGCTAACACATAAAATAATAAGCATGTAACACATAGCATGTAGCAAATTTCACATAATCATAGAGCATGGCATAAATGGGTGTCCTAAGGTTATAGTCTAGGTCGAGGGTGTCTAATAACCTAATTTCCTATAACCAAGGCTCTGATACCAATCTGTCACACCCCAACCGACGGTGAAAACATCGGGGCGGGACATGGAGACTGTTCATGAGCACATGGTTGACTATGTTGTAATATATTAAAGCATCAATTTCATTTCAAGTTCAAACCAAACAAAATTCAACAATTACAAGAAATGGAAATACATGAGTTCTTTTATTTTAATAACTAGGTCCACAACTTAAGTGTAACAAACTTGATCAATCTCAAACATTCGTACCTGAAACATGGTTAAAACAAGGTCAACTAAAACGTTGGTGAGCATACATAGGTTTTGACTCTAAATAGTATCATTGTGTTGAGTGCATACAATCCATACAAATCATGGTTAATAAGGCAAATATGGAGAGTTACTATTGTGAAACCAAATTATACAATCAAACCTTTGTAACTAGCATGCAAAACCAAAATGTGTTGTCGGTAACAATCATCCTACCAGGGTGGGTTTGTCAGACTTAATAGATCTATCATTGTTAACCGTCGGCTTATATAGTTAATGATTGCACATGTAATTTGCACACAAAAATAGTTTACATACCTAGTACTCAAACATAAGGCTCAAATTTGTACTCATGAATGTATTGTGGAATTGTATTGTCTAATTTGTAACATTGTATAATTGAAACTCATGTTCCACCCCAAAATATAAAAATGTAAAATAGGGCTATGTAAACTCACTTGTATTGATGATGTAGGTAGCACTAGATGATAGGTAGCGAAGTGACTCTTGTAAATCACAAATTAACCTAGAGTGCAAATGTATGAACTTGAGTCATTATCATGTACAAAGCCTAAGGCAAGTCTTGGGTTTCAATAGGAGTGATTGTGGGGTCTTGTACAATGAGTTTGTGTTAATATATGTAAATGATGTATGTAATTTGTCATTTGTATTTAAATAAAAGTTTGATATACAAATGTAAGTTTCAAAATGTTCAAATAACTTTCAAAGAGAGAATTAATTGTCTTAGGGTTTAATAATTAAATAAATTTCTTTTTATTCATTTAATAATGTACCTAAAAAAATAGTGTAAATATATATTGGTTTATATATTTAGGAATATATAGTTTAAGTCCTAATGGATTATTATTTGAAAAAAAAGGAGTTGTTTTAATTAAATAATCATTTCATTTGTTTAATTAATATGATGACATTTGAAAATATAAATATATAGATTAGTATATATATTTAAAGAAAAAGGTTTTATTTGTTTAGTTAGGATTTCAACCCTAATATGCTTAATTTAATAGAAAATGAATGATTTATAAAGTTTTGAGAAATTTTAATATATTTATATAAAAATGGGTAGTATAAAAGTATTATTTAAAACTAATAATTTTAATTAACATAATTCATTTATATTGTGAGTGTGGACCTCAAAATCATATAAATAGTAAAAATATTAATTCCCTAATTAAAATATGTTTATAAATGCATCAATTAGTTCCAAGTGGTACTAGATTTTATAAAATATATTTTATAAATTAAAAGAGGTGTTAAAAACGGTTTTTAAAAATAATGGGGCTTGCCCGGATCGAACCCGGGTCTGCCCGGTGAAGACAACATGCGCAAACCACTGGAACCAGGGGCGCGTCCCTGATACAGATCTGGTCCGAAAATAACTTAACATGAGATCGTAGTGGAGCCGGGTCTGGGTTTAAGGCTTGCGCAAAAAGAAGGAGCCGGCTTAGTGGGCTGTGGGTTTCGAACCCACGCCACCTAGTCTGATGGTGCAGTGGCCTAACCATTCAGACTAGGTGGTTTCGATGGTTAGAATGGGTTCCATTTAATTATATAGGAATCAGAAATTCAAGCCCCAAATCAGAATACGTAAATTTAAGCAAGAACCCTAGATCCAATCGGGTTCGATATGTTCAGATGTTACAAATTGATAAGGGGGCTATCGTTAGGGACTCAATTACGAATCAAAAGAAACAAAAATTACCTGTTAAGGTGGAGTGTAGAGTGTTGTCGGCTGGTCAAGTAACTTGCTGTTCTTGGTGCCCGATCGGAGTACAGAGGAGTAATGCGTGTCAATTGAACACTCAGAGAGTTTGTAGTGGTTTGTGCGAAAGTGTGTGTGTGGTTTAATTGGATTGATTTCATCCCAAATACGTGATTTGATTATGATTCGAAGGTAACGGTTGTCGGGCCTAATTGTGCTTTAATTCGACGAGTAATTGATGAATTGGGTCGGTTTTTAGTGTTTGGTACACGCGTGATCAATCAATGCATGAATTCCTGGATTGAACGCGTTGAAATTGTTCAATTAGGAAAGGATTTGGGCTCGATTTTACTCCAAAGAGTCAAACCTGTTTGAATTTGAAACTTTACCGCTCAAGGACTGAATTGGGTGGGTAATTGGGCCGGGATGAGATCGATTCTTGATTGGGAACCCAATACAAGGCAGGAACAGTCGGGCTCGGTTTGACTTTAAAAGTCAATCAGAGGTCAAAATTGATGATTAGGGTGAAAATTGAAGGTCAAAGGGTCCAATCTCAAGGATGGGGGGCTCAAATTGAGGGTTCAAACTATTTGTTCAATTTATATTGTAAAGATATATATACATATATATATATATACATATATATATATATATAAAATTAATTTTTGTTCAAAAATTTATTTTTTTATTTATATATATATATATATATATATATATATATGTATATATCTATCGAATAAAGTGTGATAAACCCCTCTAACTTAATTTAAAACGTGTGTGCATGTAAAACTTTGAGATTGTATTGCATGGAACCTTGGATTATAATGCTTGCATAGATAGCACAATGTATTGTACTAAAATAGAAATTGAAATGTTGTTTATTGCACTAAAACCAATACAAGAAAATCATAAATGTTACAACTGTCCCGGAATGTACAAGACAGCGGTGGAGGAAATCCAGAAGTGCGACAATTGCCAAAGGCATGCCTCGGTAAGCCGACGCCCTTGTATGCATTTAGTTTCAGTCATTTCTGCTTGGCCTTTTTGCAAATGGGCTATCGATATTGTGGGACCTTTCCCAGAGGCAGCGGGAAGGGTGAAATTCCTCATTGTGGCCATCGATTCCCTTACTAAGTGGATCGAGGCAAAGCCAGTGGCAACAATAGCAGGCCAACAAGTGCAACGCTTCGTATGGGAGAACATAGTTTGTAGATTTAGGATGCCAAGGGAGCTGGTAAGTGACAATGGGAAACAATTTGTAGAAAACCGGTTCAAACATTGGTGCGCAGAGATACAGATAAAACAAGTATTCTCTTCTGTTAAGCATCCTCAGTCCAACGGACAGGTGGAGCGGGCCAACGGGAGCATAGTGGAGGGAATCAAAAATCGCCTCGAACCTAAGAGTCTCGCCTGGGTGGAAGAAATCTCACACGTATTATGGGCCCATCGCACCACGCCAATGACCAATCATGGAGAAACGTCGTTCAGCTTAACCTACGTCACTGAGGCAATGATCCCAACAGAAATAGGGTCGCCAAGCAAGCGAATCCGGATCGAGGAAAAAGAAAAATGAAGGGAACCATCGGTAAGGCTCAACTTGAATATGCTGGAAGAGCGCCGAGAAATGGCCATCACTAGAGAGATAAAGTACAAAAAGAAAGTGGAAAGGTATTACAACAACCGTGTCAAAGGCAAGAGCTTTAAGCCTGGTGAGTGGGTGTTACGGGATAACGAAGCTAGTCTGCAGGAAAACATCGGTAAGCTGGGACCTAAATGGGAAGGCCCCTACCAGGTACTTGAGGCCAACGCTAGAGGATCATACAAGCTGGCAAAACCGGACGGAACACTCATTCCCCGGACTTGGCATGGAATGCAGCTAAGGAAGTACTTTATGTAAAACTAAGGGCTACGGCCAATGATACCTCTCGTTCTGATGTAATGGCTTTATGCCTTATCAATGCAAGTTACTTTTTTCAAAAATAACACTCGTCAGAAGTAAAAAGCTAAGGCTATCCGGCCGGAGCACCCCCGGATAAGTCACAAAGATAAACTTTTACCCCTTACCAAGGGTACAAAGACTAAGTAAAAACCTAAGGTTTTCCGACCGGAACACCCCCAGATAAGTCACAAAGATAAACTTTTACCCCTTGCCAAGGGTACAAAGACTAAGTAAAAACCTAAGGCTATCTGGCCGGATCACCCCCGGATAAGTCACAAAGATAAACTTTTACCCCTTGCCAAGGGTACAAAGACTAAGTAAAAACCTAAGGCTATCCAATCGGATCACCCCCGGATAAGTCACGAAGATAAACTCTTACCCCTTGCAAAGGGTAAGAAGATTAAACAAAACCCTAAGGCTATCCGGCCGGATCACCCCTGGATAAGTCACACAAATATAAACCTACGGGTTATTCCTGTATAAATCATAACGTCAAAAGATAAGGAAGATCACACAATAGTAAGAAAGCTAATATATCACAAAGGCGAGTACAAATTGTTCAAAGAAAATACACAGGACAAACCAAAAGAGCTAAGGAGGAGTAGTACTGGCAGAAGAGGCTGGAGCACCAGTAAACACCGTTTTCAAGACATCCAGGGAAGCCTGAGTTAGGCCAGCTAGCAGGGATACTAAGGAGTGGTTGGAGTTCTGAAGCACGGTGGTGCTATCACAGAGCCTCTTCATGGCATTCGGATCATAGCCTTCCACCAACTCCAAAGCATTATGTTTCCCACTCCCCGCATATCTCGCGGCCAGCCCTTCCTGAAAACCTTTAGCAGCTTTATTCACGGCACCTACCAATAAAAGCCATTCCCGGCTACCCCTAAGACGCTCATTGAAGAGCTTAAAGCGGGTACCTATAAGACAATCACGCTCAAAGGACAAGCGATGGTTCTCTAGAACCAAAGTTTCCTTCTGAGCTGACACATTTGCAAGATCAGCTTTCTAGGATTCCAAATGCTGCCTCTCTACAGCAAGTTCAGCAGTCAAGTTATCCCTCTCGGCCACCCAGGCATCTTCCTTGTCAGACATCAAGGTTTTCAAGTGTTGCTTATCCTCATCCGCACGAGCTAATTGGGCCTTTAACCCTCTACCGCCCTCCTGCAAAGATAAAAGGTAAGTAGGAAATAAACTTAACAAAAATACAAGGCAAAAGGGAAGCACCTCCAAAGACCGAATTTCACCGCGAGCATGGTCCAGATCTACCTGCAGAAGATTCAACTCAGAGGTGGTCTGGACACACTCCACCTCCTACTCAGCCACCAGCTTGGACATACCATCAAGTTCACCCCTAAAGCGAACAACCTCTTCCTCCAGAAACTTATAACCCTGGGTAATGGACTTTTTATGTTGCAGTTCAGCTTTAGTCTCCTTAAACTGACGATCCAATCCCTCTATCTCCTTCAAAAGGCCAAGCTTCTTGGTTAGAGCCTTCTCTAGCTTAGCCCCGGCCTCGTTGTGCCTGTCCAAGAGTGCATGATACTTGTTCTCAAAAAATAACATCCGGTGATGTATCTCTACGGACCTAGCAAACTGATTAGCTGCAAAAAAGCTATGATCACGGCTGAGTTGAGCGGTGCTAATGTTGCGAGTAAAACTCTTCTCCCCGTGAGGAACAGCGTGTTCCATAAACTCATGACAAGTCTCTACTGAGTCAAACAAAGTTCCATTTGCTAGGGACCAGCAAGGGTAGAAGGGAGCAAGCCGCTCTTCCTCCGTCAAGGGTGGTATCTCATCCCAATGCCCCAACTTATAAGAAAAGTTGTCATCAGAAGGGTGAGACCCAGAAGCCTCGCCGGCAAGGACCCAAGGAGAAGGAACATCCCTAACAGGCAACACAGGAACGTGGGGTCGAGAGGAAGAAACCGATGTGATCCTATCAGGAAGGGGATCCACATGGGGATCGATAGGAAGAACAGATTGAAGGGGCACAACCAAAGACAGACTGGTAGCAGAATCAGGAGGGGAGGATGCAGGTTGATAATGCCCTCCCCCTCACTCACCAACACCGTTACGAACAGGGACATGTCGGAGTAGGGGCGTGTCCCAATTTTGGCTAACACCGGCCAGAATCAGGGCTGGTTCATCATATACAACGATGGACGAGAGACGGGATGTCATCAAAGTCAATAATCCATCCTCATGGGTGCCCGCTTCAGGAGGAGGATCCTCGATAGAGGAATTAATGTCTCGACGAGGAAGGGTAACAGGAGAGAAGGCAGAAGAGACAAAGAAAAAGTGATCTTTCCAGTTCTTCAGGGAATTAGGAATCTTAAGAGTCATGAACGGGCCTTTCCTTCTCTAACAAAGGTAAACCAATCACCAGCAGTACCAAGGTGATAGAACACACGGAACGAATTCATAGAAGGCCATCCCCCCAAGGCACGACACGCAACTTCAAAATGAGATACTTTACAAAGACCCAGGGGGCTAATCTGGTCGAAACGCACGCCATAAAAGAGAAACAACTCCACTTGGAAAGAGGTAAGGGGATAACGGCAATTGGCAAACTCGAAACTCTTGGTATATAGAGTCATCATCCCATCCGGGGCAAGAGCAGTCTGGGCGGGAGTAGGTAAGGTGGGGTTCAACTCTGAAGGAATATTATACTTATCACAAAAAATCCCAAGATCCCGTAAGGACAAAACCGAAGGAATGACGTTAAGATTGTGACGCTCACCCATTTTTTAGAAGAGAAAGAAGAATAAAAATAATGGGAGGAAAAAGGGTCAAAAGGAAAAATCAGAGGAAGGAGGACGCACCTGGCTCCATAAAGCAGGAAGGATGACGAGAGTTGAACAACAGGATAACCGGAAGAAGGAAGAAGAAGTAGAGCAAATTGCAGGAAGAGAAGAAGTAAAAAGGGGAAAATCAAAAAATCTTATGAGGATTATAAAGGGAAACGAGTAGGTCGGTTAAAAAGATTTTTTGAATTTCAAACGTCAAAGAACAACAGATGATTCACACATGGTGTGCAATTCCCATAAAGACCGTCCGATGACTGTCCCTGCAATAACAGCTATCTCACACTCACAGCTGTCCAACACTCACACATAGTAAAACTAAAAATTCTCGCAAAGTAAAAAACAAAGAAAATAAGTCTATCACCTGCTCCGCCAAGGCCGGAACATTTAATAGACTAGAAGGGGACTTGTTGGTATATGACCCGGTAGAGGGACCGGACCTATCCCAAAAACCCAAGTCTAGATAACCATCTACGAAACCACAAAACCGGTGGCCGGACCAACAGGTCGAAAAGCCGGACCTCAATTCAAGCTCGGCAAAGCAAGCCAAGATCCGGACACGCTGGAAAGAAAGAGACAAACAAATAACGGTAAAGAGGACACAAAGATCAACGTACCAGAGTACGAAGCAATCACTAGAGGAGACCCGACAATGCGCATACCATTACTAACAACCTTAAAAATGGTTTGGCCATTACATATCAACTTTAAAGCAAAATTGTTTTGTATGGTGTTAATGCACAAACAAAATAAATAGAAGTTAAAACCTTCATTTGCTAGTTCATAAATTCCATTATGGTTCAAGAATCTTGCAAAATTTTGCTATGTAAATAACAACACTACAGATAGCTTCAAATCAATAACCACAAATCAAAAGATGATTACAATAATCTTTATTTCTAAATAAAGTTTAATTCAACATACAAGAAATCCAGAATCCAAGTCTTTCACTTGCCATATGAGTTAAAGGGAGGAACTGCAACCACAAATCAGAAGATGATTACATATGAGTTACAAACGAGACAAAATAAGCGGGTTGGGTAACGGGTCAAAACAGACGTTGGTCGGTCTTTGGACCAACAAAAGTCAAAACACTTCTTTTATCCATTTTTTGGGTTTGGTATATAAACTGAGCCGAATATGATTAGCAAAACTATAAGATTGCCAGTGTAATAAAGCATTTGAATTAGGGCTATAAACGAGACGAGCCGGCTCGCTTATCTTAATGAGTTGAAATGTTGAGCTCAGGCTTGGCTCGTAAAAAACTCGAGCTAGTTCGTTTATTTAAACAAAATTTGATATCTATTACAAATATTGATATCTATAAAAACAAAAAATACTATTTTTAACATAAACATAATGCAGAATTTATAAACTATAAATTTATTGAATTCTTCTATATTTTTAAATTTGTTTTTATCATTAGAAATGCCAAAATAGCCATATGATTATGGCCTATTTGAGTATTGGGCTCATAATGAAACTTAAGCTTAGAAAATATGTTATAATTTTGGGTTATAATTTATATACATTAAAATTTAAACGAGCCGGCTCGCAAGCAAGCCAACAAGCCGAGCTTACCGTGGCTCAAGCTTGGCTTGTTTACAGACGAGCTTTGTTCGAGCTACCTTCTTAAACAGCCCTAATTTAAATACCGCGTGGACGACTCTTGGCCCGTACCCCCCACCCCATCTGGCTAGGGGTGTTCAAAGTCGGATATCCGAATTTCGGATATCCGAAATTTTCGGATAATGGATTTCACTATCCGAATCCGTTTCCGAAATTTCGGATATCCGAATTTCGGATATCCGAAATTTCGGATACGGATTCGGATAGTGAAACGGATATCCGAAAATATAAAAAAAATATAAAAATATATAAAAATAATATTTTTAAATTACAAAATCAATTAAAAACCTTAAAACACATTAGAAAATATACATATAAAAATATATAAATATAATATATCGGGTTTTGATTCAAATTTTCTTATTTTTAAATAATAAAAACAATTAAAAAATATATATATATATATATTATTTCGGATATTCGGATATCCGAACTATCCAAAATATCCGAAAATCACTATCCGAATCCGAAAATTCGGATATCCGAATTTCGGATATCCGAAATTTCGGATATCCGAATTTTCGGATAATTCGGATTCGGTTTCGGATTCGGATTTTTTTGAACACCCCTACATCTGGCCCGTATCTAGTTTAGTTAAATCCTTTAGCTTAACCTATGTGACCTATCAGACAAAAAACATAAGAGAAATTGATAAAAAGTGCAACCTACCTCTGTTACATTACATTGCATAGCTTGGTCATAGCATGGAATCAGTTTTAGCTGGCAATCTCCTAAAGAAATTGAGCGGTACCCCAGGTAGCTTATGGCGGAACTTCGGGTGTCTTAACACATAGAAGCCTGTGATAAGGGCCACAACTTGGAACGGTGTGACATAAAGAACAATGGCAGCAACCAAACAGAATATTACAAACAATGCTGTGGCTCTAGGGTCTCTCCAGCTGAGTAAAGACTGAAGCCTTTCTCCTTGAGTTGCCAAATCACCAACAACTGTCTGAATCCTTCCAGCAATACTTCTTAATCGATCATATCTCATTCTCACAAGATCAGGAAGGCGTGAAGTTGGAAACGTGTCGAATTCTTCATCAAGTTCATCAGGGTGACCATTATCAGCACACGAGAGGCGCGTGTCCATGTGGGGTGGGTTTCTTGGTCTCCATTTGTAGTACAAAATCCCAATCAAAGTATTCGAGTCTCGAGCACGAGTCTTTTTCGAAGACCGGGAGAAGGAGGCAGAGAGAAGGAGACCTAGCAACCCAATACACCCAGGTGGTACGGGTTCAAAGCCAGGCGAAACAAACCATGAAGTTGAACTATTCAGGAGGATCGTGATGATAATGAATAAGGATCAAGTTGATGTTCCTTTCGATCCGGGTGGTTTTCACAAGACTCGTGGTCTAGTCTTTTCCAAGAAGGGGAGTATGATCCAGGAGCATCCGATCCATTAATCCGATCCGACCCTACCCGATCAGCGACCCGCGTGGAGGAAGGAAGCTTGAAGTGTGGAACAAGTTAGAAGATATGAATGATATTTTAGTTATTCAAATTTATTTGTTTCCTTTTTTCTAAGATATTTTGTTACCTATTTTAGCTTTTGAAATATTTAGTATAAATATGGACTAGGTTTATTGTTTAGGGGAGTTGATTATTTATAAATATTGTTTTTTTATAAACCTTTGAGGTTTTTTTAAGCTTTTGAATCCTTTGAGTATTTCTGGTCATTTGATTGCTTTCGAAACTGCATCACAGCCTCAACACCATAATCCTATCATTGTGTCTTATCACCTCTAATATATATACAATTTGGAAATATAGGGGACGGTTCCACTAATAAGTGGTTTTTCGCTAACAAAAACTAAAAAGTGGGTCAAACGAACTCCGATTGAGCTCATTCCAGCGACGTTGAAACCGTCTCATCGAACCTTAACCAGGACCCAAAAACCTAAACCCCCCTCCACCCGCACCCCCAAAAACCTAACCCCCCAACCCCACCCCGAAAAGCCTAAAACCCTCACCCTCACCCTCACCCCACAAAAACCTAAACACCCCCCAACCTCACCCCCACCCGCTCCCCAAAACCTAAACCCACCCCCACCCACTCCCAAAAACCTAAACCCCCCACCCAAAAAAAAACCTAAAATATAAAATCTAAACCCTAAAAGCTAAACCATAATGCTAAAACCTTAAAATTCAAATGTGAAATCTAAACCTTAAAAGTTAAACTCTAAAAGCTAATATGGTAGAGTTCGACGAGACGGTTCCAACGCCGCTGAAATTAGCTCAATCGGAGTTCGTTTCTTAAGATTTTTATTATCTCTTAGATTTTTTATCGAAAAACTAATTCTTATTTGAATCTCCCCTTAAAATATATATGTGTGCTTATCTACACAAATAATGTATTAGTACTAAAGTGATAATTTAAATAATGTTGTGGTTTGAAATTTATTATTATGTAAAGTGAAATTAAATGTTAAAGACTTTTATAATTAAGGTTAATAAACCTCGCATGAGCTTTTGAAGAGAATGATCTTCAAATTAAGATCGATGAATATCAATATGAGTTTTAATAATCTTTATAACCGAAGTCATTTAACTTCACTTAAATTAAGTAGAGATGATGGTGAATTAATACACATATTATGTGTGTAACTGTTAAATATAATCATATAATATCTTGCATCCAAGAATGAAAAGAAGAGTAATTGGGCATTTAGATGTAACTAGAATGGTTGTCTAGAACTGCCTAGTAAGCAGAGTACGTGTAAGTTGATTATTCATATACTACACTAGAGTATGTGTACGTCGGTCATATGTCGGTTAATAATCTGACTAGAGTATATGTATCATACATTGAACCTTAGGGTTTAAGGTTTAAGATTTAGGAACATTACAACCAGTACCCAAGCAGAAAAGGGGTAAACATA
Source organism: Smallanthus sonchifolius (assembly GCA_023525975.1). Taxonomy (NCBI): domain Eukaryota; kingdom Viridiplantae; phylum Streptophyta; class Magnoliopsida; order Asterales; family Asteraceae; genus Smallanthus; species Smallanthus sonchifolius. Next base: position 111,040,258 of record CM042021.1, read on the forward strand.
GTGTGAGATAAACAACTACAAAAAATAAAGAGTAAATTACATAGTTTGTCATTTATTTATACTATAAATTACACTCTTTGTTCTTTGACTTCAATAAGTACACCACATGTCATTTTCTTACATACTTTTGTACAACCTATGTCCTTTACACTAACTTCCATCCATTTTCACCATTAAATCCCATCATGTGCCCCTCACATGATGGGTAAAATTGTCAATTCAGCTTTTGTCTCTCCCAGGCACCTGATGACAATTTTCTGTCAATTAGGGACAATCCCCTTCAAACCCTAACGTATAATTAGAGGTGCACAAACCGGTTTTTTTTCAGAACCGGATCCGGACCGGTTCCGTCAACGATGGTCAACAACCGGATCCAATGGAACCGGTTCCGGATCGGATCCGGTTAAGAGAGTGGAGACTTGGAACCTATTGGGACCGGACCGGATTTATGGAACCGGACCGGACAAAAAAAACCGATTCCACCGGATTTTTTTTTTTTTTTAAAGAAATTTAAAAAAATAACAAAGATACACTATAAAATACATGTTTTATTTATTTTGTAGCTTTTTTTAAGTGATTTAACAATAGTTCGTAAAAAAAATACAAAAAACATAATTGAATCACAAAATATATATTATTTATTATGTTTTCAATCTTCTTCGTCATAGTCTTCGTAACATCGGTTTTCATTCTTCTTCGCTTGAGATGCGTTGGGCTTCATCATAAGCTTGTTCTTCGTCCGAAAGTGGATTCGCCGCCCCTTGTTCTACTTCGAATTCATGTATTTCTTGTTCAATGTCAAGCTCGCCTTCTAGTTTTGCAACATGTTGTACACGTTCGGCGGCATCCAAATGGTCTTTCAAGCAAATACACATCTCCATAGATTCCGGTGTAAGCCTCGTTCTTCGAATAGATAAAACCCTGCCACTAAGAGAAAAAGAAGATTCCGAAGCTACCGTAGAAGCTTGGACGGTTAGTAGGTCACGGGCCATTGCGGCTAGAACGGGATATTGGGATTCCCTTCCTTGCCACCAACTCAAGATATCAAAGTTTTCAAACTCTTCGGATCTTAGAGTTGAAATAAAGTCGGTTGCTTGATATCTCCCAAGCTCGCTACTTGGTGTGGTTCCACGAGCTCGTTTAGTATTTTCGTTTCTTAAAGTGTTAAATAAATTTAGCATCGGGTTCCTTGAACTACTAGAACTTGAACCCGAACCCATTGATTAACGTATGTTTGATGGATCACCACTTCCACCATATTTGCGTAAATAATAATCAAATATATTATTAAAAGCCGAATTGAAATCACTTATTGCCTTTGATTCAAAATTTAGGTCTTCCTCGACCATATTTAAATCATCCGATATTGATCCAATTAATGTTTCAACACCGGTTACATTAATCGTTGGGTTTAAAGCGGTCGAACATGTAACAACGGCCGGCATTTCCGAAAAATATTTTTTAAATTTAGCTTTCATAGGTTTTACCATTTTTTTCAAAAATAGGGCCGTGATATTCAAACTCTTTTAATTTATTACATATTAAATATAATTGTTGAAGTATTAGCGAAGATGTGGGATAATAAACTCCCGATAAACATGTAGTTGCATTTTTAAAAACCTCAAGCAAATTAGTTAGTTTCTCGATCATATCCCAACTTATATTATCAAATTTTTGTGAACAACGTTTCTTTTGTACTAGTTCATCATGGAAATGTTTTAAAGTAACTCTTTGCCTTAAGGCCGATTCAAACATTTTCCATGTCGAGTTCCATCTAGTAGGTACGTCCCAATTCGGACCTAAAAAGATGGAATCCGTTTGTTGGCACAAGTTTCTATAGTTTATATATCTTTTTTTGCTTGTGCTAAAAACTTCACGTAACATCACTTTAAAATTTTCTTTTACATCTCTTATTTCTTGGACGTTTAGACCGTCTTGCACAACCAAGTTAATGATGTGTGCAACACATCGACTATGAAAAAAAACACTGTTACAAGGCGGTTCATATTTTATTTTTAATTTTTCCACTGCGTTTGTGTTATTTGAAGCGTTATCAAAAGATATTGAAAATATTTTTTGTTGAATTTTATAAGTTTGAATTACCGAGTCTAAAATATAAAATAAGTTTTCGTCGGTATGTGGATATCCAAAATAATCAAACGCAATCGTACGCTTCATCATTTGCCACGACTCCGGTTGAACCCAATGTGCGGTAACGCAAATGTACGATTCGGGTAAACCATGTGGAGCGGACCAAACGTCCGTTGTTAAGTTAATGCCGGTATTTAAAATTTTAAAACCTAAAATTAATTCTTTTTTAGCTCTTTTCCACATTTTTAAACAATCTCTTCTCAAAGTAGAACGACTTACATTTGTGTAACTCGGTTGAAGCGTCTCTTATATCATCCTCGTCAAGCGCGGATTATCAAAGTGATCAAAAGGCAATCCTTCTTGAATGACGAAATGTGTCATTCTCTCACGAACCCTCTCGACATTGTATTGCCAAACTCCTCCATCCCTACTAATTTGAGTTTAATCTTCACCTTGAGTGTGTTTTGCGTGACTAGCAATATGTTTCCTCAAAGTGCTATTTCCCGCCGCACCCAAAATTCTACCACAACGTTTGCAACGAGCCTTTTGCGAACCGTTCGACATTTCGCATAAATCGAAATAAGCCCATATCTCTTGGTTTCGGGAGCAAGGAAGTATTGACACCACCGTGACATCGCTAGTAGAACCACCAACCGAATTTTGAGTGCTTGCGGAAGCGGAAGCCATGAGAACGTTTTTTTTTTGCGTAAAGTGAGCGTTTTTTTTGCGTTTTGAGAGCGTTTTTGAGTTTTGAGAGCTAGAATGTTGTGGTGAACTAACTCATACACCCAATACCTATTTATACTAAGTTTCAAGCCTTAAAAACCAAAAAAACAAAAAAAAACGGCCAAAAAAACGGCTATATAGCCTTTTTTTTCTTCCAACGGCTATAACCGGTTCCAAATTGTCCGAAAAAAACCGTTTCCATTTTGTCCGATTTTTATCCGGTCCGTCAAAAAAACCAGAACCGGTTCTGGATCCGCCGGTTCTCACAAAATCCGGTCCGGTCCCAAAAAAACCGGTTCTAGACGGATCCGATTTTGGATAATCCATCGGATCGGATTCGGTTCCGGTTCTTTTGAGCACCTCTACGTATAATCACAAAATCCTCACATCCTTGGCAAACACTTTTCAATAAAATTTCAATCAACGATGTGATCGTCCGTCGTACAACGAACTAAAGAAATCGGCGACGGCGCTAAGACCACCACCGTTCCGTCAGCAAAAACATTCAGAAGCACAACTCCGGTATCGGAATGAGTCATATGTCGAGGTGCAGGTTCTGTTAATATGTCCACCGGCAAAGAAAACGCTAACAATTGTAGAGCCACTTCAAGGATTTGTGCTACGGCGAAGCCGCAGAAGCAGATCGTCCCTCCCATGGCTCGAGCCGATAAGGATAGCGTGGAGCCGCGTGCCAGGTGGTCGACAAATATCTCTGCACGGCCCATAGGTAGAAGCTCTAGTCTATCTGATTTTAATAGAAATGCATCTGATGTGTGTAAAGTTAGGGTTTCGACTGATCGGAATAAGAGAAATGTTACTGTTGATAGGTTTACTATTAAGTTATAACTAGTGTTTTGACTCATAAAAGTCAAAATTGAGCTATGCTTCTGTACTTGCAAGTGACCACTAAGTTCAGAAGCCAAACGTTTAAGGGTTTAAGGATGTCATTCGAATACATTGTACGATATTCTTGCTGGATGTACACCCGTTGCATTGCATCTCCGTTGAGCAAGAATTCCAATCACTTCCGGCTTATCACACCCGAGTCACGATTGAATTCAAAAATGGGAAATTGATGTTCATATACAGAGGATTGTTAATTACATAATTCAATTGAAATCACAGGGTTTATCCCCGCCCAAATAGTCCTTCACGAAGCGTCCACCATCACCGTCGAATTTTCCCTCACAACAACTTTCCTCTGGCACCTATCAAACACTTCGAAACTGTTACTCTTCACATCCGCCACGTAGAACCATGGTAGGACGGCGCATGACACGAGCTCGATGCCGCGGACTTTGATTCCGGCAAACGAGATTAAAATCAGCATCTTGATTGCTAACACTTCGAAAAGGAATATTTACGCAATTGCAATGATCGGAAATAAAAGTAGTAGAATTCACATTTGGAGATCGACGGGAAGATTGAGCTTTCCTATAGTAGGGTTCCATCGAGGTCGGCGGCGATCAATCGATGGCTGATGGTGTAGAATTCACATTTGGAGATCGACGGGAAGGTCTTATCGGCAAATAGGGGTGGGTGGGTGGGTGAGTTAGGGTTTTAAGAAGAAGTTGAAAATGGGAAATTACATAAATAGTCCTTTAGAGGGTAAAAAGACCATTATACCCTCATGTGTAAGGCACATGGCAAGACTTAACAGAAAAACTTAATACCAGTTAGTGTAAAGGACATAGGGTGTATAAAAGTATGTAAGAAAAGGACATGTGGTATACTTATTGAAGTCAAAGGACACAGAGTGTAATTTATAGCATAAATAAGGGACAATTTGTGTAATTTACTCAAAAATAAAATTAATAAAAAAACTTCATTAAGTATAGCGGAAATATGTTGAAAATGTGTTAATTATGCATTCGCTAGACACCAGTTTTCGAGGGAAACTTCACTTTCATATAAATTCTCAAAACTTTCGAATTCAATTTCCATATTTAAATGTGTCATTTAGCATTGTTAAGGTGTGTGATGTATACTTTCAAGTAAAACATCCAAGTTGAATTAATGAATTAAGAACCAGGATTGGATCGAGACATCCATATGTGTAAAGTGTGATATATGTGATAATTAATGCGATTATAAACTATGTTTTTGTTTTAAACTTACGTCTAGCATATGTTGGTCTTGATGACAATGTTTTAGACAGCTAAAAGTCAATGTCCATTTTGAAAAAGTCAACTGGTCAAATGTCGATTTAAGTAATTTTCCCAGGAACATTGATCTTGTTTGGGAACTTGAAGATGGTGGCTTTTTGCCGGTCATTTCACTATTAACCCATGTGTTCTATGCACTCAAGAATGTATATAATAGCTTGCTTAAAATGACTAGTAATTTTTTCACTCCAATGATCTAGAGGTGCACAAAACGGGTTTTCAAACTGAACCGGATTTTAAAAAGCCCAAACCTATGAAACCGGTTTGGGTAGGTTTTGAAACCGGTTCGGGTAGGTTTTGAAACCGGTTTTAAAAAAAATTATAAATTGTTAAGAAATTAAACATATCAAATCGTTATTTATTTTTTAAAAGTTTGAAAATTATAAAAACATAAAATATGTTATAATAAAAATTTAGAAAATGCAAAAACATTACAAAAACATAAATAAAACGTTACAATATTTATTTATTTTTGACGTTTAATCGTTGACATCGACGTCGTTATTTAGTGTTCTGTGTTTATTTTTTGTGGAGCTATTCTTCAAATTGATCGCATTATTTCAAATAAAGAACAACCATAACGGATAAAAAAAAGTGTTGTAAAAATTGCTAGGCGGTGGAGTAGGGCCTAGGCCTATGCGGGATTAATCGGGGCCTAGGCGGGATTAATCGGATTGGAATTTTTATATGTAATTTTCAGTTTTTTATATATATACACACATTTTTATATGTAATTTTTATAAAAATGTTCATTTTTAAACCACACCAAAGGTTTCGCCGGAATTTGGCCGGAAATTTCAGGTTTTCGCCGGAATTTGACCGGAAATTTCAGGTTTTTGCCGGAATGTGTGGCCGGAATCTGGCGGCCTAGGCCCGCCTAGTCCCACCTAGCGACTAATTGACCGACTAGGCCAAAATTAGGCCTTAACGAGCCGCCTAGCGATTTTTAGGCGCCTAGGCACCACTTAGGCGCGATTTTTACAACCCTGAAAAAAATAACATGTTTTCAAAGGATACGAGGCTACACTAAACATCATTACGCTTTTGTAAGCAGGTCGACTAAGGTTACACTAAAACAACACAACTTTAAAGCAAAATTGTTTTGTATGGTGTTAATGCACAAACAAAATAAATAGAAGTTAAAACCTTCATTTGCTAGTTCATAAATTCCATTATGGTTCAAGAATCTTGCAAAATTTTGCTATGTAAATAACAACACTACAGATAGCTTCAAATCAATAACCACAAATCAAAAGATGATTACAATAATCTTTATTTCTAAATAAAGTTTAATTCAACATACAAGAAATCCAGAATCCAAGTCTTTCACTTGCCATATGAGTTAAAGGGATGAACTGCAACCACAAATCAGAAGATGATTACATATGAGTTACAAACGAGACAAAATAAGCGGGTTGGGTAACGGGTCAAAACAGATAGGGTCGGTCTTTGGACCAACAAAAGTCAAAACACTTCTTTTATCCATTTTTTGGGTTTGGTATATAAACTGAGCCGAATATGATTAGCAAAACTATAAGATTGCCAATGTAATAAAGCATTTGAATTATGGCCGTAAACGAGACGAGCCGGCTCGCTTATCTTAATGAGTTGAAATGTTGAGCTCAGGCTCGGCTCGTAAAAAACTCGAGCCAGTTCGTTTATTTAAACAAAAATTGATATCTATTACAAATATTGATATCTATAAAAACAAAAAATACTATTTTTAACATAAACATAATGCAGAATTTATAAACTATAAAATTTATTGAATTCTTCTATATTTTTAAATTTGTTTTTATCATTAGAAATGCCAAAATAGCCATATGATTATGGCCTATTTGAGTATTGGGCTCATAATGAAACTTAAGCTTAGAAAATATGTTATAATTTTGGGTTATAATTTATATACATTAAAATTTAAACGAGCCGGCTCACAAGCAAGCCAACAAGCCGAGCTTACCTTGGCTCAAGCTTGGCTCGTTTACAGCCCTAATTTAAATTCCGCGTGGACGACTCTTGGCCCGTACCCCCCACCCCATCTGGCCCGTATCTAGTTTAGTTAAATCCTTTAGCTTAACCCATGTGACCCATCAGACAAAAAACATAAGAGCAATTGATAAAAAGTGCAACCTACCTCTGTTACATTACATTGCATAGCTTGGTCATAGCATGGAATCAGTTTTAGCTGGCAATCTCCTAAAGAAATTGAGCAGTACCCCAGGTAGCTTATGGCGGAACTTCGGGTGTCTTAACACATAGAAGCCTGTGATAAGGGCCACAACTTGGAACGGTGTGACATAAAGAACAATGGCAGCAACCAAACAGAATATTACAAACAATGCTGTGGCTCTAGGGTCTCTCCAGCTGAGTAAAGACTGCAGCCTTTCTCCTTGAGTTGCCAAATCACCAACAACTGTCTGAATCCTTCCAGCAATACTTCTTAATCGATCATATCTCATTCTCACAAGATCAGGAAGGCGTGAAGTTGGAAACGTGTCGAATTCTTCATCAAGTTCATCAGGGTGACCATTATCAGCACACGAGAGGCGCGTGTCCATGTGGGGTGGGTTTCTTGGTCTCCATTTGTAGTACCAAATCCCAATCAAGAAAAGATAGAGAAAAATGGTTGGTAAGATAAGTTCAGGGTACAAAACTAGTATCAAGAAAAGGATGTGGATAAGAACAGTGGTTATGGGATTCTTCCAGTTACAGATTTGATCAAACCATTTTCCAATCGCGATTAACCCGCTTAAAACCCCCATGATTCTAAAGAAATTAGCCTTACTTCTTCTCATACTCCACATGTGAGAACCCACATCCAGCATATACTCCACAACCTCTTTTCTCAATGGTGGCTCAGCCCGGGTGAGCCGCATGGAAACAATTTGTGTAGCCTGGTGTCTCAAGCTGTCAAGCTGGCTCACGGTTAAGGGATAAACATAATGCATTTTGGGCAACAATGGTTGTGAGTACATGTGCATCATGTTTAGTAAACGTGAGCATGTAAACCTAACTGCCAAATGAATCTCACCCATTTTCTTAACCCCAGTTGGGTGCAAAACCAACAACGGGTAAGAATGGGTGTAAACGCGGTCAGTTTCAAGTGTTGAGAGACGAATCCTAACCTTCCCGATTCTTGAGTCCTTAGTCCCGCCAGCTTTGTCCCCACCACTGTGTAAATGACAGTTGTCAAAAACACCAATGGTTACAACAGTACACGGATCGAAAACCTCCCAAGTATACTGCTCGTTCCATTTAGGGGCGAAACTGTCCACAATTGTTCTTGTTCTGATCCACTTATTCCCGTACTTAGCCACACAATATGCATCCGTGGTTGCCCGTCCATCTTTTGTCTTCATTGGTGTTAACCCATGAGCACTCAAGATTCCAACTTCAAGAACCCCAATGCTATTTTTCCACAGCTGTTTAGCCGTGGGTCTAAGATCACTACTGTAGTGGGTAGATTCATCAAGAACATGATAACCACCTTCCAAGCAAACCCTCGTATGAATCCTGCTAGCAAACTTGACTTCTTTCTTCTTTTCCCCTTCCATGACAGCATGTTTTTCCAGATTAAACCATCTTGTATTGATAGCTTTATGGTCCAACCTTCGGTCAACATACTGTAAAGGAATCATACACCTTCCAAGTACTTCATCTTTATTAGGTGCAACTCTATCTTCTACACTCAAAATCAAGGGCTCCTCAAATGGTTCTGCAGCTACAAACATCAGATCTTCATTCCACATCGGGTTAATACACTTGTTGGTAGAGATTCTTGTCCTCAAAGCCTGATTTCCAAGAATTGCTTTCACAAAAACATCAGGGAACCTAGTTTTATCAGTGGGCATCAAGTCTTGAGCTTCAATCACATTAACTCTAAGATACCAAAGTTTAGGTGAAAGATAAACTTTCGACCGGATATTGGCTAGACCATCAGCCCAGCCAACAGTTGCAGCATCCGAATGCCATGCTTCAGAGAACGCTTCATCCGCTTGAGTACCCCACCAAACGGCTAACATTAGCTCTCCCTTAAGCTTTTCCCCTTTTCTTTCTTCCAATCTATACCACTGTGGAGCTAAAGGACTATCCGGTGGCACCCGTTTTGGAACCTCATTAAGATCAAACAAAACTCGACCTATGAAATCATCCTTAATCACATCCTTATCTTTCACAGTAACCTCAAGAACAGAAGCTTGAATCCTATCTTTCGAGAAAGCAAACACTTGATTCCATTCAGGATTCGTTTTCTTCTCAAAATGGCGCGTCACACCCTTATAATTTCCCAACCGAACCTCAGTATATGGGTCACAACTACCCGTAACATCCTTCGAGGGCAACTCTTTTGCTTTTACAACACGAACATATAGATATTGCATCTGTTCCACAAGGTCATAGGTGCTAGTGAGCTTATCCCCAGTGACTTTCCCCCCACCGAGGTGCGGTTTAGTCTCCTTGAGGGAGAAATCTTCATGTGGAGGTCTCTGCATCATCTATATTTCTCAAAAATAAGCAGATATCAGAACAGAAGTTGTTTATAATCAACAAATATAAGCTAAAATAGATGTAGATTGTGTAAATCATAGTAGTCAAAGGCGCGCAAGGCATGCGCCTAGGCGCCCAGGCGCAGCCCAGCGCCTTGCGTCCATCAAGGCTCACAGACGCATATTCCAGCCAGATTCCAGCCAAAACTTGTCTGAAACATCTATAATGGTCAGAAACATCTAAAAATGGCTTCGAACGTGTTTAAATTAACCTAAACTAGCCTAAAACATATCTAAAACCCCTAAAAAGGGCATGTTTATACCGTGCGCCTTGCGTAAAAAGCCCTCACTTTTTAAGCGCCTAGGCCCAAGGCTCACCTTTGCGCCTTGAGACTTTGACTACTATGGTGAAAATTAAGTAAATAATTTTTTTTGAAAGGCTAACTCGCACACTCTCTAAACCTACTCCTAAATCTACACCAATGTCCACCATTCAACCGGAACCCTCAACCACTTGGGTAGAACAACTTTACTACACAATGATACCGCTAGGCTACAAGCGCCTTGGTAATTAAGTAAATAAACGGCGGATAATGTTTATACTCAGATCATAATGAAGCTAAAAATATCTACAAGTTTACAACAAATAACAACATTAAGAATTCAAACTAGAACCTGCTGATGCTACAAATTTCAAGCCAAAAGTTTCAGATCTGAATCACTAAATGCTACCGACCTGCAACAACAAGACAAAACAGATTTCTCAAAACCCTAATTTACGAACACTGGAGACAGAAATCAAAAAGCAACACTAGAATACGATTTAAAACCTAGAGATTCATGTAAATCGATAATGGCGTCAAAATCTCTCAGAAATCGAACATAAGATTTCAAAATCAAACAAATCAGGAGAATATCGACAACTAAGTACATTCCTAGTATGCAAATCGCAATGCAGTAAGTAAACAGACGCACAAACAAGATGTAAATTTGCTCATATCGAAGAGATAACATGCAGAGTGTGTGTGTGTGTGTGAATATACCTTACTGAGAGCGAAGACGAAGGGGAGCTTTCATGGAAGTTGTGTATGGATTATTACAAGGATTTAAAGGAATGAAAATCGGGATTTAAATATGTGAAAATAGGAAGAAGATTTAAAGGGGAGGGAGAGAGAGAGAGTGGTGGTGCCGCCATGGTGGGTATGTCTGTCCAGGGTACCGTTGTGTAATAAAAATATTATATTATTAGTTATTAGAAAAATAATCATTAGGTTGGTGGGCCTACAGCAGAGCCAAATCCTCTAGAAACACCTAAAGTTTAAAGCTACGGGTTCAAGTTCAACTAGTGACAGGGTTAAAATGAAATTTGCCGTTTTAAAAAAAAAGTTATTAGAAAAATAAGAGTACATCGATGGTCCCTGAGCTATGTTGTGATTGTACTTTTAGCCTTTAACTTTGACAAATATATGAAAGAACCGTAGCTTTTAAATTTTTAACATCATAGGCCCCTAAAATATAGGGTTGTTAAACTTTTTGAAATAACCAAAATACCACTTGATTTAAAAAAAAAACTAAATAAAAACATAAATTACATTTTTAAATGGGCCCTACGACCCTTCCTTATTATTTCTTCATAATCTGATAACTACTTCTTTCCCACACCAAAATATCTGGTGAGTTCAACCACCTTCGCCCCTCAACTGCCACAGCCTCTAGTACCGCCACCGTCTCCCTTTGCTCAATTGCTAATCCACCTCCCTGACCTGCAACCGACGCACAATCTGATCGGAGTTCAAGCTGTGAATATACTAAAAATGGGGGAGATAGGAAGAGATTGGACTCAGATCTACGCAAACGGTAACAACTTCTACTCACTCGTTGCACTTCACTAGGAAATGGCTCACCGTTCACGACTGGTCCACCGTCAAGTCCCGGATGGCGGTTGTGGCCAAGAAAACGTCACATGCGGCGAGATCTGTTACGAGTTTGTTGCAGGAGGATGAGCAGCGCGCGGAGCACTATGGCGATCTAGTTGAGTTCAACAGCGGACATATGTGACGGGTTTGTTGAGTTTTGGTTAGCTCTGACGTAGTGGAGGAGGGCGTCAAAGACGGATATGGGTAATGGTTGTGCGGTGGTGGATTCGATCAAGTTTATGTCGCAATTCTTGGCAATGGTTATAAAGGTTACGGCGGGGAGATGATTTCCGACCTAATCAGGTGGCGGCGGCTTTGGTTAGAGGCGGTGGAGGCGATGTGCCAATGGAGTTTGGAGGCGGTGGAGGCGCTGTGCTGGTGGGGAGATGGAATCAGGGGAACCGGCTCAAACGTACTTCAAATGAAATCATTCCAGCGACGTTGGAACCGGCTCATCGAACTGGTTCCAACGCCGCTGAAATGAGTTCAATCGGAGTTCGTTTAAATCGATTACCCTCTGTTTCCCCCATGTTCCCCTTTTTTGTTGTTTCCTTTTTAACCAACCGATATAGGGTAGGGTTATTGTAAAAATCCTAATTAATCTAAGAAGGCTAAGAAGGATTTTGGGTCATTAAATCTGTTTTTAATCCTAATCACTGGTTGAAATCAAATTAAAGGAGAAAAAGTTGGTGGAATAGTATTTCAGTAATAACCACTTTTGTTGACTTTTTAATAATTTCTTCACTTTTTTTAAACGTTCATAACTTTTATATACAATTTTTTTTTTAAACTACACCATATAAACGATTTTTTTATTTTTAAAACGAGTATAGTATCATTATATATACGTACGTTTTTCAGCTTCTTGCATTTTCTGCTTGTTATTGTTTCTTTAATACGAAACCAAACATTTAAAAAATAATAAGCCAAAAAACAAGATTTGATGAAAAGGGGGAACTATGGTCGGATCACATCAATGTTTATTTGTTTGCATGTGATTGTGGGTCTTGGTACCATTTACCAATAATTTTTTTTATTTTTTCATTATCGTGAATGTATTTCTTAAGAACTTTTTTAGTTTATAAAAATTTGTAAAAATTTAAATATATGTATATATCTTATTATAAAAAAAATAAATTACAAATTATGTCTTTTAACTATAAGTCAGATTGCAGGTTGTGTCCTTTAACTTCAATAATTAGACTGATTGTCTTTTATTTGAATAGTTATCACACTTTCTATTATCTTCACTAACTGGCATTAACTTATTCTATTAAATCTAGTCATGTGTCTTATACATGAGTGTATTTTAATATTTTTACTCTCATAAGGATTATTCTTGTAATTTAATGAAATAATTATTAGAGTAAATTATAAATTATGTCCTTTAACTATATATGAAATTACAGATATTGTTTTTTGGCTTTAATAATTACACACATTTCGTCCTTTACACTAAATTGAGTTAATTTTTTCGGTTAAATTTAGTCATGTGTTTTGCACATGAGAGCAATTTAGTTATTTTACCATAAAAGGACAAAAAAAATGTAATTTAAAACCCAAATTATTAAAACTTAATTTATTTAAAAATATCTCACCCCCTCTCTACAGCCTTGCCTTCTCCTTGCTTGAGTCCCGATTTTAAACGCTAAAACGACCGGAAACATTTATGCACGGTATGACATACACACAAGGCCAGGATTAGGGTTCTTGCCTGCTAAACGGATGTAGAAGACCCAAGGATCACTCCCCTTGGCTTGCTGCGGCTGGAAGGACGATGGAGGAGACCTGCCGTGGATGTGTCTCTCTCGGCAATTAGGGTTATGCCGAGACAACGGTTTTTGTTTTCCTTGTCGGAGACAACGGACTTGGCGGCTGATTCTTCTAATTCGATGAAAAATTTGCCGGTTTTTGTTTTGAATGTGATTTCAAATTTTTGGAACATGTCAAGTGGTTGCTGTTCCCAATTCTATTTCGTTTTTTTTTTTTTACACAAGAACCTGGAAAAATTGGGGGTTAGGTATAGGTGAATAGGTTGGTAGTAGAGAGGGGTGGGTTGCCGGTATTCTTGGTCGGTCGTAGGTGTTCTTGGTGGTAGATGGAGGCGGCAACTGGGTGGTTGTATTCTAGGTTTCAAGTGAGAAGGACCTTGGGTTGTAGATGAGAACCGATCTGGGTGGTGGTGGTGGTCGTGGCTACCGGAAAAGTGTGGTGTGATGGCTGCCGACAAAGCGTTGTAGTGGTGGTTGTCGACAAAGTGTGGTGGTGGTGCTAGTTTTATATAGACAGGCAAAGAGTTTGTGGATTAAAGGGTGAAAAAGTTAACTTTTCACACTTAGGGTGAAAAAGTTAACTTTTTAAAATGGAATCCCACCACCACCACACTTAGGATTTACTTTTCAAACTACTTATTGTCTTATTATCTTTTTTAAAAATATAATAAGTCAAAAGTCCATTTGAATAAAGGGTGAAAAAGTTAGTTTTAAAAGGGCTTAAAAGTTATTTCTGAAAAGTAGATATTTTTTACTTTTGTAAAAAGTAATTTACTTTTAATAAGTAATCCCAACACCCCCTTAGAAAGGAGAGTGAGATTAGGATTTTAATAAACTATTTTTTAGAGTAAATTACATTTTTCATTTTTTTTAAGGTGGAATGACTAAATTGCCCTCATGTTTGTACATGATTTGATTTAACAGAAAATGTTAACTCCAGTTTGTGAAAAGAATGAAATGTATGCAAAGGTTTTAAAAAAAAGGACATTGAGTGTAATTATTAAAGTCAAAGCACAATATCTTCAATTTCATATATAATTAAATGACATAATTTGTAATTTTAATTATTAACCATGAGTTGAAAACTTTCTAGACCTCTAAAGTAATAATACGAGTTGGAAAATTTGCTTATCGGTTGGAGCTTCCTAAAACTATGAGTGGTATACACAATATCCTTTCTCTCTCTCATTTATGAAAATGTCTAGCGAGTGAAACATCATATGTGCATGTAGATGTTAGAATACACGAAAAGCTTAACTATGTCGAAAAACCTGTTAAAATACTTGATAAAAAAATAAAGAACTTGGTCATGGCATGCGTCAACTGTACCTGATGCATACAAACCAGATCAAAAGTTAAAGAACCTAATGACAGAAGAACCACGGTCGATACTCCCAAGAGTTGAACATATCTACAAGAACCAAGCTACAGAAGATCTAAGATTAATGAGACGGTCTGACCATGGATCGACCGTGGAAGTCTGGACAAAATTAACAAGTCATGCTCTGATCTCTCAAGCTAACTATGATCCAACACATCCTTGGATATTCAAGATACATCAACGGATAAGTGATGTGTGTTTACATTAAGCTTAAATAAGATCCCAAAAAATGACTACATTTTAATAAAGCTCATAAATTTTATAAACCAAATCAAAGTTTTATAAAATATTTCAGTGTATATAAAAGATTAGGTTAATAATAATTGGCTTAAAACTCAAAGTTAAAAATGAGCATTAAAACAAGCTTTATAAAATCAAATGAATTAAATAAAGATTGAGCTTTTGTAAAAAAAATGTTTTTTTTATAATATAGGAGTATAAAACAAAACTAGTTGAAAGAATGTTTCATGAGAAGATTTTTTCCAACATGTATTGGAGTCTTAAATATTAAAATATGCATTTTGGTAACTCACCAAATGGATATTGACACGGCTTTTTTCAATCTAAAAACACACCCAAAATGTTTAAAAATCCTTACTAAGAGCATGTGGTATACTCTAGTGAGTGAGGGTTTAGTGAGGAGAAAAATGGTTGGCACGTGGCGCCACATCATCTCCATCAACTCTCACCCCAGCTTCACTTGGCAAGGGAAATACCCAAATGAGTAAGAGTGTTGTGAGAATTAAATGCATTTTATAATTTAATATTTATTAATAAAATTATATATTTTAGAAAGAATAAAAAAACTTGTAAAAGGTATTAATCCTAAATCTAATAAATGGATCAATCGTAAAATAAATAAAAGATTAAATAATTAATAAAAAAAACTTTAAGAAACTAACAAAAATTACCGTTCAAAAAAAAAAAATATATATATCATATTGAATTGATTTGATGTATGGTTTTAGGTAGTAGGAAACTAGGAATACAGGCTATATTCACATTTTTATTTATTATTAGTTTAGATCACGTGTCTACATATGGGGTGAAAACTAAAAAATATTAATATATAAAAATTATAAATCTTTATGTATATATTTTACAAATGTATAAATATATTATATATACTAAGGATAAAAAACAAACTTAAAATATATAAAAATATATATACAATTGGGTTTTTGAAAATACATTAACTATTATTTAATATAATTTGAATTTCATTTATTTTTTGATTGAAATAAAAGTTACATAATTAAATTTTAAAGTTTCTTATAATAAAAGATAATTTAAAATAAATGTGTTTTATTAGTATAATTAATATTTTCTTTAAATATATATTTTTATTAAAAATAGAAATGTATTAAATAAGAGAGAGAGCCGGGAAAAAAATGGTGAGAATGAATATGGAGGCGACATGTGGCACTAAAAAACATTTATTTATTATATAGTATAGATTATTTATAATCTATACTACTTAATAAACAAGTAATCTAGGAGGACACTTGTCATATTTCTAGACTTTCTCATTCTCATTTTCTCGCATCTATTTTAGGCAACTAAATTAATTATTTGTTTTAATTTTTATCTATACATTTTTTAATTTAAAATTATGTTTATCATCAATTAATTTATTCAATTATATTTTTATGAATTTTACAATCTGAAAACAATTTATATCAAGTTAGGATTCAAATAAAAAACTTTTAATCATATAGTTACATATTCACATTGTTTCATTTTGATGAGTGTATCTGTTAATAGATTAGATTATATTTTATTCAACCCGTGTAATACACGGGTTTATTCAACCATTGTATTTCATGGGTTTTAAAAACATAAACTTTTTATTACTAAATATAAAGCATTACATTTATTCAACCCATGTAATATACGGGATTCTAACCTAGTAAATAATATAACAATATTTCATGTCTTCTTCTTCACACAACCACCCTGGTCCATAAAACCTGCATTTCGAATTTTCGATGGAAGCAAAAAATCCTTCTCATTTCTCCTCTCCTTCCCGTGAAGAACCTCATGATGGAGCCTCACCACCCCCCTCACGAAAACGAGGGGGCGGTGTGCCCTCTTCCTCACGGCGTGAGCCATGCTCACAGAAGAGCCTCACGAGTGGTATACCACATGATCTAAGGAGGTGGTTAACCTTCGTGTTTTCTAATTCGCTAATTCTATGATAAGTGGTTAGGAAATTGCTTGGAAAACTAAAAGAACAATAAAAATGTGATAAAGACAAATGAAGTCAGAAGGGCCACTGGTCGGACCATGAACATGTCATGCCTCTAGGAATTTTTCAAAATTGTTCTATTTAATCAAGCATTCTTCCCATATTTGAAACATCCCTTTTGCATATTTAAACCTCTGCCTTTTAAGTTATATTTCAACTGATCTCCTACTTGTTAAACACATTTAATATTAAGATATCAAATGTTAGAAAGAGAAGAGGTATATGTAAGGCTTATTGTAAAATATATATTCACATTCTCTTTATTTGTGGCTGGTGATCCTATAAAGATGATCATTAAGGTAGTGAGAAGAGAACTGGTGATCCCTATCAAAGAGTGATTGGGGAGAACTTACCGGTGATCACTACTAAACTTAGAGAAAAAAAAGTGACCAACACCTATATAGGGAGACAAGAAGAGGTGGTCGTTGCCTTATTATAGAGAAGTTATGAATGTGATCTCTACCTGATTAAAGAGAAGTTAGCGAATATAAACTCATGATGGATACGAAAGAGTGGTTGCATAGTGAGTTAGTTAAGTTCACTATAAATCTTATGCTCCTGTGTTGATTTTTCTTTTATTTGAAACGTGTTCATAATCAATCCCCTTTCAACCAAGAAGATTTTACGAAACAATATATTTTTTTTTCTACAATATGTTTATTTCAAACTTTCGTTGGTGATTTTAATGTGTCAACCAAACCATTTTAGTTTAGTTGAATTTACTTAAAAACAAATAAGAAGTTATAATATACATTGATACTAGTTAGGAGGTGTGGAGTGCACACTCAACTATGCTAACTTCGGCACTTAGACCACGAGGGGTCCGGGGCAGCACCCCTAGTAGCAGGGTCCAAGGGGTGGCAACCCCTGGTGGCGATCGAGCTGATAAATTTAGGTGAAAAGTTGCTTCATAAGTTTTCTTTGGAAGTTTTTTGTTTTGACATATTTGTAATGCATCAGAAGTTGCTACAGATTCACATTTTGGTGAAAAGTTGCATAAATTTGATACTGATAAATCACTAGAAAGTTGCTATTGATCATCAGTAGAAACTAAAGGATCGATAGTAACTTTGGTGTTTGGTAGCAACTGAAGCATCAATAGCAAACTTGTACTTCAATAGTAAATAAATTACTACTGATAAATTCTTTTTATTGATGTGATTATGAGCAGTTACAACCGCCAACTGTTACTCTTTTTCATTAAATGTTATGACGATTCATGGTGATTTTTCGTCACCTATATAAATGATTCTTCTCGTCTGGATTCAACAACAAATTCACAATGATTCTAATACAATTTCACAACAGAAATTTATCCTCGTTCTTGACAAATTTCTCTATCTTATCCGATTGATCATTTTCGTGAGTAACAGAGAAAATATTTCAATCTGATAGTGTTTAACATGATTCAGAGGAAATTCAAGTTATCACGAATTCAAAACCTACAACTTTTTTGTAACTATTTATTCTATCATTACAACTTTGTTAAAAACTCTAACCGGTTACTTTTTTCTGTTTTGTTATGTTATTATTTATGTTGTTGTTGGAGAGGTATTTACATGTTGGTGGACCATGAATATGCAAGTAGATCTTTGTGAAAAAGAAAAGAAAGAAAAGAGAATGGGTGGGTTGTCTAGAAGGGGTGGGTTGTCTAATAGGGTTCTTCCTCCACTAGTTGATATACATATCCTTTTTATCCCCTCTTTGGCATGTCCTTTTATCCCTTCTTTGGCTCATTTTGCTTGCTTTTAGTTGTGTTTTGATTCCTTTTCTTATTTTTTTTTCTGGGTTTAAATTTGTTAATTACAGGTTATATTTTACTTTTATCTTTTTTACTTTTTCTTTGAGACCAAATAAAATATCAAATAAACCATTTCAACATATTTAATGATTTCATGTTTTTGTTTAATTTTCAGATTTAACTAATGCTCAACATTATGTGTGTTACGAACTCCACTTTTCTTTTTCTTTTCCATGAATAAAACCGTTAGTAGAAAGCTAACGATGCCTCACTAATATTCTGCTAACCAGTGGGATGTCATAAACACACCTTGTCAGCTTGTGCTAGACAGATCGCCTAGAAAACCAGCAGAAGTTAGATTCGAACATGAACCTTTGCTAGAGGAGTAGAGGGAAACGTTTATCATTACGCCACCTAACTATGTAATGAATATGAATTTAACCAAATATCTAATTATTGTAAAACATTCTTGGGGTTTATTGTTTGCGTAAAGAAGTTTGACAGCTTGATTGCACATGGTGATTTAACAAAAAAGTAAAATGCTCGTCTCAAAAAGTTTTAAATCTTACAAAATAACTCAGATCTTGGTTAAAATAATTCAGATCTTGGAAAGAGTATCTTGCGAGATTCCATACCTTTGCACAAAAAAGTATTATATTTTTAAAAGGGTTTTCCTAGAAGAATTGAGTATAATGTGAAATTAGAGAAATGTATTTATGTTAATTTATTTACACGTATTCTTTGAAGTAATATGTGTAAAGATGGAAGTATAGAGTATAGACATTGTCTAATTATTGAAAGGATTACAACAACAAATTAGACTTTAGAAGTTGGATGCATTTGTTGTAACCTACATAGCATCATAACATATTGTAGTGATTTCATAACATGTCAGACACAATACGATAAGACATGACACGATAAGACACGATGACTAGAAGTGTCAGACACGAACACAACACGATAACTTATCGTGTCATTTTTTTAACAGGTTACACGATAAGACTTGTTAAGAGACACGATAAAAATCACATTTTTTGTCGGCGGCAGGAGGGATGCGGGAGCTAGGGTCGTTGGCGGTGGGAGGGAGTGAGGAGTGAGGAGCAGCCGAACAAGGACAATGAGGGAGCTAGGGTTTTGTTGCAGAGAACTTAGAAGGAAGACGATTGTTGTTAGAGGGAGGTGGGATGAGAATGGACAATGTTATGGAAATAGGGTTTTGTTTAAAGTAAATAATATTATAATAACTAAATAATAAATATTTCTATTTTTTAAAATATTTAAAAATATAAACAGGTTTATTATCGTGTCTAAAAAAGTTATGACCTGTTAAGACATTATTTGTATCGTGTCTTAAACGTGTCGACCTGTTTAAGACACGAAACCTGTTAACTCCGTGTCGTTTCGTGCCGTGTTAACAAGCACGTGTCAGAAATTGCCAGCCCTAACACATTGTATAAAATAAGTTAAAACATGAAAATTAAACGAACAACTATACACATCAAACAAACGGTTGTAACGAACATTTCATAGAAACTCATTTTAAAAAATAAATCAAAACAGTCAAGTTTGATGCACGATTGTAACATATTAGAGACACTGTTGTACTAGGTTATACTTGTCGTTAACAGGTTTAGATGCACTATTGTAACCAGTAGTGCAACAAACTTTATTTGTAAATATTTTACAACTAATGTCATATTAAAGAGAATAAAATTATGAATTTTTTATTATAGTTATTTTTAGATAAAGTATACCAAAGATATTGGAGTTAATTTTTAAAAAATTAAAAAAATCTTTTTTTTCTATGTTTAATTTAAAAGTCAAACATGTCCTTTCCAAACATATTAACATCTCATTAGGAATGTAGGGACCACAACGTCGTAAGGAATATCACGCGGAGGGGGATATCTCCATGCTCCAAAGTGGACCCACCAGGTCAGACAAAACTGCCACCATAAACGGTTGCCACCGGGGGACCGCAAGGATATTCCCAAAAGCGACATCACGCTAATGGCATTCCCACCAGGTCATCACTATGACAGCGACACCATAATACACTCCCCGGCTATAAATAGGAGCACCACCTTCTAGTATTGCACCTTCTTCCTACACATTCAAAACATATATTCTCCTCATTGGGAAACTTACTCTCACGTCGGATGGCCGATACAGGGATTATCCCCTCCCTGTAACACCCTAACGCGTTGCTACTATGCAGGTTACTTCCCGGAGTAGACGATGATACCCTCGTAGGTTATAATTTGAATAATTATATGAACTTGGTTAAGCATTTTTTATGTACTATAAAAGCGCTTAAACGAACTTATTATTATCTTATGAAGTTTACTCATCTTTTGTCAAGTTTTTTGCTAATACATACTATCTATACTAGGCTAGAAAACCGTGTATTACACCATTTGAATAAAGAAAATATTAAATAAATATTAAATAGTTAATAATAAAGATTTAGGAATTAAGAAAAAAATCAGGAAACAAACTTATTTATTAGGTGAAGAAAGAAAAACGAAAAAAATAAATGATAGTGATAAAGATTTAGGAATTAAGAAACAAAAGCAGAAAAACAAACTTATTTATTAGGTAAGAAGCTGGAAAAGTAAATGAGGACTAACAGAATTGTGACAAGTGACGCCCTTATTTACTTATTTATTATATGTAGAAGATAGAAAATTTGTTTGCGACCTTGGAGTTGCTTTTTACATGTTAAATATATGGTTTAACTTTTACGTGTATTAAAACTTGTGTTTGTTTGCTTGTGTAAGGTTTTTTTTCTTCTCCATATCCAAGCATTGAGTTCTATAAAAGGCATGTGGCATAATATTGCAAAATTTGGTCTTAGGTTGGAGGCTATCGGTCTTGATCTTAATTCCCTCTTAATTAGCAAGGTCATATAGCAACGGTACATTCTTCTGGTTGGATAACTGGTTGGGCCGTGGGGCTTTAAAAGATGTTTTCCACGCTCTTTTTAGGCTAGAAAAACATAAGCTTTGTCGCGTTTCGGATCGCTTTCCTCCCCTCGATCTCAACAGTAATCATAGATGGGTTTGGAATTCGGCCTCAACTTCTGATGTGGAATTATCTGACCTGTTGATGTGTCGTTTTTAATATATAAAAATATAATAAATATATTTTTAGAATGGTTTTACGAGATCAGGTTTTAAATTTATAAAATGATAATTACTTTAAATTAAAAACACACACAATAGGCAAGTGTACCTATCACAGCGTAATATAATTTAGGTAAGAACCAAGTATCGAACCAACGGACACGGTCGAATTCCAATACTCAACTTGTGTTAACGTTTAGCTGGTTTAATTAGTGAGTGAATTTTGTGTGCTTGTGGGACACGAAAGTAAATGGCAGAAAAGTAAATGGCGGTAAAGTAAATAGCAGAAAAGTGAAAACATGCGTGAAGTGTGTAACAGAAATGTAACGAACAAAATAGTAAATAACAGAAAAGTAAATAGGTCGGAAATGATCAGGTTACGAATAGTATTGCTTTGGGTTTCGAATCCGCTTGGTACGTGATAATGTTAAGTTGACTAATCCAGTTATATGACTACTACAAATGTGTGACCCGGGTCACCGCTAGAGCCTCGCCCTCACGAAATTTGATTTGCAAATTTAAAAGCTTTAACAAGTGGTAATGTCTCTCGTTAAGGACAACAATTACCCTCAACCCATCGAATGGTCATCTTCGGGCTGGTTTAAGACATCGAACGTAAAATGCTTTGTATTAGAGTTAAATAGGTGATTATATTTTGCTCACCTGGAGACGGTGTAACAATGGTATCAAGTATAAAGACGTACCATTCCCAACATGAGTTCACCAATTCTTGGTCGCATAATAAGTTCGTATAAAGACGTACGATCTTAATAGTGTTAACCAAGCCTTAGCTTATCAATCTCTACTTGTATAAAGACGTACAAGCTTCAAAAGAAGTTTGATTAAAAATGTTTTACACTTTAAAAATCAAGAACACTCACAAATATAAATACGGATTTAGAAAATAATAAAAGCCCACCAAAATGGTGGTTTTAAGGACGAATAGTTAAAGACATAAACACATCACTTGGATTAATACGTTAAAAATTAACATGCACCAAACTTCATCTTCACCCTAGCAATACAAAGAGTCTAGCCACGAGTGGCCATACTAACTAGCATAACGCTGAGTTTCGTAGGCTCCCCTATTGCGGAACAAGGAGGAAGAGCCCCTCTACTCGCTACTACTACACTGTAACTACGAAATAAGCTTTCTCTGGTGTGTTCTTGGGGTGTGTAAGGGATGCTTCAATGAAGAACTCAAGCCATCTATTTACAGGCCTCAAAATGAGCAATACACGGCCGTGCATTGGATTGCACGGGCATGCAAACACCTCGGGAATCAAACAGGGTACAAAGGACAGTGTACCGGAGTCTAGGAAGGCCAGATGGGCAATGCACAATCGTGCAAAGGGATGCACGACCGTGCAAGCCCCTGTCTGCTCCCAGGCTCGTCTTTTAGCTGCTGGTTGACTTATGTTGACCTGGTTTGACTTCTTGGGGGTCAATGCTCAGGTTTGGTCCTCCAAAAGCTTGATTTCTTCATGTTTTAAGCTGGTTTTCGCTTTGTTTATCTTGGAGCACCGAATAACCTGCAATTGTGAAATATTAACGTTTTAAGTATTAATTGCAAAGTTATTAATCAATTAGTACCATAATATGAGGATTATTATGTATGCAAAAATGTATAATTTAAGACATATCATAATACCCCACACTTAGACTTTGCTTGTCCTCAAGCAAACTCATGCATGATCATACCCATAACTAAAAACTTTACAAGGGAAATGGAACTCCAACTAGTTGGAAATTTCGGGATAACTCTTGAGTTGCTTATTCTATTTTTGTATTTTTCTATTGTGGAATCCGTGACAAGCCTACTAGAACTTCAATTGTGCATAAACTTTCACTACTCACAATGCTCACTCAACTCTAGGGTTATATATGTATGGATAATGTAAGTTAAGTGGAACACTCAAGTTCGAATCGAATTATGCAATGATCATAAGCTTGTATGTAAATCAAATCTCCATCAATTAACTAAGTAGTATGCATGAATCAAGAGGACTTTAAAAGGGTTGTAATGTGGCTAAAATAAAAATAAAAATAAAGGGGGAGAAGATGAAAATCTTTTTGGGTTTTTAGGGATTTAAAAGGTTTTAAGGGCTGCAGATATCGTGAAACACACAGCTACGACTTCATGGCTTAAATGGAGAATATTAACAGGTCCCTTTACAGTGCTCGGATCATGAGGGTATAACTAATCCGAGGGCTCGTTTATGGTTAGATTGCCAAGACCAAGATCTCTCATTATTGCCAACTCTTTCCTTACTGCGTAGTACACATTGCTACCTCTCTGTATGGAACTTTTGGCTTGTAGCCTAACAGCTCCAACTTTGATCAGATGCGTATACTCACTTTGGGAATGAGTTTGATTCTTGCTACATTTTCCATCGTGGCTCCAGTTGCCACACTTCACACATTTTTCGTATCTTTTGGCTCTTCTTTTGGCGGCACTTTTTGACAAGCCGCAGAATGGTGGCAGTTGTTCTTGCTTGCGCCACCATTTCTTACATCACTAGTTGCTTTGAAAATCTTCTCTCGGAGTTCAGATGGTAATTTAGGCTTTGTGAAATGAATACAGGAAAGCAAATTGAAATCAAAAGAATACATATCCAGCTCTTTAAGGTCTAACCGGTAAAAGACCAACTTCTTTCTTATTCTTTTCTCTTTTATATATATATATATATATGTATATATATATATATATATATATATATTTTGTATCAAGACAATTTTTTCAACAATTCTTTTTCCTCAAATTTCTTGAAATAATATTTTCATAAATTCCTTGCAGATAGTTCGACTGTTTCTTCCTAATACATCCACCTTCTTGTATATTCCAATTCTTTTGAGTAAAATAGACTCTTTCGGAAGTTGCCTCAATGGTAATAAACTTGAAATAACGACATAGGATAATTTTTCCATTTTGAAGACAGTTAGCCAATAACCGGTGTTTACGAGAAGCTGGTTGGGTGATAATTGTAGGTAGTAGAAAAGAAAAGGCTAAGGCTCAAAGGGCAATCTAAGCGGATTATATTTTTGAGATTTTTGGATTTAAGGATAAGGGTAATAAAGTCTTAGGTGTCTCAATCACTTTCATACTTCTACTAGTTCATGATCTTGATATGTATAAGTCATACAAGTTCTAATTATGCATAAAATTCGATCGAATAAACACTCTGTAATGCCAAACGCAAGAGCATGCGAATAATTATGTACTGCGCCAAAAATTTGATGTTGTGTAATAGGCTTGATTTTCCTCACATGAAAACGGATGGGATAGGGTTTAGTGAATCGTTATGCATAATATTCATTTGTTTCTACTTGCCATGTATTCATTTTATTTAATCAAGTGCGAACTCAAAGAGGTTTTAAATTTTAGGATTTAAAATTTTGAAATTTTTTCGGGTTTTACAAAGTGTAGGTTTTTTGTAATGTTTTAGTCAAATGGGTAGAAAATCACAAGTTGAAATTTTACTGCTTTGAGGTTACAAGTAGTCCTGAATCTCTTAATTCCCCACCCCACACTTAAAACTGTGCATTGCCCTCAATGTACAAATGCATGTAATGAAATGCTATGCAGGAATTTAAATGCATGAAGTTTTAAGGAAAAGAAACTGGTACTCCCCCGGTCAATTCGGTGTATAACCTAAGGCCAAAACTTATTGCTCTTGTCAACACCTTGCTTTAAAGACTTCATCGAATTTCAAAGAAATTTGATGTGGTTTTCGATTCCTCGGGTTGTAGAGATGGAGTGTGATTCCTCAAAGAAGTAGAGAGACTATCTGGTGATGTTATTCTACCTGACACATAAAGGAAAACATAAATGCAGACAAGGAAAATAAAAGGTAGTTAAGCTACTAAGGTCCTAGTATCGAGAAGGCATACCTGGGGCTGAAGTATGAGAAACTTAAATTTGAAAAGTCAAACCTGAGGTCCATGATTCTCCTGTATGCACCAACCTCTCAATTTATTCATCATCATCGGGTTGCCTCCCAGAAGCGCCACGTTTATTTAACGGTCGTTGGCCAGACCCGTACGTGTTTCATCAGTCTTTCTTTGGGTGGGAGCCATCGACTTCCTCCGTATCCCCTGTTCCTTCATTCAAGTCCTTTAGTTTTGATAGCTTGTCAAAGTACTCATCGATCCAGTCAGTGTTCTCAAAGTCCTTCCCAAGTTTAGTTTCTTCCCTTTGTTGAATTCCATAGCTTTCTTCAGTTGGTAGTCCAGATTTGTATCGATGAATTGGGCAATTTCAAATGGATCATTATATAGGCATTCATTTCCCCTTATGTTGTAGGTCACTGATTGTTTTCCGACACGAAGTGTCAAGATTCCTTCATTCATATCAATAACGGCTCGAGCAGTGGCTAAAAATGGATGACCTAAAATCAGAGGCACGGAATAGTCGGGTCCCATTTCTAACACCATGACGTTGATAGGGAAGACAAACTTGCCGACTTTTACAAGTAAGTTCTCAATGACTCCTATGGGTGATTTGACTGATCCATCTGCGAGTTCGATAGTTGCATTGACAGGTCGTGGATTCCCAATATTTAACCTTTTAAACATGACATAAGGCATTACATTCACAGTTGCTCCTAGGTCAGCAAGTGCAAAGGTTATCGGTAATGGTCCGATAGAACATGGTAGAGAGAACTTTCCAGGATCTGAAAGTTTCCTTGGAAGACATCTTTCAATGAGAGCGACACAATGATTAGTCCTCTTTACTGCTTTTTCCATATTTCTTTTATTTGTAAGGAAATCTTTCAAGAAACATCCATACTTAGGCATTTGTTGTATGATATCCAGGAAAGGAAGATTGGCATGGATCTGGCTTAATAGTTCGATGAATTTCTCATATTGTTCGTCAGTCTTCTGCTTTACTAACCTTCCTAGGTAGGGTATGTGAGAATGGAACGTTCTCTTTGTCGAAACTTTTGGAGGAGTATCCACTTGAGCAGGAGGTGGAGTTATCTTTGATTGTGGTTCTTGGGTAGTTGTTTCTGCGATATGTGGACGAAGCGGTACTCCGGTGAATATCTCTCTCCTTGTTGATTGAACTTCTTCTTTTGGCATTGGTGGCTCTGGATAAACCTTGCTATTTCTCAGAGTGATAGCACTTACATTTGCTTTTAGATTGGTTTCAGTATTACTCGGGAGACACCCTGGTTGTCTTTCGGATAGAAGTTTTGCAATTTGTCCTAATTGCGTCTCAATAGACTGAAGAGTTGCTTTTTGTGTCCTCAATTCAGCTTCGTGAAGACTAAACTTTTCCTCATATTGTTTGTGACGGGAATCCGCTAGAAGGGCTTGACTTTCAGTTGTAGAGATTAACTTAGTTACCACGTCCTCCAAGCTTAACCCGTTGCTTTGTTTGCTAGTTCCTTGAAATTGTTGACGGGGCTGATAGTTTTGAGGTGGTCTTTGTTGAAACTGTTGCTGTTATTGTCCGAAGCCAGATTGTCCCTGATTGTTGTTATCCTTCCGGCTGAAGTTTGGATGATTCCTCCATCCAGGATTGTAGGTGTTACTATAGGGGTTGTTTTGTAGGCGATTTGTTCCGATAAAGTCAACCTGCTTGGTATTAGTGGTGATACTCTTTACTTCTTCAGTAGCCTCAGCGACAGTCTTGCCCTTACTAAGTTGATTGAGTCGAGTGGTGAGGGCGTCTACTTGAGCAGAAAGTGATGTGACAGTATCGACAGAATGAACTCCTTGCCCGGCTCCACTAGTGTTTCTTGGACTGTACCATTGATAGCTGTTCATAGCTATTTCCTTAATCAGGTTGTAAGCTTCTTGTGGCCTCTTGTTTCCAAAAATACCACCTTTAGTAGCGTCTAGTGTCTGACGAGCTTGATTATGCAACCCATTGTAGAATGAAGATACTTGTAACCAAACTTATAGCCCATGGTCAGCACATTTCCTTAACATGTCCTTAAAACGTTCCCATGCCGCATATAGTGATTCACCATCATCCTGAGTGAAAGTGGTGATATCATTTCTTAGTTTAGTAGTTTTAGTTGGCGGGAAGTATTTCGACAGGAATTTCTGAGCTAGATCATCACGTGTAGTGATTGACCCGATAGGAAGAGAGTTTAGCCATGCCTTAGCTCGTTCCCTTAAGGAAAAGGGAACCATTCGGAGGCGAATTGCGTCATTCGACACTCCGTTTAGTTTGAAAGTGTCACAATTTCAAGGAAATTTGCAATGTGGGCATGTAGATCCTCATCGGGTAATCCATGGAAAGTGCATGGTAATTGGATCATGTGGATCACATGAGATTTGATCTCAAAGTTGTTAGCGTCAACAGTTGGCCTTGTGATAATAGACCCCAAAGCCTCTAGTGACGGTCTTACGAAATCAGAAATAGTGCGGTTTTCAACGGCCATTCTTCTAGTACGGTTTTCTCGTATTCGGCGGTGAAAAAATCTTTCGGGCTCTTCTAAAGGTTGATATAAACCACTAGTGGAGCTATGGATCATACACTACATGTAACAAACGTAACAGGAGGAACAGATGGAAATTGATTGGTTAATCCGTAAACTTGAATTTTTCTTGAAATCACCGTGTCCCTAGCAACGGCACCAGAAATTGATGTGTCGTTTTTAATATATAAAAATATAATAAATATATTTTAGGATGGTTTTACGAGATCAGGTTTTAAATTTATAAAATGATAATTACTTTAACTTAAAAACACACACAATAGGCAAGTGTACCTATCGCAGCGTAATATAGTTTAGGTAAGAACCAAGTATCGAACCAACAGACACGGTCGAATTCCAATACTCAACTTTTGTTAACGTTTAGCCGGTTTAATTAGTGAGTGAGTTTTGTGTGCTTGTGGAACAGGAAAGTAAATGACAGAAAAGTAAATGGCGGTAAAGTAAATAGCAGAAAAGTGAAAATGTGCGTGAAGTGTGTAACAGAAATGTAACGAACAGAATAGTAAATAACAGGAAAGTAAATAGGTCGGAAATGATCATGTTACGAATAGTATTGCTTTGGGTTTCGAATCCACTTCGTACGTGATAATGTTAAGTTGACTAATCCAGTGATATGACTACTACAAATGTGTGACCCGGGTCACCGCTAGAGCCTCGTCCTCACGACATTTGATTTGCAAATTTAAAAGCTTTAACAAGTGGTAGTGCCTCCCGTTAAGGACAACAATTACCCTCAACCCTTCGAATGGTCATCTCCGGGCTGGTTTAAGACATCGAACATAAAATGCTTTTTATTAGAGTTAAATAGGTGATTATATTTTGCTCACTGGGAGGCGGTGTAACAAAGGGACCAAGTATAAAGATGTACCGTTCCCAACATGAGTTCACCAATTCTTAGTAGCATAATAAGTTCGTATAAATACGTACGATCTTAATAGTGTTAACCAAGCCTTGGCTTATCAATCTCTACTTGTATAAAGATGTACAAACTTCAAAAGAAGTTTGATTAAAAAGGTTTTACACTTTAAAAATCAAGAACAATCACAAATATAAATACGGATTTAGACAATAATAAAAGCCCACCAAAATGGTGGTTTTAAGGACGAATAGTTGAAGTCATAAACACATCACTTGGATTAATACGTTAAACATTAACATGGACCAAACTTCATCTTCACTCTAGCAATACAAAGAGTCTAGCCACGAGTGGCCATACTAGCTAGCATAACGCTGAGTTTCGTAGGCTCCCCTTTTACGAAACAAGGAGGAAGAGCCCTTTTACTCGCTACTACTACACTCTAACTACGAAATAAGCTTTCTCTGGTGTGTTCTTGGGGTGTGTAAGGGATGCTTCAATGAAGAACTCAAGCCATCTATTTACAGGCCTCAAAATGAGCAATGCACGGCAGTGCATTGGATTGCACGGGCGTGCAAACACCTCGTGAATCAAACAGGGTACAAAGGACAGTGTACCGGAGTCTGGGGAGGCCAGATGTGCAATGTACGACCGTGCAAAGGGATGCACGGTCGTGCAAGCCCCTGTCTGCTCCCCAGGCTCGTCCTTTAGCTGCTGGTTGACTTGTGTTGACCTTGTTTTTTTTTTCTTGGGGGTTAATGCTCGGGTTTGGTCCTCCAAAAGCTTGATTTCTTCATGTTTGAAGCTGGTTTTCGCTTTGTTTATCTTGGAGCACCAAATAACCTGCAATTGCGAAATACTAACGTTTTAAGTATCAATTGCAAGGTTATTAATCAACTAGTTCCATAATATGAGGATTATTATGAATGCAAAACATGTATAATTTAAGACATATCACATATACAGGTACGAAATCTTGGTTGACCAAAGGTAACTTTCAAATGAAAAAGACAAATGGACGTGGAACGCTGACTCCTCCTAGGTTTTTTCCACAAAGGTGATGAGGAATTTGATAGAATCTAATTTATAACGCATGATCCATACTCTTTCAAATAGTCGAATTGGGTGCCATTAAATGTGAGTTTTTTATGTTGGAGGGCTACAATCAATCGTATCCCGACTAGACAACTGTTAGTGAGAAGGGGAGTTTCGGTTGTATAGTCATGTTCGTTTTATGGTCTACATGAAGAATCTCCTAACCATTTACTACTTGTAAATTGATAAACATGTATAGAGAAAAAGAGAGGAAAGACGGCTAGAGCTTTATTATAATAGAGAAGTACAATTACAATTAAAGGAATAAGGGTTATATATAGCCAACAGATAAACCCTAGCTAATAAATACAAGAGTAAAGTACTATTTGAGTCTCTAACGTTTGTCCATTTTAACTAGTTGAGTCCGTTATATTTCAAAACCTCGTTCTGAATCCTGACTTTTCATTTTTTACTCAATTTGAGTCCAGATGTTTAACGTCGTTAGATTTAACAGTTAACTTTTTTTTTTCTGAAATGACCAAAAATATTCTTAGCTTAGGGACTCAAATGCTTAAAAATACCTTTATTTTTAATATCTCTATTAGTGTGTATGTGCGTGTGTTAAATAATTTTTTTTTATTTAAATATTAAAAAAATATTTTAAAACTATTTGTTTTTTAAATCATTCGTTTTTACACATTTTTTTATATCGTTCGTTTTTTAAAATCATTCGTTATTTTAAAACCGTTCATTTTTCAAACTCGTTCTTTTTTTACACCATTCATTTTTTAGTAGTTTGTTTCTTAAAATTAACCCATTTGTTTTTTAAAATCTTTCATTTTTAAACCTTTTTAATGTCGTTAAAATCGTTCGTTTTTTAACCATTCGTTTTTTAAAATCGTTCGTTCTTAAACCATTCGTTTTTTAAAATCGATCATTTTTTTTGTAAATCAGTCGTTTTTTTAAAAACGACCGATTTAAAAAAAGGGAAATTGGATTTTAATAATCCCACCGTTTACCAATTGACCAATAATAATCCCAACTGAGGATATTCTTACCACCAGTCTCTACTTTCAAACTATTTTCTCACATTTGACCCCCCGTTAAAAAAAACTTAACGTCATTAGATTTTATATGACGTGGACATCTGCAAACCGCCGGAAAGTCGAGCCAAGGTAGCAGTGTTCTCGTGGTGGGTTTTGACATTGGCTCTGATGGTGTTTAATAAAAATAAGGATTATTGGATTTTAATAATCTCACATTTTACCAATTGGCCAATAATAATACCAACTGAGAATATATTCTTACCACCAGTCCCTACTTTCAAACTATTTTCTTACATTGGACCCCTCGTTAAAGAAACTTAACGTCATTAGATTTTATATGACGTGGACATTTGCAAACCGCCAAAAAGTCAAGCCAATCTAGCAATGGTCTCGTGGTGGGTTTTGAAATCGGCTCTGGTGGTGTTTAACTGGTCTCGTTAAACACCACCGTTGTCTCTGTTTGGACTTGCCGGACAAACGAGGCCAGTTAAACACCACCAGAGGCAATTTCAAAAGCCACCACGAGACCACTGCTAGCTTGGCTCGACTTTTCGGCGATTTGCAGATGTCCACGTCATATAAAATCTAACGGCGTTAAGTTTTTTTAACGGGGGATCCAATGTAAGAAAATAGTTTGAAAGTACGGACTGGTGGTAAGAATATTCTCAGTTGAGATTATTATTGACCAATTGGTAAAAGGTGGAATTATTAAAATCCAATAATCCAAAAAAGAATGGCTTAAAAAACAAACGATTTAAAAATATTGAACGGTTTAAAAACGAATGGCTAAAAAAACAAATAATTTAAAAAAAACAAACGATTTTAAAAAGACTAACGGTTTAAAAAAGGAACGGTTAAAAAAAAGAACGATTTAAAAAAACAAACGATATTAAAAAAGTTTAAAAACAAACGATTTTAAAAATAAACTGTTTAAAAAACGAATGGTTTAAAAAAAACGAACGATTTAAAAAACTGAAACGCCCCAAACCGGGTACATCTCATAGTTGGCACAAAACATGACAAACGTAGTTCTTAAACTGTAAATCATAATCTTTTACAGCGAAAGTCTTTAATTCAAAACATTCATAATTCAATAACATAATTCATTGTTTTAAATGCAAACTATCAGGAAATGGAAATGTCAGCATTTAGCGCAGCAACCCGATGTCCATGCTATCAAGCCCTCACGGCTCCTCTACTTTGCATTTGCTTTACTTTCACTACCTGTCATTCATATTAAAAGTCAGCTAACGATGGTGAGTTCTATATTTACTTTAAATTGAAAATTCTCTTTTTTGGTAGCTTAGTTTTATAAAAATAAAATAAGCTTTTCTTTCTCTATCTTTAAAACACTTTAACTTTACTTTAGAACTTTACAACGTTATAATTATAAAACCGTTACGTTACTATCTTTCCTTTACTCTTTCTGACTATCGTTTCACTCGCACAGGACAAGTGACTTTCACATACTATTACTATCACATATGGATCATTGTCCGAGGATAAGATCCCTTTCTCGCTTACACCTCAGTGCAAGACTTTTACTTTAGCAATGCCCACACCTTAGGGTGGGACTTTCTTTCTCGCTCAAGACTTCTTTATCATTGCTTACACCTCAGTGTAAGACTCCTTTAGCACTGCTCACACCTCAGGGTGTGAGACCTCTACTTTAGCATGTCTGCAGGACTTTCTACTATGCAATGCAATTACACTACTACACGAAATAGAATGCAATCACATAAACTTTCACATAGACAAATAACACATATTACCACAAAAGCATATAACATGGCATTTGTCACTGTCACTGTCGAGCTGCACCGAAGTACAGCTCCTTTAACTTTCTTTACTATAACTATCACATATGGATCATTGTCCGAGGACAAGATCCCTTTCTCGCTTACACCTCAGTGTAAGACTTTAACTTTAGCGATGCCCACACCTCAGGGTGGGACTTTCTTTCTCGCTTGTACTTCAGTGCAAGACTTCTTTAGCATTGCTTACACCTCAGTGTAAGACTCCTTTAGCACTGCTCACAACTCAGGGTGAGACTTCTACTTTAGCTTGCTCACACCTCGGGGTGAGACTTCTACTTTAGCATGCATGTTTGACTTTCTACTATGCGACTACTATGCAATGCAATTACACTACTACACGAAATAGAATGCAATCACATAAACTTTCACGTAGACAAATAACACATATTACCACATAAGCATATAATATGACATTTGTCATTGTCACTGTCAAGCTGCACCGAAGTACAACTCCTTTAACTTTCTTTACTTTAACACTTTACTTTCTTTATAACTCGTTTAAGGAATGTACTTTACTCTTTAACACTTTCTCTTTCCTTTTTTATAAAAATATATAATTCTTATAAAAATATACTTTAACTTTCAAAACTATCTTTCTAACAGTATGCATGCCAACCCAAAACCGTTAGGGAAAAAGGGCAATAAGAATTCACCTGACTTCAACATAATTATCTCACTCAGCAATGAACTTCAAACTAGGTGGGATGCTAACTGATCTATCCAAAGGTCACGAACTACACATGTCAATACATCGTTATGACTAAGACAATTCGTCCAAAAACCTACTATCCGGAATCCTTTTCGACCGAAATCTCTTTCGGTCTAAAACTCCTCTGTTCAAAAACGTCTTCTATCCGGTAACTATTTCATTCGAAAACATTTGTCCGAAAACCTTATCGACCGAAATCTCTTTCGGTCAAAATCTTTTTCGACCGAAATACCACATCCGAAATCTAGCTCCGTCCGAAATACTTTTCGGACACATCATCGTTTTCGGATCATTCATAGAGTTTTCGGACGATTCAACTGTTCTTGGCCATATTCGTCGTTTTTGTCCAAATTTTAATCTTTTTACGTCCAAAACTTATACGTTTTAGGCCCATTCATATGTAAAAATCCCAACTTTTTGTAAAACCCACTTTGAAACCCTAAAAACCCATTTCAATCCGTAAAATCGAATCTGGGGAGGTTTTGTTACCTGTTTCCGCTCGATTATTCCTTCTCCAACTTCCTGTAGTCGCTAGCAACGATCTCAGACCAAGTGTAGCGATCTCAGGTGTGTTTGAAGCTCTCTCGCTCTCTCTCTATACCTCTTTCTCTTTGTAAGGTGATCAAGGTGGTGAAGATGGTGAATGAAAGGAAAGGGAGGAAGATTGGGTTTTACCATCTCCTACCACGCATCTCTTCCTCAGCCCGGTCCAAGCCCGCACCCACTCGAGCCCGTTATTGTTTATTTTCTTTCATTACTCTCGAATATCATTCGTTAACTTTTATTCCCTTTGTTATTATTTTTGGGATGTTACAAAAACGAACGGTTTTAAACTAACGAATGATTTTAAAAAACAAACAGTTTTAAAAACGAATGATATTAAAAAACGCTTTAAAAACGAACGATTAAAAAAACGATAAAAAACAAACGGTTTTAAAATAATTTTCTTTTTAAATAATAATAAAAAAAGTTTTTTTAATATACAAATAAAAAACTATTATTTAACACACACACATACACACTAATAGAGATATTAAAAATAAATGTAGTTTTAGCCATTCGAGTCCCTGAGGGTATTTTGGTTTTTTCATAAAAAAAGTTAACTGTTAAATCTAACGACGTTAGTCATCTTAACTCAAATGGAGTAAATAATAAAAAGTCATGGTTTAGACCGAGATTTTGAAACATAAGGTACTCAACTAGTTAAAATAGACAAATGTGATTGACTCAAATAGTAGTTTACTCTAAATACAAAGTCCCAGCCCAATACAAAATAGCCCAATAACTCATTAAGCTAACATACTCTCTCAAACTTACAAGCAACAATAATAAGCATCGAGAGTTTGTTACACAAGAAATGAAACCGATATGTAGCCTTCATGAAAATATCAGTAATCTATAAGGTCGATGGAACATATGGAAGCAAGTTGTAGATGACGACGAGTGAAGTGGCAATCAATCTCAATATGCTTCGTCCGCTCATGGAAAACAAAATTCTTTGCAATTAGCATTGGACTTTTGTTATCACAATGTAAAGGGGAAGGCCGAGAGATGTTAACCTCCATATATGCAGGAAGCCATCGTAACCAAATCATCTCATACGAAGTCATAGCCATGACACGATACTCAACCTCAGTAGAAGATCTAGAAACAACATATTGTTTCTTACTTTTCCATGAGATTAATGAATCTCCAAGGAAAACACAAAAACCAGTGGTGGATTTACGATCATTAGGATTGATATCCTAATCAGCATCACTATAGGCACACAAGTCTAGAGAAGACGCGAAAGGAAACAAGAGGATCTGAAACTGAGTGCCATGAAGATATCTCATAATACGAAGAACAACTCTCTAGTGAACAGAAGTAGGGGCAGTGACAAACCGGCTAACCATATGAACGGCATGAGCTATATCCGGAGAGTAACTGTAAGATATACTAAACTACCCACAATAGTACGATATACACTCGGATCTAACAAAGGAACATCATCAGTAGGAGAATATCGTGCATTGGTTTCAAAAGGAGTGTCTACAGTCCTGTTGTCAGAAAGTCGTGTCTGCTGAAACAAATCATATATATATTTTTTTTGAGAAAGGTGGTCTCCTTTCTTAGACTGAGCCACCTCAGTACCCTAAAAATAACTTAGTAAACCCAACTCTTTTATGGAAAACCAACGAGCAAAATCACGCTTCAATGACTTAATGCCATCATAATCATCACCTGTAATAACCATATCAACAACATATAAGGACCAAAGTATCAGTCCTGCACTCATACATCTCACAAACAATGCTGAATCATGATTAGTTGGAAGAAAACCAAGAGAAGTAATCACTATAGAGAATTTATCAAACCAAGCATGAGGGGCTTGTTTAAGACCATATAGTGCTTTCCTAAGACCATATACTTCACCCTGCTGGTGAGCAATACTCGGGAGAGGAGTCATGTAACCTCCATATGAATATTACCATTTAGAAAAGCATTCTTAACATCCATTTGAAAGTCTACCACTGACGAATGGATGCAACTACATTGAGAGTACGAACTGTCGTCATTTTTGCCACCGGGGCAAATATCTCCTCGTAATCCATACGATACTTTTTCGAGTACCCTTTTGCAACAAGCATGGCCTTGTATCGGTCAACAGACCCATCTAACTTTGTTTTAATCTTATATACCCAACGGCAATTGATTGTATGCTTACCAGGTGGGAGTGGAACCAAATCCCATGTATGTGTTTGATAAAGAGTAGTAAGATACTCAGCCATAACATTCTGCCAAAAAGGATCAGAAACAGCCTCTCTGTATGACTCAGGTTTAGATAAATGATGTATGTTTGCAATAAAATAAGCAAACAAAGCCGAGTAAGTATAGTAAGCAAAATCTGGTAGTTTGGTGGACTTACATGAACGAATGGACCTCCTCATTGGTTGAGGATCTCCAGTCTTAACATACGAAGGAGCAAATATTAGACATAGATGGAGCTGACGTGGTATATGACTGTCACACCCCACCCTGGGCACCCGAGACGTTACCGGGCTGCGACGTCAGTTGGCACCTTCTGTACCTGCTTTGATTTCAGAGTTTGTTTTTGTGCAGCTGAATAACGTTTGAAAATGGATCGTTTCATCTCAACCTCAAAGGTTGGTTTTGTAAATACTGAAATCTCGTCTTGTAGATAAAGATTATCTTTATTTAAATATCTGGGTTTGAAAACCTGATCGTTTGTACATTTGATTTCAAATCAAAAACTCTGATGCAAAGTCAGTAGTATTACAAGGAGGTAATCTGCCTAAGGAAAACGTAGTCCTTCGGTCACCTAAACCTTGTTTACTCTTCAGGGTCTTTTTATGCAATGCACGACTTGTAATAACATATATTCAGTTGCACCGGGTCTAGGTGTGTGGCCTGACCCGGCTGTGCAACAAAACTGTCATCGGGACTTAGGCCGTAGCCGGTCCCGGTATGATGAGGTCATTTCATTCTTTTCGTGAAAACATTTGAAAATGAACGTCAGCTACATGCTGGTGAATACTTTATGATCTCAAATCATTTTCATAAACATGACAAAACAGTTTAATTAAACAGTTAAACATTTCATGGGTGGATTCTAGTGATCACATCACTTTCTTTCGATTTATCCATTTGTTTACATTGGACAAGTACTCGGGGGCTACGCGGCCAAACATGCACATTTGCGTTTTACGCAATCACCCGACATACAAGCCAACCCCGCCCGACCCAACTGGATCCGGAGCGAGTATAAATATTTGATCAAACTTTACGTACACTTCTTGGGTAATCATATCCCCAGGGGTAGAACCCCTAATTCTAGGATTTAATCTAGTCCACAGGGATTGAACTTAATCCCTAATTCTGGGACTATTATGAGTAAATATTTAATTATGGTGTTTTGCCATTTTCGTAAACGTAAATCGTTTGATCGTATTGCGTGAAGGTGTCTATGGCACAATCACGTCTTATAAATCGTTTTGAAAAGCTCGTTCTCACCATGAGAACGTGTATCTTTGATATAGACGAGTATTCACCTTTAGTTTGAAGTCGGAGATCGAAGGATAATAATCTTAGTGCTAAGTAGCTCTTAGAGTTGACTCTTAGGGCTCTAGCACCTTAACTTGCACTTCTATGAGTTCCTCGGGTTTCTTCAGCTCTTAAATGCTCGAGTCCGGTTGATAAGCGAACGTCGGTCGAACCGGGAGGAGCGGCTTGGGAGTCGGGACGGCTGGAGGTCTCGAGAAAGGCTCGTGAGTAGAGGAGGTTCGAGAGTGAAGGTGTGGAAAATGAAATGCCAATGCTCCTCTATTTATAGGCTGATAACGGCCTCAAGTCTGACCGTTATTCAGTCCGATATGCCTCCATTGTCCCGCATGCGAGCCATGTGGAAGCCATGAAATTCTGGAGTGCCACCCGTCTATGTCGGACCGAGTAGGCAAGCCATGCCGGTCCGACGTCCTTCCACGCGTCCGACATGCTGACGTATGCCCTACACGCGTCTAGTGCTTTGTTTTTGTCAGGGTTTGCATTGCGGACCGATATCTAAGAGCATGTCGGTCCGACATCCAACCTCTTCCTATATCGGACCGATACCTGATCACATGTCGGTCCGATATCTCCTATCATTAAAAATTTCTTAATTTATTTTCTGACTTTTGGGTTCTCGTTAACTACTGTTAATTCTTATGAGCTCCGGGCAGAAATTGAGA
Organism: Smallanthus sonchifolius; assembly: GCA_023525975.1. Taxonomy (NCBI): domain Eukaryota; kingdom Viridiplantae; phylum Streptophyta; class Magnoliopsida; order Asterales; family Asteraceae; genus Smallanthus; species Smallanthus sonchifolius. Next base: position 111,078,552 of record CM042021.1, read on the forward strand.
TCGAAAATTTGACAGGTGTTGTACCATCCCCGACTTTTTCGAAATCTCGTCCACGGGATTACTTTCTGAATAAGTGTGGGTATTTCTTTTTCATTTCATATTATAGTTCGCACGTGTACTCGAGTCCACGTATGGAATTCCATTTCACCTTGACCAATACGAGTTTCTTTCGTTTCAATTTCTTTTCCTGCCGGTCCTCAATTTGTTACTGTTGTTCCACAAACTTAAGCCTTTCATCCACTACTACATCTTGTAATGCCATGGCTATGGTTTCATCTGCTAAACATTTACGCAGATTGGAGACATGGACTACATCGTGTACTCCTTTCTTCTCTATTGGCAATTCTAACCGATATGCCACTGGTCCGATTCGTTCTAAGATTTTAAATGGCCCAACAAATCTAGGGCTTAACTTCCCTTTTTTTCCGAATCGTACCACACCTTTCCAAGGTGATACCTTAATTAAAACGTTGTCTCCAACGATAAATTCTAACGGCTTTCGCCTTTTGTCGGCATAACTTTTCTGGCGATCACGAGCCGTTTTCAATCTTTCCCTGATTTGTAATATCTTATCAGTGGTTTCCTGGACTATCTCAGGTCCTAATAACTGGTTTTCCCCTACTTCAGCCCAACACACGGGAGTTCTGCATTTTCTGCCATACAAGGCTTCAAATGGTGCAACCTGTATACTTGTGTGGTAGCTGTTATTGTAAGAGAATTCTATTAGAGGTAAGTGGTCGTCCCAACTTCCTCCTAGGTTAATAACACAAGCTCGAAGCATATCCTCCAAGGTTTGGATTGTCCTCTCGCTCTGCCCATCCGTTTGAGGATGGTATGCAGTGCTAAGGTTTAAACGAGTTCCGAGAGCTTTTTGGAAGCTCTGCCAGAATCGAGACGTGAATCGACTGTCTCTATCTGATACGATGGATAACGGCATTTCGTGTAAAGATACTATCTTTTTAACGTATAATTGTGCCAATTTATCCATGCTAAAAGTTTCCTTCATGGGTAGGAAATGTGCGGATTTGGTTAAACGATCAACGATAACCCATATTGTGTCATTTCCTTGACTAGTTCGGGGAATTTTAGTGATGAAATCCATGGTGATCATTTCCCATTTCCACACTGGCAACTCCAGTAGTTGGAATAACCCAGATGGCTTTTAGTGTTCGGCTTTAACCTTGGAACAGGTTAGACATTTGGCTACATACTCGGCTATGAGCTTTTTCATGCCGATCCACTAGTATTCTGGTTTCAGAATTTTGTACATCTTATCACCGCCGGGGTGCATTGTGTACTTGGACTTATGGGCTTCCTCGAGAATTTCTCCTCGGAGATTTCCATAGATTGGAACCCATATTCGCTTATCCATTCTAAGGATGCCGTCATTTCCTTTGATGAGTTGTTCAGTCCTTCCTATCATCCCCTCGTTTTCGAGGTTTGCCACTTTCAAGGCTAATTTATGTGCCTGTTTGATCTGAGAAATAAGACTGACTTGCAGGTCGAGTCTTAGGGCACGTACTCGCTTTGGTTTTTCATGCTCTTTTCAACTCAATGCGTCGGCTACTACATTAGCTTTGCCCTCATGATAACATATCTCGCAGTCATAGTCACTTAGGACTTCCATCCATCGTCTTTGTCTCATGTTCAGCTCTTTTTGGCCAAAGACATACTTTAGACTTTTGTGATATGTGAAAACCGTGAATTTGACTCCATAGAGATAATGTCTCCATAATTTCAACGCGAAGATTATGGCACCTAACTCTAGGTCATGAGTCGCATAGTTCTTTGTGAGTCTTAAGTTGTCGAGATGCATAAGCGATGACTTTGTTTCCTTGCATCAATACACATCCTAAAACAGTGTGTGATGCATCGCAGAAAACTACAAAACCTTCGTTGCCTTTGGGCAGCGATAGAATTGGTGCTTGAGTTAATTTCTGCTTTAGAATTTCAAATGCCTCATTCTGCTTTGGACCTCATTCATATTTAATTGCCTTTCGGGTTAGTGTAGTCATAGGTACGGCGATCCTTGAGAAGTCTTTAATAAATCTTCGGTAATATCCTGCCAATCCAAGGAAACTTCTCACTTCGGTTGGTGTCTTTGGGACTTCCCAATTAGATATAGCCTCAATCTTAACTGGATCTACTTGAATTCCTTTCTCGTCTATGACGTGACCGAGAAATTGTACTTTTGACAACCAAAATTCACACTTTGATAATTTGGCATAAAGTTTCTTGTTTCTCAATAGTTCAAGTATCGTCCTTAGATTGTTGCCTTTGACATTGCTATAGAGGCATGTCACACTAAGAAAGATAGGTAATTTCATGATTTTCTCAAAAAATAATCTCAAAAAATAATTATATATTATATAAATAAAATAACTAATTAACAATAAATGAGTCGAGCCCAAGCTTGTAAAATTATTAACGAGCCAAGCTCGAGCTCTCTAAAATTAAGTATCGATCTCAAACTCGACGAGTCTCATTTGCGGTCTTACTGTAACCAAAGTTTACACTTCTCTACCTATTCCTTACTTTTGGAGTAGATAAGTATATCTTCTATGAACACGATTACGAATTTATCCAAGTAGGGTTTACAGATTCGGTTCATCATATCCATGAATGTGGCGGGAGCATTTGTAGGTCCGAACGGCATGACCGTGAACTCAAAGTGACCATATCTAGTTCTGAACACAGTTTTAGATATGTCATCTTCCTGGACTTTCAACTGATGATATCCTGATCACAGGTCTATTTTGAAAAAAAAAAACAACTTGCTCCTTGGAGCTGATCAAACAGATCGTCGATTCTTGGAAGTGGATACCGGTTCTTGATCGTGGCCTTGTTCAATTCCCGGTAATCTATACACATCCTCATTGATCCGTCCTTCTTCTTTACAAAAAGTACCGGAGCTCCCCATGGTGAGGAACTTGGTCTTATAACTCCATTCTCCAATAACTCATCGAGTTGTTTCTTTAATTCAGCCATCTCGATAGGAGCTAATCTGTACGGGGCTTTGGCTATCGGAGACGTGCCTAGTACGAGATTTATCCGAAACTCAACTTCCCGATCTGGTGGTGTTCCAGGTAACTCTTCAGGGAAGATATCAGGGTATTCGGAGACGATTGGTACATCCTTTAGTTCTTGCTCGGTATTGCAGGTGGTTACAGATATGAGATAAGCAAGGCATCCCTTTCGTAGATATTTTGTTGCTTTTATCATAGATATCAAACCAACAAGGTTGGTTGATTCGTCTCCTTTTATTGTCACTACTTCTCCTAGAGGTGTGCGTAATTCAATGGCTTTTGAGTCACAGAGGATATGGGCCTGGTTAGTTGCTAACCAATCCATTCGAAGGACTATATCGAAGCCAGCCAAATCCGTTGGCAAGAGTTGTATGTGTATGACGTATCTAGATAACGTAATTGAACAACCATTCAAAGATTTGGAGACTAGGATCAGGTCTCCGTTCACGGTTTCGACTTGGTAAGTTTTGTCTAGCTTAGCTAAGGGCTTATTAACTAGTTTACAGAACTTATGATCTATAAAACTTTGGGTTGCCTCAGAGTCAAAAAGCACCTTAGCATAAGCATTATTGACAAGAAAAGTACCGTATATGACATCGGTCATATTGGCAACTTCTTTGGCGTTTAAGCGAAACGCTCTAGCATTATTCTTAGTTTCGGTGGCCGGCTTAGTACTTGAGTCACCAACGACTTTTGGTTTTGGGCATTCGCTCCTGTAGTGCCCGGTCTCGCCACAGTTGTAGCACGTGACCAGTTTCCTTCGTGAACACTAATTGTTGTGATAGCCCGTACACTTGCATTCAGGGCAGGTGATAAGAAGTCGACATTTTCCTGAATGCCTTTTCTTGCATGTTTTGCACGCGGAAGAACTAGGTTGTCTTTCCTTTGTAATAGAACCTTGATTGGTCTTTTTGAAGTCTACCTTCCCTCGGCTGAAGGTTTCTTTTTTCATATTTTCCTCCAAGGTTCGGACCATACCGTCCGTTAATTAAGCACCTAGATCCATGGCATCATTGATGGTTTTAGGTTTGGAAACCTTTACCATATCACGGATCTCACTGACTAGCCCATAGGTCTATCTTTTTATGAGATTGGATTCAGGCGTAGCTAGATGCGGCACTAGTCGTGCATATTCTAGCAGCTTGGTCATGTAATCTTAATGGTTAGAGCTAACCATTCTTAGGTTCAGGATTTTTTATTCTATTTGCTCCATTTCATTGATAGGACAAAATTTTCTCTTGACTCGGTCTTTAAATGAGTCCCAACTCATTTCATATGTCCTTTCTCTTCCTTTGGCCGATACCAGGGTGTTCCACCATTCAAGAGCGAAGTTCTTGAAGAGGTTAGAGGCATAGAGGAGCTTGTCTTCTTCGGCACATTTACTTATGGCCAAGACTGATTCTGTCTTTTCTATCCATCGTAGTGTGCTACTCCACCTTCCTTTCCAAGGAAGTCATAGGTCTTACAAGCTTGGAAAGTCTTGTATGAGCAACCCATGTGTTTACTCTTTTTGTGACGCAGTTTGTAATTGTCCGCAGAGCTGTCACTTGAGGAATAATGTTCCTCATTTCGGGCTCTCTTGGTTTTAGAACTTTGATGGGTATGAGTTTTTGAATGTTCCCTTCTCACGGAAATAGTGTGGTTTGATTCGTTATGCTCAGAGTTATGAAGTGTATGATCCTTTTCTTTTCCCTTATTTTTGGCCTTGGCTTTGGTAGCCTGAGCCTTTTCAAATGCCTCTAGCATTGTTGGAATTGCATCCTCAATTCCTTTGTTTATCATTTTCTGCATTTCTGCAGCTTGGGTCTCTTTTTCTAAGGCCTTTTCAGCTTGTTTCTTTCGGCCACGCGTATGTGTGGATGGTCCAGTTCTTATTGACATTCTAGACGAAAGACATAATATAGAATTCGAAGATCTTTTTTATAAGGGAGATACAAGATTTTTATTATTTTCAAACTTCAAAATACAATACGGTAATTGAAAATAACATAGATAAGACATATTCTAACGACCCCTAGCTCTAATCAACGCTTGTTGTAGAGAGGCGATCTTGGCGTCTTTTTCAACTTCAATCCTTTCTAATTCAGCTATGCGAGCTTGCATTGCTGCAATCCTTTCTTCTCCCGGGGTTTCCTCGTTAGTCCGGGGAGTATGGATTAGAGTAGGATTGGTGGAATGGTAAGTTCCGTAGGGTCTGTTGGAGTCAGCCCTTTCCTCACATTCCAAAGTGTAGTGGTGTTCATACGGGATTTCGGGTGGTTTCTCTAGGTAGCTATAATTGTTTACGTAGGTTTGGTTATAGCTTTCGAGTGTTGGAGCGGCGTAATAGCTCATTGCGGTTTCATAGAAATTTTTGGATGTTTCTATTTCCCCTAGATTTTGAAAGGTTCCGCTAGTGTATTCGGAATTTGTTCCAGAATAGGATTCGGTTGAGTTTGTGTTTCGTTCGCTATTTCCAGGTGGTGCGTACTTACAAATGAAGTTAGGTCATTTTCCCTTTCCTGTCATTCTAGAAAAATGAAAGAAAAATAAATACTTTTATTAATAGGGTAAAACGATTACAAGATTTTATTTGGGTTACATAAAAACGATAGTAGGACACCTATTTCTTGACCACGCTCTTGGCATCCTTCATCAAGCTTTTCCCTTGAAACCAAATTCTTTTGGAAAAAGACTTATGCTCCTTGTCCTTTTGGGCTAACTTCTTTTTGGCCTTTGATAGATCCTTCTCGGTCTCTATCAATACCTCCCTAGTCAAGATACTCTCTTTCTTGACTTGATCGGTTTCACGAAGCGACCGATCAAGATACTCTATTGGAGATCCAGTTGTGGATGCGGGATATCCAAATTTCGGTGGAGGGTCTCTTAGTCCTAAGACTATGTCGTTGTAGACATTATTGTAGGCGGGAGTAGGTTTATGTTTCAAGGTAGCTCGTGGGCTAAAGTCCTCAGGTATAGTGTTAGGATCATCAAATGTCGCCTCGAATCCAGCCATAAGATCGTATTCATCCTAGATATAGGGATCCATGAACTGTGGATGATTTGCATAATCGATGTACGATCCAGAACTTCCGGAGTAGGCTCTTATGGAACTTGTGTTAGTGTAATTTCCATCGGTGTCCGAATTATTACTCATGTATGGACCCGATATGATAGGATAGTTGACGTAATCAGCAAACGGTTCATAACTGGCTGGTTGTGGTGAATAGGTTTCCACTGGAGGTAGAGGAAGGAATCCTTCGGATTCGAAACTTTCGTAGTTCTCCAGATTTTTATAGATTTCCTCTAAACTAGCTCCTGTGATGGAAAGCTTCTCAACAGGTTCTTTCACCCTCATTCGAGGTTTAGTGGCCTTCTTGCTAGACCCTACCTCATATTGATTAGTGGAAGGGGGATACATGAGCGGTGGAGGTGTTTGAGGTGGAGAGTAGTTTGGTGGAGGAGGTACTGGGTAATGTGGTGGTGTACATCTCCAGTTATTAAAGTCAGAGCCACCCATTTGGCTCAAGTGATCTGATTCGTATTCCTCCTTTATTGGAGCCTTTGGCAGAGTATGATACCATGAGAAGTTTCCTACTTCCATGGGCGCGTATGAATTTGACATTGATTCTTGTTTAACAGTAACTTTAGAGTTATAATAGCTATGGTATCCTTGTCCTCCTTACACAATACTACCTGCATGTTTCGACACTATCAGCTTAAAGGCAAGTGTCTACCTACTTTTGCTTAGTAGGCAAGTCATTGCTTAATCTGGTTATAGCTTAGATACTAATCCCAAGTATCTAATTTGCTAAAACCTCAGGCTCTGATACCAACCAACGTCACACCCCGCCCCGGGCACCCCCGAGACGTTACCGGGCTGCGACGTCAGTTGGTACCTTCTGTACCAACTTTGATTTCATAATTTGTTTTTGTGCAGCGGAATAACGTTTGAAAATGGATTGTTTCATCTCAACCTCAAAGGTTGGTTTTGTAAATACCGAAATCTCGTCGTGTAGACAAAGATTATCGTTATTTAAATATCTGGGTTTGAAAACCCGATCATTTGTACATTTGATTTCAAATCAAAACTCTGACGCAAAGTCAGTAGGATTACAAGGAGGTAATCTACCTAAGGAAAACGTAGTCCTTCGGTCACCTAAACCTTGTTTACTCTTCGGGGTCTTTCTGTGCAATGCACGACCTGTAATAACATATATCCGGTTGCACCGAGTCTAGGTGTGTGGTCTGACCCGTCTGTGCAACAAAACTATCATCGGGACTTAGGCCGTAGCCGGTCCCGGTATGATGAGGTCATTTCATTCTTTCCTGAAAACATTTGAAAATGAACGTCAGCTACATGCTAGTGAATACTTTATGACCTCAAATCATTTTCATAAACTTGGCAAAATATTTTAATTAAACAGTTAAACATTTCATGGGTAGATTCTAGTGATCACATCACTTTCTTCCGATTTATCCAATTGTATACATTGGACAAGTACTCGGGGGATACGCGGCTAAACTGGCACATCTGCGTTTTATGCAATCACCCGACATACAAGCCAACCCCACCCGGCCCAACTGGATCCGGAGCGAGTATAAATATTTGATCAAACTTTACGTACACTTCTTGGGTAATCATATCCCCAGGAGTAGAACCCCTAATTCTGGGATTTAATCTAGTCCACAGGGATTGAACTCAATCCCTAATTCTGGGACAATTATGAGTATATTGTTAATTATGGTGTTTTGCCCTTTTCGTAAACGTAAATCGTTTGATCGTTTTGCGTGAAGGTGCCTATAGCACAATCACGTCTAATAAATCGTTTTGAAAAGCTCGTTCTCACCATGAGAACGTGTATCTTTGATATAGACGAGTATTCACCTTTAGTTTGAAGTCGGAGATCGAAAGATAATAATCTTAATGCTAAGTAACTCTTAGAGTTGACTCTTAGGGCTCTAGCAACTTAACTTGCACTTCTATGAGTTCCTCGGGTTTCTTCGGCTCTTAAATGCTCGAGTCCGGTTGATAAGCGAACGTCCGTCGAACCGGGAGGAGTGACTTGGGAGTCGGGATGGCTGGAGGGCTTGAGAAAGGCTCGGAAGCAGAAGAGGTTCAAGAGTGAAGGTGTGGAAAATGAAATGACAATGCTCCTCTATTTATAGGCTGATAACGGCCTCAAGTCGGACCGTTATCCAGGGGATATCGGTCTGATATGCCTCCATTGTCCCGCATGCGTACCATGTGGAAGCCATGCAATTCTGGAGTGCCACCTGTCTATGTCGAACCGAGTAGGCAAGCCATGTCAGTCCAACGTCCGTCCACTCGTCCGACATGCTGACGCATGCCCTACACATGTCTCGACACGTGTCTGGTGCAGAGGGTTTCTAGGGGTTTGCATTGCGGACCGTTTTCTAGACCATGTCGGTCCGACATCTATCTTCTTCCCATATCGGACCGATATCTAAGTGCATGTCGGTCCGAAATCCAACCTCTTCCTATATCGGACCGATACGTGATCACATGTCGGTCCGATATCTCCTATCATTCGGAATTTCTTAATTTATATTCTGACTTTTGGGTTCTCATTAACTCCCGTTATTTCTTATGAGCTCCGGGCAGAAAATGAGATCGGAAATTTGACAGGTGTTATAATGACGATGTAGATGTCTCATGAATTGGTATATCAGGTGCAGCAGATGTATCTAGAATGGGGTCATCAAATGAAGTGGATGTATCAATGTCAATAATAAAAGGATCAATAGCATGAAGATCCGACTTCGTTACATTATGCGACTTGGTTTGGATCGAGAAGAAAGGAATATGCTACAGAATAGTGACATACCGTGATACACATAGTTTCTGACTTACGGGATCAAAACAATGATATCCTTCCTGTCCAACACCATAACCCAAAAATACACATAGAGCTGATTTAGGAGACAACTTATTCCGTTCAACATGATGACAAAGGACAAATAAAGTACATCCAACAACCTGAAATGTAGAGTAATCTGGTAGATGACCATATAATATTTCAAACGGAGACATCCCTGAATTCTGTGAAGTAGGGATTCGATTGATCACATGTACAATAGTTAGGAGAGCTTTGTTCGGTTTCGATTCAAGATCGGCGTTGTTTCCGACAGCCTCCTGCACATGTATGCTATTCTTTGCTCTCCATCGCTGGGGTTTCTTGCTGCTCTTAGGTTGGTATTATCGGTTCCATTTTTTATTTTGGTTTTGCGCAGGTCTCACGCTACTGCGGTGTGGGTGGTTCAGTTAGTTGCGACGACCGCTAGGGTTTGGATTTTTGGGTTTATGGTTTATCTCTCTATTTACTTTCTGACTAGTTCGTAATTTCAACTTCTTAATTATAAGCTGGCACTACAAGAAAAAGACCCTGTGCCGACGCCGCCTATACCGACGACAATTGTCGTCGGCATAGGTCACTTTGTACCGACGACATGTCGTCGGTATAGGTCAAAACCAAAATTTTGACAGGGATACCCTATACCGACGACATGTCGTCGGTACAGGTTGAGCCAGATGGGGGAAAAAAATTGCGCCCAATGAATTATTGGGGAAAACCTATACCGACGACATGTCGTCGGTATAGGGTTATTTTGATTTTATTTTATTTTTTTTAATATAATAATTTTTTCGACGGTAAAAATTTTTTTTTTTGTTAAATTAAAAAAATTATAAAATGGCCTATACCGACGACATGTCGTCGGTATAGGCTTTTTTACTTTATTGACTAGTCAAAACCCTACGAAGTCTACACCGACGACATGTCGTCGGTATAGGGGACCTATTGCGCCGACTATCGAGCCTATACCGACGACATGTCGTCAGTATAGGTCTCAACGCGAATTAACCCAGGAAACAGATTTCTGCTTCCCATTTCGACCAAAAAAACCCCAAACGCCTCCATCTATCTCTCCGGCGATTTCACGTTTTTTTTGGGTATTTTGTGGAGCAATATTCACCAATCTCTTCGGTTTTGAGGTGAGTTAACATCTATTGTTCAACCTTAACAAGAAAATCAACATTTTGGTGTTTTTTGCTTAATTTCTTTGGTTTTTGTTAGGTGTTTGAAGATTTAACCATTTTTGAAGGATTTCAAGCTTAGAGGAAGCTAATTTGCAAACTTGGTTAGTAATGTTTTTACAAATTTGGTTTAGATATATGTTTTTCTACAAATTAGGTTTAGATGTATGTTTGTTTTTATATGTTTGTGTTTATTTGTATGTATGTATATATGGTTTAGATGTATAGTTTTATAAATATTTATGTAATTTTATGATGAAATTAGGTTTAGATGTGAAATTAGGTTTAGATGAAATTTGGGAATTTGGGCATTTATATATTTATGTTTGTATATAATATGTATGTATATACGTGTATGTGTGTTTGTATGTATTTGTATTATGTTTATGTATGGAATTGTGTTTATGTATGTAATTTGGGTATTTGTTTATGTATGTTTGTAAAGGCTATGTATGTATATACATGTATGTGTGTTTGTATGTATTTGTATTATGTTTATGTTTATGTATGGAATTGTGTTTATGTATGTAATTTGGGAATTTGGGTATTTTGTTTATGTATGTTTGTAAAGGCTATGTATGTATATACGTGTATGTATGTATTTTTATGTATGTAATTGTGTTTGTATATGTAATTTTTGAATTTGGGCATTTATTTATGTGTGTTTGTATATAATATGTATGTATATTTGTATGTATGTTCGTATGTATGATTATGTAATTGTATGATTTGTATGTATATAATTGTGTATGTATTTATGTAATTGTGAATGTATGTATATATCTTTGTATGTATATGTAACTTTATTTAATTTTGTTGCAAGTTCGGAACTCATTGCGGTTGGAGAGGTGTGAATAACATCTTATTTGTGTTTCATTGAATTTTTTTAAGGTACGCATCCCGACTTTTATACATTTATGTACGTCTCATGTTGTGTACACTAGTATGTTTATTTAGGATAACTTTTTAGAATATACCCGTCCGAAATTTATCTGATAGAGATAAATTTTGGATTGTCCCCTTTGGGACTGCTTTTTGAATATTCTATCTTATTTAGGATATGTATATATTTTTACGGGTTGACATTTAAGAAAAAATTGGTAGATATTTCTCCTTACTCCTTCGAGTTTGCGGTTTATCTGCATACTTGGGGAGTTAAGGTGAAATGCTGCTGATTTTTTCTTAAATAGTCAACTCGTTAAAATGTATACATATGAGATAGAATATTCAAAAAGTGGGTTAGGATCCACCGCCTTAGAGTACCGATCAAATCACATACATTCGTTTATATCATTTATTACATGCAAGTATATGTGTATGCTTATAACACAATAGATATGACACTAGATATGACAATTGATAAAAGCTTACACTGGGAAATCGGAATTCTCCGGCTTTCTTAAGCGGTCTTCGCAACTTTATAGAGACGGCCAAGGACCATGTCGACGGTCGAGGTAGAGCGTTTTACCCGTGTAGACGTTGTTGTAATGCGTGTCGACAGGATTTGAACACGATATATGGCCACATACATGACCGTGGGTTTCTACAATCATATCAGAATTGGATTTATCATGGTGAACAACATCCTCGTGTGGCGGAGATAGCATCACTTTTTGCCCCAAGAACAACACCAACTCCTCCAATAACTACAACAACAAATAATGAGATGTTTGATGCCATAGATGATGTGATGGCTGAGCAAAATACAAACGAGGATAATATAGATGAAGATGGAATTGGTTTAGACCCAGAGTTTGATGCGTTGTTTGAGGAGCTAAATAAGGAGTTATACCTCGGTTGTAGTCAAATGTCTTCCTTAAACTTCATAGCCAAATTGATGCATATCAAAGTTATCAACAAATGGACGAATAGTTCGTTTGACCAACTGTTAGAGCTTCTACAAATTGTAATGCCGAAGGAAAATCACGTTCCAGGGTCACACTATGAAGCTAAGAAGAAACTGCGTAAGATTGGGTTAGGATATCAGTCTATCCATGCTTGCATTATTGATTGTGCACTGTTTTGGAAGGAGAATGAATCAATGCAAAACTGTCCGGTTTGTAATGAGAGTAGATGGGTTGATAAAAACACAAAGGGGAAGAAAGTACCACATAAAGTGTTGCGCTACTTTTCTTTAACTTCACGGCTTCGAAGAAGGTATAGTTCAAGATTAACGGCAAAAGAAATGATCTGGCATAATACTGGACGCTCAACGGATGGTATGATGCGACATCCGGTTGATGGGAAGGCATGGCAAGATTTTGATGAGAGATATCCGGATTTTGCTAAAGAACCAAGGAATGTCCGCTTAGGTTTGGCTGCCGATGGTTTTAATCCGTTCGGTAACATGAGTCAGACTTACAGTATGTGGCCGGTAGTGTTAACAACATATAATACACCACCGTGTTATGTATGAAAGAGTCTTCTTTCATGTTAACCTTGCTAATTCACGGACCTAAATCACCTAGTAAGGACATTGATGTATACTTAAGGCCGTTGGTTGATGAGTTGAAAATGTTGTGGGCTGAAGGAGTCCAGGTGAGAGATGCATCAACCAAAACTGTATTTAGGATGCATGCTGCACTGTTATGGACTATTAACGATTATGTAACTTCAAATCGACCCATTATAAAGAAGGGACCGGTTGGGCCAACACGAATGCATCATCAGATTATGTAAGTCAAATGATTTTGTTGTTAGACTTACTAGACTTAGAACATCCAACTATAACTTAAAACGGGTCAAAATGACCCAAACACACTTTAAGAGACTTAAAATATCCAGCTTTAACTTTAAACGGGTCAAAATGACCCAAACACACTTTAATAAACTTAGAACATCCAACTGTAACTTTAAACGGGTCAAAATGACTCAAACACGCTTTAATAGACTTAGAACATCCAACTCAAGCCCAATTGTTGAATATTTTTGCTAGTATTATTAGTATTTGTTGTTATTAGTGTTGGTTGATTGGAATTTGTGAATTTGGGTCGTTTATAACTTATAGTTTAACAGGTTGGTTATCCATTTTACAGCAGTTATGCTGTCGAATTTTAGTAAAATAGTCAAGTGATTGTTTATTACATTGTTTAATGCAGGACCGAATCCAAGAGGAGTATACAAGATCCTCTGCTGAGTCTGGTGGTGACTCGTATGCTGTCGATGAGATTGCATGCATGGAGCGTGCATTGGGTCATCGGCGTGGCCATATCCGGGGTGTCGGTCGTGTGGTGAGTAATCCCACACCGGATTTGTTCAGTACCCCCCTCCACAACCACATTGGCAAGAAGTGGATGAGCGTGTAACTCAACTTCAACAACAAGTCCAAGATCAATAACAACGCGAAGCCCAACGAGATGAAGAACGTCGTGTGCATAATCAACAAATGCTTGAAATGCAACGACAAATGGATGAAATGCGTCGAATGTGGGAACGCCGAATTAGCAGCGATGATAATTAGCTTGAAGTTGCTGCGCCTTTGCCTTGGTTGTCGGTGTTATTGTTGAATGTTTGAACAATTTTTATGTTTGTGCGTCGGACAACTTTATGTTTGAATATTTGATTTGTGTGACGAACAGGTTTTTGTATCGAACAATATGTTTCGGATTTCAATTTTTGAATGGTTTGAATTATCTGATTTGCAGGTTTTGGTAATTAGAAATTAAATATTTCTGAAAAATTTTGAAAATTTAATAAAAATAAAAAAATACAGAAAAACCTATACCGACGACATGTCGTCGGCATAGGTATTTTTCAAATTTAATTAAAAAATTGGAAATAGCCTATACCGACGACATGTCGTCGGTATAGAATTTCTTTTTGAATTATTTAATTAAACCATATGGAGACGACATGTCGTCGGCATAGGTCGACCTATGCCAACGACACCTATATACTGACGACATCTTTGACCTATTGGGACGAGGCAATACCGACGACATCTATACCGACGACATGTCGTCGGTATAGCATATACCGACGACAAGTCGTCGCTATAGGGTCAAAAAAAATCGTCGGGATAGGGTGATATTGTTGTAGTGTGATAGTTTCAGTAGTTTGTAATGAAATTACAAGAAATTATTTCTATTTGATTGTGCAGATGCTAATTTGCAAAGAAATTTTATTTTTGGATTTTAAGTTTACTTCTTTTGCACAAAAAAAATTTAAGTTTTTGGTTCTAAAGGGTGATAATTGTATGGTTTTTTTTTTTGTTTTACGTTAATTGTATGTCTTCTTCATGCATGATAAAGAAGTATATGATGTGATTGTCACCTAGGTTTCAGTTTTAATGTTTCGATAACTAATGTAACTGCCTTGATTATTGTGCATAGATGTTCTGCCTATGAAAGAATTTCTGAATTCCCTAATATAACTGACTTGATTATATTATTGTGCATAGATGTTTTGCCTGTGGAATCATTTCTAAAAGCCCTCACTTTTATAAGTATTATGGAATCTGAAATCCTTTTGTAGCATAATTTGGAATAAATAATGGTTTATCAAGAGTATACCTTTTTAAATGGTGAATCAAACATTTTAGCTAAACCTTAAAAAAGATAGTAATAGTGTTGGAAATCAGCCCCCAAACTACACACAAAAATAACTCATAAGAGAATTGATTTTATGTGTAAAACTTTCTACTCTTTTATTCATTCATAAAGACTACATTAAATAGAAAAAAAACCTCAGTGGTAGAGAAAAATTCTCTTGAAATACCAAGGTTTGAGTGAAATCGTTGTTATGATATTTTGGGTTGGGTGGCTGAGAAGCTCGTGTCTGTGGAGGGGAGAACATTGGAGTGTGGGGAGGAGATGATGTGGGAGGAGTAGGTGTGGGAGAGGAAGAAGGGACTGATACAGTGGAAGGGATGTGGGGAGAAGTAGGAGGAGAACCGGAAGGTTGTTGGGTCACAACAGGATAAGAAAAAAAAATAATAATAATAGAAAGAAAAAAACCTTGCTACTAAAGAAAAGGAAAACAACTAACCCACTAACACATTACTTTGACTTAATAATTAAACTACCCATGACCCATTAACAATGAAAAACATGTGACTAAAATAAAACTTTTAAAAACTTTCTGGATAACCCATACCAATGACCCAAATTTGACCCGTACCCATCAAGATTAACCTACAAATAGAACTATTCGTACGAACGGTTCCAAGTATGTTGCTTTTTATTCGTCATGAATTACTTAAGCTGGCCATGTTCATAGATAAAAATGAAATTGATTATTTCATAATCTACTGCAGGTAAATGTTGCTGTAACATTATTGCATAAGCTTCATGTCTTACACTGCCATACGACGAATTCGTCTTCTCCAAAACAATAACCAGACAGGGAATCACAGTCTGATTATGTTCCAAGTGAGGAAGAGGATGGTGATTATGTTGCTTTTTTTCTTAATTTGCTAATTGTTTGATACCATGTATTGGTACCCTATAACTCCCATCATATCATGTATAATAGCAATTCTTGTGATATAGGTAACCGATCCTAGGATTTTGGAAGACGACATCAGGTAGCGATGAGTCGATTTGCAAGATTTTCAATCTGCTCTACAATCAATTTTCACTCTCCATGTCTGGGTAGAATTTTTTAGTATTGTGCTCTAGTTCATTACAAAATTTATGTTATACCAATTATCATATATTCCTATTCTCTTAATTTGCAACGTGCCACCGACCGAATTTAAACCATCAAGTTTATTATATTTACCAACTAAACCCTCAACTTTATAAAACTTTCACTAGACCCCTTTATTATATATAATATATTCTTTTAACCCCATTACTTTTTTACTAAATTTTATTTTCTCTAATAACTTTCGTTCGGTAACTTTTTCCTTTTAAGTCGTTAAATATATATTTTAGGAATCGTTGGTTATATCGGCTGTTGGTAACGTGTTGGTACCTAGCAGAATGAGACCGTCACCGACCGAAACACATTGGTACCATTATATAACTATCTTTGTTACTAATTTTTTTAACGACTTTGTCGTGTCAATTTTATCTCATGTTTACGTCGCAACATTAATTTTATACGTTTTTTTGTACTTAGCCACGTTAATGTGACGCCTCAACCGTTTAAAGTTTATCCCTGGATAAAATTCTCAACTCTACTGCTCAAATTTATAAACTCTCAAGTTTACCCCTCAAATTTTGTTAAAAATAACTTTTTCCTATTTTTATTTTGTTTTTACATTAATTTCATAGGTTTTTATCCCGCGGACTTAATTCATAACTTTTCCAAATATTCCGTCGAGACTTTTTTTCTCTCTTTGAGAATATAAGTACGTCTAATACCGCCGCAACGCGCAGGGTCAACTAACTAGTTTTAGTAAAAATGCACTTTCTATAATTGGATGATTTTCGACCCATTTACTTCTAAGGTTTATGTTTGTCGTGTTTGAGATAAAACATTGTTGAGACGATTGGTTAGAATAAAAAAAATGCAGAATAGAATAGAATAGAATTGGGTGAATTTCTTTCTTACCACGTTTCAAAGTAACAGGTTTATTCTCATATAATACTTTATTTATTTTATTTAGTTATTTTAATAGTATTTAACCTTTTTTTATTTTTTTTATTATGTTCTGTAACTCGGAGAGTGGGAAATGATTTTTTTTTAAACAGCCAATCTATCCTAATCTATCCTAATAAATCAATATCTTTTTGTCCACGTGTCAATCTCTCCTTCAACCTCACTATCTTTTTCCCGCCAAAACACTTTCACCAAATTGACTAACGTGCAGACCCTTTTCCGCGTCAAAACTCGCCTGTAATGTCCGCCTCTCTTTCTCAACAAACCCTAAAAGCGTTTTCTCCCGATCTCCCAAAAGTCGCTATTTGAGTTTGACGTGTTGCAAAACACATCTCGTTTTCTCTTGTATTTCGTAGCGTTTTCGTATGCTTTTAGAGTCGTTTTGAGTCATTTATAGCTTGTACTTAATAATATTGTATATGGTAGGTGTTGGTGACTAATTGGAGCTTAAACGATCAAGAACTGTGAGGAAACGAGCACACGAGAACCCGAGATGAGAATGACAAAAGTCGGGAAAGAGTCCAACATTAAAAAGGGCATATCTCGGGCAAGAAAATTAGTTACGGGGCCCATAATATATGGATTTGGGGTAGCTCGACAAGAGGAATACAAAATTTCAGTAATCTCTCGCGATATGCGAGAGATGGAGGCCATTCCCTCGCGGTACGCGAGGGACCAGAAATCTTGCGCGACTATTTTGTCTCTCGCGGTATGCGAGAGACTTTCCAGAACCTCCAGCAGTACGCGAGAGACCCCAGATACAGGCGTTTTGGCCTATTTTCATGGTATAAAAGGTTGGGATCGATCCTAGAGTTTAATAATCGATTCCAGACGTAAAGTTAAGGACTTTTGGGCGATTTCAAGGAGGAGAAAGCTTCTAGGATCAATTAGAAGTGTGGATTGAAGTTGGAGTTCATAGATCGGGTCGATTACTTCTTCCGGTTCACGTTATCTTTCTTTGTTTTACTTTTCCAGAATTGAGACCATGATTTATATGTTTGATACTTCTGTTTTGGTTGTTTTAGACATGATTGTTGGCTAGATCCGTGATACTGCCTGGGTCTTTATGATGATTGCTTGTTAAAGTCGTGATTTTTACTTGTTTTGGATTCTAAAGTATGGTTTAATGATTTTATAAAGAGTTTCTTGATATTATTTGTGATGAATATGCATGTTTAGATCTGATGTATATTTGATTATGATTCCGTACGTTGATTGTGGATGTCTTCCAGTTTGATTTGCGTATCTAGGCCATACACTTTAGGATTGTAATTGTGTGTGTGGTTTGCTAGAAATAGTAGCTATAGGAGTTGTGATTGAATGTTATTTAGATCTGAATGTTCATCCTGTCTCAATACCCGAGAAGTGAGAGATAGTCGTTTAGTCTTTGTCATTAGGAATCTGAGTGTCAGCTGTCTGAGAGGAAGTTGGTATTAGGTGTCTAGTGATTGTTACTATTCTGAGTTATAGTGCTTATCTTGATATTACCCCGTGCATTCTTCGAATGTATGGTGGACAGTGAGACTGAAAGGTAATCTATCTATTCGGGTACTTTATCATTGTTGGAGAGACCGAAAGGTAATCCACTATCTGGTAAGTTATTACATCTTTAGGTTCCTTAGTTGGTGGCACCCTGAGAGTGATTAGGGATCCACTAGGTAGTCTAGAGCTGTTTCCTTAGAAACCCAGATCCATCTTAGTTTCCAAACCGGTAGAAGTTGGTCTTTGCAAGTAGGATTCCGACGTAGTTAGTATTCTTCCCATCATCTGATATTACCTTAGTTCTTGATCTTGATAGTTGAGTCGATCTTGTGTGCTGCATTCTTAGTTAATCTTTAGTGTAGTCAACCCTCCCAATCATCAATCTTTAGTCCGAGTCAAAGTCTAGTATTAGTATTCAGTGTCTATAGGGTTCAATATTCCATTTTACCATTAAGATGTGCTACACTCGATAGGTACACTTGCCTGTCAGTGCGGTCTACTTCATAGGTTTTCCACTTATTACTTAGGAGTTTAGTTTAGGTTTAGTTAGTTTTTATATAGACCGTATAGGCGACATCAAGTTTTTGGCGCCGTTGCCGGGGACACTTGGCAATAGCAATATTAGCTTTGACTTGTTCTTTTAGTGATTTTTGGTTTGTTTTGTATTTGAGTCTTAATTGTATGTCGTTGTCCTTTCTGCTACTTGTGTGTCCTATCCGAGTGTCTAACAAAGGATAGAGTCTTTCTGTCTTGAGTCTTTATTTATTTTCTTTTATTCTTGTGTCAGTTTATACACCACACTCGTTCGCAGGGATCACCACCATATTCAGCTTTTCAAGAGCCCGAACGAGAGCTACACGAGCGCACCCGCGACTTCAGGAGCGCTTGAAGGAGCTGGTCAAATATCAGGTACGTTCTACTAGCCCAATTCCATTTCCTATCATGGGCGACCCTGATCCACCAGCGAGGCGTACCGTGCACCAGAGGGCCAATGACGGGGTCACCGGGGCGAGATCTTCGATCACACGCCCCGCTATTCCGAACACCAATACATAGTAGATCCCGTCACATGTCATCAACACGATCACTCATGCCACTCAATTTCATGGCCTTGAGGATGAGGATGCACCCGGACATCTTTCCCGCTTCGCGCGGATATGTGATACCTTCAATATCACGGGTGTGTCTAAGGACGCTATCTACTTGCGTCTCTTTCCATTCTCGCTCTCTGGTCGCGCATCTACTTGGCTTGACACCCTCCCTGACAATTCTATCACCACATGGGAGGATCTTCAAGCCAAGTTCTTCAAGAAGTACTATCCACCTTCCAGGGCCGCTCACCTTCGGGATCAAATCCATTCGTTCCGAATGGATCCTAACGAGCCTTATCACATGGCCTGGGAGCGGTTCAACACGCTGTTGAGCCGATGTCCCCAGCATGGTCTTTCCGACTGGGCGATAGTGGAGATGTTCTATAATGGTCTTACCTTCGAGAAGCAGCAAATGTTCAACACAGCTGCGGGAGGCCATATCATGGATAAAGAGTGTGAGGAGATGTTTAAGAGCTTTGCTCTGCCTGAACAAAAGCAGCCATCTACTAGGACTTCCATTCCTAGTGCTGGAGCACCAGCCTCTTCTACTAGATGTGTGGATCAGGTCACTCCTAATACTAGCATGGCTGCTGCACTCGCAGCTATGGCAAACGAGATCAAGGAGCTAAAGTTCAGTGATCATAGGTGTGAGGTGTGCAGTGGAGGCCATGACACCAGAGATTGCCTCGTCAATCATCAGGAGCAGGTGAGTTTTGCTGGCAACCAGAACCGAGGGTACAACAACTCCAATAATTCATATGGCTCGGGATGGAGATCTGGAAATAACCCGCCTGGGTTTAATGGTCGCCAGCATCAGTATGGAGGAGCGGAAGCAGGAGCGAGTTCGGGAAGCAGTGTCATGACAAGGAAGATTGAGGAGATGATAGAGAATCAGACACAAATGCTTACCCACTTAGTCCAGCAAGACATGGACGCTAAGCAAAGACCGGATGCTCACGACACTTTATTGAAGAATCAGCAGTCGACACTTCAGGATTTGCAACGCACGGTAGGAGACATCGCGAAGAGCTTGAAGGACAGACAGGGAGGTCCATCTTTAGGTCCCAATCCTTCAGTGATGGCCATGTCGATCATGAGTCATAGAGAGGAGGAGAGAGGAGGAGAGAGTAGAGAAGGAAGTCTCCTACGATGCTGACTATGGCATCCCTTTGCCTGAAGAGGTGAAGAAGATAGATTGGAGAGCTCGATTTGCTGCGATCGATGCTAGGATGTTAGAGGAACCCGAGTTGGCCGAGGTGACGAAACCAGGAACTTCAGTGAATGTTGTGTCGACTAGGAGTAGAAGGGCAGAAGAGAAGGAAAGCCCACCGGTAGAAGAGGAAGAACCGGTGGATGAGGAGATAGTTATGGAGAAGCCTGCTGAGAAGGCAGAGGAGAAGAAGAGTGGGGGTGAGAGTAAGACCCCCGAGATTGACTTGAGTCGTGTTCCCTATCCAGCGCGCTTACTACCACATAAACATGCTAGGGAATACGGTCACTTCCTTGATATGTTCAAACAACTCAAGGTCAATCTTCCATTCATAGAGGTCCTCCAGCATATGCCAAAGTATGGAAAGTTCTTAAAAGATCTTCTTTCCAACAAAAAGAAGCTAGAGGGGATCTCTGAAGTCTCACTTAGTGAGAAATGTTCTGCGGTGGTTTAGAACAAACTGCCAGAGAAACTGGCGGATTCGGGTCGTTTCACGATCCCGTGTCTACTTGGCGGTTTGCCCTTAAACCACGTGTTGGCTGATCTGGGTGCTAGCGTCAATCTGATGCCTTATTTTATCTATAAAAAGTTAGACCTAGGTGAACCGCAGCCTACGCGTATGAGCATTTCCTTGGCTGACCGCTTCGTCAAGTACCCACGGGGAATTGTGGAGAATCTTCTAGTGAAAGTAGGCAAATTTGTCTTCCCCGTGGATTTTGTTATTCTAGATATGGAAGTGGATGAAAAAGTCTCACTCATCCTAGGATGCCCGTTCCTACGGACCGCCAAGGCAATGATCGATGTCTTTGACAGGAAACTCACACTTCGTGTGGGGGATGAGTGGATCACATTCGATGCTACTAAGTCCGTGAAGGATGTTGGCGAGCAGAGCCACTCCGTGTGCATGATTGATGCCTTCATGGACGAACATCGGGACTCTAATCCAGTAGAGGATGTTGTTGATAGAGATGAAAGAGTGATGATAGAGGACTCGTTGGATTGGCTTAAGTAATTTGAGAAGAAATTGATAGGATCCTCGCTTCTAGGTGCTGACGGTGATGATTGCAGTTTGAGCTAGATTTTAGCACAAGTGGGGAAGATAGTATGTGAACCGCCCATGGTGGAAAGTGTAGATGAACCAGATGATCCGGTGGAGATTGTAGAGGCCATATGCCAGTTCTTTGTTCTGAGGGGATTACTGCCGAGCCGACCCCGAGTTTTAAAACCCATAGGACTAGGCCACCCTGTAAGGGAACCTGTGCTTTGATAGATTCATCTGATTTAGGGAGATTGAAAACCCCAAGTGTGGGGATGTTTAGAAGTGACAACTTACTATGATACTTGAACCGTGTTATCTTTGGCCCTAGTAAGTTTAAGTTGTGGTAGAAGGATTTGATTGATGAATGTAGTAGAAGTTTGAGTGTTGATAGGAGTGTGAAGTTACTGATGTGGAGGACTAGTAGACCGTGTTGGATGAAGGCGGTTCCGGTTAGGATCAAGGAGAAGCCTCTTGATAGGTTTCTTTGAGTCAGGCAAGTGTCCGGGATGTAGAGTTTGTATGCATTACTTGGTTTGAGTCCGCGTCTATATTTTTGTGTTTTTCGGTGTTTGTGTTTTTGTTTGTGTCGTGTTTTGCAGGGATTAGCGCTTGATTCGGTGAGAAAAATCGTCGAGAATGAAGTTCCAGGTATTTTTATATATGTTTTTATGCTTGGAATAGGTTTTTATGGAATTTGGGTGGAAAAAGTTTGAGGGGTCAAAAATTTTCTAAGTACAAAAACCCTCTTAACTTTCTGTTACCAACAAGCTCTCGCGGTATTTCTGCCTCCTCGCGGTAAGCGAGGAGTGCTGCCTGGTCTCTCGCGGTACGCGGGGCCGTTGCTGGTTTCACCCTTCTTCCTTGTTTTCCCGTGGTTTCTCATACTCGTTCACCACCGCCATCATTACCACCATCATCCATTATTATCCACTATCATTCACACCATCCATTATCACCATCATTCATCACATATCATCCATCACTACCCGTCACTACCATCATCACATATCATCCATCACTTCCATTTACACCATTATCTTCATTCTTACCATCCGCCCACCATTACCATGGGGAACTTGAAACCGTTCAGAACCGTTGATCTACCTTGCTGTGGCTTTCATGTCTATGTGTTTGTCACACATCGAGTACATTTCTCTGCTTATCTATCTATCTTGAGTCTTTAAGTTTTTAGTGAGTCAGTTGAGTTTTTATTTTAATTTGAGTCAGTTTAATGCTGCGGGTTTGTTGTGAGGTTTATTTTAAAGGTTTTATCATCCCACCCGTACTCAATCTCCATTCGGGTGGGATCGATCATCACTTATATAAAGTTTGTAAAGGCAACCCGGCAGTCTGTGCAACCGCGACCGAAATGCTATACGGTGCACACAAGGATGAACGAAGCTGGATTTTTATTCGAGAGCATATACATTACCAGTTAAGTCGCTTCCTGTTTTTTTTTTTGCATTTTTATTTTTAGTTGTGTCTTACTTCACATTGAGGACAGTGTGTCTTTCAAGTGTGGGGATGTGAGTGTCTAGTTTAGTTAGTTTGTCTTATCATAAAAATTCAAAAATACAAAAAAATTGAAAAATTTTGAAAAATGTCCTTGGAAATAACTGCTTATACTTGGAAAATGATAGTACAACTGGATCTACTTGTAGAGTTTTAAATGATTTAAATAATAGAAAACGCGTCTAATTAGTGATGTTTTGCTAGACTTAGCCAGCTTGAATAGCTTAAATAGCCTGTGAGTGTTTCTTAGGATTAATCACTTAATTAAATCAGGATATCTTGTGGGTACTCATCTTAGGGTGTCGGTAATACTGAAACGGTCAACATAGGGTGATAGGTACCACGTTAACTTAATATCTACTTATTTTTGAAATTTTTCGCACACCATTCCCTTTTTATGAGAATAAATCTGAGTTTGGTGGCGCCCACATCCATTATTCCATAATTCATTAAGCCTATTGATTTCAAGGAGGATAAAGCTTCTAGAATCAATTGGAAGTGTGGATTGAAGTTGGAGATCATAGATCGGGTCGATTACGTCTTCCGGTTCATGTTATCTTTCTTTGTTTTACTTTTCCAGAATTGAAACCATGATTTCTATGTTTGATACTTCTGTTTTGGTTGTTTTAGACATGATTGTTGGCTAGATCAGTGATACTACCTGGGTCTTTATGATGATTGCTTGTTAAAGTCGTGATTTTTACTGGTTTTAGATTCTAAAGTATGGTTTAATGATTTTGTAAAGAGTTTCTTGATATTAATTGTGATGAATATGCATGTTTAGATCTGATGTATGTTTGATTATGATTCCGTACGTTGATTGTGGATGTCTTTCAGTTTGATTTGCGTATCTAGGCCATAGACTTTAGGGTTTGTGATTGTGTGTGTGGTTTGCTAGAAATAGTAGCCATAGGAGTTGTGATTGAATGTTATTTAGATCTGAATGTTCATCCTGTCTCAATACCCGAGAAGAGAGAGATAGTCGTTTAGTCTTTGTCATTAGGAATCCGAGTGTCAGCTGTCTGAGAGGAAGTTGGTATTAGGTGTCTAGTGATTGTTGCTATTCTGAGTCATAGTTCTTATCTTGAGATTACCCCGTGCATTCTTCGAATGTATGGTAGACAGTGATACTGAAATGTGATCTGTCTATTCGGGTATTTTATCATTGTTGGAGAGACCGAAAGGTAATCCACTATCTGGTGAGTTATTACATCTTTAGGTTCCTTAGTTGGTAACAACCTGAGACTGATTAGGGATCTACTAGGTAGTCTAGAGCTGTTTCCTTAGAAACCCAGATCTACCTTAGTTTCCAGAACCGGTAGAAGTTGTTCTTTGCAAGTAGGATTCCGACCTAGGTAGTATTCTTCCCATCATCTGATATTACCTTAGTTCTTGATCTTGATAGTTGAGTCGATCTTGTGTGCTGCATTCTTAGTTAATCTTTAGTATAGTCAACCCCCCAATCATCAATATTTAGTCCGAGTCAGAGTCTAGTATTAGTATTCAATGTCTCTAGGGTTCGATATTACGGTTTACTATTAAGTTGTGCTACACTCGATATGTACACTTGTCTGTCAGTGCGGTCTAGTTCATAGGTTTTCCACTTATTACTTAGGATTTTAGGTTAGGTTTAGTTAGTTTTTATATAGACTGTCTAGGCGACGTCAAAGTTCTTCATTCAATATGCAAAAGCTATTGTCTTCTTGAGTCTATTGTATCAGGTAAGTAATTTTCTTCCCTAAATCTTTACTCTTTTTATGTTCTTTATTCTATCGTGGCTTTTGCATTCTTAATCTCCGATTCCTTTTCTTTCAGGCCGCATAGATCTAACTTCTCTAATCGAGTACTCAGTTCCTCTTTTTGTTCGATGTATTCGATGTTAATTTGTGTTTAATTTGAGTTTAATTTGTTGTATGATTCAGGAAACCGAGAATTTCTTATACTAGACATTTGTCTTTTCATTGAGTGAGTTGGAAATCTGCAAAAGAACTGGGCAGTGGATTTAATCACTCAATTCTGAGGTAGATTTTTTTAATAAAGTTTCATGAAGATTTATGTTTACTATCTGCCAAATATGTGAATTATTTAGTAGTTTGGTTTTAATAGTAATCTAAACTCAGACAATTATTGGAGACACATGGGTTGGTTCGCGTATCCCTGTCATGAAGTGTCCTCTATACTGTTTCACTCATCTGATTTATGTTGTATTTAGTGTAACTCAAGGTTTCGCTAATCACAATTCGACAAGGGTATCATTTTCTAAAGTTGCTAATGATCTTTTTGATTAGTCTTACTTCTGAAACAATTTTCTTTATTCATCCTTTTTTGTTTAAAGCATGTGGTATTAGGAAGCAGAAAGACAACCAATTTGCTTCTGCTCATGTATGTTATTGTATCCCCCAATGATATATTGGAATAACAATTATGGATTTTCTAAGTGAAACAGACTCCTAGACGTATTCTACTTCTTATCAGCTATTAAATGTTTAGATTGTCTTAAAAGGTTGCTTGTGCGGAAATGGGTATAGGGTTTACTAATAGCCAATACAAGACATTCCCATGTCTATGAACTTTGTCTTACCAGTGTGATTCTATTTTCATTCTGTTTGAATGCATATTTTTGTCGTGACCTGACACTCATGTTTTCTGTTTTTCGCTTTGGCTATTAAGTAATTGGTGTTTATCACTATTTTAATTTCTTTCTGAGCATTTTTGATTGATTTATGAAAGTAAATTAAGGCCAAAAAAGGGTTTCTTGATTTTTAGGGTCCTGGGTGTCTCTTGAAATTGAATCTTTAAAACCCTAAATCTCTAATCAACAAAGATTGTTTCTTGATCTTGATTCTTCTGATGTTCATTTATAAGTGTTAATTAAGTTTTCTATGTTTATGATTGATTTTGTTCATAAATGATTGTTAAGAAACATGATTTAAAAGATTATGGTTAGTGGAGAGCTATTCATAAAAAGGAAGGTGATTTGTTGAACAACAAAATTATTTATTACACACATAAGTCACTTGTCTTATGTAGTTGTATCTAGGGGTCACTAAACCTATTTCATGCCTAAAACGAAATTTTAATTTTTATTCTTTTCAGTAAAAAGAATTAGCATAACAACCATACCATTTATCTATAGGTTGTTACTACATTTTTGGATGAAATTTATTCTTCCATGTTTACATATTCAGATTGTTTGATAAATTTTTCATATTTAATTTCTTGTGACAAGATATTGTTGTTTTTATGACGTTGCAGATACACAAGGTTTACACATGGGTGTCTTACAAGAATGATGAATGGGATGAGCAGTAAAAGATGAAATTATTCTTTAATCTTTTTCGTTACTGTTGTTGATCCTCAAAGATTGATGTGAGTCATTTTGATTCACTTTTTGTCCAAGCTAAGAAGAATGGCATATGTGTCTAGAAAATAAAATTGTTTAATTATATATCATTGAACATGGAATGAGTTAATTTCCACAGCCTGTTTAGTTTTGATCATCTGAAGTTTTCTTCTGATTCTGATCTAGCATTAGTTGGTAACTTGGATGCTGCTATCAATTTTCTTCTATTAATTTACCGTTAAACAATAACAGAGGTTAATGGCATGGAACGATTATTAATTTAATTCTTAATCTGCACATAAACTTAAGAAAATATAAAGTATTTGAGGTTATAAAAAAGTTGCAGCAGATTGATGATGACTGCTACCCTGATGTATGTTTCATATTGAAGCATAGTTTTAATTTTTTTTAATATCATTTAATAAATCAAACTTACCATGACGTTGATATAAGTAAACCAAAACCATAGAGGGAATTTGAATTCACTGGAATACAAAGAATACTGTTTATTTTATTATTTGTATTCAACACGTGTAGAACATAGACATCTAACCTAGTCCTTTATATATGAATATAAAGACCCAACAAGGAGCTAGAAAAACACCAAACAACACAAAGAAAACTACAAAAAAACGGACAAATCAAACTCTAACCACTTATCCCAAACAAGGGTATTACAATAAATTTTAAGTTTTACTTGAGGAATATATTTGTTAGCTATAACTTTTTATGTTTGGTTTTTTTTTTTAAGTTTCTTTTTACTTTTTTGTTTACTTACTTTTTTATAACATAAATGCAACCTTTTGTTTTAACAGGTACAAACACGGCAAACGTAAATACATGATGATGTTCAACCTAGACTCGATTTTGCTCATCAACATACATTCTCATCTTTTGTATTATCAAAACTAATTATAACCGTTGCACATGTAATCGTTGTTGTCCTTTGGTAATGAATACTTAATTTGGTTTATGTAATCTTTTGTATTATCAAATGTTAAAATCGGTAATGAATAGTTAATCCCATTTACTAATGCAATAAAATAGAAATACTCGAGCCTAACGCGCGGGAAGGAACAAGCCAACAACTAGTTGTTTTATTAAAATACATTTTGATAAACTGACCCTTTTTCATGTTAGAATATTTAATAGTTGCACGAAGTTAACCAAAATATTCTAGAAAATAAGAAATTAGTATAATGAATAGTTTCACATCAGATTTGATATCTTGATTAAGCCCCAAAATTTACATAATTTTAACTACCTGCAACAATTTTGAGCCATTTGGTGTAGGCTCAATTGGATGAAATTTTATCTCTAAGAAGATTACATGAGAAACTAAAAAAATGAGTAAAAAACCACTTATTATTTAAACAAATTTTTGTAATAATTTGTTCATTAATTATTTAAAAATTAAAATTAATTAACTGAAGAGTGTTTGTGTATCTATCCAACCCGTCCTTTAGGACATCCTATATAGTAAATAGTAACTGTTTTGACCCGTTACTCGGCCTTCCGTTTTGAATTACCTATTACGGTTTAACCATCACCAAGAGCGAATGACACCATCTTGATTCACACAAATGCGCATGAAAGATTTTTAAAGATCCAAGTAAGCCAAAACCGAAACCAAAACCTCAGTACCATCTAGGTGTACTCGTTTTAACAAACAAACATACGCAGCAAAAATCACACTCAAAGAGTAGGGTCTCGAAGGGTGTAATAAGAGCAAACCTTATTTCATCATATAGGGTAGAAAGGCTGCACACATAGAGACCCTCTAATTCTGAAAATCCACATGAAAAAAACATAAAAGATAATAGCAATGTCGTGATAAAATTATTGCTTACGTAAGATAAAACTTACTCAAGTATCATCATCTACTTCCTCCTCCTTGGCCTTGAACAACAACTTCACTCTCAACAGAAGGGTCGTCTTCCACACATCTCATTTGAAAATTACCAAAAAACCAGAATTAGTCGCGTGTGCAAAGCAAGGAGCTTGAGTTGGAAAAAAATGAATCAAGTTTAAAGTAGAAGTGACAATTTCGGCCCATTTAATGAGGGTGAAAACGAGCCGAGCAGCTCGTGAGCTACTCGAGATTAGCTCGTCATAAACTCGAATCGAGCCGAGCTTAAACGAGCTCGGGCTTTGATTGGGCTCCTTTAATAAACGAGCTTTAGCTCGAGCAGGCCCGCGAGCCTAAACGAGCTTTTTTATTTATATAATTTTTATTTAATATATTAATTATATATTTATATAATAACTATTATGACATATAAAATTATGATAAAAATAATTAAATAATATATATTATGTATATAAAAATTATAATTATAAAAATATAAATAAAATATTTAAATAATTAATAAATAATAAATGAGCCGAGCTCGAGCCTACACAAGCTCGGGCTCGTTTACACACATATAAATGAGTTAAATAGAAAAAAAAATAGCTAAAAGTAATGGGTCAAATGCATAGAATGTCCCCAAGTCTTTTTCTACCAAGTCTAACCTCCTAAATCTTTTCTATTCAAAGGATAATATATGTGGGTTGTAGCCGAAAGACACAAGTTGACAAAAAGTGTTAACGGAAAACCCTAAACCTGCCATTTTAACCCGTTATTCAACCCGACTGGTCCGTCCATCTTGCCTCTTTTTTAAAGGCAACATATATAATTTAGACGATATAACATTAATAGTTCAGTTAAGGTAACCGAAGGAACTCATCTTGCCATTCATAGTAATCGTCTCATGCCAACAACTCTTCCAATTACATGTCTATGCACTTGAAGTAAGCTTTGGAAATCATATATTTCAATTTGGATCACATTTTATAGGTCCCATGCAAGAAATGAACTTCATTTTTAATACAGACAAAGTGATCTATAATTGTGACTCTAAAGGGGGCAATTTCGACCCTTGCGTTTATGAATGAGCCGATTATAATTGTGTTTTTATCTTAAATGGGAAAAATAAAACAATTACTTTTGATATGGTCAAATGGGTTACAAAATTTACTCAAATTGTACTTTTAGTGTATGAAACCTCTTGAACCATTCTATTAAAAAAAACTATAATATTATCAAATAATTAATTTTGTAAGACACTAATTATTAATCCCACCCTCTTCTTTCTTTTCTATACATCTTGAATCATTTTATTAAAAAAAAACTATAACATTATCAAATAATATAACTATTATAAAACACTAATTATTAATTCCCACCCCTTCTTTCTTTTCTATATTAGGTAATGTTCTGAGATACACACAACTGCCAAACTACTACAAAAGTTCCCACTTATCAAATTGCTTTCATTATATTTGCGAAAGTGAATAGGAAATATTAGAGTGAATTATAACAGAGGGGGAACCCTCATTATACACAGAAAGCAAACCCTAGAGAAGCTTATATCAGGCTCATGAGCAACTAACTAATAAAACAAACTAAATACACTACATACATATAACACTCCTCCTCAAGTTGCAGGATACATGTTTATCATGCCGAACTTGTTACAAATAAAATCCATCCGAATTTTTGGGGAGGTTTAGGGAGAATATCTGCAAGTTAAAAGTCCGTCTTAATGTGAATAGGCTAAAAAGATAGAAGGTCTGCTTGAGTGCACCCAGTCCCTAATTAGATGACAATGGACCTCTCTATATGTTTCGTCTGAATTTTTGGGGAGTTTATGTAAGATTCTCGCAAGAAAGAAAGAAGCTGATTTAGGTCAGCAAAGAAAGTAGAAAGATAGTTGCAACCTGCGTGAGAAAGAGAAAGAAGAAAGAAGAAAGAGAGGTGTCGTGAGAAAGAGAAAGAAGAAAGTCAGGTGCCGTGAGAAAGGGAAAGAAGAAAGGTAGGTGCAACTCAGGAAGAAAAACAAGTAAGAAAGAGACCGAGAAAGAAGAAATCGACAAAAAAAAAAAAAAAAACCCTATACCGACGACATGTCGTCGGAATAGGGTCAACCTGTACCGACGACATGTCGTCGGTATAGAATTACTTTTTGAAATTTTTAATTAAACCCTATAGCGACGACAAGTGATCGGTATAGGCTGACCTATCCCGACGACATCTTTGACCTATTGGGACGAGGCAATACCGACGACATGTCGTCGGTATAGGCTATCCCGACGACAAGTCATCGCTATAGGGTCAAAAAAAATCGTCGAGATAGGGTGATATTGTTGTAGTGAAAGAAAGAAAGAAAGACTAGTCGATTTCAAAGAAAGAAAGAAAAAAAAAGGAAGTTAAGAATGGGGATGGTACAAGCAAAAGAAGCAGGTTCGATGTCTTACCAAGTTCCGACCTTGACCGCAACCAACTATCCGGTATGGGCTATCAAGGTTAAGTCCATCTTGTATGCACATGGTCTTTTGGAGACTGTCGAACCGAGGGCATTAGGTGAAGAACCAGACCCGAAGAAGTCAAAACAGGCGCTTGCCTTCTTATTTCAAGCTATAACCGAGGAGATGGTGTTGCAAATGTCGAGTCACACGGACCCGAAGAAAGTGTGGGATGGCCTAAAAACTCGATATTTGGGAGTTGATCGGGTGAGGACGGCTCGAATTGCAACATTGAAAAGAGAGCTTGAAGGTTTGCGGATAAAGGAAGGTGAGCTCGTTGATGATGGTGCTACTAAGGTGAGCGGATTGGTTTCAAAGTTGAGGAGTCTCGGGCACGAAGTTGAAGAAGAAGAAATGGTGAGAAGGCTACTTGATGCAATGCCAAAGTCCTTTCTTCAAATTGTAACTTCAATTGAGTAATGCTTCGATTTGGACTCAATGCTCTTTGATGAAGCGGTTGGAAGGCTTAAGGCGTATGAAGAAAGACTAAAAAGCCATGGTGAAAAGGAGGAAGAGCAAGGATAACTCTTGATGGCCGAACAAAAGTATGGTGAAAGTAGTGGACGAGGAAGAGGTCATGGAAGAAGCTATGGTAGAGGCAAAAGAGGTCGAGGAAGAGGTACGGGTCGAGGTGGTGATAAAAGCAGGCTTCGGTGTTTCAATTGTGGAGTATTTGGGCATTTTGGTTATGAATGCACTAAATGAAAGGATAAAGAGAAAGAAGCAAATTTGATCGAAGAGGAAGAACCGACATTGCTTTGAAGAAACGGGTCAAGTTTAAAGGGGAGATTGTTGGTTTTAATCTTGACTTTAAGTTTTATTAATTAGTTGGTTTTATTATTAGTAATTTTAGTTTGTTTATTTAGTGGTAGAATAAAGAAAGAGAGTGGTAGAGAGCTTTGACCGATTTCATAGGGAAGAAGTGAACGTTGGTGATGGGTCATAGCTTGTACCGGTTCTTGTGGTAGAATGAGTATTTTATGGCTTTTTTATTGGTCCCCACGTTATGTACTAGGCTATTTATAGTCTCCTGCTTGATGAATAAAAGACATCAGCTTTTCTACATTTCCTTTTCCACTTTCTGCATTATTCTTCTTTTCATATTACGTGAAACTTTGTGTGTGTTTCCTTTAGTGTGTGTAAATCAAGAGGCCTGAAAACAACATTTTACGCCACAAATGTTGGTTCAGGCCCAAGATTTACACACTCAAGAACACACACGCAAAGAAGACTACTCTCAATTATGAAAGAACGTAGTGTACGTAATTTGAAGAAGAAAAGCTTACATCTATTCAATCACTAAAGTGTCTTTATATAGCCATACATAGCACAACGTGGGAACAATAAAAATAATAAAATAAACCTATTCAACCTAAGGAACCAGTAAACAATTTGACCACTTTTTACCCAACTTGCATACAACGTATACTTTTAGTCTTTCACCATAATTCGGTCAACTCTAGACCAAATCTTCTGCTGACCCGTATCCGTTGACCCATGACCCGACCATCAAGATTATACTCAACAGAGAGCTCTGTCGGTAGGCCCGTTGTAGCAGGAACATGGTATGTGGTGTCGAAGACCGGGGGATAGATGGACCAAAAGACATAGGAATGGAGAGAATGTTATGAGACTTGGGTATAACAGAACTAGGATGGAGAAAAACTGGTGTGGAAGGCTTAGGAAGGCACATTTAAGGTGACATCAGCACTCGTAAAGTATTGGTGAAGAGAAGGACAATAGCATTAATACCATTTGGGTGCGAGAATAACAAACAAAGAAACAACGAATGGCTCAGGTTTCAGGTTTTGTAACACCTAAACGATGATCATGGACATGCGCCGCACACCCAAAAAATTTGGGTGTTAGTGGAAAGGTAGTTCCTTTAGAAGACAAGACAAAAAACAGAGTTTGAAAACGAAGGACGGATGAGGGAATATGGTTTATAAGTTAAGAGCCAGTAAAAACGTCACCCCAATCAATGGGGGATATGAGAGTGAAACATGATAGTGCAAGCAACATCCAACAAATGGCGATTATTACGTTCAACAATGTTATTTTGTGGTGTATTCATGCATGAAGACTCATGAACAATGTCATGTGATTTCAGATGAATTGCTAACTGCTGTAAATGTTCTTGAACAACTCTCAGGCAAAGAAGATAATATAAGAAGTGTTTGATTATGATTCCGTACGTTGATTGTGGATGTCTTCCAGTTTGATTTGCGTATCTAAGCCATAGACTTTAGGGTTTGTGATTGTGTGTGTAGTTTGCTAGAAATAGTAGCCATAGGAGTTGTGATTGAATGTTATTTAGACCTGAATGTTCATCCTGTCTCAATACCCGAGAAGTGAGAGATAGTCGTTTAGTCTTTGTCATTAGGAATCCGAGTGTCAGCTGTCTGAGAGGAAGTTGGTATTAGGTGTCTAGTGATTGTTGCTATTCTGAGTCACAGTTCTTATCTTGAGATTACCCCGTGCATTCTTTGAATGTATGGTTGGCAGTGATACTGAAATGTGATCTGTCTATTCCGGTATTTTATCATTGTTGGAGAACGAAAGGTAATCCACTATCTGGTGAGTTATTACATCTTTAGGTTCCTTAGTTGGTGACAACCTGAGAGTGATTAGGGATCCACTAGGTAGTCTAGAGCACTTTCTTTCAAGTAGGATTCTGACCTATGTAGTATTCTTCCCATCATCTGATATTACCTTAGTTCCTGATCTTGATAGTTGAGTCGATCTTGTGTGCTGCATTCTTAGTTAATCTTTAGTATAGTCAACCCTCCAATCATCAATCTTTAGTTCGAGTCAGAATCATTCCTGAACATTCAGGTCTAAATAACATTCAATCACAACGTACGGTTATTGTGGATGTCTTCCAGTTTGATTTGCTAACTGCTGTAAATGTTCCTGAACAACTCTCGAGCACTTTCTTTCATCCTAGTGTTTACCAACTGCCGGATTGGAAAAACCTTATTCGAGGCAGACGATTATTCATACATGTTAGATAAGGCCTTCAATAACCCAAACTTGGTCTTCTCAGTGATAATGTTGTATGGAACGATTTTATGAATACAGTCTGATTACTCATAAAGCCTGTCAATCCAACAATTCCTAATCTGCATCATCAATGTCTTTTGGTTTTTGCCCCATCAATGGATGATGCAACTTCGTCAGAGATATTCTTCAATCTGCATCTTCCAGAAACCAAAGTCATGTCTGCCAGACTTGTCGATCATAATCTTCCCTTTTCCGCCATGATAACTGAGTAAAACAAGGCTAAGCTCTCATACCACTTGTTGGGTGTCTATCACGACTAAACCAACTGGTTCTGGTCTTCTCTAGCGACATGTTGACATGAGCGACCTGCTTGAGTGTTGGTGATAATAACGAAACATAAGATAATAATAGTATAAACGCAACAGCAACAACATCAATATGATGTTTTATCTGATCAATGATTGAAGCAGATTGTGAAACAGTAAATCTAACATGAGTGGTCTACGTGGTTTGGTCTAAACTGACATACGTCCACTGTCCGTACTAAACAAGTCAATATTATTATGAGGTGTTAAAGATTACACTTACTGAGAGGTACTTATAATAGAAGACTACATAGAATTAGGGTTGAAGATGGCTGCCTTGGGGATGAAGAAAGACTTAGGGCTGAAAAGGCCTAGGGCCGGCTTCCATTGATCAGCCTTGCCACTGATCGACCTCCACTCTTACCAATCTCCCACTTGGAGGTTGATCACATCAATTGCACCTATCTCTGTAGTTCTGTAATCTCTGTAGAACTAGTGCGGCCCCTTCATTTCAATTAACATTGAAGACCAGCTGAAGCTACACATAGCTTCAACTTATTCAATGTCACGACCTGTGAAACATATCTTCCGGATTCTTTGTACCAAGGATCTTATGCAGTTTCAGAGTACTATCATTGATCAACCTTATGATGAAATGATAACTCAAGTGGATATGCTTCATCTTCCCATGAAATATTGGATTCTTTGCAAGATGAATGGCACTCTGATTGTCACAATATAAAGGACAATTGGTTTGTTTCTTGTCTAGCTCTTCAATAAAGTTCTTTAACCAGATAAGCTCTTTACCATGTATTCAGGTTTGGTGGTTGAAAGAGCAACACTTTTCTGAAGTCTAGACATCCAACTGATTGTTATTCCTCCCACTTTAAATACATACCTAGTAGTGCTTCTAAATAAATCACCACAACCACCTAGATGCGCATTTGTGTACCCTCTCAGAATATCCTCTTCTCTTTTGAAACATAGAACTACCTTTTACGTACCTTTCAAATATCGTAACAGCCACTTAACACCTTCCTAATGTTCCCTCCCTGGATTTGACATGAACCGAATAACTCCATGAACCGACTAACAACTTCCACTGCATGTGATATATCCGGTCTCATGCATACCATAGCATACAATACATAAGGCTACCAACTATTGATGCATATAGAACTTTAACCATTTCTTCCTTATCTTCATCCGTTTGTGGTGATTGTGCTTTTGTTAACATAAAATGACTCCCCAAAGGTGTGCTTCTGGTCTTAGCATCATGCAGAAAAAAAAAATTCTTTAATACTTTCCTCATATACTTTTCTTGGGATAGTGTTAGAGTGCCATCTTTCCTATATCTGATACTGAGTATGTCTTTGGCTGCTCGTAAGTCTTACATATCAGTTTCTTCAAACATTTGCTTCTTCAATTTCTTAATATCTCTTATGTATGATCAGGCTATAAGCATGCCGTCCACATAAAGAAGCAATATAATATAGGATGTGTCAAAATTCTTCAAATAACAACAATAATCCATTTCACATCTTTTATGCCTGTTCCTACTAGTAAAAACATTGAACTTCAAGAACCACTGTCTGGTGCTTGCTCCAATCCGTACAAACACTTATTTAACTTGTAGACTAAGTTTTCTTTCCCATCTATCTGAAAGCCCTCTGTTTTGACATATTAATATCTTCATCAAGGTCACTATGTAAGAATGTCCTCTTGACATCTAGCTTTTCTAGATGCAAGTCCTCTACAACTACAATAATCAACACTAATCTAATTGTAGTCATCTTTACAACCGAGGAGAAAATTTAATCGTAGTCAACCCCTGTTTCTGTTGGAACCCTTTGACCACTAATCGTGCTTTGTACCTTTTGGTGCCATCATGTTCATCCTTGATTTTGAGGACCCATTTATTTTGTAAAGATTTCTTGTCTGTTAGAAGCTTCGTTAAAACCCAAGTTTTATTCTTTTCTAGTGACCCGTCTCTTCTCTCATAACACGCTCCCACTGTAACGAATATTTTACACTGACGGCTTTTGAATAACACTAAGGTTCACCGTTCTCCATCAAGAGTAACTAGTTAACTAATGGAGAGAGTCTCTGTGGAGGTCCTATAACTTTAGTGGACCTCCTGACCCACTATGGAGGTGGAACTGGAGAAGGTAAATCAACTTTAGCCTATGTATTCCTATTTTCATAGCTGTCTTATGTACTTCCAGTTTCCTATGATCTATCATAATGAGTTACGTCTTCAAACACAACTTTTTCTTTACTTATATATGATTCAGCTGTAAGTATGTCTTTGTACATCTCTATTACACTAAAATGACATCCCTGCTCCTGATTACTTTTTTGTTCTGAAAGTCCCTATTTTATGTATCATAACCATTGAATGTGCACTTCTATGTCTTTGGATCTAGCTAGTCTCTATCAACGTCTTTAACTGTTACATAAGCATTACAGCCAAACACTTTCGAGTGGGTGAGACTGACCTCTAGACCTTACCATTCTTCTACTGGAAATTTGAAACAATCGGAATTGAAGGTCCTCGGTTTATCAGATAGACTGTTATGTTGAATGCATCTCCCCATGACATCTTTGGAAGTTGTGCCTGAAGTCTCATACTCCTGGCTCTTTCAATCAAGGTTTTCTTTCAGTTATATTATTATGTTGTGGTGTCTCTGGAACGGTCTCCAACACCTTTATTCCATGTTCAATTACAGTAGTCTATGAATACAGTGATGTTGTACTCTCCTCCATTATCAGACTTTAAGCACTTGACCTTCAGATTAGTTTCAATTTCAACATCAGTTATTTATTTCTTAAAAATTGAGAAAAACATCAAATTTATTTTTAAGAAAATAAACTCATACCTTTCGTGTCGAATCATCTATGAATGTGACATAGAAGGTGGATCCTCCTACTAATGAGACTAAAGTCAGCCCGTAAACATATGTATGAACAAGCTCTAGCCTTTTTGTGTTAGGTGTCTTCCTTAACTTAGCAAAAGTAACCTTTTTTTGCTTTTCGAACACGCAGGGCTCATAGAACCCAACTTCTACTTTCTTCAGATCTAGAAAGTTACATTTAGCAGCTAGCATCTTCAAATCCTTTTCACTAATATGCCCCAGTCTCTCGTGACATAAACTAAACGATCTTGATACATCAGTGACTGCAGTTACTCCATCTTATTGTACATCAACCATGTATAGAGTTCCCATTTTCTTACCATAAGATATAACAGGATCACCCTTGATTGCCTTCCACTGACCGTCCCTGAATAGATCTCGGTATCCTTGATCATCCAACTGTCTAATAGAGATAAGCTTCTTCTTTAGGTTTAGAACGAGTCTGAAATCCTTCAGTGTCCAGGTGCATCACGAAGACATATTCAAGACCATATCAGCCATGCATGTGATATCAAGTGTCTCATTGTCGGTCGTACCTTCTCGAAGTTTCCAAGTTTAATATTCTTTAACATCTCCTTGCAATCTGTAGCATGAAAAGATGCTCCTGAATCCATGATCCAAGATTCGACAAAACTATCGACACAACAGATTAAAGCATCATCTGAGTCTTTTGCTGTAACGTTCACCTCTTTCTTATATTCGCAACTACCAGAGCTGGGCACTGATTTCTGAAGTGCCTACTTGTTTGCAATTCTAACTGGTGATGTCTTTTCGGTTCTTTGATTGACCTCTTTATAGATTTAGATTTTCCCTGATTGTTACTTGTTCGAGCTTTCTTTCCCTGCCCTTAGTACTTAACAGTGAGTTTGAAGGTTCCCCTGAACTCCTGCGCGTATGTCTTCTCCCATAATCAAATCACACATCCTTTCAAAGGTAAGCTTAGAAGTTCCGGGTGAACTACTAACTATTGTAATTGTTCCTGGCCAACTCTCAGGCAATGGAAATTATAGAAGAAGTATGTGAATCTCATTATCAAATTTAATGTCAACCAATACCAGTCGAGATATGATTGAATTAAACTCGTTTATATTTATAGTAACGGAATCACCTTCTTTCATCCTTGTGTATATGAACTGCTGGATTAGAAAAACCTTATTCGAGGCGGACGGTTTTTCATACATATTAGATAAGGCCTTCAATAACCCAAATGTGGTCTGACGTCTGATTACTCCCAAAGAATATCGATGCAACAATTCCCAATCCACATCACCCGTGTCTTTTGGTCTTTGCCACTGATCAGCATCTGCCACTGATCAACCTTGCCACATTAGCACTCTTAATGTAACACCCTAATTCTCAAGGAAAATAAAAGTATAAGGTGGAAATAGCAATTGGTCCAAAGTTCAGGGGCCAAAAGTGCATAATTCTAAAAGTTGAGCCAGTAGCGGACCGCTACCGGGTTCCTTGGCGGTCCGCTACGTGTTAAGTAAGGAAGCAATGATGACAAGACAAGTGTCATGCCACCAAGCTTCAGCCACAAACCCTATGGCGGACCGCTATGTGAAGCTTAACGGTCCGCCAAGTCACAATTTGGATAGCGGACCACTATCCACAAGCTTAACGGTCCGCTATGGTGCATCAAGCCGAACAACTAGCAAGGGGGAGGTAGCGGACCGCCACCCATCTGCTTAGCGGCCTGCTATGGGTGCATGTTTCAGCCTATAAATAGAAGTATGATGCCGTTCATTTCAAACATACAACACTTTCACATACTCTAAGAGTGATTAGAACAATGAGTGTGGCGCGTTAAAGTGCGAGTCGGATCCAGAAAAGAGTTTAAGCGAGAAGGAACGGGTGTAGAAAAGACTCGAGATTATAGTAAGTACATTGTCCCGTACTTAGTCATGTTTATTATATGACTACGTGTTTAGTGTAATACTAATGTACGGTTAAGGATAATACGTGATATGGTATGAACGAGTCCAAGCTCTAAACCCGAGTAACGGAGTATTCACGAAGTATCAAAGGGGTGGTGGGTACGCCGTTGGTAAACCCTATATATAAACCTATTTCATACCTCGAGGAGAAACCATTATAAAGGTTTAGGGTAGGGACTGGGTTTTGAAAGCATGACAAGAATACATGCTATACGTGATAAGAATGTGAATGTGTGTGAACGAGTCTAAACTCTAAAACTGCGTAATGGAGTATTCATGAGGTATCAAAGAGATGGTGGGTATGCTGCTGGTACAC
Source organism: Smallanthus sonchifolius (assembly GCA_023525975.1). Taxonomy (NCBI): domain Eukaryota; kingdom Viridiplantae; phylum Streptophyta; class Magnoliopsida; order Asterales; family Asteraceae; genus Smallanthus; species Smallanthus sonchifolius. The sequence goes on from CM042021.1 coordinate 111,117,660, forward strand.
CATATATATAAATCTCTTTGATACATCGGGGAGAAACTTTTACAAGGATTTAGGGTAAGGACTGGTTGTCAATGTAACGAGCAGGATAAACATGCATGATAAAGATGTACACGCATGTTGTAAACAAGTGCTTGATAAATTGGGAGGCTATGGATATACGATACCCAAGATCCCAATTAAATATAAAAAAGGGGCCAAGCCTACGGGTGGAAGGACCTTGGGAGTATGAACCTTCGTGGTTATGAACATTCATGGTTACACAAGAGGCCATGAGATTTACAAATTTCAGGATCTTGTAAGGGAGCTATGGCATCCCAAAATAAAAGATGAAATGCAATGAAATGAGACAATGCAGTGTACTTACTTAGCGTAAGCTAATGTAAAAACATTTTCAAAAACTGCATGGAAAAGCACTCGGAATGAATGAAGCTTCCAGAGGACGTGGCCTGTCGGAGAAAAGAATCCCTAGATCTTATGTATCTCAATTATTGTTTGTAATACAATATTTTAAAATATAAAGTACCCGTGTCACCACGGTGGCAAGGTTTTTTAAAAACTGGGACCAAATTCCGATGACTCTGATATTTTAAAAGAATAAAGAAAATAGGGTGTTTCACTTAACAAGTCTAGGAAAGAAAACAATTTAGGCGACAACAGTTCTGGAACAAGAAAACAACATATTTTCGACAGCGGACAACAAAGCCCGGCGGTCAACCACATTTTCCGAGAAGGCAGAACGGTGGGAGAAAGAAACATGGAGAACCGAAAATGTCCAATAAAGGCAATGGTATGGGCGGTGATGGCACATGCGCCGTCAAATAAGGATTATGGTCTGATTTTGGTTTTCCAGCGACCTACCCGCAAGAAGGCGCGGATGGCGGGGCAGTGGCAATCTTCACGGGTTACACTAATCGGGAGTCAGTGAGTTTGTTTGCGTTGAATTGTGACTTGAAAAGGCGGTTCTCGAACAACAGTAAGGAACAGCGGAAATGACGACCAGAATAAAAAAAAAAGTATCTCAAACAGGGAAGGCTGCGGTGGGGGAGCTTTTACATCGAAGCAACGACGGAGGATAGGGTTTGTGCCTAGAGCCTTAACTCTGAAACAATATAAAAATGAATGGGAAATATATAAATGAACTATAACGGATGGGAACTATCAATATATACACTATATCCGACTCATGGGCCATAAACTAAGAAAACAAACTAAATACACTATATACAATTAATAGTATATACGAGGCAACCATCTAAAACTACTAAATCAAAAAGGTGAAAGGCAACCATTATTTCAATTCAAAAACCAGAAAACTAGAATATATCAAGGATGATAGATCAATTACCAGCCTAGTAATGCTGTCAAACTTCTTGGCAGCATCAGTAAACTTTACAACACCTTCCTCTTCTAATGCAGCAGCTAAATCCTACCATAACAAGAAAAAGAATTAAGCATCACACTAAGAAGCATATAATATTACATTAATTCAATTTTTGTCTAAATTTTTACTTATAATCTATAAATTGAACAAAGATAATATAACATGCTATTCATAACATACCGCCAGCAACCTGTATTCACGAGTTCCTGAAAATGTTGGATCTAGTTCCTGCAAAAAGTAAATGAAAATTTTCACTCGGTATATGAATCGCTAAATGTATAGTTTTAAACCATTATTTTACTTGATAACGCTCCAAAGCATTTGTAATTTTAAGTACAGCACCTTTACAGAGTTAGCATATACCAGCATTAAGTAGATGCCCTCTAACTTCATATGTTAGCAAGCCATTTTTCAGACATTGTTTTGCTAAGTCTTCATAAATATTTATCGCTTTATGATATCTGAATACACGCATTTTAGCAACTCATAGCGCGTATGCAGAATGTAATTACCTACAAAAAGGAAGCAAACTTACTGTCCCAGTTGAGCTGAAAATTGTGCAATTTTCTGCTTGCATTGATTTGCATAAGTTGTAGCTTCTTCATCTTCAAAAAGATCAACTGCTCTATCATAGTAAGTTATTGCTTGCTCCAAGTTCTGCTCCTGTTCATACAACTCAGCAATTTCCTGCACAGGTATATTTTATACTAAAATAAATAAAGTATTTCATAAACTTCTTATACAAATTTATTAAAAAAATTGATGGTGTACCTTGCAATATTTTTCATACATGCTGAGCCTCCCGATTTCCATGAACACGTTTAGTGCTTGCTCTAAGCAAGCTATGCACTCTGCAAGCATCAAACATTATCAAAAAGGTTTTACAATATTTGGTGTTGTCAAAGTAATAATTTTACCAGACAAATTAACTAAATCTATAAGCTACATAAATGTAGCCTTAAATAATTTTAGGTGTGATTTACAGGATTTATATTGCATACATTAAGTTTTATATGTGAAAAATGATCCATAGGTAGTTTGATTGCACTGATAAATTTGCAAATCAATAATCACTGAAACTAAGTTTAGTTTTCCATCTTACGAAAATAACTAAACGTGGCGATATCCAACTAATTACCGCATACTTGACATCAAAAACAGCCTGTATGATCATAACCTCTATAGTAAGGTGTTGAAAAGGCAATACATATTTACTAAATATGCAAGAATGAAGAATGGTGAAGCAAATACTGAAAAAATGCTAACCCTTGGTGTTTGTTCTCTTGTATGAGCGGCCTGCATTAGCATAAGCTTCAGCGGCTTCATGTTTGCAATACATCTGCAAACATTAATTTCACAACAGCCATAACAAAGGAGAAAAGCATGTGGGAAAACAAACAATACAGAGTAGCATTAAACACTCGCCTTCAAAAGACACTGGGCCATCTTGATATATACAGCTCCAGCTTGGTCCCTTGAGAAAGTATGTCACATTATCAAAAAAAGATATCATATTCAATAATTCTAAGTTTTTTCCATATAAAAGCTACTATAAGTTTTGCCTAAGAGTAGGAGAATATATAGAGAACATAAATCCATTTCTTTTGTTCTTGTTCTAACAAATACACCACATTGTGCTTGCATATATTAGAGCAGTTATTGTTGTTCAGATTGTTGACTTCCTGACCAATGGGTTGTCTTCCACGAGTTTTGATACTCTTCGGTCTAAGCTACACGTTGTTGCGTACGTCTAGCTAGAGAGGCATATTAGAGCATTTATCGTAGAGTTTGTTACGAGCAGTTACATTTCAGTTGCATTTATTATGTAGACACCTCTATAAATAGAGGTGCCATATTCCAGTTTCTTTATTATCGCGAAAGATACTATTCTCTTTCATTTTCTAACTCTTTTAGCATATATAAGAAGATTGATATAAATTCACATTTAAAGAATTGACAAAGACTTCTGAACAGATCATAATCCCTTTTCTGATGATTGAAAACATTATTAAGAAAAGTTCAAAACACAAAAATATAAAGTATGCAAGTAAATTGGTTTATATAAGTCAACTCTACAGCAAACAAGTATTGCTAAATGATCATATTGGTCAAGTGAAGAGAAAGCATACAAATATATTTTATGGAAGAACAATGATAAAGTATATTCAAGCATTGATACTTACAAGATTTGGCCAGCTTTTTCATATAAACCAACAGCATCTTTGTGCTTGAATCCACAAAGAAACCAAAGACTCAGCTTTCTTCTCAAACTCCAGACCTTTTGCTTGTTGATCAAACATTCTCCAACACTGAGAGTTAGCAAAAAAAAAAAAAAAAAAAAACAAGCATGAAATTGGGTAGTCAATGATAGAAAGTGGTTTTCTACTCTAAGCCACTATGTTGTCAAAGGCGCACTCAAGGCATAAAGGGTGAGCTGCCTAGGTGCTTAAAAAGCAAGAGCTTTTTTTAAGCTATAAATTTACCGGTTTTTTTAGACTAATTTTTTGATGAAACGTGGAAAAATGACTAGTCAAGATGGTTTTTAGGGTTTCTGCAAATTTGGTTTCGTTTTTAGGTGTTCCGCTAGTACCACTAGCGGATCTTTAGGTCATCTGCTCCTACTATGAACGGAAGTCAGCATCCGCGGCCAACACAAGTGGATCTCAGCTTCTGCTCCTACCACCAGCGGATGCCCATTCACGCCGGTAACCCTCCGTTCCCTCCATTGACATCCGCTGGTACCACCAGCGGATGTGGTCTCCTGTCCAAACAGTAACCCAAATTTGGCTAATGCAGAGATTCCTGATCAAGGGTACATTTTCATGTGGCTAGAAGTTAAATTTCTTACACAACCTGAAATTGCATGCATGGCTAGAAGTTAAATTTTCATGTGTAGTTGGAAGCAAATTTAATTTTTATACCGAAATTGCATGCATGATATCGTGTATACAAAATAATAATTAACATATGCATGGTTATTTACATTTAACATACCATTTAATCTTATATATACACCACTTATGAATTAAAAACCAGAACATATGCATGATAGTATACTACATAAAATTGCCTACCTAGCTCAATATTATTTCAAACCCACAAGATACCACTGTTTTATCACTGTAGCAACAGTACACCACATAACGGATGTCAATGGAGGGAACGGAGGGTTACCGGCGTGAATGGGCATCCGCTGGTGGTAGGGGCAGAAGCTGAGATCCGCTAGTGTCAGCAGCGGATGCTGACTTCCGTTCGTAGTAGGAGCAGATGACCTGAAGATCCGCTAGTGGTACTAGACTAGCGGAATACCTAAAAACGAAACCAAATTTGCAGAAACCCTAAAAACCATCTTGGCTAGTCATTTTTCCACATTTCATAAAAAATTCAGTTTTAGACATGTTTTACACTTGTACATTTTTTTATGTTTCAAACCAGTTTGGCCAGAATTTCCAGAATTTTGCCGGCATTTACAGGATTTGCCGAAATCATGTCTGGCCTGCCGCAGGGCGCTTTTCTTGTGCGCGCCTAGTGCGCTTTTGACAACATAGATTTCTTCTATGCAAGGCCATGTGTGAACTTCATGGGCTTTTTTTTTAATAAAAAGACTATTAACATTTATTATTAACCATTATGCCTATTAATTGCTATTGTCTTTCAGGTGTTGCTAAACGTAATGTAAATTCTACAAAACATACACAAACTCTTTCATACACTTACATACATATATACTTTCTTTCTGTTATGCCTCACATTACCACATGCATACTTAAGTACATATATTCAGTCGTTGCACACATGCATATTACGATGATGATGAACAGCATGTGAAAAACTTACTTACGTGTTACGTATGATGAACAAGATTGAAGATGAAGGCTGCGATGAATCTAACCTACTCTTCTAAACATAACCAAAACGTCGACCAATTGCCGCTTCACCGTTATAATTTAGGTTTAATTTTAATGGGTTCTCGGTAATCATGCGGGCCCGTCGGGTTTAATTTTAATCAAATAAATGATTTACTTAATATTAAAGGAAATAAATAAATTATAATTTTAATCAATATCTATACTATCTTTAGGAGAAAATAGGAGTGTCACGTGACATCAATGTTTTTAGAATCGGAGTGGACATCGGACCGGTCGTTTTACCGGTTCATTGGTCGGACCGGATTTAAGAACCAGATAATATTATAATTAATTTAATTATTTAAGCCCATATTGTTAAATGGCCACTAGAATATTAGAATATTGATTAGAAGCCCATCTATTGATCGAGTTGCCCTAAAGTTGTAATTCATTTGTTGAAATAGCATTTCAGTCGTTCTTATTTCTTTCACTTCTCTCTCTAAAATCACTGGCACAATACCATTATCAAATACAATTGTTCATCTACTTTCACTTGTCTCTGTAAATCACCATCGCCTACATCCTTTTAGTTTTCTATCCCCCACAGAAAGGGCCAACGCTCCCACAGATCTAAATCTCATCACCGTCTTTCGGATTTCCGTCGAACAGTAGAACTCTCTGACATTCCCTTCCGTTGCTGATTTTTATACGTCTCTGCATCTCCATGGCATACAGCCTTCCGGTCCGTCTTCTGATCACGGTTCGTCGGTTCAACCATGAAACCGTAAAAACTGGTTGGTTCAATCGTTAGCGGTCCATAAACACGTAGCAGGACTGGTGTTGTCGGTGGTTCCCGGTCCAACCGCCCGGTCCGGTCCGGGTTTAAAAATGATGTGTGACACAATTCTAGCCCTCGTGGGCCTGTTTTTCCCGCCCAAATTAAAGGGGCAATTTAGCATTGCTTTAAAACTGATTTTTAAACAGTATCGGGTTGGGCTCAGAAATGGTTCAACCGGTTGTACCGGGTGGTTCAACCAGGTTGACTAGTTAATCCTATAATTCCAAAAAAATATAACTTCAACTCAAAAAATAATCCAAAAGTAAATGATTCCATAATAAAAAATAATCAAAAAGTTAATCCATAATAAAAAAATAACCCAAAAGCACTCAATTTTCCTACAAAGTTTTTTTTAAATACAAGTGTACAATTATTGCTTTATCCAATTGAAGTGTTGAATACATCAAGTTCACGATCGCTTAAAAGATGAAATTCACTATCATCGTTATCCTCATCAACAAGAGCATAACTATTTTCGTTTCCTACAATATTAAATAAGAAGTGTTAGTTATCAATAATCATAATATACTAAAATTACGTAAGATAAGTAATATATATAACAAATAACCTTGTGTTTGAGAAACCGGTTCATGCTCTTCCTCACCAAACATGCTATCTATATCATCATCATTATGAACTGCACCTTCCGACTCTTTTTCAACCACCCAAAATTCTGTATAATAAATACTTTCATAATCAACCGGATCATAGGATCTCTTATCATATTTGAATTTAGAGAAACATTTACCCAAATGTCAACACTTAAAAAGTAAATTACGATGCAATAATTTTTTTTAAATTCAAGATATCGTACCTATTTTGTAAACGCAAGTTGTAATGAACAAATACAATGTCTAAAACCGGTTAGGTTAAAAGTTTTTAATCAGGCTATTAAAAGTTAATTTTTTAGTTTAAACCAAAAATTTTACTTTATACTAAAACCGATACAACGGTCTAACCCGTTATTACCGGTAATAACAGTGGTTCAAGTTACAAACCGTTTCCAATTTACCGGGCTCAAACTTACCGAGCTAGTGACCGAGATCCGGTTCAACCAGTATTACCGGCCGGTCTGAACCTGTTTTCAAAACCTTGCAATTTAGTGATTCTAATAAAAATCTTTAATTTCATAACTTATAATAGTTTTGAAGATTTTTTATATAAAACATGAAGCTTCAATTGAGGAAATTGAAATAATAGCATTAATCACTGGCATCGACTAATTTAAACCAAAATCTGCTCTTGTAATTTTTTTCCTTTTAAGTCAATTCAGAATTCAAAGATATTATAAAATTGAAAATAAAATTATTTTAATTTATTTAGATACAAAATTAGGTGAAGTTGTAAAATAAAAATATTTTAATAACTAAATAATAAATAATATAAGTTCAAAATTTATATCAAAAACGAAAAAGAAATTGTAATTATTTTTTTTAAATGTCCGTCTATAAATATTATTTATAGATGATGAAATTTGATTTGAATTTTAATTATTAAAGTTATGAAAATAATAGGGTTAACCTATACGTACTCATCTCTTAATTGTCATACCCCTGAAAAATAAAATTAAAATTTATCATATTCGCCCCAATAGAAAAAATATTATATTTTAAAAGAAATTGTTTAAAAACATTTTCTATAAAAAACATTTTATAAAAAATTAAAAGAAATGTTTTTTGAAAAATAAAAAAACTTCAGTTAAAAACCAAAATAACCATTTCAGTCCAAAAGTTTAAATTTAACCTTTTTAGTTCAATAGTTTTATTTTTGTCTCAGTTACGGTCCAGCTCACTAACTTCATCCAAAATTTTGGTTAAGTTTTTATTAAAAGACCAATATACCCTTGGACTACTTGTATTACCTAGACAGTATAAATTACTTAAAAACAAATAAATAATTACTTAAAAATAAAAGATAAAAAAATAAAAAAATATGGTTAGACACATATATTTATCATCATCATCGATCAAATTGAAACACTCATCCAAATCAAATTGAATGGAAGGGACAAGAACCATTTATGCCATATCAAAATATTCGAACACCGACACCATCACCTGAAATCGCTGAAAACCACCAGCTCCTGAAAATCGTCGGCAACCACCACCTTCTGATTTAAATATCATTTTTCCGTTAAGGATTTTTCAAGGGTCTGGGCAAACATCACCTCCAGATCTAGACCCACTTTGATTTTATCGTGAAACGAAGGTAACCCAACTTTGATTTAACGGGGACGCAGGTAACCCATCTGAAATTTGGGTTAAGGGGATTTGCCGACAGCCATCTCCATTTGAAATTTGGGTTGAGGAAGAGCTGATTCGATTTTTAGGGCTGGGAGGATGACCAATTTGACTCCATATTTGTTTTAGGGCTTAACAGAGACCCGTGAAACAGAGATTTGTCGGAAGCTCACCGTCATATAGCACACCGCCACTTACACCTTCACACTCCGCCATCTCCGCCACCTCCACCACCTCCACCTCCAAAACCCCCCAATTTATCGCCCATCCAAAACCCTAGTCCAAAACAAGGGTTCACCACTGATTGCAGAGATTACTCAGCCCCACCCTTTGCCTCGATCAAAACCCTAGTCCACTGCCGCTACACCACCGATTACTTAGCCCCACCCTTTGCCTCCGTCGCTACACCACCGATTGCAGAGATGGTTCACCGATTTGAGACGAAGATGTGGTGACGAATTGAAAGTGGAGGCGATGGTTGTGACTGGTTGAGAGTGGAGGCGGTTGTGGGGGTCGCCAGATGTGGGGGGTAACAGGAGTATTTACATACAAACATATATATATTTATTATAATAATATAGTTTAATTATAATAATAATAATAGTCTTTATATAAAATAAGGGTGAAAATGGTATTTTTGTCTTTTTGTACGGTATTTAACATAATTATTTAAGGGGTTAAGGGCTGGACTTTAATTGAGACAAAAATTAAACTATTGGACTAAAAAAGTCAAATTTAAACTTTTGGACTGAAATGGTTATTTTGGTCAAACCATAGGGACTAAAACCGTATTTATGTCACACCCCGCCTAGGGCGGAAACACGGGGCGTGGCGATCGACGGTATTCATAGCCTTTGATTACAGCGAACGACTTCTAATAACATTCATAATCAAAGATTCTAAGTTGTTACAAGGAAACACAAATAGTCAAGGTTACAACGACTTCTAATAACATTGTATGTGTGTGTATGGACAGTATGCACCCGCTTTGACCTCCAGTCAAGGTTACCGCGACTAACCACTGGTGGTGGTGTCAACCCAAATAGATCTATTCATGCTTTCCACGTCTGAACCGGCTAACGGTTATAGTGTTCCCTGGGACTTAGTATGACAGTTGCGTACTCATGTAACAATCAGTTTATGTACTCCTATCCAAATATGAGCTATGTATTCTCCCCCGTATGTTTTAAAAACAAGTAAAAGTGGGGCTGTGAAGACTCATCTTATCCAACGATGTGGTGAGTGATGTTGTATGCAGTAAGTCCAACAAGTATCCGACCTATCCGTGCCCTAAATTATTTAAGACACCTTAGGTCCTATGTAGTTGTTTAAGCCTGGATTGGTCGCTTGACCAATATCCTGAAGTCTCGACCCTTGCCTTGTAATAATCTATAAGGGTCCGACCTAATCGCCGTTGGTGATATAAGTTGTTTGTCCGAAATAAGTAGTTATATTTATTAAAATTCCCTTTTAATAAATATTATGAGGTAACACTTTATTTGTCTAGTGTTCGTTTCGCTTTCGGGTTAGTTTTGACACGTACGGTTAATAAACATATTTAATATACATTTACTAAAGTATGAGGTTTCTAGTCATAAAATAATAATTATATTATTTTATAGTTTAGAATATTTTTGTATCGTCTCAAAATATATATGTATTCATATATCAATACACGTAAGTGCATATATATATATATATATATGTATTTAAAAAAAAATCTTTTTTTTGACTATGGTAAAGCCTTGATCATGAGAAGGTATTTTATAAAGAGTTTATAAATATTAAAACGTTGTTGTATGAGAACAGTTATTACTAATCAAAAACAAATCCTTTTGCTTTGTTGTCTTTCGGGTTTTAACCAAAAACAATATATGTATATATATTTTTATAAAAGAATATATTATTGATGTAAATACTAATGCCTCAATATTATAATATTATTATTTTTAATCTAGATGAATATGATTGGTAAAAATACTAATCATAATGATAATACTAAAAATGAAACTAATAATACTTAGTATGATACTAATAATAACGTATAATAGTGATTATAATTATGATAATAATAGTGATTATAATTATGATAATAAAGATCCCTTTTTACGTTATACATATTTATGTCGTTTATATGTTAACTTATTTATGAACGGGGAAACCGTGTTTCGTAAAAATAGATATCACCAACTAATCGATACTAAGTTAATACATTAACAATAATAATTGTTTTGGGTAAAAATCAACAAAAGTAATTTTGTAACCAAACTTAGAATGTGAGGTAGTGTGTTTGTAAAATTAATGTAAAACAATACAAGAATGTAAAGATTGACACAGTTGTTTACGAGGAAAGCCTTTAATCCTTGAGGATCTCCGGCATAAAACCTCGGGAGGTGATAATCGACACCTGCCTCGTTTCTTCGATAAATGGTAAAAATATTACAAGTGTGGAGTAGTAGATGATCGAACTATGTGTTACAAAGTGTCGTAGCTAAGTATGTTGTGTGTTTCTAATCGATCAGTTGCTTAAATAAATACAAAGAGAAGCTAACTAACTAATGTCACCTTTGTGGGCTTCTTCGCGTATATTCCATACGTGGTCCACGTCATATTAAGCGAGTCTTCAGGAAAGATTAAGTACAAGCACGTTTAGTTGTAAATATAAATCGAAATAGAGGACAAGTAATCGTTAGTAGTATTAATACTCAGGATACTGAGGTCACCTGGATCTTGGATTTCGGATTATGCAACATTCAGGATCCAGCATGAAATTCAACCCATAACAATTGTCCCAAAAATTTGACAGCTGTATACTAAAGTTACAACTATTAAATTTTCAAAATTTGAATTTTGAGAAATAAACGGAAGCTTGATAAGACGTGGAGCGAGAATCGAGGGTAGATACGTCGTCGTTCGAGGCAGCTATCATTACTCCCTTATAATTACTTTTCTTTTTTACTAATCCCACACTTCATCTTCTTCGATTCTCTCTGGGATTTCAAGTAAAATCAGATCTTCTTTTTCTCATTATCTCTTTCGGTTTTTGTATCAAAAAATGGCTAAGAAAACCACACGATTTTCCACATCTTCGGATGATTTGTATAGTCAACATCTGATAGCTGACCCGGATTCTGAGAAATGCACCTTTACTGATTGAGACATTGAGCTTCCTAAATCTGGGGGATCTGTAAGGCCCCAAACCCGGGAGGCCTCACTTGTTGGATTTACTCATTCACAAACAGTTCTTAAACATAAATATCAAATAAGCGGAAAATTTCATTTAATCATAACGTCATCATTGTTCATACATGCGGAAGCGTAAACATTGTTTAAAACATAAATACATCATAACTAAAACATAACGGGATGCCAGTCTTCATAGTCGGCCGGGTAACTCCTCTCGCTAGCCAAGCATCACCGTACATCCTCATGACCAGCCTTAACCTGAATGTGCACACTAAAAAGGTCAGCTACGCTGGTGAGTTCTAGCATTTCATAAAAACTTTAACATCAACATTTGCCAAAAACATATCATTCATTCGTTTAGTAAAACCTTTCACAAAAGCATGTAATAATCTAACATTTTTAAAAAGGTTTCGTACCCATATCATCATCAACATCATAAATCATAAACACCGTTTAAACGAATCGTTCATTAAAACTTTTAACATTCATTTAAGTCATACATTATCGTTATCTAATTCTGTATCTTACTTTACGCGTCACAGTGTCCCCGAAGGAACCTTTGGTGTTGTGGGCAACCGTTACGTATTGCCGTCATTGCCACAACCATACACTACGTGGGGTCAACCGTTACGTATCGCCGTCATTGCCCAACACGCATCTTTCCTTTGGAAATCAACCGTTACGTATCGCCGTCATTGATTTCCTTTACCCTTTTCACTTAGGATGATCGTCATCACCCGAGTAACCGTCGTTACTCCCTTACCAGTTGTACAACATCAAAACCATCGACAGGCCACCAAGACACTGCCCTGTTGTTCTTATGGTAACTATAGCTCGCTGTCCATAATCTACCACAAGGCTGGGAATCACATTCCCAGACTTCATCGTCAATTCCATTCATTTGACAGATTAGATTTGTAATGACTTCTTTAAAACCTTTTCCCTTTTTCTTTTCTTTTCACAAAACCTTTCCTTCACTTTCGAAACCCTTTACCTTTACTTTAAACCATTTCTTTATAAACATTCGTTCGTAAACATTCCGTTCATAAAACTTTCTTTCCATAAACCGTTCATTCCAAATCATTTCATTTCATAATCATAGTTTCATAAAATATCATTTCGTAAAACATCATTTCATATGTATGCACACCAGCCCGAAAATATTATGTAAAACATTTAAAAGAGAGCTTCTAGAACTCACCTGATACGCTATTATGGGTTGTCCTAAACGAAGGTCCAACAACGTCACTTCCGATCTGAATTGATTAGTTAAATACACATCAGACCAATCCCGACTCTAACGGTTTAACCATTCTAACAAACTGACTTCACTTAACCAGTTCTGATGTCTGCGCACTTGGCAAGTGCGCAGACCCTGCTGCCTGCGCACTTATCAAGTGCGCAGACCCTGCTGCCTGCGCACTTAGCAAGTGCGCAGACACCTCTTCCTGCGCACTTAGCAAGTGCGCAGGTCCCTCCTCCTGCGCACTTAGCAAGTGCGCAGGACCTGCTCCGTGCGCACTTAGCAAGTGCGCACGACCTGTTCTTCGCGAAAAACCCTAACTTTCGCATTCAGGTCTGATCTCGTCAAGATCTCGAACCTGTTTGCATCCAAAACGTTCGTTTTCCATTAAGGAACTCAAATCTATGTTTATCCTTCAGTTTCATCCGTTAAAATGTTACATTTTCACCCAAAACCCGAAAAACCCAAAAACGAACTAAAACTCAGATTTAGGTCGGATTGTTACCTGAATCGAGTTTCTGATCCGGAGGTTCTTCTCACGAGTTATGGATTAACACTTTGCTGAAGTCTCGGGTCGATCCGCCAACTTTCTCTCTCTACGGTTTCTCTCTCTAAAAAGTTGCAAATGAGAGAAAAGGGGTGGCATAGGCTATTTATAGCCCGCTGACCCATCCGACCCGACCCGTCATGCCTCGTTCGTTTATTTCGTTTTTATAACTGTCGTTTTATTTTTGGGATGTTACAAGTCTACCCCCCTTACAATAGGTTTCGTCCCCGAAACCTTATCATAAGTCAAATAGATGAGGCTACGACTCCCTCATTTCCTTCTCCGTTTCCCAAGTGGCTTCCGATCCCTTTCGATGCTTCCATTGGACTTTAACCAATTGGATAACTTTATTACGTAAACGTTTCTCCTTCCGATCAAGGATGGCCACGGGTTCTTCGATGTAATTAAGGCTGTTGTCGACCTCGATGTCAGTAAGTGGTACGTGAGCTGATTCATCCGCCAAACACTTTCGCAAGTATGATACATGGAAGGTAGGATGAATCCCACTTAAATCATCAGGAAACTTTAACCAATAAGCGACTTCACCAACCCGTGCCATTATCCTGAACGGTCCGATAAACCTCGGACTTAACTTTCCTCTCTTTCTGAATCGTCTGATTCCCTTCCATGGTGACACTTTCAGCATTACTCTGTCACCAATATCAAACTCAATAGGCCTTCGTCGTTTATCCGCATAGGATTTCTGACGATCTTGTGCGGCCTTCATTCGTGCCTTGATTTGATCAAACCTTTCCGATGTTTCTCTCTCGACTTCAAGACTTCCTAACTCCTTCTGTCCAATCTCACCCCAACAAATTTGTCACACCCCGGCCGACGGCGGATTATATGCCGGGGCTGACGCAGTTGTTCATAAGCACATGATCATCTATTAACAAGTGATAATATTATTTCATCATAATTAAAGCATCCGTTACAAATAGGAATGGAAAACAAAGAGTTCAAACATGACATAAGTTGAATTTAATCTTTAATAAAGCTAGGTCCAAAGTCCTAAGTGATCAAGTAGTGTCCTCAAACTGGTGCACCTGAAACATGTGAGTAAATGTCAACTACAAGTAGTTGGTGAGTAACATAGGTTTTGACACCAAACAAAAGTTAAGTATAAGTTTACAATTCAATATGTTCAAAGCGCGTCTAGAGCATAAATGTGAAAACATGCAGGGTTCCAAGCGTACAATCAAGCCATGTTATATGTATGCACAATCCCCCGGATTGCGTGGAGTTCTAAATGTAAACACTAACCCTCCAAGGTTCGTGTTAAGTAATGTATCGGATTCCCGTATAAATGATCATAAAAGGTACTACCTTAGGCTTGCCACACAAATTAATGATTGTACTAACATGAACACATGTTTTGGTCACCAAGCAGTTTAAGACATAAAGCATAAAGACCAAGGCATAAGAACACAGGGTATTGAATTGTGTAAGTAATGTAATTGTAGACATGTTTCACCCCGAAAGTATAAAAATGAAAAAGGGGGCTATGTAAACTCACCTTGCAATGAGTATGTTGGATGTCACACAAGTATATTGTTTGTTGCACAAATGTTCTAGCTAACCACAAGGTTAACCTATGTTTGATGGAATATATGTATCAATGATTTGTACAACTGAAATAGAGAATCCTAATGTGCGAGGAGATTGACGTGGGTGTCCTCATTTTAATAAAATAATTATTTGAGTTGCAAATAATATTTTATGTAAATCTTTGATAAAAATTTGTATTGTAATAAGTGAAAAAGTTAATAAAGATGTTGTTTGTTTGTAATAATTATATAAACGTATGAATAAATAATTAGGTTTCTTTTGTTTGTAAATAAATACACAAATAAATAAATGACTAGTTTTCTTTTATTTGTAATCGCATAAATTAATAGATGGATAGATGAATAAATAAATGAGTAATAATTAATTGAGTAATTAAATAATTTACTACATAAATAAATGAATAAAACCTTTCATTTTATTTATGAAAAACAAGTGTTAAAAATAATGATTTAATTAGTTGGTAATTAAATCAAAATTTAAAGTATAATAATGTTCTAATTAATTAATAATTAAACCATAATTAATTATTAATTAAAAGTATAGAATTGAGTTTTAAATGTTCTCATATAATAAAAATAAATTATATAAAAGTTTGTATAAATATTTGTAAAGAAATGAGTTTATAATCATAATCATAATTAGTTGAAAACGGTTGTTGTACACTAGAATGGTTATCATTCCAGAGTAGTACCTCCAACAGAAAAGTTCCCAGGAAAGAGTTGGTCGGATCAGAACCCCGTCTTTTCCTAGCCAGAACTTTAATGTTTGCCAGATAACTACATACTGGTTTGAAATTTACTCTTTTTGCATACTTAACCAAGTTTAGTTTGTGTTTGGAAAGTATATGGGCTAAAGTGAAAATATAAGTTTAGTAAAGATAGAAATTGAATATTAAATAATTTAATTTGAAAATAAGAATTTTTAGTAAAAACATGATTTTTGAAATTGAAAGGAGTAAGAAGGATCAAACCAAGTTTTTAAATAAAAGTTTGAACAAGTTTAATTAAAATATGGCTTTTGATCTTGGATAGGTCTATGATTATAACATAAACATGTTAGGGATCATAGATCTAGCTAGTTATGAGAGATTTTTAAAGGAAAAATATGAACAAGCAAAAATATAAGAAGAACTTACTTATGAATATGGAAACGACTTTGGATCTCGAGGGAGGAATTAGAACTTGATATGGTGTGAGAATGGGGCTATTCAACTTTGTGGGAATGGTGTGAGAATGAGGGAAGAATGAAGATCTATTTATAGTGAGAGATCATGAGAAAAGCATAAATAAAATGTTTCATGATATTTAAGAGGTTTAAATTCCATTTATATGATATAAAAATTTATAAGTTTTTTTTTCTTAATAACATTCATGACTAAATAAATATTAATATTTTTTTTAAAAGGTTTAAATTAATGATTTTTTTAAATATTAGTTTTAATAAAAGGTACACACATGGACTTGTTAGTTATAAATGTGTGGTTTGATAATTTTTAGTTTTCTTATAACTAATTGTTACATTAACTCCTATGAATATAATAAAGAAAATTTGGAATTAAAATTATGATAACTTAAATTAGTAAATGCATGAGTTAAGAAAGGTTTATAATAATATAGTGAATATGTCATAAGTTTGATATATTTATGGAACATAAATATGAAATTAGAGGCTTAAGTCCATACTAAATATAAGTCATTTGATATAAAAATGTTTAGTGGAAATAATATTTTATAAATGATGATGTATAAATATGATGTGTTGAAATAAGAAAGTATTTGTAAAGATGACTATGATTGACCATGTGTTATAATAACTTGTACAATGCATAATGTATAATGAACACTTGGTTTATATTGTGTTGAAATTTAAACTTGCTCATGGATTACATGGGCTTGTACGATGAATACAATGAAATGGAAAAACACAAATGTTATAGTCTCTCCTACTTTAGGGAATTTCGTCTCGAAATTGAAATTAGGAAGAGTTTGTAGAGAATAAGTGCAAGTACTTGGTCTGTACTTGATCATCGCATTTCCCAATTAAACAAGGGGTCATGTTTGGATTCCTAACGAGTTTTGACTGTCCGTTTGAGGAGTACAATCGATTACAAGATTCAGGTCTGATACTCAAAGTCAGGAACGAATGATGATAGTGGATTTAGTCTGAAGAGAATTGAGGAGAAAACTGTCGAAAAATATTTTGCACTCCAAAGATGGAATGCATCACTTGAAATGAGAACGATGAGAATATGATGATAAAAACGTGTTTAGGATGTATTCTAATATGTTCAAGACACGTTACTGGATAAGAGATTTCACAAACATTGGCCAAGGTCAAGATAACATAAAACTTCACATGACAAGAACAACGCTACTTCTGATAATATGACAGGAACACTTATATATAGGAAGTACCAGCGGCGTATCCACCATGCCCTTATCATGTCACATTAGTCTCGTTACTATATATCACGATAGGTTTCATGTTATAACACACGATAGAATTCACTATGTTTTCCATGCGCTGACTTTTATAATTACGTGTGCACCCGTAATTACTCAAATCGTCGTATGGTCCGTATAGATCGTTCTTTTGTGTGTCGGTACAGAGGTGGGGGAAACACCCAAAAACATTTAGATTATTATTGTTTTCATACATGAGTTGCTAATGAGTAAGTGTGTGTCTAGATGGTAAAGTCAACCAGGGAGTAAAGACTAACAAGGTGGCACAACCCTATACATGGGTGCCCTAAGTAGATGGCATACCCTCCAGGTTATCCATAAAGTTTATAGCTCTCTCGTGTTTGAACAAGAATACGTCAAACCCCGATTAACTCAAATTTTATAGCTTTCTCGTGTTTGAACAAGAATACATCAAACCCCGAGTAGCTCAAAGTTTATAGCTATCAAGTTTCATGGAATAAGTGAACGATCAGGCCTCATGTATATAGTGGGCAATTAATTGCAAACAATGTAAACAGTCTAGTTTCGTGTGTAATGTAGGCACTCAAGTTTCATGTGTAGCATGCATAATATAGTACTATGCATATTGTAAATAACCAAGTATCACGTATCGTGTGAACAATCTAGTACCATGCATGTTGCAAGTAATCAGGTTTCGTCTATAATGTGATCAATCTAGTATCACGTATATTGTAAACAACAAAGTATCTGTATCATGTGAACAAGCTAGTATCATGTATATTGCAAACAAGTAAGTTTCAAGTGTGATGTGAACAATCTAGTATCATGCATATTGCAAACAACCAAGTTTCGTGTATAATGTGACTAATTAAGTTACGTGTATGATGCAAACAAATTAGTTTTCACGTACAATGTGAACGTTCATATGTAAGTAATCGACTCTCATGAGTAACGTAAGCTATCAAATTTCGTAGGTGATCTAGTTTTGCAGCCAAGCATGTTGCTTGACATTCATGTATCATGTAGGTAGTTGGGTTTTAAGTTTTTTTTTTTTTTCAATTTTTGTTGAGGTTTATATGGGTGGTTAACACCTACGCGAAATGATTTATCCCCTTGAAGTGGCTAGTAAGCTCATACATTCCCGAAGGTGTAAGGTGATGGGAAGGTTTTGCAGGTAATCAGTATAATGTGTACATGAATATCTAATTTGTGCTTTTTGTTTGTAAATAAACAGGTAATTGATATTTGTACTCTTGTTTGTAAATTAATAAATAAGTGGAATAATAAGATGGATAATTGGATAAATAAAAACCTTTTAATTCGATTATCATAAAGCAAATGTTTCAAAAGATAATAATGGCCTTATTATTTAATAAATAAGCCAAAATTTAAATAATAATTAGTTTAACAAAATAAAAAGTCATAATAAAATTGCTAATCAAGTCATCATAAAAAGGATGAAGTACTTGTTATTACTTTTATAAAACCATTTGTACAAGACTGGTATTAAGTTTCTTTACAAGGTAAAGGGGGTTTGTAAATAGTTTATACTCTAGATAAAATCTATAAACCAAGAGTTTGATAAAGGTTTTGTTTGAACAAAATAACTATATTAGTTAAATCGGGGAAATAACAAGATAATTAGTTTACAAAGAAGATTTAGATATCAATCATTAAGGAGAGTTAAAAATAATAACATTTATATTTGGGTACAGGAAATGGGTTTCAATTTAAGTTTTTAAGAAGACACGAAAATAGGGTATCCGGCTAACATCTCAGATAGCTTTCCACCAGAAAGCAGACGAGTACCAAGACGAACATCGTTGTAGTTATTCGTATTGCAAACCGGGCGTCAACCCTAGTTATATCCGCATGTGCATCAAGTATTCCCTGGTCTCCACCCCTTGCCTCGGAAACTCTGTGATCCTTACATATAGGTGAGCGGTATCAGGTGGAACTCCTAAGGCACTAGTAGGTTCCTTTTCTTGTCCTGCTCCTGGATCTGGAAGGTATAGGTTAGGTGTTAAATAAGGGTCTCTCGGAGGTGATTCAGCTTCTCGGAGTCTCAAGTCTGGTCCTAAGCCAATCTGCTCTTTAGTCAAACATGGATATGACAGCTAGTCATACCGGTGACCGGTTGTCTGGTGATAGGGTCCCAAAGTATTCTTCTTATGTTGACTCTGATTTGGGGTGATTCTTAGGGGAATGAGGAGGGTAAGAGACCATGTCTAGCACGAAAAGGTCGTAAGTGTAATGGTAAGTTGTTAAGTACAAAGGTATTCATGAGTTTAAAATTTGACTACTCATAACACGAGTTCTTGTAATAATATGTCGGGAGGAACACTTGACCTATAAGTAGTGTACTCACGAAAAGGATTCCCAGGAAAGATAGGTGGGTCACAAAGGACACACTGAGGTACTCGATATTTCCTTATCGGAATCTTCCATGGACTTACACTCACTCTTCCAGCCATCACGTACCATTAACATTAATTATTTGAATCTCATGGTTATGGTGAGAATCGTTAGGGATTGTGTCTTGTGGCTCAAAGGTGTGCTCCTTCTATTCAAGTAGCTTCCTTTCCTTGAGGGGTAAGGTCTAAGGGTTTAAGTCCTTTGCAAATGGTAATAAGGGTGATAAAACTTTCAAGGCATCAGGATGAAGGGGTATAGTTTACTGAAATATGATTAAGTGTAAGAATCAAATAGGAAGGTTAGACTTGCGTAACAAATTATAATAATTAAGCACTTGAGACGATGAAGGAAGCACTTCGGCATCGGCAGCGGAATGATGTTTAGGTTGTATTCATTTGGGGCATAACCCAATGGATACTGTGACAAATCAAAGTGATTTGAGTTCGTATACTTTTAAGAAGACATGCTTTAGCCTGTAAGTGGACACTCACTTCGGGAATTCCCAGGAAAGCATACGGATCCTTCGGTTGATTTGGATTTATATGAAATGCTTTCCTAGACAGAAGACCCAAGGTACAGGCATCCAACATTCCAGATTGCACATGTTCTCTACTAGTTTTTAGAACCCAAAACTTTGACGGGATTTGAAAATTTTAACAGGTATTGGATCTAGGAGTTTAAATCTTTTCATGAGTGAACAGTGATGATGTGTAAAGATGGAAGTGTATAAATTCTTTGATATGAATATGTGTATGGCAAAACTTAGGATAACATTTAGTGGTATCAAATAGGTGTTGGGCATACAAATCAAATAGTGTAGAAAATGAGGTATCACATGAGTAGTAATCTTCGTAAACATGTAGCATGGCACATTAGTCAACACATGTTGCATCGTGTAATGTAATGCCTAAGGTAACATGTAGGATATTTACACCAGGATATTCTAAGGTTATAGAATATAGACTGAGAATATGCTTAAAGTAATTCATGTTGTTTCAAATAATTCCATGTAGTCCTTAGATGGTTGTAGTTCAGGTAATTGTATCATGTAAACAAAAATAGATAGATGTAGGTAAGTATGTGTACAAATGAGTAGAAAATGGAGTTCCTAATAAAAGACATGAGTTAAACTCAAGTTTGGGGACTCCTAGGTTATAGTCTAGGTCATGTGTGTCTAATAACCTAATTCCCTATAACCATGGCTCTGATACCAATCTGTCACACCCCGGCCGACGGCGGATTATATGTCGGGGCTGACGCGGTTGTTCATAAGCACATGATCATCTATTAACAAGTGATAATATTATTTCATCATAATTAAAGCATCCGTTACAAATAGGAATGGAAAACAAAGAGTTCAAACATGACATAAGTTGAATTTAATCTTTAATAAAGCTAGGTCCAAAGTCCTAAGTGATCAAGTAGTGTCCTCAAACTGGTGCACCTGAAACATGTGAGTAAATGTCAACTACAAGTAGTTGGTGAGTAACATAGGTTTTGACACCAAACAAAAGTTAAGTATAAGTTTACAATTCAATATGTTCAAAGCGCGTCTAGAGCATAAATGTGAAAACATGCAGGGTTCCAAGCGTACAATCAAGCCATGTTATATGTATGCACAATCCCCCGGATTGCGTAGAGTTCAAAATGTAAACACTAACCCGCCAAGGTTCGTGTTAAGTAATGTATCGGATTCCCGTATAAATGATCATAAAAGGTACTACCTTAGGCTTGCCACGCAAGTTAATGATTGTACTAACATGAACACACGTTTTGGTCACCAAGCAGTTTAAGACATAAAGCATAAAGACCAAGGCATAAGAACACAGGGTATTGAATTGTGTAAGTAATGTAATTGTAGACATGTTTCACCCCAAAAGTATAAAAATGAAAAAGGGGCTATGTAAACTCACCTTGCAATGAGTATGTTGGATGTCACACAAGTATATTGTTTGTTGCACAAATGTTCTAGCTAACCACAAGGTTAACCTATGTTTGATGGAATATATGTATCAATGATTTGTACAACTGAAATAGAGAATCCTAATGTGCGAGGAGATTGACGTGGGTGTACTCATTTTAATAAAATAATTATTTGAGTTGCAAATAATATTTTATGTAAATCTTTGATAAAAATTTGTATTGTAATAAGTGAAAGAATTAATAAAGATGTTGTTTGTTTGTAATAATTATATAAACGTATGAATAAATAATTAGGTTTCTTTTGTTTGTAAATAAATACACAAATAAATAAATGACTAGTTTTCTTTTATTTGTAATCGCATAAATTAATAGATGGATAGATGAATAAATAAATGAGTAATAATTAATTGAGTAATTAAATAATTTACTACATAAATAAATGAATAAAACCTTTCATTTTATTTATGAAAAACAAGTGTTAAAAATAATGATTTAATTAGTTGGTAATTAAACCAAAATTTAAAGTATAATAATGTTCTAATTAATTAATAATTAAACCATAATTAATTATTAATTAAAAGTATAGAATTGAGTTTTAAATATTTTCATATAATAAAAATAAATTATATAAAAGTATGTATAAATATTTGTAAAGAAATGAGTTTATAATCATAATCATAATTAGTTGAAAGCGGTTGTTGTACACTAGAATGGTTATCATTCCAGAGTAGTACCTCTAACAGAAAAGTTCCCAGGAAAGAGTTGGTCGGATCAGAACCCCGTCTTTTCCTAGCCAGAACTTTAATGTTTGCCAGATAACTACATACTGGTTTGAAATTTACTCTTTTTGCATACTTAACCAAGTTTAGTTTGTGTTTGGAAAGTATATGGGCTAAAGTGAAATATAAGTTTAGTAAAGATAGAAATTGAATATTAAATAATTTAATTTGAAAATAAGAATTTTTAGTAAAAACATGATTTTTGAAATTGAAAGGAGTAAGAAGGATCAAACCAAGTTTTTAAATAAAAGTTTGAACAAGTTTAATTAAAATATGGCTTTTGATCTTGGATAGGTCTATGATTATAACATAAACATGTTAGGGATCATAGATCTAGCTAGTTATGAGAGATTTTTAAAGGAAAAATATGAACAAGCAAAAATATAAGAAGAACTTACTTATGAATATGGAAACGACTTTGGATCTCGAGGGAGGAATTAGAACTTGATATGGTGTGAGAATGGGGCTATTCAAATTTGTGGGAATGGTGTGAGAATGAGGGAAGAATGAGGATCTATTTATAGTGAGAGATCATGAGAAAAGCATAAATAAAATGTTTCATGATATTTAAGAGGTTTAAATTCCATTTATATGATATAAAAATTTATAAGTTTTTTTTTCTTAATAACATTCATGACTAAATAAATATTAATATTTTTTTTAAAAGGTTTAAATTAATGATTTTTTTAAATATTAGTTTTAATAAAAGGTACACACATGGACTTGTTAGTTATAAATGTGTGGTTTGATAATTTTTAGTTTTCTTATAACTAATTGTTACATTAACTCCTATGAATATAATAAAGAAAATTTGGAATTAAAATTATGATAACTTAAATTAGTAAATGCATGAGTTAAGAAAGGTTTATAATAATATAGTGAATATGTCATAAGTTTGATATATTTATGGAACATAAATATGAAATTAGAGGCTTAAGTCCATACTAAATATAAGTCATTTGATATAAAAATGTTTAGTGGAAATAATATTTTATAAATGATGATGTATAAATATGATGTGTTGAAATAAGAAAGTATTTGTAAAGATGACTATGATTGACCATGTGTTATAATAACTTGTACAATGCATAATGTATAATGAACACTTGGTTTATATTGTGTTGAAATTTGAACTTGCTCATTGATTACATGGGCTTGTACGATGAATACAATGAAATGGAAAAACACAAATGTTATAAAACTGGGGTCCTACATCTTCTCTCATACAACATTTCGTAAGGCGGCATGCCTATCGTCGTGTGATGACTATTGTTGTAGGAGAATTCGGCTAACGGCAGATGACTGTCCCAATCACCGCCAAAATCGATAATACAAGCACGAAGCATATCCTCCAATGTCTGAATGGTCCTTTCGGACTGACCATCCGTTTGTGGGTGTTATGCCGTACTGATATTAAGCCTCGTGCCCATCGCCTCGTGAAATCTTTTCCAGAACCTCGATGTGAATCGGGTGTCCCTGTCAGATACGATCGTCAATGGCATCCCATGCCATGCTATTATTTCATTAATAAACACTTCCGCTAACCTCTCTGACGAGAACGTCTCGCGGATAGGTAGGAAATGAGCACTCTTCGTTAATCGGTCCACAATTACCCAAATGGTGTCATGACCCTTAGCTGTGCGAGGTAGCTTAGTTATGAAGTCCATGGTAATGTGTTCCCACTTCCATTCCGGTATATCAAGTGGTTGAATCTTTCCATACGGTTTCTGGTGCTCGGCCTTTACTTACGAGCAAGTCAAGCACTTGCTTACATACTTCGTCACATCACGTTTCATTCCAGGCCACCAGTATTCCTTACTCAGATCTTGATACATTTTATTGGTACTAGGATGGATAGAGTAACGAGACTTATGAGCCTCATCCAAGATCTTGGTTCTAAGCTCGCCACCCATAGGTATCCATACCTGTCCTAAACGTGTCCTAACACCAAGGGTGTTATATTCCAACTTGTCATGTTGGCCAACCATCCTTTCCTTCTTTATGTTTTCCTCCTTAAGTGCCTCATCTTGAGCCTTTTCAATTTCCCTCATCACATCTGATGTTACCACTAACTGGCAAGCTTTCACTCTAATAGGAGTAGGCACATCCTTTCGGCATAGAGCGTCAGCCACCACGTTTGCCTTTCCAGGATGGTATATTATTTCACAGTCATAATCTTTCAACAGTTCCAACCATCGCCTCTGCCTCATATTAAGTTCCTTTTGTTCGAAGAAGTACTTCAAACTTTTGTGGTCGGAGTAAATAGTAAACTTCACCCCGTACAGGTAGTGCCTCCAGATTTTCAATGCGAATACGATAGCAGCAAGTCCAAATCGTGGGTTGGATAATTAGCTTCGTGAATCTTCAACTGTCGTGACGCATACGCGATCACTCTCCCGCGTTGCATCAACACGCATCCCAATCCCTGACCCGAAGCGTCAGAGTACACCACTAGGTCTTCATTGCCCTCGGGGAGGGCCAAGACTGGAGCTTGGGTTAGCCTCTTCTTCAATTCCTTAAACGCTTCATCCTGGGTCGAACCCCATTCGTACTTTACCTCTTTCCGAGTCAACTTTGTCAACGGCGAAGCTATTTTCGAGAAATCCTGGATGAATCTCCGATAGTAGCCTGCCAATCCCAAGAAACTGCGGATTTCAGTTGGCGTCTTAGGAATATTCCATTCCTTTACCGTCTCTATCTTTGCTGGGTCAACCATAATGCCGTTCGGGTTAATGACGTGACCTAGGAATTGGACTTCCCTAAGCCAGAACGCGCATTTGGAGAACTTAGCATACAACTTTTCCTTCTTCAGAGCTTCCAATACCTCCTTCAAGTGACACGCGTGATCACCCTCATTCTTGGAGTAAATGAGGATATCATCGATGAACACGATTACCGATCGATCCAGCATTGGTCGACAAACTCTATTCATCAAATCCATGAACGCTGCAGGGGCGTTCGTCAATCCAAAAGACATCACGCGGAACTCGAAATGTCCATAACGCGTGCGAAATGCAGTTTTCGGTATGTCTTCTTCCCTCACCTTCAACTAATGATACCCGGACCGAAGGTCGATTTTCGAGAACCAACTTGCGCCTTGCAATTGTTCGAACAGGTCGTCGATCCTTGGTAACGGGTACTTGTTCTTTACGGTACGCTTGTTCAACTCGCGATAATCAATACACATTCTCATCGAACCGTCTTTCTTCTTCACAAACAACACCGGAGCACCCCACGACGAGATGCTCGGTTGGATAAATCCTTTCTCAAGTAACTCGTCTAGTTGGACCATAAGTTCCTTCATTTCCACTGGTGCTAGTCGATATGGAGCCTTAGCCACGGGCTGGGCATCTGGTACTAAGTCGATTCGAAATTCAATCTCTCTGTCGGGTGGTATCCCAGGCAAATCCTCTGGAAACACCTCCGGGTACTCGCGTACCACGGGTACATCGTTTAGTTCCTTCACTTCCTTACACTTGTCAATCACGTACACCAGATAAGCCTCGCATCCGCGCCTCAATTAATCTGTTGCCTTAATCATCGAGATGACGTTTGGCATCGGGGCGTCCCGATCTCCAAGAACCTCGACTTTGCTACCATCCGGAGCCTTGAGTCGGATTATCTTTCGTTTGCATATAATTTGTGCTTCATTAGCAGTTAGCCAATCCATACCTAACACGACATCGAACCCTCCCAAAACCATAACAAACAATCTAACAGGGAACTCATGACCTTCTATTTTTATCATGGAGTTGTCAACTACATCGGTTACTCTCGCAGTCCTACCCTCAACGGTTTCTACGCTAAAGGCCTTTTCTAGCTTACTCACATTGTACTTTACTCGTTTACAAAGAGTCGCAGATATAAAACTCTTACTGGTACCCGAATCAAATAGCACAGAAACAAAAGTGTTGTCAAGGATGAACGTACCTGACGCCACGTCGGGGTCCGCCCTGGCTTGTTCTTGCGTCAGTGTGTACGCACGAGTCTTTGCTCGGGGCCTCTCTTCTTTCCTTTCCGGGCCTTTCCCTTTCCCGGCTTCACCCATTCTCGGTTTCGGGAATTCCCTACTCAGATGACCGGCATCCCCACAATTATAGCACTTGAAGTGTTGTGGGCATTCACGGGAGTAGTGCTCGGTCTTGCCACACTTAAAGCACAAGTTAGATCCCAGTCTGCATTCACCTACATGCTCTCTTTCACACTTCTTACAAACAGTCGGCTCGTTCACCCGAGCTCTCTTATCACGAGCCCCAAACATCCTTCCCCCAGTTCGCTTGTTTGAGAAGCTCGGTCACTTCTTTTGCTCTTCAACGGCAACAACATTCAGTGCCAAATCGTCAAATACCACGCCACTTAACTCTACTGCCGAATCATAGGTAGTAGGGGCGTTTACCTTAACATAGGTGCGGACCTGGTCCGGCAACCCCTGAACGTAGCAGACAATCTTTCTCTCTTCAGTAGTGACAAGATGTGGCACCAGACGTGCCAGTTCATTGAATCGGGTTGTGTATTGCCGGTGCGTCATGTTCCCGGCCTTCAAACCCAGAAATTCTCTCTCTACCTTCTCAATCTCGTTCCTTGGGCAGAAATTCTTGATCACCAAGGTTTTCAAGTCAGCCCACATCATCGCATCCATAACCTCGCTCCCTTTTGCCTGACGTACACCTTCCCACCAATGGGATGCTTCTTCTCTCAAGGAGTTGGCAGCAAATTTCACCACTTGATCCGTCCGACATTCGCTGAGGCGGATGGCAGCCTCCATACGGATTATCCAGTCAAACATAGCTACCGCGTCTTTCTTTCCAGTCAGGACTGGTGGGTCACATGCTTTAAACGACTTGTAGTCGCATCCGTGTGTAGGCGGTGCGTTGTCGGTCTCATTGTTCTGGGCACCAGTTGCCACATTAGACCCACCCTCCCCATTAACCTGCTTCAATGCTTCTGCCAACAGACCTGGCAGAGAAGTCTTCATCAACTCTGTGAACTCTCGAGCTATAGCTGCTCTCACTTCTGGTTCGAAAGTGAAAGGTTGTTCTTCAACCAGTGTCTGCTTAGTTCCGTGCACACTAACCGCCGGTTCAGTGTGAACACTTCCTTCTTCACTATTCTCTTGGTGCGCAGGGATCCTGCCACGCCCACCATTTCGACCGCCGGTACGACCACCGGTACGACCCCCACCGCGTCTTCCGTTTCCTCTCCTTGCCATTTCGTTCTATAAGACAAGGAATCCAATGTCATCACGCTAGTTAACAAATAAAATTCAATAAGTACTGTAAGATGTTAATATACACTGGCCATCTGCAATTAACCATTACACTACCTTTCGATTTCTATTTGACCACCTTTGTGATTCCATCAGAACACAAGTCCTTTCCTAACCCTTTCTAAGGCATACTACATACACATACTCTACTTTTCATACCTGATGCTGTGCCTCGAGTTACCCGTACTGGCATCCGCTTTTGGTCCCATTCACAGTTTAAGTTCGGACACTAGGAGTGTCCGAATCTCTCAAACTATTGCTCTGATACCAACTTGTAAGGCCCTAAACCCGGGAGGCCTCACTTGTTGGATTTACTCATTCACAAACAGTTCTTAAACATAAATATCAAATAACGCAGTGGAAAATTTCATTTAATCATAACGTCATCATTGTTCATACATGCGGAAGCGTAAACATTGTTTAAAACATAAATACATCATAACTAAAACATAACGGGATGCCAGTCTTCATAGTCAGCCGGGTAACTCCTCTCGCTAGCCAAGCATCACCGTATATCCTCATAACGTGCCTTAACCTGAATGTGCACACTAAAAAGGTCAGCTACGCTGGTGAGTTCTAGCATTTCATAAAAACTTTAACATCAACATTTGCCAAAAACATATCATTCATTCGTTTAGTAAAACCTTTCACAAAAGCATGTAATAATCTAACATCTTTAAAAAGGTTTCGTACCCATATCATCATCAACATCATAAATCATAAACACCGTTTAAACAGATCGTTCATTAAAACTTTTAACATTCATTTAAGTCATACATTATCGTTATCTAATTCTGTATCTTACTTTACGCGTCACAGTGTCCCCGAAGGAACCTTTGGTGTTGTGGGAAACCGTTACGTATCGCCGTCATTGCCACAACCATACACTACGTGGGGTCAACCGTTACGTATCGCCGTCATTGCCCAACCATTCATTACGTGGGGTCAACCGTTACGTATCGCCGTCATTGCCTAACCATTCATTACGTGGGGTCAACCGTTACGTATCGCCGTCATTGCCTAACACGCATCTTTCCTTTGGAAATCAACCGTTACGTATCGTCGTCATTGATTTCCTTTACCCTTTTCACTTAGGATGATCGTCATCACCCGAGTAACCGTCGTTACTCCCTTACCAGTTGTACAACATCAAAACCATCGACAGGCCACCAAGACACTGCCCTGTTGTTCTTATGGTAACTATGGCTCGCTGTCCATAATCTACCACAAGGCTGGGAATCACATTCCTAGACTTTATCGTCAATTCCATTCATTCGACAGATTAGATTTGTAATGACTTCTTTAAAACCATTGCCCTTTTTCTTTTCTTTTCACAAAACCTTTCCTTCACTTTCGAAACCCTTTACCTTTACTTTAAACCATTTCTTTATAAACATTTGTTCGTAAACATTCCGTTCATAAAACTTTCTTTTCATAAACCGTTCATTCCAAATCATTTCATTTCATAATCATAGTTTCATAAAATATCATTTCGTAAAACATCATTTCATATGTATGCACACCAGCCCGAAAATATTATGTAAAACATTTAAAAGAGGGGTTCTAGAACTCACCTGATACGCTATTATGGGTTGTCCTAAACGAAGGTCCAACAATGTAATCCCCAGGAAATTCCGGCTTTATTTTAACTACTCCGACACTTGTAATTCCAGTATTTGGTGATTTGCATTTATGAAACTGTCCCATTTGCCCACTAAATTTCATAGGTATTTATACATACAATGCAATTATTTCAAATCCTAAAGTAATAAATATTTATGTAAGGTATTATGTAAATAATAATTGTTACCCCTCTTTTATATAAATATATATATACATACTAAGTTATTTTCTAAACCTAGATATACATATAAACAATTTATAAAAAGTAAACCAGGGTTTATGTGTCTCAATCAAAATTAATCTTATTTAGTAAATTACATTTTGAATTATTTATTTATAACCTTTAATTATAACTAAATGATTTATTTGATTTTATAAAAAAAAATTCTAAATTAAATGATTGCATGACATATAAATGTCCGGGGTTGAAAATGTAATTTTTGAAACCTCAATTCCAATTAAAAATAAGTTACATACATAAAATAATAAAGCCTTAAAAGCCCAAGGACCTGTTTGGCCAAACCCTGAAACTTCAGGGGCATGGTTGCAACATCCGGGTGAAACCCCCCTCCCCTTCTGATCGTGAGTTCGAATCCCCCGACACATCAGTTTTGAGACCACCGATTGCAAACTCGATCTTTAACCCATTTTCGTGCAAAATCATAACCGGCATAATGTTGGGGACATCCAAACGATTCGTCCCTCAGAATCAATTGAGAAGTTATGAACTAATCAATAACAAACTCGTAAACGAAACCCCATTGATACTCATTTACTCGATCGACCCATCCCCGTATGAATTGTGTATAAATTGGCACTCCCCGTCATTTGGTACATCCATTGCAAGCTTCCCATACCTAAATCACGTCTGAAATCACCCCGGTGTTACTCAGATAAGTCGACGAACACGAAGTCGCTCCTCTCAGTCATTCTTCCCCAATTCGTGTTCATTTCAGGTAAAATTTGCACCATTGTGTTCGTTTCAATCCCACTAACAAAAGCCCCATGAATCCAGGTTCAATCGATGGCCAATCAGGTGGATTATAGGGCTAGGGTTCGTCGGAGTAATTTGGGGAGGAAGGGACATCGGGTATTGCTTATCAAAACCAAACGGAACGACCATTGGACAAGGCACTATGCCCTGGTCCAGTGGTTAGCGCGTGGTATGACCCGGAAACCGCCCGCAGGCGCAGGTTCGAGTCCCTGGGGGGCCGGATCTTGCTCCTTTTTTTTCACTTTAAACCCTTTAGATACATTTTTGACATATATACTTTTCTAGCTAATTTTATTATGTTAAAACCTTTGTAAATTCTAAATAAACGATATAAATAATTGTTTAGACTAATCTAATTTTGTTATTTATATTATTCCACAAATTCTATTTATATGTTTAAATAATATTAAGCTTTTTAAAGTTATTATTATTGATTGATAAAGAATATTAATTTAAATACTCTTAACTTTATAAACACATACGTAATTATTATAGATAATTATTTTATAAAGTGCAATTAATTTTATGTAAAGGATACTTAGTGTCTTGAAAATTATTTAAAATGAATTATTAGATTATCTAACCATTTCTACCATTTTTGTTTAAATGAATTAATTACCTATTATTTATTAATAATTTAATTAACATTATTCTGGTGAAACTTATTAAACATTTTTCAACTTTATAAATTTATTGTTCCAAGTATATTATTTTTCATACCACATTATGTGTGTTTAATATTCATACGCAATATTAATTAAAACCTTTTTCACATTAAGAGTTTTTAATTTATAAATAAAGGTGAATGAAACCCAAATCATTTTTCTTAACATTTTAAATACATATGTTTCCCTACCAAGAAACTACATAAGCCCTATGTCCGGTCCCGAATCCCCATACGTCCCAATGTCTCCTAAATACCATTTAGACGTATATTGAAATTAGGTTACTATTACACGTGTAGGTTTGAGGTGAGAGTTCCTTGCGAGACCTAACAATCTTTACCAGTTCATACATTCCTAGCTTTGATTCAAGTGTGTTCATAGCCCCCTTTCTCTTTACTATTGTTTACAAATACTCGGGGTGGAACATGTTTACTTACCATGCTTATCAAATTTAATACCATTGTTCTCATGCTATTCACTATGTGCTTTATGTCTTAAACTACTTGGTGACCATTACATGTGTTCATGCTAGTACATTCATTAACCTGCTACCCAGGCCTAAGGTAGTACCTAACATGATCATTTATAGGGGAATCCGATTCCAGTTAACACGAACCTTGGCGGGTTTTGTGTGTACCATATTACTATTTTTCCAAAACACAATCAGTGGGATTGTACTTACTAGTTTTCCATTTACTACGGATTGAATTGTACGCTTGGAACTTTGTATGTTTTCACATTTATGCCATAGTTACGCTTTGAACAGTATTGAATTACAAACACTTTTTACTTAACCTTTGTTAGTGTCAAAACATATGTTACTCACCAACTACTTGTAGTTGACATTTACTCAAATGTTTCAGGTGCACAAATTTGAGGACCCTACCTGCTTATCTAGGACTTGGACCTAGATTAATTTAAATCATGTTATGTTATGTTTTGAACGTTTCGTTTTCCATTCCCTATGTAACGGATGATTTTAAGTTGATGAATAAATATTGTCATTTAATAATAGATGATCGTGTGCTTATGAACAACCGCGTCAGCCCCGGCGCTTAATCCGCCGCCGGTCGGGGTGTGACAGATTGGTATCAGAGCCATGGTTATAGGGAACTAGGTTATTAGACACATGACCTAGACTATAACTTAGGAGTCCCAAACATGAGTCTAACTCGTGTCTTTTATTAGGAACTCCACTTTATTCTTACCACGTATACTTACCTACACCTATCTATTTTTGAATACTTGATACAACTACATGAACTTCAACATTCAAGGGTCTACTTGAAACTATTTGGAACTACTTGAACTACATGAAACTTACACTTAGACTTAATAGTCTAATCCGAAGGAAACTCTCGTCAAAGGTATGTAGGTTCTAACTAATGAATGAGAACTTGTGCAATCCGGAAGGGTGGATGCCTGTATTCTGGGAGTTCTGTCTAGGAAAGCATCTCGTATAAATCCAAATCAACCGATGGACCAGTTATGCTTTCCTGGGAATTCTTGGGATGCGTGTCCACTTATAGGCTAAAGCATGACTTCTCAAACTTTAGAAAGACTTAAAGTACTTTGATAAGTCAATGTGCCCATTAGAGTACCATGTATGCTTCATCTAACATCTCATGATTAAATTGCAAATTCTTATTCATGATTCACATCTTATGAACTTCCTATTCCCCCGTTTGTAGAATGCCTCCTCGTCATGAGCGTAGGAACAACCTCACTGATAGGATCATCCAGCAAATGGCTACGATCCTACCAACTATGGTCAACCAACTGAACCAGAATACTGCACCAAGGGATCCCACGTGTACATTCAAACACTTCAACTCCTGCAACCCCACCAAGTTCTACGGGAACGAAGGAGCTACTGGACTTCTCCAATGGTTTGAAAGCATTGAGGGAACTTTCATCAATGCTGACTGTCCTGAAAACCTAAAGGTTCATTATGCTACTAGTGTCTTCCAGAAAAGGGCACTCACATGGTGGAATGGGGAAAAACGTAACCGTGGGATAGAGGTTGCACTAGCCTTGCCTTGGGTTGAAGTGAAGACACTCATGACAGATGAGTTTTGCCCCCGTAATGAGGTCAAGAAACTAGAAGCTGAATTCTAGGATCTCAAACAAGACAGTGGTGAAAGCCTTGCCTACACCACCCGCTTTCATGAGCTTAGCCTACTGGTGCCCCATATGGTCACTCCTCTCTCCCGAGCCATTGAGAAGTACATCAATGGTTTGCCCATGCAAATTCAGGATACCGTGTTGGGTAGTAACCTAGTCACTCTTGAGGAAGCTATCTGACTAGCTGCCACTCTATCAGACAACCATGTTAAAGCAGGAACCTTGTTCAAGAAAGGTGCCAAGAGAAACATTGAAAAATCCACCACTGAACCCACTAAGGAGACCAATGCTGAGTCCTCCTTCAATGGCAAAAAGAGAAAAGGCAAGAACTTCGCCATTATCACACCTGCTACTCCTTTAGTCCAAGTAGCCCCTACTGCCTTCAACCCCAACAAGAAGCCTTATGTGGGGACTCTACCTCTATGCAACACCTGCCAGCTCCATCATACTACCTACATGCCATGCCGTCTATGTACCAATTGTGGACGTTCTGGGCATACGGCTAACATCTGCCGTACTGCTTGTTAGGACATAGATTTGTAATGACAAAAGCTTGTAATAGTTAGATTTTATGTCTTTGTGTTTTTGATATGTAATTGTTTAAAGTTGCTAAGTGTTTTAACTAGTGAGCCTAGAGGCGAACTTGTTAAGTTCGCCTGGTCTATCAGAGGCGAACTTAACAAGTTCGCTTACAGCAGGTGTGTTTCTATATATATGTGTTACAGAGTCATTAGAATAGATCGATCCAAGGAGAGAAAAACTTGTCTGATTGAGTCTGTAACCACAGTTATTTGGAATATAACGAGAAGTTTATTTGAGGATACCTGATACTTGTCACACAGAGTCAATTCAAAGACGTGATGATGAAGACAATGATCCTGCTGGAAATATTGAGGGTGATCGTCAATACACTGACGCTAATCCTATATCTATAGTTCAGGGGGAGTCGACATCACAATCTCTTGAAGGAAACAAAGACAAAGATACTTCTGGTACTAATGAAGAAGAAATTCTGTTATTAGAATTCTTTCAAGATTCAGAAGAAGA
Source organism: Smallanthus sonchifolius (assembly GCA_023525975.1). Classification (NCBI taxonomy): domain Eukaryota; kingdom Viridiplantae; phylum Streptophyta; class Magnoliopsida; order Asterales; family Asteraceae; genus Smallanthus; species Smallanthus sonchifolius. The sequence goes on from CM042021.1 coordinate 111,151,771, forward strand.
GAATGCTGAAAAGATTGAATGTCTTGATGACATTGACGATATATTCAATGACATGGAAGATGATATGTCAGACACTGAGATAGAAGAAGGAGAAATAGTAGAGATTGAAATAGAAAAAGATAAAGACAATGTTACCTATGAAGGCTGTGACGGTCTTAAGGTTCCTTATAACTTCATCCAAGAGGATGTTGTTCCTGAATTCTCTTATGATGGAATAACTGACTCTATGGACTCTATTGAAGACGTCACATTGCCTGATGATACAGCTGAGTCAAAGATGGATACTGATGATGAGAATCTTCAATTCAATAAGGGTGCTGAAACTGAAACTACTCACTCTGAGTCTCCAAAGATTAATGAAGAACCTGTGATGTTCAGAGATACAGGAATGACACGAGAACAGTGGAGAGAAGTTGTAAACAGTTGGATGAAGGTACTACCCAAGTCTCCAATACAACCTGCTCAGAAAGAGAAATATGTGAATAAAGAGCAGTGTGTAGGAAGGATCATTAGTTGGTTCTATGATGGTGAATCAAAATTGTTTGTAATCAAACGATCAGACGGTGTTCAATACTTAAAGCCAAGGATCAAATATTTCAATACCTTGCCGAGGTGTGAAATAAATGGTCTAGCTTCAAAGCCACTCATAAATAGATCGAAGAATGGTTTGGCTGATGTGATAGCAAACCTGATAAAGAAAGAAGGTAGTTCGGGTAAGTATGAACGGCTGAAACCACAGAAGGGAAAAAGAGTGAAGATTACAGATCCTAAGACTGGGAAAGTAACCTGGAGATACAAGTATAGACCAGTGCATGCTATTCACAAGATACCATTAAAGAATATTCCTCAAGACTTTCTTGGGAATATGAAATGGTGGTATGTTGATGTTAATACTGGTGAAGCAAGGGTTGAAGATAAAGATAATAAGGTCATTGTGTGTTTCTATGACGCAATGAATCTTATTAATTTTTCAAAGAAAGATCAGAGGACACTGCGAAAGAATGAGATCATGTATACTGATGAATGGAGAGAACAAGGTCTACAGTATAAAAGAGTTTTGGAGATATGCAGAAGATACGGTGTGCATGCTGGAAGCAGACTACCAAACAACTGGAAGAGTTCAAGATAAAGACTGAAGACAGAAGATCAAGCTATTGTCAAAGGGGAGTCTGTTAGGACATAGATTTGTAATGACAAAAGCTTGTAATAGTTAGATTTTATGTCTTTGTGTTTTTGATATGTAATTGTTTGAAGTTGCTAAGTGTTTTAACTAGTGAGCCTAGAGGCGAACTTGTTAAGTTCGCCTGGTCTATCAGATGCGAACTTAATAAGTTCGCTTAGGTATAACTGAGGCGAACTTGTTAAGTTCGCTTGGTCTGTTGGAGGCGAACTTAACAAGTTCGCTTACAGCAGGTGTGTTTCTATATATATGTGTTACAGAGTCATTAGAATAGATCGATCCAAGGAGAGAAAAACTTGTCTGATTGAGTCTGTAACCACAGTGATTTGGAATATAACGAGAATTTTATTTACGCGTGTTGTTTTGAGTTGTCAATTAGTATACAAACGTTAATACGAAGGATTCCGCACTTCGTGTTATAGAAACGTCATATCACGAGTTCAATCAGTAGTTGAGTTACCTGGACCTACAAGTGGTATCAGAGCTTATGCTCGTGAATTAAGTACGATTCTCGGTGATTAGTGACGGTTTTTATGTACAATTCGACAAGAAATTCAACATTTTTGAAGTTTCTGCAACAATGGAGTTTTTCAAGTTCTTGAAGATCGTTTCTTTACTGAATTCATGATTTTGGAAGGGTTTTTGACGAAATTAGTCCGATAGAATTGTTCTATTTGATAAAATTCACAATCCTACGGTTCAATTTCCTTAAATTCCATCAATTCGCTGAGAAATCATGAATTTTGAAGGTTTCGGTTCGTGTTTGGGTGAAGAATCTGTTGAATCTGTTACAGCAGTTTAAGCGAACTTGCTGAGTTCCTGTGCAGGCGAACTTAGCAAGCGAACTTATTAAGTTCGCTTCTCACATTTCAAGCGAACTTAGCTGTTAAGCGAACTTACCGGATTTCCTCCTTAAGCGAACTTGTCTTGCTCGCCTGATCTCAAGTTAGCTTAGTACTCCCTAAAGCGAACTTATTAAGTTCGCCTGAGGGTAAAAACAACTCAATACTTAGAAATTTTTCAGAAATTTTTTTTAACATGGCAAATATGGTTCAAGTCACAAACATGTTCAATTATGACAATGAGATAGGTACATCTCAAAAACCTCCGAAATTGCTGAATCTAGCTGATTATTCAAATTGGAAAGATCGGTTTGACCAATTCGTATCTTTTACCGATACTAGTTTGTGGATTCCAATTTTGGAAGGATATACACACTCTACTTATTCATGGATGGGAAAAGATGATGTTCCAAAACCAGTGTCAGCTTTATCTACTGAAGAGAAGCTGTTATTTGATCGAGAAAAGAAAGCAATGGCTAGCATTTCAATGTCTCTACCAAAGGAAATTTATCACAGTTTTAAACAGTTCAAGTCTTCTCAACAACTATGGGAAGCTCTACAGAAAAGGTGTGAAGGGAGTTTAAATGTGAAGAAAAGTAGAAAAGAATTACTAAAGAAGCAGTTCCTAGTTTTTAAACATTTTCAGAATGAATCTTTGGATGATCTTGCTACAAGATTCTATCATCTTCTTAGTGAACTGGCTAGTGCATCTGTGGTATATGAGACTGAGGAAATAAATGATAAATTCTTGGAGGCTTTACCATCAAAGTTTGATGTGTATACGATTTTGATCAAAGAAAATGTTAAGTACAAAACCATGTCTCTTGAAGAAGTCCTAGGGAAAATTCAGTCACATGACATGAATATGAAGAAAAAAGAGACAAATATGGAGCATATCCAGGATCCCTCGATGTATTTTGCCAAATATGTTGGTAAATCTGGTACTGGAGTAGCATTCTTTTCTGGTGATGCTCAAGAGTCTTTAAATGACCAGTGTTCTGGAGTTCCAATCTATTCTGGTCATACAAGCCATTCTGGATTTTCTGCTACTACTGCTTCAACATCATCTGGATCTCATGTGAATTAGAAAGTTGCTGATGATTATTTGGCTATGTTTTCTTCATTCATGGCATCATATGAGAATTTCATTGGAGGAAAAATACATGATCCTGGGGTAATAGAAGAAGATTTCAGACAGATTGACCCTGTTGATCTGGAAGAAATGAATATCCAATGGAATATGGCTATGTTAATGCGCCAAGCTAAAGATTTCTTGAAGAGAACTGGGAGAAAATATATTGGTTCAAATAGTCGATCGCGTATGGGCTTTGATAAGAGCAAAGTTAGATGTTACAACTGCCAAGAGTATGGTCACTTTGCTAAGGAGTGTGTGAAACCAAAGGTAGAGTTTGATTCTCAAAAGAAGCAATCTAACTTTCAGCATAATAGGAATCAGCCACATGGTTCATCTGGTAATCAAAATCATGGTCCTTCTGGAAATACAAATAATGCATATGCATCATCAGCTTTAGTTGCTCAAAATGACTAAAACTATGATTGGGGCATTCATCAGGAAGATTTGGTGGGTGCTGTGAGTCAGGCTTTTGTTACAGAAATTCATTCAGAAAAACCAGAAGAGTCTACTGATGATGAAAGTTCTAGTGATGATTCATGTGATGGTGATAGTGTTCCAAGTGTTGAAGATGAGGAAGAAAGAGAGCAAAGTATTGATTCTGATGCCGTAACAGGGGTTGCTGAGGAAGAAATTGTTCTTAAAGAAAATGCTTCAGTTGGTGAAGATTCAGAAAATATTCCGATAGCCAAAGTATTCATGGCGAGACATGTCTGACCCGACTAAGGTAAAAGACTCTGTCTGTCATATATTTTGTTCTAATTGCATTTCTGTTAAAGTTAAACTACAAAAAGTCATGGATGATAACACAAAGTTGATTTGTGACATGAAATCAATGCATTCAGTTAATCAGAAACTGAAAGATAATGATAAACTATGCATTGATAGAATTGAGTCTTTGAAAAGAGACTTAAATTCTCTTGGGTTAAAATACAAAGAGCAGGGTTATCATCTAGACATGACTTATGCTGAAATTGAAAAAAGAAATGAAGTAGTTGCTCAAAAGAACAAGGAGATTTCAGAAAAAGAATCTGAGGTGATAAAGTTACATAGAAAGTTGGAACAGTTTGAGAATTCATCTGTAGTGTTGGATTATTTTAATGCTAATGCTGATCCCACAAAAAGGGTAGCTGGTATTGGGTTTGTTCCTCCTCCGTTCAATGCAAATTATGTAGTTGAGCCTGAAATCATTCATGAAGAGGAGATTGATCCCAAGACAGTATTAAAAGTGAATCCAGTGACGGGTGAAGACATGGTGTATGATTCTGATACAGAGGATGAAGTGTTTGATGATTCAAAGGTTGAAGGCATTCCGAAAGAAGTGAAAATTGAGGAACCAAAGGTTGTGAAGAATGTTACTCGGGATAGGTGCATCTTGACAGAACCTGAAGAGGTGAAAGTGATTCCAACTAAACTTTCTCCAATCTTACAGTCGAGTGGGTTTGTTGCGGCTGGTTTTCAAAAGGTGAATTCTTCAAATGGTTTTCAAAAGGTGAATTCTTCGAAAGTGCTAAAACAGACTTATGTTCCTAAGAAGCCGGTAAATTGTTCTGAGAATTCATCTGAAGCTTCTTTTTCTGGTGGTTCTTCAAATATAAGGAAAACATCGTATTTCAGAAGTTATCAAGAAAGACGAGTGTGTTTTCATTGCAATAAGCCTGGTCATATTTTGATTAATTGTCCATCCAAGAACAAGAGTAAAATGAAGACTGTTCCTTCACAACCGAGAGTGGTGAAAAGTCTGAAAAGAAAAGATGAAGGAAAATCGTCTTCTAGTCTGGAGAAAGATATGACTGGACGATTTTTTGTTAATTCCCCTGAAATTAAACAACAAAATACATTGCATGCTAAATCTTTTGTATGCAGAGAAAATCTTGAGATTCCAAAAGTTGGGATTTCAAAAGATACTTTTCAGGAGGTTAAATTGTCTAGACCTCAAAGAAGAAGAAGAAAAAGAAAATTAAAGAAAATTTTGAAAACATCTGAATCTGACAATAATATATCAAATAATGTTTTTCAAAATAATAAAAATGATTCATCTTTGAAAAGGTCTGATTGTCAAACATCTGTTCCAAAATTGAATGATAAAATTAATTGTACATTACAAGAAGTTGTTTATTTTGATCAATCCGGACGACCCAAGACCACGATGGCTTGGGTTCCACTTTCTAACTGATTCTCGTTGTTTATGTAGGGACAACCAAGGAGGACTATCAACAATACTTGGTATGTGGATAGTGGTTGCTCTCGACATATGACAGGGAATGTTAGATTACTTGAGGATGTGATTAAAATTGATGGTGGTTATTTTGCTTTTGCGGGTAATAAAGGCGGGTACATAACAGGCCAGAGAACGTTAAAGAACGACAAAGTAAACTTTGAAAAGGTGAATTATGTTGAGCAGCTGGAACATAATCTTTTAAGCGTATCACAAGTCTGTGACAAGAAGTTTTCGTTCCATTTCAACGATCATGAATGTTATATTCTGAAATCGGGTTTTGTGATTCCTGATGAATGGATTCTTATGAAGGCTCCAAGGAGAAATGACACATATGTCCTTGACATGAGTGTCGCTACTACAACGGATTCAATTCCAACATGTTTACTCTCCAAGGCGTCGGAATCTGATTCAATATTGTGGCACAGGAAGCTAGCTCACATAAACTACAGGAAGATGAACTACATTGTTAGGAATGATCTTGTGCTTGGAGTTCCGAAAATGAAATTCTCAGTTCCTGATGATTGTATTCCGTGCAAGAAGGGGAAGCAAAGAAAGAAATCTCACAAATCGAAGTCGACGAATTCTATCGTAACTCCTTTGGAGTTGCTGCATATGGATTTGTTCGGTCCTATCAGTATTAGGAGCATTGGTGGGAAATCGTACTGCTTGGTCGTAACTGATGATTACTCCAGATTTTCATGGGTTAAGTTTCTTTCTTCTAAAGTTGAGACTACTGAGTTAGTACAGTACTTAATCCTGGGTTTGGAGAACTTATTCAATCTGAAAGTCAGAAGAATCAGGAGTGACAATAGCAGCGAATTTAAGAATAGCAAAATGGGCTTATTCTGTCTACAAAAAGGAATTCATCATGAATTCAGTGCGCCATATGTTCCTCAACAAAACGGTGTCGCTGAACGAAAGAACAGGACGTTGGTCGAAACAGCTCGCACGATGCTTGCAGATTCTAAGCTTCCAGTCACCTTTTGGGCTGAAGCTGTGAATACTGCGTGTCATGTTTTGAACCGGGTCTTGACCGTCAAGCGACATAACAAGACGTGCTATGAATTACTAAATAATCGAAAGCCGAATCTGGAATACTTATTACCTTTTGGTAATCCGTGTACCCTACTGAAGTTTAGAGATGTCCCAACAAAATTCAGTGCAAAGGCTATGGAAGGGATTTTTCTGGGGTATGTGGCAAATTCAACTACCAAGAGGGTTTATAACAAAGAGACACACCAAGTTGAAGAATGGTTCCATATTGACTGTTCAAATCGGTCTTTACCACAAATGGCGATTGGTCCGGATTGGGCATTTGATTATGAAAACTTATTCAAGTCTTTTCATTTACCGTCTGACATTTCTGATGAAGATGCTGCTGTTATCTATGATTCTTGTCAAGATGCTCAGCACAATGGATTTATACCAAATGCAGTTCCCAATTCATCAATTCCATCTACTTCTGCTCCAGATCCAAATGTTGCTTCTTATTCCGGTCCGCAAGATTCAGAGAGTGAGGAGGATAATGCTATTTTTCAAGATTCTTCTGCTGATCCGCTGTTGAGTGATGATCCATTACCTTTGACACAGGCTCAGGGGGAGATTCCAACAAATTTAGACTCGGAAATTCCAATTCCTCAAGATTATTCTTATCAATCTGACTCTACTCAAGTTGATGTGTTGCCGGTTCCTGAGGTCGCATCCATCAAGGAACACAAAGATCATCCAGTAACAAATATAATTGGAAATTTACAGGATGGAGTGAAAACTCGTTCTCTTGTTGATAATACTTGTTTGTATACATGCATTAAAGATTCTGGTGTTCTTGATGATTGCTCACATTCTTGCTTTATTTCACAGGTTGAACCCAAGAATGTAGAAATGGCTTTACATGACAATAACTGGATAGAAGCTATGCAGGAAGAACTTGCTCAATTTGACAAACTTAAGGTTTGGAATCTGGTTGATTTACCGAAGGGTGCATATCCGATAGGAACAAAATGGGTGTTTAAATGTAAAAAGGACGATCGAGGTGTCGTGGTACGCAATAAGGCAAGATTAGTTGTCCAGGGCTTCAATCAACAAGAAGGAATTGATTACACCGAAGTTTATGCGCCAGTTGCGAGGCTTGAAGCTATAAGGCTGTTTCTAGCTTTTGCTTCTTTTAAAGGTTTTAAGGTGTTTCAATTAGATGTCAAGAGTGCATTTTTATATGGAACGGTCAAGGAGGAAGTCCATGTGTGTCAGCCGCCCGGGTTTGAAGATCCACTGAATCTGAACATGGTTTTCAAGCTAGATAAGGCCCTCTATGATCTTCATCAGGCTCCTCGTGCGTGGTATGAGACTTTATCTACACATCTTTTGGCGAATGACTTTGTTCGTGGAAAGATAGACTCGACCTTATTCATAAAGAAATCAGGGGGAGATTACCTACTGGTACAGATTTATGTGGATGATATTATATTTGGCTCGACAAATGAAGGGTTGTGCAAAGATTTTGAGGGTGTTATGAAGTCGAAATTTGAAATGTCTGCGATGGGAGAGTTATCGTTTTTCTTAGGTTTACAAGTAAATAAAAAGGAAGATGGTTTCTTTATTCATCAGTCCAAGTATGTCAAAGACATCTTGAGCCGGTTCAAGATGGAGGACTGTACTTCATACGATACTCCAATTCCGGTCAATCATAAGTTAAACTTTGACCCGGAAGGAAAAGATGTGGACTGTCGACTTTACAGAGCTATGATTGGATCCCTCATGTACTTAACCGCTTCAAGGCCGGATATAATGTTCGCCGTGTGTATCTGTTCCAGATTTCAGGCAAAGCCAAAAGAATCTCACTTAATTGCTGTGAAAAGAATCTTTCGGTATTTAAAAGGAAAACAACGTTTAGGGCTATGGTATCCTCATGGTTCTAACTTTGATTTCAATGCTTATACTGATTCTGATTTTGGTGGTTGTTGTCTGGACAGGAAATCTACAACAGGTGGTTGCCAGTTCTTAGGTAATCGACTTGTATCCTGGCAATGCAAAAAGCAAACCACAGTCTCGATTTCAACATGCGAAGCAGAATACATCGCTGCTGCAAGTTGCTGTTCACAGATCCTGTGGATACAACAACAATTGAGAGATTACAGTTTGAATTTCACAGGAACCCTAATGTTTATTGATAACAATGCTACTATGTCAATAACGAATAATCCTGTTAAACATAGTAAAACTAAGCACATCGAAATTCAATGTCATTTTATACGTGATTGTGCAGAGAAAAGGTTGATTGAGCTGGTCAAGGTACACACTGAAGATAATTTTGCTGATTTGTTTACTAAGGCATTTGATCGTACCAGGTTTGAATTCCTAATTAAAATGATTGGTATGATCAATCCCGAATAAAAATTTTTTCAAAATCAGAATTTCACGGAAAAATTTTATTTTAGGTTCTTTTATTGCTTTATTACATTTCTGCAGTTACATTTTCAGTCAAAAATTCTAAATTATAAAAAGTCAAAACAAATTGAAAAATATAAAATTTGACATCATTTGAGGTTAGAGAAGAAATGATAGTACATCAGTGATTAGTTCATTTCACACGACCTTAGTAGACCTTGATATATGAATGATTAAAATAAGTTGATCTGATCTAAATTTCAAAGTCTGCATAAATAAGAAATGATAGTGTTATGAATGTTCTATTCTTGATAATTTGTTTTATAATTTGTGTATAAAATTTGAAGCTTGAATTGTCAATAGGCTAAAAGCGTTTTGAAACTAATAGTAGTGTGAAAATTAAATATAATATGATTACATCCGTGCTTTAAATCCATTTTATGCCTGGGTGTGTGTGTTAAAAGATCACTATCAGATAAAGAATATTAGCTTTTAATAAGGATTTTCCTATGAGATCAGTTTCGGGTTATGTCCTTAGCACTATTCATTCGATTTGCTTCAGTGTCCATGTCCCGAAAAGCATGCAATTTGAAGTATAATCAAGATATGTACTTGACAACATCTGTCAAACATATACTAGCCCTTGGATCATATTGATATATCATCTTTACTGATTCCATTGAATTCATAATCCAGATAACAGTTGGATCCACGTACCTGAATCTTATGATTCCACAAATATAAGCCAACGCATTGAATCATTCGATTCTGAATCTCATTGATTCCTATACAATCCAATTTGGATTCTGCTATTCATGTGCTAAGTGATGTCTCCTCATTCTGAATATTCGGATAATCTTTAGTAAAATCTTATATATGTCTTGAAGATAGTGCATTTTATTTGGCATATATGTGGGGTACACAATGTTTATCATCTAAATGGTACTAAATCACATGAATTTGGAGAATAAACGCTTATAAGTTTAAATAATATAATATTGACAATTTTAAGAATTCAGGTTTTATAATTCAAATTTGGTATAAATAAAAGAGCATTTTATAACCTGATCTTATTTACATTGAAATTTATCGCGTTTCAAAATATTATTCAAATTGAATGAGTTTCAAAATGAAAAAGATGCAATATGCACAAAATTGAGTTGAATGGTTTCTTACTATAGGTTACCCTTTGTTACTGATAATATGTGTGATGAATTAATTGAATACTGATATGATCTTCTTGCTCATGATGTTCAAACCAAAAATATGTCATTTCAGTTTATTCAGAGAAAAACCAAAAATATGTGATTCAGTTTGTACAGAGAAAAATCAAAAATATGTGTTTCCGTCTATATAGATAAAATTCAAAAAGATTTTATTTTTTCTTTCCATGAAAATTCTAAACTTTTATTAAAATTGTTCGGGATTGGATCAAATATGTGTTGCTGACGGAAGTTCAAGATTTGAAAGGTTGAAGTGGGTAAAATTTGTGTTCAAGGCAAAAAGGTTGGAAAAGTAATTAAGTTCGCCTGTGAACAGTGAAGCGAACTTAATATGTTCGCTTAAATCGGTGAAGCGAACTTAAGGGTGAAGCGAACTTATCTTGTTCGCCGAAGGCTTGTTAAGCGAACTTAACAAGTTCGCTTAATCAAGCGAACTTAACCTGAATAAGTGTTGAATCAGGCGAACTTGTCTCTCAACGTCGTCTTCCTCAGAACAAGCGAACTTGCCCAAATCTATCAAAATTTTAAAACGGTGTTGTGAGTGCTAATTTATGTTTGCATCTTGATCGAAATTGACGTGCGAATCTAACGAAGGTATTTTAGTTGGATTTCATCCGCTAAATTGCGTGTATTCGAAGATTTTGAGTCTCGGGTTTTGTCGGCTCGTTTCAAGGACAATTTTGACCTAAATTTTGACCCAAATTTAAAATTGATCCTTATTTTTGATTGTCATGTGTTATTCGATTGTTTGTTCATGGTTGTTTCATGATGAAGATCGATTTGCCGGAAATTTGACATCTTAGTGTTTGAATTTGAAACGTCTCAGGTTCAGGCTAACTTGTTCCAAGCGAACTTGTTCGAAGCGAACTTGTCAGGCGAACTTAATAAGTTCGCCTCTTGCACTACTAAGCGAACTTATTAAGTTCGCCTAGGGGTCAGAAGTGAAAAGGACTTGGTGATTTTTTTTGTGTGTTTGAAATTTTTTTTGTTTGTTTGAAAATTTTTTTAAATTTTTGTTGATTGTTTTGTTTGTGTGTTTTATTAAATGTGTATCATATATGTGTACGTATTCTAATATTTGTTAAGTTGTCCAATATTTTCACAGATGGCTCGTCGTGTCGAATACAAGAATAATCAAGTGGGGTTGTTAGATCCAAATTTGCCTGAAGCAGTTCACTATCAGGGCATTATCAATTTTCTGAATAGATCAAGACTACATGTTGCATTATCTGCGGATCCTTATATTAGCTTGGTGTACATCCAACAATTTTGGGATACTGTACATCAAGATATTGATGTGGAACCACATGTCCTTCGTGCAACAGTTAATAATATCGAGATTGCAATTTCAGAAGAGACAATTCGGGCTGCTCTAGTTTTGGGAGGCAATGCTGAAGATCCAATATCTTATCCCAATACTCTTATTATGGGTTGTTTTCAAAGGATGGGATATCGTGGAAGACAAAATGATACACAAGCTAGGAAAGGTGGATTAGTAGGAGAATGGAGGTACTTTATGCATGTGATTATACAATGCATCTCTCCGCGAAAAGCTGGTACCGATGACTTGAAGATGGCACTTCAAACAGCAATGGTGGCCTTAACTTTGAATAAAAGATTCAATTTTCCGCTTTATTTTTATCGGGAGATGGTAATGCAGATAAATTCGGCTGAAGGTCAAGGTTTCTTGATGTATCCACGATTCATTCAAATGATACTCAATCATCTTATTCCGGATCTTCCACAACATGCCATACGATTGACTTTGACTCCGATGTCAAAACGTATCTTTACAGATTGTACAAAGGTGAAACAGCAAAATGCTGCGTTGATTCCAGTTAATACTCCACTGTTTGGGCACTTAATTAATCCTGATTATGTTGCACCACCTAATGATAATTGGTTTCATCCCAATGAACTTGATCAAGTTCAAGGAGTTAATGTTCAACCTCAACCACAACCACAACAACCACAACAAAAACCATAACAACCTGCCCAACAACCACAAATACAAGTTCCTATACAACCACAAATTCCTATTCCTGAACAAGTTCCTATTCCCCAAGCTGCAGTCAATATTCCTATTCAGGAACCAGTTCAAGAAGAGGTCGTTCATGATCCTAATCAAGATCTAGGTATGAACATGGATGATTTTGTTGATGAAGCTATGAACTCGCCCATTCATGAACAAGAAGGGAATGTGGTGACAGACGCTGAGTCTAGTTCCAGTTCAAGTGATACAACATCATCTGATGACGACATCACTGATTCTGATGCATCTAGAGATTTTTCTCTGGGTCATTATGAACGGTTGGCTGTTATTCCACTGGCTAATGCTGGAAAACGCATTAAATCTCAAGCCAGACGACCACGACGCAAGTCTGTTCGGGATCCTCCTTCCGGATCAGTACTTGGAAAAAGATCGTTGGTAGATGAAAGTTCTGACACTGACAGTGACTTTAATCCAGATCCTTCACGACAAAAGTTAATGTCTGCATCAATTGCAGCTGCACAATCTTCTCAAGGAGTTGAGGATGCAAATTTTGTTGCTTCTCTGATCATTACTCCACCAAGATCTAAGGATCCATCTCCAGTTCCATCTCCTGTTCCTACAGAGATTCCTACTACTTCGGGTCCTTCTATTCCACAATCAACAGCTGGTCCATCAAAGCCTTCTGATTCTGACAGGATAACTTTCCTTGAATCTCAAGTGTTATCTCTACAAACACAGGTTAACTCTCTTGTGTCTATTGATTCTCAACGACAGCTGGTGATTCAGACTCAAGCTCAACAGATTGCTGATATGCAAGTCTTAGTGTCCAAACTCGTTCAGCGTCTTGACGCTCAGGGGGAGTTGAGGATACCTGATACTTGTCACACAGAGTCAATTCAAAGACGTGATGATGAAGACAATGATCCTGCTGGAAATATTGAGGGTGATCGTCAATACACTAACGCTAATCCTATATCTAGAGTTCAGGGGGAGTCGACATCACAATCTCTTGAAGGAAACAAAGACAAAGATACTTCTGGTACTAATGAAGAAGAAATTCTGTTATTAGAATTCTTTCAAGATTCAGAAGAAGAGAATGCTGAAAAGATTGAATGTCTTGATGACATTGACGATATATTCAATGACATGGAAGATGATATGTCAGACACTGAGATAGAAGAAGGAGAAATAGTAGAGATTGAAATAGAAAAAGATAAAGACAGTGTTACCTATGAAGGCTGTGACGGTCTTAAGGTGCCTTATAACTTCATCCAAGAGGATGTTGTTCCTGAATTCTCTTATGATGGAATAACTGACTCTATGGACTCTATTGAAGACGTCACATTGCCTGATGATACAGCTGAGTCAAAGATGGATACTGATGATGAGAATCTTCAATTCAATAAGGGTGCTGAAACTGAAACTACTCACACTGAGTCTCCAAAGATTAATGAAGAACCTGTGATGTTTAGAGATACAGGAATGACACGAGAACAGTGGAGAGAAGTTGTAAACAGTTGGATGAAGGTGCTACCTAAGTCTCCAATACAACCAGCTCAGAAAGAGAAATATGTGAATAAAGAGCAGTGTGTAGGAAGGATCATTAGTTGGTTCTATGATGGTGAAACAAAATTGTTTGTAATCAAACGATCAGACGGTGTTCAATACTTAAAGCCAAGGATCAAATATTTCAATACCTTGCCGAGGTGTGAAATAAATGGTCTAGCTTCAAAGCCACTCATAAATAGATCGAAGAATGGTTTGGCTGATGTGATAGCAAACCTGATAAAGAAAGAAGGTAGTTCGGGTAAGTATGAACGGCTGAAACCACAGAAGGGAAAAAGAGTGAAGATTACAGATCCTAAGACTGGGAAAGTAACTCGGAGATACAAGTATAGACCAGTGCGTGCTATTCACAAGATACCATTAAAGAATATTCCTAAAGACTTTCTTGGGAATATGAAATGGTGGTATGTTGATGTTAATACTGGTGAAGCAAGGGTTGAAGATAAAGATAATAAGGTCATTGTGTGTTTCTATGACAAAATGAATCTTATTAATTTTTCAAAGAAAGATCAGATGACACTGCGAAAGAATGAGATCATGTATACTGATGAATGGAGAGAACAAGGTCTACAGTATAAAAGAGTTTTGGAGATATGCAGAAGATACGGTGTGCATGCTGGAAGTAGACTACCAGACAACTGGAAGAGTTCAAGATAAAGACTGAAGACAGAAGATCAAGCTATTGTCAAGGGGGAGTCTGTTAGGACATAGATTTGTAATGACAAAAGCTTGTAATAGTTAGATTTTATGTCTTTGTGTTTTTTATATGTAATTGTTTAAAGTTGCTAAGTGTTTTAACTAGTGAGCCTAGAGGCTTGTTAAGTTCGCCTGGTCTATCAGAGGCGAACTTAATAAGTTCGCTTAGGTATAACTGAGGCGAACTTGTTAAGTTCGCTTGGTCTGTTGGAGGCGAACTTAACAAGTTCGCTTACAGCAGGTGTGTTTCTATATATATGTGTTACAGAGTCATTAGAATAGATCGATCCAAGGAGAGAAAAACTTGTCTGATTGAGTCTGTAACCACAGTGATTTGGAATATAACGAGAAGTTTATTTACGCGTGTCGTTTTGAGTTGTAAATTAGTATACAAACGTTAATACGAAGGATTCCGCACTTCGTGTTATAGAAACGTCATATCACGAGTTCGATCAGTAGTTGAGTTACCTGGACCTACACTGCTTCCCGAGCCTACCAAGCTAATCAAACTGTTGTTCCTGTTCCTATTGCTTTCGCTCAGGGTCGTGCTTGTTACGAGTGTGGAGACCCAAATCATTTTAGGAACCGTTGCCCTAGGTTGGTCATTGTGAACCAAGCCAACATGAATCAAGGCAACATGATACAGAGGAACGGGAACCAAGGTAACATGATTCAGGGAAACAGGAACCAGGGGAATATAAATCAGGGAAATATGAATCAGGGGAATGCAAACCCCATAGCTCGAGGACGTGCCTTCAACATCAATGCCAATGAGGCACAAGCCAACAACGATGTGGTGAACGGTACGTACCCAATTAATCAAAAATATGCTTCCATCCTATTTGATACTGGTTCCGATAGGAGTTTCGTGTCCTTTGAATTTGAACCACAACTCGCTATGAGTCGAGCTAAGTTAGACAAACCCTTTGATATTTTAGTAGCGGATGGTTATTCTGTTTCATGTGACACCAACATTAGAGATTGTACCTTAACCTTGAACGATCATGACTTTTCAATCAATCTTATTCCTATGGCCCTCGGAGGTTTCGACATCATAGTAGGCATGGACTGGCTGACCAAGCACCATGCTGAAGTCGTCTGTTTGGACAAGTATATCCGTATCCCTCTTGACTCGGGTGAAGTTTTGAACGTTTATGGTGAGAAGCCGTCAAAGGAACTCAAGCTTATGTCTTGCACTACCGCACTGAAGTATTTACGGAAGAAATGTGTGGCATTCTTGGCCCATATTAAAGTCAAGGATAAGAACCTCCAAGACATTCCTATAATCAAAGACTTCCCTGAAGTTTTTCCTGAAGATTTACCCGGTCTTCCTCCCATACGTCAAGTCGAATTCCGTATTGACCTAGTGCCAGGAGCAAACCCCGTGGCTAAATCACCTTACCGTCTTGCACCATCAGAGATGCAAGAACTTTCAAGTCAACTCCGAGAACTTTCTGATAAGGGGTTTATTCGTCCTAGTGTTTCCCCTTGGGGAGCACCTGTTTTATTTGTCAAGAAGAAGGATGGTTCTTTTCGGATGTGCAGCGACTATCGGGAACTCAACAAACTTACCATGAAGAACCGATACCCACTCCCAAGGATTGATGATCTATTTGACCAACTTCAAGGCTCGACTTATTTCTCTAAGATCGATCTTCATTCTGGTTATCATCAGTTACGAGTCCTCGAATCCGATATCCCCAAAACAGCCTTTCGTACTAGATATGGCCATTACGAGTTCATGGTTATGCCCTTCGGACTAACCAATGCACCCGCGGTATTTATGGATCTTATGAACCGCGTGTGTAAGCCGTACTTGGACAAGTTCGTGATCGTCTTCATTGACGATATCCTCATATATTCAAAATCCAAAGCGGAACACGAAGAACACTTGCGTCTGGTTTTGGATCTCTTGAAAAAGGAGCAATTATACACTAAGTTCTCCAAATGTGAATTTTGGCTAAAGGAAGTCCAATTCTTGGGTCATATAGTCAACGAGAAGGGTATTCACGTGGATCCCACTAAGATTGAAGCAGTAAAGAACTGGCAAGCTCCAAAGACCCCTACCGAAGTCCGCTCATTTCTAGGTTTAGCGGGCTATTATCGTCGTTTCATAGCAAACTTTTCAAAGATCACGGTACCACTCACAGCCTTAACTCACAAAGGAAAACCCTACGAGTGGGAACCAAAACAAGAGGAAGCCTTCCAAACCCTAAAACATAAACTGTGTGAGGCTCCTATCCTGACTCTTCCTGATGGAACCGAAGATTTTGTCATTTACTGTGACGCTTCCCACTTAGGCCTTGGTTGTGTATTAATGCAGCGAGGCAAAGTGATTGCTTATGCGTCCCGACAACTCAAAATCCATGAGAAGAATTATACGACGCACGATCTTGAGTTGGGTGCGGTCGTATTTGCTCTTAAAATTTGGAGACATTACCTATATGGTACCAAATGTGAGGTTTACACCGATCACAAGAGTCTCCAACACATTTTCAACCAAAAGGAACTCAACATGAGGCAAAGGCGTTGGGTTGAACTCCTAAATGACTACGACTGTAATATTCGTTATCATCCTGGTAAGGCGAATGTAGTGGCTGATGCTCTTAGCCGTAAGGAACCTATCAAGATCCACAACATCCGAATCCAAAATGATATTCAAACTCGCATCCTAGAAGCACAACATCTTTCTGTCACTGAAGGAAACATGTACAATGAAATGTCATGTGGTGCTGAACTCCAACTTAAAACCAAACCCAATGGATTACTTTACTTTCTAAATCGTATCTGGATTCCGGACCGTGACAACCTTCGTACCTTTATCATGAACGAGGCTCACAAGACTCGTTATTCTGTACATCCTGGTGCAGACAAAATGTACATGGATCTCCGTACTCAATACTGGTGGCCTGGTATGAAAAAGGACATTGCCCTATATGTGTCCAAATGCCTTACTTGTTTAAAGGTTAAAGCCGAGCACCAGCGTCCATCCGGTTTACTTGAACAACCCGAGATACCCGTGTGGAAATGGGAGTGTATTGCCATGGACTTTATAACCAAACTCCCACACACATCTCGTGGTCATGATAGCATTTGGGTAATCATCGACCGCTTAACAAAGTCTGCTCATTTCATACCCATACGTGAGGACTATCGAGTTGAAAAACTAGCTCGAATCTATATTGATGAAATCGTTAGTCGCCACGGTGTGCCTCTCAACATTATTTCTGATCGTGATGGACGATTCACCTCCCGTTTCTGGCAATCCCTACAATCAGCTCTAGGTACTCAACTAAATCTTAGTACTGCTTACCATCCGCAAATTGATGGTCAATCTGAGCGAACGATTCAAACCCTCCAAGACATGCTTAGAGCCTATGTCATTGACTTCAAGGGAAATTGGGATTTACACCTACCCCTAGTCGAATTCTCATACAACAACAGTTATCACACAAGCATTAACATGGCTCCTTTTGAAGCACTTTATGGTCGAAAGTGTCGTTCTCCTATCTGCTGGAGTGAAATCGGTGAATCACAAATCACTGGTCCTGAACTTATTCAAGAGACTTCCGACAAAATAATGTTAATCAGAGACAACCTTTTGACAGCAAGAAGCCGGCAGAAGAGCTATGCCGACAAACGCCGAAAACCCATAGAATTTCAAGTTGGCGATCTGGTTCTTCTCAAAGTATCCCCTTGGAAGGGCGTAGTTCGTTTTGGAAAGAAAGGGAAACTTGCTCCTAGATTCGTAGGTCCTTTCAAAATCCTTGAGCGAATTGGGAAGGTAGCCTACAGGTTGGATCTACCTGAAGGACTCAGCAACGTTCATCCGACATTTCATGTCTCGAACCTAAAGAAATGTTTAGCTGACGAGAATCTCCACATACCACTTGACGAGGTTCACATTTACGAAACAATGCACTTCGTAGAGAAGCCCGTGGAGATCATGGACCGAGAAGTTAAGCAACTCAAGCGAAGTCGAATTCCAATCGTTAAGGTTCGATGGGAATCCAAGTGTGGCCCTGAGTTCACTTGGGAGCGTGAGGATCAAATGAAAGCCAAATACCCACATCTATTTCCAGGACCCTCTTCTTAATAAATTTCGGGACGAAATCTCCTCAAGTTGGGGAGACTGTAATCCCCAGGAAATTCCAGCTTTATTTTAACTACTCCGACACTTGTAATTCCAGTATTTGGTGATTTGCATTTATGAAACTGTCCCATTTGCCCACTAAATTTCATAAGTATTTATACATACAATGCAATTATTTCAAATCCTAAAGTAATAAATATTTATGTAAGGTATTATGTAAATAATAATTGTTACCCCTCTTTTATATAAATATATATATATATACATACTAAGTTATTTTCTAAACCTAGATATACATATAAACAATTTATAAAAAGTAAACCAGGGTTTATGTGTCTCAATCAAAATTAATCTTATTTAGTAAATTACATTTTGAATTATTTATTTATAACCTTTAATTATAACTAAATGATTTATTTGATTTTATAAAAAAAAATTCTAAATTAAATGATTGCATGACATATAAATGTCCGGGGTTGAAAATGTAATTTTTGAAACCTCAATTCCAA
Source organism: Smallanthus sonchifolius (assembly GCA_023525975.1). NCBI lineage: Eukaryota > Viridiplantae > Streptophyta > Magnoliopsida > Asterales > Asteraceae > Smallanthus > Smallanthus sonchifolius. The sequence goes on from CM042021.1 coordinate 111,170,610, forward strand.
TTAAAAATAAGTTACATACATAAAATAATAAAGCCTTAAAAGCCCAAGGACCTGTTTGGCCAAACCCTGAAACTTCAGGGGCATGGTTGCAACATCCGGGTGAAACCCCCCTCCCCTTCTGATCGTGAGTTCGAATCCCCCGACACATCAGTTTTGAGACCACCGATTGCAAACTCGATCTTTAACCCATTTTCGTGCAAAATCATAACCGGCATAATGTTGGGGACATCCAAACGATTCATCCCTCAGAATCAATTGAGAAGTTATGAACTAATCAATCACAAACTCGTAACCGAAACCCCATTGATACTCATTTACTCGATCGACCCATCCCCGTATGAATTGTGTATAAATTGGCACTCCCCGTCATTTGCTACATCCATTGCAAGCTTCCCATACCTAAATCACGTCTGAAATCACCCGGTGTTACTCAGATAAGTCTACGAACATGAAGTCGCTCCTCTCAGTCGTTCTTCCCCAATTCGTGTTCATTTCAGGTAAAATTTGCACCATTGTGTTCGTTTCAATCCCACTAACAAAAGCCCCATGAATCCAGGTTCAATCGATGGTCAATCAGGTGGATTATAGGGCTAGGGTTCGTCGGAGTAATTTGGGGACAAAGGGACATCGGGTATTACTTATCAAAACCAAACGAAACGACCATTGGACAAGGCACTATGCCCTGGTCCAGTGGTTAGCGCGTGGTATGACCCGGAAACCGCCCGCAGGCGCAGGTTCGAGTCCCTGGGGGGCTGGATCTTGCTCCTTTTTTTTCAATTTAAACCCTTTAGATACATTTTTGACATATAAACTTTTCTAGTTAATTTTATTATGTTAAAACCTTTGTAAATTCTAAATAAACGATATAAATAATTGTTTAGACTAATCTAATTTTGTTATTTATATTATTCCACAAATTTTATTTATATGTTTAAATAGTATTAAGCTTTTTAAAGTTATTATTATTGATTGATAAAGAATATTAATTTAAATACTCTTAACTTTATAAACACATACGTAATTATTATAGATAATTATTTTATAAAGTGCAATTAATTTTATGTAAAGGATACTTAGTGTCTTGAAAATTATTTAAAATGAATTATTAAATTATCTAACCATTTCTACCATTTTTGTTTAAATGAATTAATTACCTATTATTTATTAATAATTTAATTAAAATTATTCTGGTGAAACTTATTAAACATTTTTCCACTTTATAAATTTATTGTTCCAAGTATATTATTTTTCATACCACATTATGTGTGTTTAATATTCATACGCAATATTAATTAAAACCTTTTTCACATTAAGAGTTTTTAATTTATAAATAAAGGTGAATGAAACCCAAATCATTTTTCTTAACATTTTAATTACATATGTTTCCCTACCAAGAAACTTCACAAGCCCTATGTCCGGTCCCGAATCCCCATACGTCCCAATGTCTCCTAAATACCATTTAGACGTATATTGAAATTAGGTTACTATTACACGTGTAGGTTTGAGGTGAGAGTTCCTCGCGAGACCTAACAATCTTTACCAGTTCATACATTCCTAGCTTTGATTCAAGTGAGTTTATAGCCCCCTTTCTCTTTACTATTGTTTACAAATACTCAGGGTGGAACATGTTTACTTACCATGCTTATCAAATTTAATACCATTGTTCTCATGCTATTCACTATGTGCTTTATGTCTTAAACTACTTGGTGACTATTACATGTGTTCATGCTAGTACATTCATTAACCTGCTACCCAGGCCTAAGGTAGTACCTAACATGATCATTTATAGGGGAATCCGATTCCAGTTAACACGAACCTTGGCGGGTTTTGTGTGTACCATATTACTATTTTTCCAAAACACAATCAGTGGGATTGTACTTACCAGTTTTCCATTTACTACGGATTGAATTGTACGCTTAGAACTTTGTATGTTTTCACATTTATGCCATAGTTACGCTTTGAACAGTATTGAATTACAAAGACTTTTTACTTAACCTTTGTTAGTGTCAAAACCTATGTTACTCACCAACTACTTGTAGTTGACATTTACTCACATGTTTCAGGTGCACAAATTTGAGGACCCTACCTGCTCATCTAGGACTTGGACCTAGATTAATTTAAATTATGTTATGTTATGTTTTGAACGTTTCATTTTCCATTCCCTATGTAACGGATGATTTTAAGTTGATGAATAAATATTGTCATTTAATAATAGATGATCATGTGCTTATGAACAACCGCGTCAGCCCCGGCGCTTAATCCGCCGCCGGCCGGGGTGTGACAAACAACGTCACTTCCAATCTGAATTGATTAGTTAAATACACATCAGACCAATCCCGACTCTAACGGTTTAACCATTCTAACATACTGACTTCACTTAACCAGTTCTGATGTCTTCGCACTTGGCAAGTGCGCAGACCCTGCTGCCTGCGCACTTATCAAGTGCGCAGACCCTGCTGCCTGCGCACTTAGCAAGTGCGCAGACATCTCTTCCTGCGCACTTAGCAAGTGCGCAGGTCCCTCCTCCTGTGCACTTAGCAAGTGCAGCACTTAGCAAGTGCGCACGACCTGTTCTTCGTGAAAAACTCTAACTTTCGCATTCAGGTCTGATCTCGTCAAGTTCTCGAACCTGTTTGCATCCAAAACGTTCGTTTTCCATTAAGGAAATCAAATCTATGTTTATCCTTCAGTTTCATCCGTTAAAATGTTACATTTTCACCCAAAACCCGAAAAACCCAAAAACGAACTAAAACTCAGATTTAGGTCAAATTGTTACCTGAATCGAGTTTCTGATCCGGAGGTTTTTCTCACGAGTTATGGAGTAACACTTTGCTGAAGTCTCGGGTCGATCCGCCAACTTTCTCTCTCTACGGTTTCTCTCTCTAAAAAGTTGCAAATGAGAGAAAAGGGGTGGCATAGGCTATTTATAGCCCGCTGACCCATCCGACCCGACCCGTCATGCCTCGTTCGTTTATTCCGTTATTATAACTGTCGTTTTATTTTTGGGATGTTACAGGATCCTTCCCTAAAAATACCGTTTTTCGACCTTTTGACCCTAAGACCAGAGTGGATTTCACCTCCGACAGTTGGGTTTGCTTTCCATCCTTTCCATTGACCATCGGCTTCTCATATCCCTTTCCGGCCTTTACCACTGAGTTTTTTACAAAAACTCGTTTGAGTTACGCTCAGACGATGCCTATGATTTGGCGAACTTTAGCTTTCATGGAACTTTTGATCCGCAATCATGCTCTAGATTTCACCGTTTCGAAGTTGCCATACGTTTACAATCTGAGAAGCCACGGCTCTTCTCGTTTCTTATTCCAAATCAAATCCGGCATGAGCCATTTGATCCTGAAAACAACTCAAAACGATTCCAATTGGAAAAATATTTTTTTCTTTATGAGAAGAGATTCGATCCCACGTGGAGATAAATTGCCGGTCAAATGGATTGTAAAGAGTAGGATTCTGTCTGGTAGGATCCTCATTATTTTGACATTTTGGATACCGATTTTTTATTTTCTTTTTGGTTTACATCGCTGAAGTTTTCTGAGTTGGCTCCACCTACTTTTGAGACCGCCAAGAGAGTTGCCTCTTCTTACGGCATTGAACCTATTGAACGGACTTTTAAGTTCAAGACTCCGTCGGTAGCAGAGAGCTCAGAAACGTATCCTTCCGGCTCAGAGATGTCTGGTAAGACAAAAGAGATTCACAGTATTTTGTTAGTTAATAAGATATGTAGTAATCTAACCTATTATCTTGAAATAGGTGTTCGCAAGTCAAGCTCTAAATTTTCCCTGGACGACAATGACAGCATGGTCTCCAAAGGAAAGAGTGTCAAGAAGGAGCCTAGCCATACTGCCACTGCAACATCCAATCCAGAAGCTCCCAAGCCAGAGTCCTTAACTGCTCGTCTCAAACCAGCCTCCAAAAAGAAGCGTAAGATCACTGATCCTGCTGAGATAGCCATTAACGAGTGCTCTGATTATGCTGACGTCCACCGGAAGCTGCATACTCTACCTGGTAAGAAACATTTAATATCCAGGATCCTGATTTAGATCCCATGCATATATTGGCATATATTGTTTATAACAGGTTATGGAGAAAATGGCGAGGTTCTATGAGCTGTCAATGAAAGAAGCTGAGGATAACAAGCAGATGATCCTTGATTTGCAGAAGATTGGGGCCGCTAAGAGCAGAAAGTTAGCTGATGCAGTTGATGATCCTCAATAAGGAAAAAGCGGAGCTTCAGGATGCCTACGCTCAGCATGCTTAGGATCTCGATGAATCTCATAAGCAGGCCAAGATGTCAGATGCTATCTCCATCTTCCAATCTAGGATCAAAATGACAGAAGAGGCTGCTGACAAGAACTTTGATCGAGCCAACTGGGACGTGCAAGGCTGGAAGAAGTTGGTTCCCGAGTTGAGCAGAGAGCCAATCCCAAAGGAGGATGAAGGAAAAGAAGTGGTTGAAGGCGAGGTGGAAGGCTCTGCAAAGGCGGTCGAGAAGGTGGTTGGTCAAGGCGATGATGGCAAAGAAGAGAAGGCCTGAGTCTTGAATTTGGTATTTGTGGTTCCAAAATTTAATCTTGTTGGTCTATTAAACAATTTTCTTTTTCTTACTGCTTGGGATCCCTGAATGGGATGAATAATTTGACAATATGTGATCCGGGTGGATGGTTCCACTTTTGGATGAAACCCGGGTCACTTTCCTTTCCTGCACTTTAAATATTAGCTTTTGACTACTTGCCATGATTGTGATGTGTTTGGTTTGTTTTCATATGTTTTTAGAAAATCAGGATCCTTAGGCACCTGAACCTTAGAAGAATAGTTTTTAGGAATATTTTAGAGATACCGGATCCTTAAAAATTATAAATAATATCTTAGGTTTTTATCAAACTTTGACTTAGAAAAACATATTTTGATTTTAACAAATGGTGTGGAAGATTACCAATTACAAGTGAATCATGACTTAGTCATTCAAATTTTGATTCTTCTTTTAATTGAAAATTAATAAGTAACACATACCTTTGTTGAGAACTAAGTCAGGTAGATACACATACCAGATTATGACATGGAGTCCAGAATATAACAACTGTTAGTTGTCCCCTGTGTATAGTTATTAAACATGTCGTAGACTTAGTAATCGTACTTCAGGATCTTCATAAGTGTTCAATCCGTTTAAGGATCTTGAGTCAGCATATTGATGCTAAGTTCTTGAGTTAACACATTAGTGTTAAATACCTGTGACAGGTTAAAATCTTGGGCCAAGCCAATAAACGTGGGCCAAGCTAGAAAAACGTGGGTCAAGCCAGACTTGAGTTAGAATGAAAATGCTAAAAACCTTAGGAGTAACACGTCTGTTACTATCGTAGGATCCAAGATATAGCCAACAGTGATGAAATTATCAGTCACTGGTACATGCACTGGTCGCATCACCTTGAACTATACTTGAATATCATGCACTACAGGCGGAGTGTTCAAACTTAATTCTTAAAAAGGTGAAAACCTTTAAACCTTATAAGGTATTTAGAATACCTTAAACTTAGGAGAGATGGCCAATCTCTATCTTCTTTGGGGATCCTTGAGAATCCTTCCTGCAAAACATGAAACCTTGGTGAAGGTGGGTGTTAGCCTGGCTAACACCCCTCCGACGCTCAAGTCAGTACTTTGATAAAGAATAATAAATATAACAATAGTCAGGGATAGAAGACATACCAGTCTTAGTCGGAATCTAAGTTCTAACTTACATAAAATAAGCTTTGATATGGATAGCGTTCCAGGATCTTGGCAGGATATAACCTTCCATAGTAGCCAACCAATAGGCACCCCTTGTCATACCCGGCAAATTCAGGTTAATATCCATACCCGACTATAACTTGAATTCACATGATTACACTAGCATCATACTTAATTATAGAGTAATTAAGTACATATTTCATATAACAAGTCCATTCGTTTCATTTCATTACATGCATCGGTAATCGGGCGGATTACCGGGTCACACACGCGTCCTGTCACACGAACGTTGGTGAATTTTAGAAATAATATTTAGACATATAATTGGTGTGCAAAAATTGTATGTAATACTGCGATTTAATATTTCATGCTTATAAGAATTTTCTGGAATTTTTAGAGCAACTTTTAATTTAACGCTTTTTAAGCAAATACACGATATGTTCCAACAACATTAAGTTAGATTTTATTAAAACAATGGTTTTATTAATTGGGCTTAAAGAATTCAACTTTTAATTTAATTAATCCAATTAGTAGCCCATTTAGTTAATATAAAGCCTTAAAGATGCAAAAAGCCCAAAACCCATTTGCTTAATCCTACCCTTAACCCCACCATTAATTCATTTGAAACCCTAAACCTAGTTACTCTCTCCCTCCTCTCTCTTTCTCACGGCCGCAACCCCCCTCTAGCCTCTCTCCACTCTCAAATTTTCTTCAAGCAATTCAAGCCTCTTTCAAGGTGTTCCAAGGTGCTTTCAAGTGAAATAGTGGTGATTCAAGCTAGTACAAGGCCATACCAACATCATATCTTGGTTTTGTAAGCATCCCTTTCATATTTCTTTGTTATTTTCGGCCAAGATGAGAAAACCACCCATCCAAATGAATTTCTATGTTTCAAGGTCTTTAAATCCATGTTTTGTCAAAAGGTTTTCATAATATAAGATTGTTGACACATATTTGCACTTTTTATTGTTTGAAATGGTGGTTTACATAGTATTTTGCTCGTTTCTATTTATAGAAATTTTATTGGTTGAGATTTTGCATAAATGAGTATATGATATGTTTGAAAGTTTAGATGATGCTTATATTAGTAGAATAAATAGGAAATGTGAAATTTTTGGTTAAAATGATATGTTACACTATGTTATTGTCGACTTAATATATAAGGAAACTTTAATTTGTCATATTTTGAGTTATAGTGTTTTAATGGATGAAAGCTTGCTAATATGGTTCTATAACATCTATTAAAGTGTTAGAAAGAGTTATTTGAAGTTACACATGTGTAGGAGGTCGTTTGGACCACTTTCCTAAAAAGGAAACTTTAATTGAATATGTTTTGTATGTGTATGCTATAAATGTCTAAATTAGGTTTAATAGCTTTATTACTATATGAATAGATGTCTTATGCAAGAATATGTAATTTGAAATGATATTATGACGTGTTTTGGAGGACCTTGCTAAATAAGGAAACTTTATTAGTTTGGGAACTTCACCTTTACTTTAAATAGAAAGTGTATGCATAGAATCATGTTTATGGTATGTTACTAGTATGATTTCATGCATGACTTGTTTAGTTGAGCTATGACACCTAAAGTGCCCTAAAACCCTAATTTCCTAAAAAGGGAAACTTTGCCATGTTAGGAACCATGGTATAGAAATGACATGTTATGATTCTTGTTCAAATGAGTTGAAATATTGTTATTAGGTTATTAGTGTAATGACATAACTTATGTGGATGATTAGTTAACATGTATGAGATATACCATGAGGATGTACAAATACCATGTTACTTAGTATGTGTTACTTACTTATTCAATAACTTAAGACTATGTGTTACCATCTATGTTATGAACATATGCAATTATGTTACTTGGTATGTGTTACTTAGGTATTACTTATATATTACTTATGTGTTACCCATATGTCACCTATGTGCTACTGGTACATGTTTTCACCATGTGTCACCAACGGGTCGTCGTGTCACATTGGTCAACATTGGTCAACACTGGTCAACATTAGTCAAACATTGGTCAACATTAGTCAAAGTTGGTCAACCCTTGGTCAACTTTGGTCAAACCTTTTCAAAACGTCAATGTAACCTTTCAACGTTGAGTCGTTTGGATGAATGTGGTTACATAAACCATGTTTACTTTCATTGACCTTATAGCCTTACTATTCCTAGGGCTCGGTTAGGTCGGTTGTCCAGAGTTGCTAGATTTCTCTTGTTTCTTTCATACTTCATTCACCTCATTCCCAGGTGAGTTTTCACGGACCAGTTTTACCTACTTTCCCATTTGGGGGAGATACACGCTAAACCTTTTTCTTGCTTAGTCGTATGATGATTACTTTGATTTTGCTTTAATATATATAAGTGGGTGCATTTCCCACATATAAAGTCCTCTCATATTCGAACCGTTAATTATTACACAAAGCGAGATGATTCATGGATAGTACTATTGGGTTTAACAACCCCCACCCGGGTTAGTCGCGCTAACTCTGACTGAAAGTCAAATGGGTGCATAATTGATCTGATCCATTGTAAGTTGGGCACGTAAGAGGCAAAATGCTAGTTTCTGCATTCCTTCATCGAGCTTCGGTTTCGGTGTTGCTTATATAATTATTGTTTATTGTCTGATCAACAATCGAATCACCAGTATACATACGTACTGTTATATTGTTTTTATTCTGTTTCTGTTACTTAAACCTGTGAACTCACCAACCCTGTGTTGACACTTTTAAGCATGTTTATCTCAGGTCGCTAAGCTTTCACGCATGGACTAGGATTGCATATCTGGAGTCACATGTCATGTTTTCATTTAGAAGCTAGGTTTATGAGAACCTAATTTGTTAAGCTTATGTATTTTGCTACATTACTTTTGCTTCCGCACTTTACTTTGCGCATTTTCAAACTCTTTATTACTTATTCATTTTTGTATGATGTTTAAACGGAAATTCTTTTCAAAAACCATTTAGAGGTCGTTCGAAATGACCAGGACCGATGATCCTTGACACTCACAACCCGCGGTAACCCGCTGTGGAATTTCAGGGTGTGATAGATTAGTATCAGAGCCAGGTTATAGAGAACTAAGTTGCATTTAGTGTGCTTAGACTATAACTATAGGCTCACGTAATTCAAATCACATCATACATGTATTTTCATACATGAGTACATTGGATTACTAGATATTGACTTGTTACAGGATGTCTACATCTTCGGACCCCATTGTGATCTCGGACTCGGAGGAGGAGTACACTCCGGCTACCCCACCATCACCGGCTGAGCCATTGACCCCACCCATATCACTTCACTTTTCCAGTGAAGAGGAACCTATGGAGGACTCGGATGGAGTCGAGGAGACAGACCTAGAGGAGGATCCTGAGGAGGAGACCGAGGATGCACCAGCCCACGGAGGTGTGGGAGATGCTGACGAGGAGAGTGACTCAGGCGAGTCAGTGCCTTATTCGGTATGGCACGGGGACTCGTCATCCGATGACGGCTCTATACTACCTTCACCTCCCCGTCAGTCAGACCCAGCGCCACCGGCACCATTGTTGGCACCTGTAGGAGCAAATACGAAGCATACTGCTTGGAAGAAGAACATCCATTTAGGGAAGCGACCGATTCAGCCATCCGACATTGCAGGACTGTCAGCTAAGAAGGCCTGGATTTCATCACCGGACACCACATCCACTGAAGAGTCATCTGGACCATCCTATACACCACCTTATTGGCTCCGGCCTACGAGGGAGGTACTACCGATACTTGCGACGCGTAGAAAGTTACATGATGATGATATATCTTCCCTTCAGGACGAGCTTGCCTTGACAGACCAGGCACTCTTGATAGTGCGAGACTGGATCGAGACTGCTGAGGAGAAAGCTCGAGAGGCGGAACAGAGAGCCGTAGCTATACAGATCGCACTGCAGACCTTGCAGTGACAGGTAGCGGGTTTGCTGGAGGATCGTCAGAGAGAGACAGCTAGGACCACTTCCCTATCTAGCCGCTTAGAGAAGACCGAGGAGCAGCTAGGGATGTCTCATCAACGTGCCACAGTAGTAGTGCATAGAGCCTCACTTGCTGACTCTACAGCCCTAGCAGCAGAGCTCAGGGCAAACACGGTTCGAGAAGAGTTAGAGCCCGCCAGGGTTCTGATGATTATTTGTGCCCTGTTGCTTTTTACCGCTTTGTAGAGTGGTACTTTTCCACCTTCCAGTTGATTAGCCTATCATGAGCGGCCTGTGCTCACGCAATATTTTTGAGATGTTACATGTTTTGGAGGAGTGTTTGCTCCTGAAAATACTTTGTATTTTGTACAACTTATTTATCAAGTGTTTGTCTTTGGATTATATTGTATGGTTGATTGGTTGTTGATTGTTATGTGTTATCTTATGCACGTGTGTTGATTGTTATTTATTACGCAATATCTAACCTTTGTTATCATTATGATTATAAAGAAACATGCCGCCACGAAGAAAAAACTGCAGCTCAGGACATGGCAGCAGCTCCATGACCACCACACAGATAGAGGCCCTCATCGCGCAATGCGTGGAAGACGCGATCGCCAACCATGACGTTAGTCGGTCCCGTGGAGGATCGGGAGGACACGAAGAGAGTGAAGGTATAGTGCATGCCAGAAGAAACATACATGCTACGAGTAATATAATCCTATCTCAGGAAAATTAAACCTAACTACACTATTTCTTGACAACAGGAACCAGAAATGGACATAAGGCATTCACTTACAAATCCTTCATGGATTGCAAGCCCCATTCCTTCACTGGAGCGGAAGGAGCAGTGGGACTGCTGAGATGGATTGAGAAGATCGAGTCGGTTTTCAGCATGAGTCAATTCACACCAGAAAACCGAGTCATTTACGGAGCTGGAACTTTCGAGGGTCAGGCCCTCTCTTGGTGGAATTCTCATGTCCAAACTCTAGGTTGAACAATGCAAACGCCATCCCTTGGGAAGAGTTCAAGGACATGCTAAAGGAGGAATATTGTCCTCGTAACGAGCTGCAATAGTTAGAACAGGTGTTCTGGAACTTAAAAATGGAGGGTGCTGACATTGCGGGTTACACCGCAAGATTTCATGATCTGGTACGATTATTACCGCATATGGTTACGCCTGAGTTCAAGCGGATTAAGCGATATATTTGGGGTTTGGCGCCTCAGATATAGAGTATGGTCACATTGGCTGAACCCACAGCTATTCATAACGCTGTGAGACTGGCTCATAATCTTACCGATCAGGCAGTCCGTCAGGGACTGTTTACCAAGAAGGAAATTTTCATGAAAGTCTTCCATAACAAACGAAAGTGGGAAAACGCTTCTGCTAAACCCTATGTGCCCAATAATCCGAAGAGACAAGAACCAGCAAGGGTGTTCGTTGCTAACCAGCCAGAAAAGAGACAGAGGGGTGCATACACTGGGAATCTACCTAAATGTAATAAGTGTTAATTCCACCAAAATGGCACTTGTGAAGATTCCCGCTGTAAGAAATGCAAGCGTTTTGGCCACACTGCCTAGAACTGCTAACTAGTTGAACAAACCCCGGCTGGCGGGGGAAACCGTGGATGTTTCGGGTGCGGTGATCCCGGACATTTTCGGAAGGACTGCCCAAAGAACCGGAGGCCTGGGAATATAAATACTCGGGGCATGGCGTTTGTGATTGGAGCAGGCGAAGCTAGGCCAAACCCCAACATTGTTAATGGTACATTCCTTGTAAACAACTGTTATGCTTCTATCCTATTTGATACGGGTGCCGATAAAAGCTTTGTTCCCACCGAGTTTAGCTCATTACTTGGTATTACACCGGTTGCACTAGATTACCTGTACACGGTAGAACTAGCGGATGGTAAGTTAATTTTGACAGAACAAGTAATTCCCGGTTATATCCTGACATTAGCTGACTACCCATTCACTATAGACCTATTGCCGATAACACTAGGAAGTTTTGATATTGTCGTCGGAAAGGACTGGTTGTCCAGGACCCGAGTCGATATTGTATGTCACGAGAAGATCGTTCGCATTCCACTTCTGAACGGAGAAACACTAGCGATTCAAGGAGATAAGAGCGGTGCAGCACTGAGGATCATTACCTGCATGAAGGCCCAGAAGTACTTACGAAAGGGTTACCATGCGATCCTAGCACACGTAACGGAAAAGAAAGCAAAAGAGAGAAAGGTCGAGGACATTCCGATCGTCCGAGACTATCCGGAAGTATTTCCCAATGATTTGCTCGGACTTCCACCGTAACTGCAAGTCGAATCCGGATCAATCTCACACCAGGAGCTGCTCCGATAGCGAGGTCACTGTACCGATTGGCGCTATCGGAAATGCAGGAATTGTCTAATCAATTACAAGAACAATTAGACAAAGGTTTCATCAGACCAAGCTTCTCGCCTTGGGGAGCACCGGCATTGTTTGTTAAGAAGAAAGACGGATCGTTCCGTATGTGCATCGACTAACGAGAACTAAATAAAGTGATGATCAGGAACCGATATCCACTACCAAGGATCGATGACCTGTTCAAACAATTACAAAGTTTGAGCTATTACTCGAAGATCGATCTGCAGTCGGGATACCATCAACTAAGGATCCAGGAAGACGACATTCCAAAGACTGATTTCCGAACTCGTTACGGTCACTACGAGTTCATGGTCATACCATTTGGGTTAACCAATGCACCGACGGTATTCATGGACCTCATGAACTGGGTGTGAAAACCCTACTTGGACAAGTTTGTGATTGTGTTCATAAACGATATTCTAATATACTCACGGAGTAAGGAGGAGCATGCCGAGCATCTGAAGTTAATCATGGAGTTACTAAATAAGGAGAAATTGTATACCAAGTTCTCGAAGTGCGATTTTTGGATTCGAGAAGTACAATTCCTTGGACACGTTGTCAACGAGAAGGGCATACATGTTGACGTATCCAAAATCGAGGCTATTAAGAATTGGGAGGCACCTAAGACTCAGACTGAGGTGCGACAATTCTTAGGCCTTGCGGGCTATTATTGACGATTCATCAAAAATTTCTCTAAGATAGCCCAACCCCTCACTACTCTGACACATAAAGATAAGAAATATGAATGGAACGACAAGGCAGAAACCGCTTTTCAATTACTCAAACAGAAACTTTGCAGCGCACCGATCCTATCGTTACCAGAAGGAACGAACGATTTCGTGGTGTACTGCGATGCATCCCACCAAGGACTCGGGTGCGTGTTGATGCAAAGGGAGAAGGTGATTACCTATGCTTCTCGACAACTGAAAGTGCACAAGAAGAACTACACTACCCACGACTTGGAGTTGGGAGCAGTAGTATTCGCACTCAAGATCTGGAGACACTACCTGTATGACACGAAATGTACAATTTTTACCAATCATAAAATCCTTCAACACATCTTCGACCAGAAGGAGCTTAACATGAGGCAGCGTCGATGGGTCGAATTACTAAACGACTACGACTGCGCCATCCGCTGCCATCCTGGTGTCACACCCCAACTGTGCGTCTTAATCACGGGTGCGACTTAATTGACAAAAGAACACAATGGAATAAAGACATTTACTATTAAAGTTTCATAATATTAAAAAAAAAATCCCAATTACATAAGTTTCGAATTAAACCAAACAGATAACATGTTCAAAAGACAAGCAACTTAAAATAAGATTCTTCAATTGATATCTAGGCAAATCCTATGTGATATTGACTTGACCTATCACGAGCTTAATCACCTGAAACATGTACGAAAAACAAGTGTCAACTAAAAATAGTTGGTGAGAAATCACAGGTTTAATAAAAGTATAAGTTTGGCAAAGGTGACAATTCATATTCCAAGATCATCATATAGCACGTAATAAAACAAACACATGATTAGCAAATCCAACCTAAAATGATGAGTAACGAATAAGTGGTACAACTCGCAAGTTGCACTGATAATGAATAAGATGTCCAACCAAAAGTTGTCCATAAAGTATATGCGGTTTCCATCCTATGGCCCATATCTGTACTACTGTTGGCTTGAAAGTTTCAAGTTAAGGATTTGCATGTTTAACGTTTATCATGTTGTGTTCATTTACTCACATACATATATGATTCGCTTGTTTTAGAATTGTTTAAAACGTGTTTTAATACGTGCCAACGCGTACATGTTTCCCCCAAAACGATTTGAATAAAGTGGGGCTATGAAGTCTCACCTTGAAAGCTAGACGAGATAAGAAACTTGAACGAATAGACGAGACGAATCACGGACCAGAACCTAAACAAATAAATAAACCAGTTTTAGGGTAGGTTCGATGGTTACGAGTGTTAGATAGGCAGTTCGGGTCATAAGATTAAGAATTAGTTGCAAAAATAGAGTTTTAGTTGATTTTCAGATTTGGACAGCAAAGTAGCTGAACAGAAACGGGATTGTTAAAAATATCAAACGACGTCTAAAAATTATGAAATTTTATAGGAAATTAGTTTAAGTCGTCCCGAAGAAGTTTCGTTTAGAAAGTTTTTCCATTTGAGACTTGGATCATAGCCAAAATAGTCCAACAAGACAGAAGGTACTGAAAAAGGTTTCTGTCCGGTTTTGGCTACTACGGAGTCATACTTTTGAATTAGAAAACGATCCAATTATGGTTGGAAAGAAAATTCGACAACTACATCGTGGAAATTGAGTTTGCTCAGTTTAGATTAATTATGGTCAAGTTACGCTCAGTTAAATTCAGCACAGTTTCTGTCCAAAATCAATGGTTGCACTTAAGTGGTCCGTTTAGGGTTTTAAGATTACCGAACACGCAAATAAAAATTAGACGAATGTTATTATGTTATTATAATACATAATATAATCAGATTAGGTTAGCCAAAACATCCCGTGTCACCGGTCTAGCCATGATATTCACAGAAGCGTTTTGGAGAATCACAGAATGCAATCGGCATAGCCGACACGAGCAAGCGGATTCTATATTTAATTAGCGTGTGAGTTCATATAAGTGATAATATAGAATAAATAACATGTTTTAAGTTAGCAAGAATATACTAAATCATCGGCAGAGCCACTTTTGCAATAGTTGTCTTGAGGATTCGCAGAATGCGACGGCAAAGCCGCCATTGCAAACGGGATCCTTTGTTTGTTAGTTGGTGATGTTAGCTTGATTTATTAGTTTGATTAAGATTATTTGAGGGTTTTTAGGGCTGAGGTTTCACATGATCAAGTGATCATGGATAGAAAATAGAAAAAGATTGAGGGGATGAAGAAATAATAAAATAAAAAGACGGTATTCAACTTCGAGGGTTACTTACTTGTTTGATCTTCAAACTCTTGGAATCCTCTAAGGGATTTTCAAAATATTCAAGCTTGGGAAGGGATTTCACAACTTAGGAGGGGTTGGGAGTGTTTGAGGGAGAATTAGCAAAGAAAACAAGATCCTAAGCCTCCTATTTATACTAATGGTTGAAGGGGTGTAAATATGGAATGTCTTGGAAAGCAATTTAGGGTTTTAGGGCCCTCAAATCTGCGAAATTTTTCTCAATGGGGCTGGGTTTTTTTTGTGATTTATTGCTTGGGCTAGGTCCAAGAGTAGGTGGGTTGGGTCCTAGCTTGATCCGGTTGAGTGCGCGCAGTCGAAAATTGCGATTTTAAGCATTTCTAAGCGAAATTGGCAAATGTTTTCAACATTAAAGTTGATTGTCATAACAAAAAGAGTATGTTTAGCTAAAAACATTTAAGTTAAATTTACGTTATTCGCGTATAGTAGTTGGCGATCGGTGGGCGAGAAAACAGACTTTTTGATCGTTTTTCGAATTTCAGGATTTATTTAAGGAAAGTTTTGCAAACAAACTTTGTTTTAATTAAAGAAATGAATATTTTAAACATTTAAAACATAAATTAATGTCATGTTAAACGATTTGTCGGTCGTGGACGGTACGTAGTTAACGACGGTTTAAAAGGCGAACGATCGCACGAAAGTACTAACTAGTACTTTTAAGCATCAATTCACATTGAATGGGTTGTAAGAACATGTTTGAGATGTATGGGGGTGGTTCATGTGTATTTAATGTGTCATAAAGATCAATTAAGTCTACGTGCGATCCATGAATCAATCACAGATAAGTATAAGTCTTTGAAATCAAGCATAAACGTAATGTTTCACATGTGAACTAGTATTGTAACAACGTCTGAATAGGATTTCAAGTAAAATGAAATGTCATGCGGATTTTCATTGATAAGTCTAGAATGAGTACAAGTAGTGAAAATCAGAAGTGTCACAGTCTCCCCTAGTTAAAAGAATTTCTTCCCCGAAATTCAACTAGTAGAGGCTGTAGGGTCTAGAAAGAGATGAGGGTACTTATGTTTCATTTGGTCTTCACGTTCCCAGGTGAACTCAGGACCATGCTTGGCTTCCCAACGAACTTTCACGATAGGGATGCGGCTACGCTTGAGTTGCTTGACTTCACGGTCCATGATTTCAACGGGCTTTTCAACGAAATGCATAGAGTTGTCGATACGAACATCATCCAGAGGAACTTGAAGGGTGTCATCAGCAAGGCACCTTTTAAGGTTTGATACATGAAAAACATCATGAACGTTACAAAGTTCGGTTGGTAGCTTGAGTCTATAGGCTACTGGGCCAATCCTTTCAAGAATTTCGAATGGCCCAACGAACCTAGGGGCTAGCTTTCCCTTCTTCCCAAATCGGACAACACCTTTCCAGGGGTAAACCTTGAGTAAGACTCTATCACCGACTTGAAATTCAAGGGGCTTCCTACGGTTGTCAGCATAACTCTTTTGACGATCGCGAGAGGCCTTGAGTCTTTCTTGAATTTGATGTATCTTGTCGGTGGTTTCTTGAATAAGTTCGAGACCGGTGATTTGAGCGTCTCCGGTCTCGGTCCAACACACCGGAGATCGACACTTCCTACCATATAGAGCCTCGAAAGGGGCGCACTTGATGCTCGTATGGTAACTATTGTTGTAAGAGAATTCGATGAGTGGCAAGTGTTGATCCCAACTTCCTCCAAAGTCAATCACACAAGAACGGAGCATGTCTTCCAAGGTCTGTATGGTCCTTTCACTTTGACCATCAGTCTGGGGATGGTAAGCCGTGCTAAGGTTCAAACGAGTTCCCAAAGCTTTCTGTAAAGATTGCCAGAATCGGGAGGTAAAACGGCTATCACGGTCGGAGATAATGGATAGAGGGACACCGTGACGTGTCACGACCTCATTGATATAGAGTTTGGAAAGCTTCTCCATTTTTTAGTCCTCACGGATTGGGAGAAAATGAGCGGATTTGGTTAAACGGTCAACAATGACCCAGATGGAGTCATGACCACTAGAGGTTCGCGAAAGCTTAGTGATGAAGTCCATGGAAATTTGCTCCCATTTCCATTGTGGGATTTCGGGTTGTTGGAGAAGACCAGATGGTTTCTGGTGCTCAGCTTTAACTTTAGAGCAAGTAAGACACTTCCCTACATAGAGGGCGATGTCTTTCTTCATTCCTGGCCACCAATAAAACTCTTTCAAGTCGTGATACATCTTATCAGCACCGGGATGAACAGAATAACGGGATTTATGTGCTTCATCAAGGATAAGGGTTCGGAGCTCACTTGAGTCGGGGATCCAAATTCGACCCATGAAGTAAAGGAGATCATCGGGTTTGGGTTCCAAGTGCTTTTCGACACCATAATCCAAATCCTTCTTCAACTCATCATTTGCAACAACTTGTTTTTGAGCTAGGAGGATCTTATCTTTGAGACTGGTTTGGACCAACATTCCCATGGCTCGCACACGGGTGGGTTTGATTCGGTCCTTACGGCTAAGGGCGTCAGCCACCACATTAGCTTTCCCCGGGTGGTAACGAATTTCGCAATCGTAGTCACTAAGTAATTCAACCCAACGTCGCTGCCTCATGTTGAGTTCTTTCTGGTTCAGAATATGTTGAAGGCTCTTGTGATCAGTAAAAACCACACATTTAGTGTCGTAGAGATAATGTCTCCAGATTTTCAAAGTAAAGACCACCGCACCCAACTCAAGGTCATGAGTGGTGTAGTTCTTTTCGTGAACCTTGAGTTGTCTGGATGCATAGGCTATGACCTTGTCTCGTTGCATCAACACGCAACCAAGACCTTGGTTTGAGGCATCACAGTATACAACGAAATCATCATTGCCATCGAAAAGACTTAGAATAGGGGAGTTGCACAATTTCTGCTTAAGAGTTTGGAACGCTTCTTCTTGCTTTTGTTCCCAGACGAAAGGCTTATTTTTCTGAGTTAATGTAGTGAGAGGCAGGGCAATCTTCGAAAAGTTCGGGATGAATTTTTGATAATAACCCGCCAAACCCAGAAACGAACGGATCTCAGAGGGTGTGGATGGTGTACTCCAATTCTTGATAGCGATGACTTTGGCTGGATCGACGTGTATACCCTGGTTGTTGATCACGTGACCCAAGAAATGAATTTCTCTAAGCCAGAATTCACACTTGGAGAATTTAGCATAAAGTTGTTCCTTCTTCAAGAGTTCCAAAATCAGCTTAAGGTGGGTTGTATGATCCTCTTTGGTTCGGGAGTAGATCAAGATGTCATCGATGAAGACAATGACAAATTGATCTAGGCAGGGTTTGTAGACACGGTTCATGAGGTCCATGAACACCGCGGGCGCATTGGTTAACCCAAAAGGCATAACCATGAACTCGTAGTGTCCATAACGAGTTCTAAAAGCAGTTTTGGGAATGTCCTCTTCATGGACTCGGAGTTGATGATACCCAGATCGGAGGTCAATCATCGAGAAACAAGTTGCTCCTTGCAGTTGATCGAAAAGGTCATCGATCCTAGGTAGCGGGTAACGATTCTTGATGGTAAGCTTGTTTAGTTCACGATAGTCGATGTACATCAGGAAGGACCCATCCTTCTTCTTGACAAAGAGAACCGGAGCTCCCCAAGGTGAGAAGCTCGGTCTAATGAATCCCTTATCCAGCAGCTCTTGCAGTTGGCTAGATAGTTCTTGCATCTAAGAAGGGGCTAGGCGGTACGGAGATTTGGCAATGAGGTTAGCTCCCGGTAAAAGATCAATCCAAAATTCAACTTGTCGAGTTGGAGGGAGTCCATGCAAGTCATCAGGGAATACTTCCGGAAAATCTCGGATGATCGGTATATCTTGTAATTTCTTTTCTTCATATTTCTCGACCACATGTGCCAAGAAAGCATAGTATCGCTTCCTTAAATATCTACGTGCCTTCATGCAGGAGATGAATTTCAAACCTTTGCAAGGTTTCTCTCCAAAGATTTTCACGGTCTCACCGGATGGTAGAGGGATACGAATGCGTTTCTCCGAACAGTTGATTTCCGCATGATTGTGGGATAGCCAATCCATTCCCACGATGTTATCAAAACTCCCAAGAGTGATGGGAATCAGGTCGATAGAGAATGTGTGATCGTTGAGAGTTAGAGCACAACCTCGGACAACGGAATGCACAACAGTTAGTTTGCCATCAGCTATTTCTATAGTATAAGAAGGTTCAAGAGCGGTACGACAAGTTTTAAGTAAAGGTTCAAATTCTAAGGAGACAAAGCTTTTATCCGCTCTGGTATCAAATAAGATAGAGGCATAACGATTATTGAAGAGAAACGTACCAGTAACCACGGCATTGTCATTTCTGGCCTCGGTTGCTCCTCTGGCAAAAGTGCGAGCACGTGCACCTCGGTTATTATTGTCGAACTTCGGGCATTGGTTTTTGTAGTGATCAGGAGCACCACATTCATAACAGGCCCTACCATTGATGATGGCAGGAGTGGCAGTTTGGGTAGTTGCAGTCTTTTCAGCTACGCGACAAGCGTTAGCAAAATGACCAAGCCTTCCACATTTAGTGCACGAACGACATTGAACAGTAGTAGGGTGATGGTATTGACACCTTGCACACAGCGGGTGAGGTCCACTATATGGCTTCCTGCCAGGTGCAGGTCTAGGTGCTACTTGGGCAACAGGAACAGCTGGGGTAACCATGGCAAAGCTTTTAGAGGTCTTTTGCTTCTTGTGGCGATACTCAGGCTTTTTCGCCACTTCCTCCTTAACTCTCTTGTCACCTTTCCTGAATAGAACTCCAGACTTAACTAGATCGTCCGTTAAGGACGCAGATAAACGAATAGCAGCTTCAAGTGTTGTTGGGCTACTACCCATGACAGTACCCCGAATTTGAGGCGGAAGGCCTCCAATATAACGATCAATCATTCGGGTCAAGGGTGTAACCAGATGAGGGACTAGGATGCAGAGTTCATGAAAGCGTGTGGTGTACGCCTCACTCTCCCCACTATCCTGGGTAAGGTCCCACAGCTCAATCTCTAACTTCTTCATCTCATTGCTAGGACAGAAATCCTCGATCATAATTTCCTTGAGCTTATCCCAAGTCATAGCAAGAGCTCCTTCCCTACCCCGAATTTTCTTTTCAGCATTCCACCAAGTCAGTGCCCTCCTTTGGAAGGCAATTGAAGCATATTTTACCTTAAGTTCATCGGGGCAGTCACTCATCTCAAATGTGTTCTCCATGCCTTCAAACCATTGCAATAGCCCTGTCGCACCTTCACATCCAAGGTACTTGTGTGGGTTACAAGAGTTGAAGTGCTTGAAAGTACAAACACTCCCACTAGATCCTCCGGTGGAGTTGTTGATTTGAGTGACAATAGTGGGTAAGACCGCAGCAAGTTGTTGAGTGAGCAGGGTGGCTATGGCGGTGGTTTCGGCGAAGGCTTCACTGGTGTTAGCCACGGTGTTATCAGGATCACGACGAGGAGGCATTCTACGAAAAAAAATCATAAGTCGGTAGTTAGGATAGACATTCAAGAATTAAAAGTGACAATATTTATAAATAAAATCACTCATTCATTAATATTAATGTCTTACAAGATAAATAAAACATATATTTAAAACATATATGTTGAATTACAAATGAAATATAAAGACAAACTGACTAGTCAAAATTCAAGATTCGGATGAATGATACTAGTGAGACGTGTTTTAGCCAATAAGTGAGCACTCACTCCAAGGGTCCCCAGGTAAGTGCGACTCGTAACGAACGTGCCTCATTTTCCTTTGACAAGACCCCCAGTGTATAGGCACTCACCCTTCCAGATTACACGTGTCTCTAGTATCACTATCCAAGCCTTTGATTTTGATGAGAACATTATGGATTGGGCCTTGCCCAAGAGTTGGATTCAGCTTCACAAGTCAGCTTTCTTTTCTTGAACGGGAGTTGGGCCTCAGAAGTGGTTCCAACATGTCTCTTTTGGTCTTCGGATTCCGAATCACTTGATATGTTGATTACTTCAGGCTTCGGTGCAGGCCGGCTTGTCGCATCGGAGATTAACTCGGGCTTGAAATTATGTTTCGAGGGTAGCAGGCTTCCAGAGAAAGATGATCGTGGTGAGATTAGCCTACTCCAACTAATTGGTCTTTGGGACCCATCATCGTAAATAAGGCTTGAATTGCTAGAGATGTCAGCAGAGTACGACGACATACTAAAGATAAGAGAGTTAGTGGATTAGAATCACATAAGCATATAAGTTTCAAAGGGGAGCTTAGGTTATAGTCTAGGTCAAATGGTTGCCTAATTCTCTATAACCTGGCTCTGATACCAATCTGTCACACCCCAACCGTGCATCTTAACCACGGGTGCGACTTAATTGACAAAAGAACACAATGGAATAAAGACATTTACTATTAAAGTTTCATAATATTAAAAAAATCCCAATTACATAAGTTTCGAATTAAACCAAACAGATAACATGTTCAAAAGACAAGCAACTTAAAATAAGATTCTTCAATTGATATCTAGGTAAATCCTATGTGATATTGACTTGACCTATCACGAGCTTAATCACCTGAAACATGTACGAAAAACAAGTGTCAACTAAAAATAGTTGGTGAGAAATCACAGGTTTAATAAAAGTATAAGTTTGGCAAAGGTGACAATTCATATTCCAAGATCATCATATAGCACATAATAAAACAAACACATGATTAGCAAATCCAACCTAAAATGATGAGTAACGAATAAGTGGTACAACTCGCAAGTTGCACTGATAACGAGTAAGATGTCCAACCAAAAGTTGTCCATAAAGTATATGCGGTTTTCATCCTATGGCCCATATCTGTACTACCGTTGGCTTGAAAGTTTCAAGTTAAGGATTTGCATGTTTAACGTTTATCATGTTGTGTTCATTTACTCACATACATATATGATTCGCTTGTTTTAGAATTGTTTGAAAACGTGTTTTAATACGTGCCAACGCGTACATGTTTCCCCCAAAACGATTTGAATAAAGTGGGGCTAGGAAGTCTCACCTTGAAAGCTAGACGAGATAAGAAACTTGAACGAATAGACGAGATGAATCACGGACCAGACCCTAAACAAATAAATAAACCAGTTTTAGGGTAGGTTCGATGGTTACGAGTGTTCATAAGATTAAGAATTAGTTGCAAAAATAGAGTTTTAGTTGATTTTCAGATTTGGACAGCAAAGTAGCTGAACAGAAACGGGATTGTTAAAAATATTAAACGACGTCTAAAAATTATGAAAATTTACAGAGAATTAGTTTAAGTCTTCCCGAAGAAGTTTTGTTTAGAAAGTTTTTCCATTTGAGACTCGGATCATAGCCAAAATAGTCCAACAAGACAGAAGGTACTGAAAAAGATTTCTGTCCCGTTTTGGCTACTTCGGAGTCATAATTTTGAATTAGAAAACGATCCAATTATGGTTGGAAAGGAAATTTGACGAACTATGTCGTGGAAATTTAGTTTGCTCAGTTTAGATTAATTATGGTCAAGTTACGCTCAGTTAAATTCAGCACAGTTTCTGTCCAAAATCAATGGTTGCACTTAAGTGGTCCGTTTAGGGTTTTAAGATTACCGAACGCGCAAATAAAAATTAGACGAATGTTATTATGTTATTATAATACATAATATAATCAGATTAGGTTAGCCAAAACGTCCCGTGTCACCGGTCTAGCCATGATATTCACAGAAGCGTTTTGGAGAATCACATAATGCAATCGGCATAGCCGACACGAGCAAGCGGATTCTATATTTAATTTGCGTGTGAGTTCATATAAGTGATAATATAGAATAAATAACATGTTTTAAGTTAGCAAGAACATACTAAAGCATCGGCAGAGCCACTTTTGCAATAGTTGTCTTGAGGATTCGCAGAATGCGACGGCATAGCCGCCATTGCAAAGGGATCCTTTGTTTGTTAGTTGGTGATGTTAGCTTGATTTATTAGTTTGATTAAGATTATTAGAGGGTTTTTAGGGCTAAGTTTTCACATGATCAAGTGATCATGGATAGAAAATAGAAAAAGATTGAGGGGATGAAGAAAGAATAAAATAAAAAGACGGTATTCAACTTCGGAGGGTTACTTACTTGTTTGATCTTCAAACTCTTGGAATCCTCTAAGGGATTTTCGAAATCTTCAAGGTTGGGAAGGGATTTCACAACTTAGGAGGGGTTGGGAGTGTTTGAGGGAGAATTAGCAAAGAAAACAATATCCTAAGCCTCATATTTATACTAATGGTTGAAAGGGTGTAAATATGGAATGTCTTAGAAAGCAATTTAGGGTTTTAGGGCCCTCAAATCTGCGAAATTTTCCTCAATGGGGCTGGGTTTTTTTGTGATTTCTTGCTTGGGCTAGGTCCAAGAGTAGGTGGGTTGGGTCCTAGCTTGATCCGGTTGAGTGCGCGCACTCGAAAATTACGATTTTAAGCATTTCTAAGCGAAATTGGCAAATGTTTTCAACATTAAAGTTGATTGTCATAAAAAAAAGAGTATGTTTAGCTAAAAAAATTTAAGTTAAAGTTACGTTATTCGCGTATAGTAGTTGGCGATCGGTGGGCGAGAAAACGGACTTTTTGATCGTTTTTTGAATTTCAGGATTTATTTAAGGAAAGTTTTGCAAACAAACTTTGTTTTAATTAAAGAAATGAATATTTTAAACATTTAAAACATAAATTAATGTCATGTTAAACGATTTGTCGGTCGTGGACGGTACGTAGTTAACGACGGTTTAAAAGGCGAACGATCGCACGAAAGTACTAACTAGTACTTTTAAGCATCAATTCACATTGAATGGGTTGTAAGAACATGTTTGAGATGTATGGGGGTGGTTCATGTGTATTTAATGTGTCATAAAGATCAATTAAGTCTACGTACGATCCATGAATCAATCACAGATAAGTATAAGTCTTTGAAATCAAGCATAAACGTAATGTTTCACATGTGAACTAGTATTGTAACAACGTCTGAATAAGATTTCAAGTAAAATGAAATGTCATGCGGATTTTCATTGATAAGTGTAGAATGAGTACAAGTAGTGAAAATCAGAAGTGTCACACCTGGAAAGGCAAACGTCGTTGCTGATGCCTTGAGCAGGAAAGAACAACCTAAGCCGCGACGAGTACGAGCGTTATAGTTGACCATCCACACGAATTTTCCCCTAAAAAATCCGTGACGCCCAACTTGAAGCAGTCAAGGAGGTGAACCTATGCCATGAGTCCTTACGAGGTATGGACAAGCAATTTGAGGTCAAATCCGATGACATTCGTTACTTCATGGATCGAATTTAGGTACCGAACTTTGGGAACTTAAGGGATATAATGATGGACGAAGCACACAAGTCCAGGTACTCGCTTCACCCCGGTGCTGACAAAATGTACCATGACCTCAAGGAACATTATTGGTGGCCTAACATGAAAGCCGAAATTGCTACCTACGTCAGTAAATGCTTGACATGTGCTGAGGTCAAAGTTGAGTATCAGAAACCATCAGGTTTACTCCAACAACCAGAGATTCCACAGTGGAAGTGGGAACAAATATCAATGGATTTCATCACGAAACTACCCAGGGCATCCAACGGTTGTGACACGATCTGGTAATTGTCGACAGGCTAACAAAATCTGCACACTTCCTTCCCATTAAAGAAACGGACAAGAGGGAGAAGCTAACCAGAATTTACCTAAAGGAAGTAGTCTCGAGGCATGGAGTGCCAATTTCCATCATTTCAAATAGGGATAGCCGATTTACATCCCGATTCTGGCAATCCCTACAGAAAGCCTTGGGTACTCGATTGGACATGAGTACTGCATACCATCCTCAAACGGACGGTCAGAGTGAAAGGACCATGAGGACATGCTTAGAGATTGCGTGGTTGACTTCGGGAACAGTTGGGATGCTCATCTACCATTGGTTGAGTTTTCATACAACAACAACTACCACACTAGAATCAAAGCCGCCCCATTTGAAGCACTTTATGGACGAAAATGTAGATCGCCAGTTTGCTGGACAGAAGTGGGAGATAGCCAACTCACAGGTCCAGAAATTATTCATGAAACTACAGAAAAGATCATATAGATACGTGAATGTATCAAGGTCGCGCGTGATCGTCAGAAGAGTTACGCTGACGTGAGACGCAAACCATTATAATTTCAAGTGGGAGACAAAGTGCTACTGAAATTCTCGCCATGGAAAGGAGTAATACGTTTTGGCATGCGTGAAAAACTGAACCCTCGTTACATTGGACCTTTCGAGATCCTGAAAAGGATTGGTCCCGTTGCTTATAAACTCAACCTACCGGAAACCCTCAGTGGCATTCATGACATGTTTCACATGTCGAATCTGAAGAAGTACTTATCAGATGAGACACTGGTCATACCATTGGAGGAAATTCAAATAGACGATCAGCTTCACTTCGTTGAAGAACCAGTCGAGATCATGGACCGTGAGGTCAAACAGCTAAAACATAGCCGCATCCCTATAGTTAAGGTTCGTTGGAATTCTAGACGCGGACCAGAATTCACTTGGGAGCGTGAGGATCAATTCAAGAGTAATTACCCTCACTTGTTCAAAACTACACCGTCTACCAGTGAAGCGAACTGAATTTCGGGACGAAATTCCTTGTAACAGGGGGAGTATGTGATACCCGGCAAATTCAGGTTAATATCCATACCCGACTATTAATTGAATTCACATGATTACACTTGCATCATACTTAATTATAGAGTAATTAAGTACATATTTCATATAGCAAGTCCATTCATTTCATTTCATTACATGCATCGGTAATCGGGCGGATTACCGAGTCACACACGCGTCCTGTCAAACGAACGTTTGTGAATATTTGAAATAATATTTAGACATATAATTGGTGTGCAAAAATTATATGTAATACTGGGATTTAATATTTCATGCTTATATGAATTTTTCCGAAATTTTTAGAGCAACTTTTAATTTAACGCTTTTTAAGCAAATACGCGATATGTGCCAACAACATTAAGTTAGATTTTATAAAAACAATGGTTTTATTAATTGGGCTTAAATAATTCAGCTTTTAATTTAATCAATCCAATTAGCAGCCCATTTAGTTAATATAAAGCCTTAAAGATGCAAAAAGCCCAAAACCCATTTGTTTAACCCCACCCTTAACCCCACCATTAATTCATTTGAAACCCTAAACCTGCTCACTCTCTCCCTCCTCTCTCTTTCTCATGGCCGTAACCCCCTCTAGCCTCTCTCCACTCCCAAATTTTCTTCAAGCAATTCAAGCCTCTTTCAAGGTGTTCCAAGGTGCTTTCAAGTGAAATAGTGGTGATTCAAGCTAGTACAAGGCCATACCAACATCATATCTTGGTTTTGTAAGCATCCCTTTCATATTTCTTTGTTATTTTCGGCCAAGATGAGCAAACCACCCATCCAAATGAATTTCTATGTTTCAAGGTCTTTAAATCCATGTTTTGTCAAAGGTTTTCATAATATAAGATTGTTGACACATATTTGCACTTTTTATTGTTTGAAATGGTTGTTTACATAGTATTTTGCTCGTTTCTATTTATAGAAACTTTATTGGTTGAGATTTTGCATAAATGAGTATATGATATGTTTGAAATTTTAAATGATGCTTATATTAGTAGAATAAATAGGAAATGTGAAATTTTTGGTTGAAATGATATGTTACATTATGTTATTGTCGACTTACTATATAAGGAAACTTTAATTCGTCATATTTTGAGTTATAGTGTTTTAATGCATGAAAGCATGCTAATATGGTTCTATAACATCTATTAAAGTGTTAGAAAGAGTTATTTGAAGTTACACATGTGTAGGAGGTCGTTTGGACCACTTTCCTAAAAAGGAAACTTTAATCGAATATATTTTCTATGTGTATGCTATAAATGTCTACATTAGGTTTAATAGCTTTATTACTATATGAATAGATGTCTTATGCAAGAATATGTAATTTGAAATGATATTATGACGTGTTTTGGAGGACCTTGCTAAATAAGGAAACTTTATTAGTTTAGAAACTTCACCTTTGCTTGAAATAGAAAGTGTATGCATAGAATCATGTTTATGATATGTTACTAGTATGATTTCATGTATGACTTGTTTAGTTGAGCTATGACACCTAAAGTGCCCTAAAACCCTAATTGCCTAAAAAGGGAAACTTTGCCATGTTAGGAACCATGGTATAGAAATGACATGTTATGATTCTTGTTCAAATGAGTTGAAATATTGTTATTAAGTTATTAGTGTAATGACATAACTTATGTGGATGATTAGTTAACATGTATGAGATATACCATGAGGATGTACAAATACCATGTTACTTAGTATGTGTTACTTACTTATTCAATTACTTAAGACTATGTGTTACCATCTATGTTATGAACATATGCAATTATGTTACTTGGTATGTGTTACTTAGGTATTACTTATATATTACTTATGTGTTACCCATATGTCACCTATGTGCTACTTGTACATGTTTTCACCATGTGTCACCAACGAGTCGTCGTGTCACATTGGTCAACACTGGTCAACATTAGTCAAACTTGGTCAACATTAGTCAAAATTGGTCAACATTGGTCAACATTAGTCAACATTAGTCAAACTTGGTCAACGTTGGTCAAACTTTGGTCAAACCTCAGTCAACTTTGGTCAAACCTTTTCAAAACGTCAATGTAACCTTTCAACGTTGAGTCGTTTGGATGAATGTGGTTACATAAACCATGTTTACTTTCATAGACCTTATAGCCTTACTATTCCTAGGGCTCGGTTAGGTCGTTATCCATAGTTGCTAGATTTCTCGTGTTGCTTTCATACTTCATTCATCTCATTCCTAGGTGAGTTTTCACGGCCCCATTTTACTTACTTGGCGGAGACACATGCTAAACCTTTTTCTTGTTGCTTTCATACTTCATTCACCTCATTCCCAGGTGAGTTTTCACGGCCCCATTTTACTTACTTTTCCATTTGGGGGAGATACATGCTAAACCTTTTTCTTGCTTAGTCGTATGATGATTACTTTGATTTCGCTTTAATATATATAAGTGGGTGCATTTCCCGCATATAAAGTCCTCTCATATTCGAACCATTAATTATTACACAAAGCGAGGTGATTCATGAATAGTACTATTGGGTTTAATAACCCCACCCGGGTTAGTCGCGCTAACTCTGACTGGGAGTCAAATGGGTGCATAATTGACCTGATCCATTGCGTGCTGGGCACGTAAGAGGCAAAATGCTAGTTTCTGCATTCCTTCGTTAAGCTTCAGCTTCGTTGTTGCTTATATAATTATTGTTTATTGTCTGATCAACAATCGAATCACTAGTATACATACGTACTGTTGCACTGTTTTCATTCTGTTTCTGTTACTTAAACTTGTGAACTCACCAACCCTGTGTTGACACTTTTAAGCATGTTTATCTTAGGTCGCTAAGCATTCACGCATGGACTAGGATTGCATATCTGGAGTCACATGTCATGTTTTCATTTAGAAGCTAGGTTTATGGGAACCTAATTTGTTATGCTTCTGTATTTTGCTATATTACTTTTGCTTCCGCACTTTACTTTCCGCATTTTCAAACTCTGTATTACTTATTCATTATTGTATGATGTTCAAACGGAAAGTCTTTTCGAAAACCATTTAGAGGTCGTTCGAAATGACCGGGACCGATGATCCTTGATAGTCACAACCCGCGGGTAACCCGATGTGGGATTTCAAGGTGTGACACCCTTGCCTACTTCTGAGTCAATCAAGTATGCGCCTTCCCACTTTGGTTCAAGCTTTCCATAGCTGGGATTGATAGTATTTTGAAATACCTTTCTTAATACAAGATCACCCACTTGGAATTTTCTGATCCTTATGTTTTTGTTGTATAACTTTGCTATCCTCTGCTGATAAGCTGCAATACGAACTTTAGCAAGATCCCTGAGCTCATCCACAGTGTCAAGATCATGAGCAAGAGCTTCGTTTTTTGTCTCTAGAGTTTGAAGATTGGTTCTGGCAGTAGGGAAAACCATCTCTGTAGGGATCATGGCTTCAGTTCCAAACACCAATGAGAATGGAGTTTGACCGGTTGCATTTTTTGTGGTTGTCCTATCTGCCCAAAGTTCGAATGGTAACTCTTCAGCCCATCTTCCTTTCTTGGCTCCCAATCTCTTCTTTAGGTTATTGATGATGATCTTATTGCTGGATTCCGCCTATCCATTGGCTTGAGGATGTACCGGTGTGGAGGTTATCATTTTAATTCCCCAACTGGCACATAAATTAGTTGTTCTCTTGCCAATGAACCGATATCCATTATCACATACTATCTCTGCCAGGATACCGAATCTTGTCAGGATGTTGCGCTTGATGAAGGAGATGACTTCTTTTTCTCTGACTTGGACAAACGCTTCAGCTTTAATCCACTTGGAGGAGTAATCTGTCATTGCTAGCATAAAGACCTTTCCTCCTGATGCTTTGGGAAGTTTGCCGACTCTATCAATTCCCCATTTCATGAATGGCCATGGAGAGATGATTGGATACAAAGGTTCTGCTGGTTGGTGAAGTATGTTGTTGTGTCTTTGGCAAGCGTCACATTTCTAGGCATAAGTCATAGCGTCTTTTCTCATGGTAGGCCAATAGTATCTTGTCCTCAGGATCCTTGAGAATAATGCTCTGCCCCTAGTGTGATTACCACAGTCACCTTCATGTATATCTTTTAGTACTTCATGTGTTTCAGGATCCTCCAAGCATCTTAAGTATGGACCTGCAATAGACTTTCTATACAAGACATTGTGTAACATTATAAAACGAGACACCTTCATCCGGAAAGCTCTGTGATTCTGTTCGCCACTCGGGATCTCACCATCCTACAAATATTTTTTTAATAGGTAGGATCCAGGATCCTGAGTCTCTCATTCTTCTGTATTTGAGACTTCATCTATCTTCTCAATTGCTGGGCTCAATACATGTATGATAGGTATTTTGATACCTTCTGGTATTTTGAGAGCCGAAGCAAGGTTTGCTAAGGCATCAGCCTCAGCATTTTCTTCTCTAGGTACCTGTGTAATGTTAAAAATTTTGAATTCTACGGATAATTTCTAATTTTGAAAATTTCATAACTACAATTAGATATTTAGCTAATTTCTCGCCTTTCACTACATATGATCCATTGAAATGGTTATCAAGCAACAATGAATCTACATATACCTGGAGATACCTGATTTTCATATCTCTGGCTAGTTGCAATCCTACTACCAGCGCCTCATATTCTGCTTCATTATTCGTTGCCTAGAACTCACAACTTATGGATCGGGGTTTGTCCCCTTGTGGGATTTCAGTATAATGCCTAGACCTGTTCCTCTTACATTTGATGCACCGTCAGTGAACAATGTCCACTTATCCTTGGATTCTTCTAATTGTTGAACTTCAAGGTCTGCTTCGTGTTGGATGTCACTACTGAAATCAGCCACAAAGTTCGCAAGTGCCTAAGACTTTATTGCTGTTCTAGGTTCATATACAAGGTCATAGGCGCTGACCTTGACTGACCACTTAGCCATTCTTCCTGACATATCTGGCTTTCTCAAGACACACTTAATAGGATAATTAGTATTAACATGAATAGCACGAATTTCAAAATAATGTCTGAGTTTAGTGGATGCCATTATTAAATCTAAAATTAGTTTTTCTAAATGAGAGTACCTGGTTTCTGCCGCGTGTAGGCTTTTATTTACATAATATACTGGATGCTATTGGCCTTCATGATCCTTGACTAGGACGGCACTCACAGAGTTTTCGGATACCGCCAAGTACAGGGATAATGGTTCACCGTCTTCTGGTTTCATCAATAGAGGAGCTATGACAAGTATTCCTTTAATGATTGGAGTGCTTGTTCATGCTTCTCTTCCCATCCGAATCTATTATTCTTCTTCAGGATGTCGTAAAACTCTTTGCACCTTTCTGAGGATCTTGATATGAATCTATTGAGTGCTGCTACTCTGACAGTTAGTCTTTGGACATCTTTGGTATTTCCTGGGGATTTCAGATTAATGATCGCTTTGATTTGCTCAGGGCTGGCCTCTATCCCTCTCTTGGTTACCATGTAGCCCAAGAATTTTCCTGCCCCACTCCGAAGTGGCATTTTGAGGAATTCAGCTTCATGTTGTACTATAAATTTTTTGGCCCAATTATTTTATTATTTATCCATTTCATTCTATACAATAATGACATCACATTCCAATCCCGTACTTGTACAACCGCAATACGTCACACTAAGTATTATTTTTTAACATGCATCTATTCGAATTTTCAACATTGCCTTACATACTATCTATTCATTATATATAACACATGTAAGTATATATTTACATATATATGAGTAAACATTTGTTTTAATGAATACCTATCTAAGTAAACATATGAGTTTTTAACCATGTATTTATATCTATTATTTTTTATTTATGTGTAAATATATATAAATATATGTTTAATTATACTAGATACATCAAAAATACAACTTTAAATCTTACAAAAACAAAACTTACAAACTTTAATAATGTATTTTCCCCTTTTTACATTTATATATGTAATTAATTATAATTACATATGTAAAAATATACATATCTAATCTTGTTAAATAAACCATTTGTACGATTTGTAAATTTATAAAAAAAATAGAGATTTATTCCTTTATAAAATATGGTTAATTAAAAACAATTTTATTAATTAAATTTGAAAATAAAAAAAAGGTTTTACTTAGTTAATTAAGCTTTGAACCCTCCATTCAAGGGTTTGGACCCTCTAAACATCTTTGAACCCCCTCCCCTTTGGTTTTGGATCCTGAACAATGTCTAGAGCCAATTTTGACTCTAGAAAAGTCAACAGGCATGGATCCGTTTCAATTTCTTCGAATTCATGTGTGATAACTCGTCCAAATCATACAGGAACGTTACTGGACCATTTCTAAACGATTACACCAATCCAATTCCACCACAATCAAAGTTTTAAAGTACATTAATGAGATTTCGGTTTTGTGTATTCAAACCACAAGTTGCAATTCAATTCACGTCGATTCCACTCCTAATCGACTCGTACGCACCTGTTAATCATCCTCCTTACACCCCCTAACTATTTACACTCGATTAGAACACAAACGCGGTCGAACTCAGCCTCCTTTGTCTCTCTCGGATCGTGACTTTCAGGGGAAACGGATTCCTCACATTCTACAACAAATCGAGTACGAATCTCAGGTAATACGCTCACCATTTTGTTCGACTTCCATTTTAATCAAAAGCCCTATCACCTTGCTGTTATTGGCGAGCATCACGATTGGAATTGGGGGCTAGGGTTCGGGTGAGCAAATGGGGAAGAAGGGTCACGAGAGGTGTTATTTAAATGTAAAACGAATCCATCCCTTGCAAGGCTTGATGCCTAGATCACGAGAGTCTACATTGATCATCACCTTCTCTATCCCGCTCTTATACACTCTCACAATGATACATGTTTATGATGATGTTGAATCTAATACTGGCTTGCGCATCAGAGGGTGGTCCGACGCTTCAGCCTCGGACCCCTTCTAATGAGCTTCTTCATGGTGTTTTGTAAACTTCAAGATGAGACGAAGAAGACGAAGTGTGGTCAATTCATCTCCTTGTCCGCTGCAATAATGTAAATCTCCTCTCGGTAGATCTTTATAGCAACATAATCCATTTATATACGATATGTGTGTTCATTAGTGATGACGTGAGTAGGTGCGCTGACCTGGTCAAACGCACGAAGCAGGTGAGCACATGAAGCAAACGAGCGTGACTAGCTCCTACAGTCGGATGAGGGCGTGGCATGAAGAAATCTCTTAATGGTGACTTGTAGAGCATCTCCTCAACTCAGGAAGCTTAGACAAATTGTGATTAATGACCTAGGTATAAGAGATTTGTCCCAATAGTGGACTTGAGATCCTTACACCAAAGAGGCAAAGACTAAACCTGCAAAATGGAAAGAGAGATTAGACAAAAGAAGGTATGGAGCTAACGGCCCAGTCTCGCTTGGTGGGAACTCCTCGTTATATAAGAGTGCCTTAGGCACTCCAGATAAAGCATAACTCTCGCAATATCTCGGCTTACAACTCTCTACTCTTTCACTTCATTATCACCCCTAAAGAATATCGAACTTATTCTCATGCCGGAGGTTGATCGCGCATCCAGGAACGTCCAAACCCTCACCCGACGTATATTTGTTGTAGCAACAATTAGTGACATGATTCACTACGGATAGGGGTGTTCAAAAAAATTTGAACCCGAACTATCCGAAATTCCGAATCCGAATTATTCGAAAGTTTGGATATCCGACTTTCGGATATCCGAATTTTCGGATTCGGAAAGTAATATTGGAAAATTTCGGATATCCGAATCCGAAATATTTTATTTTTTAATTATTTATTACATTTAAATATATATACATAACACCCTCATCCTAAAAACCCTAATTGTTTCTGTGCTTAAATCCAAATCCCTGCGTGCGTGACCCGCCCAACTCCAAATCACTCCCAACTCTCCTACAACCGTGCTCAGCTCCAAACCTCCGACAAGCTCCACTCAGCTCCAAAACTCCGACCCAGCCAACCTCTGCTGCTCAACTCCAAACCTCCGACCCGACGTCTCCTTCATCCCTCTTGCCACCAACCGACCGCCGCCTACGCAGCCGAGTTCCGCCATGAGCTCGATGTTCGTCTCTAGGGTTCCTCCATAAGCTCTCTATTAGATTTATTGTTATGTTTTTAGTAAATTTTTGTTTGGAAACATTAGCATAGAACCAAATTTGATTTGTTGCACAAAATATGTGCCTGGTCTATCCATATGCAAAATTCATTGTTGATCTCTAAACAGAAGGTAACTTCAAGTTAAGAATGCTTTGATTTTTTGTCAATTTTTCAATTTGTGTGATTGCTTGCAGATCTATTTAGATAAATGTCATTTGAATGTGTGATTATCCATTCTACTTGCAACATTAATATCCTTATCAATTTGGTACTTAGCTTTTTTTTTCTTTTCATATTTCGGATATTCGGTTTACTATCCGCATCCGTATCCGAAATTTCGGATATCCGAAATTCGGATATTCGAATTTTCGGATATCCGGTTTTGAACCCTTAAAGTCAACGGATATACATACATATGTACCATAAAAAAGATTTAGTCATCGGCCGCTATAATTTACATAAAATAACGTAAAAAATAAACTAGTTTCTTTAATTTGAAAATGTTTATTGCACATAAAAATGCAACCGTACATTTAGTGTGTTATTTGTTCATAACTAGAGTATGATATTAGTTTAGCTATGTTGTCAAGTTATAAGTTTTTTTTACTAAGGTTTTAAAGCAGCGGATGTATGTAATTTCGTCATTATAGGGGCAATTACATATATCCTTCTAAAAGTTTCATAAATTACATATATGCCCATTCCAAAATATAAATTACATATATCATTTTAAATCTAAAAATATCAAATATACTCATTTTGATTTATTTTATTAAAAATAAACTGAGAAATTGGATGTTAATAATTCCACATTTTACCAATTGGACAATAATAATCTCAACTGAAAATATTCTTACCACTAGTCCCTACTTTCAAACTATTTTCTTACATTGGACCCCCCGGTTAAAATAACTTAACCCCGTTAGATTTTATATGACGTGGACATCTGCAAACCGCCGGAAAGTCGAGCCAAGCTAGCAGTGGTCTCATGGTGGGTTTTGACATTGGCTCTGGTGGTGTTTAACGGGTCTCGTTCTTTTGGCAAGTCCAAACGGAGACAACGATGGTGTTTAACGGTGAAAACAGTGACAGACTAGGGTTTGCAGACCACCCCTCCGGCGAAGGCGATGGATAGGGTTCCGACTTGGCTCGACTTTCCGACGGTTTGCAGATGTTCACGTCATATAAAAATTAACGACATTAAGTTTTTTTTAACGAGGGTTCAATGTAAGAAAATAGTTTGAAAGTAGGGATTGGTGGTAAAAATATTCTCAGTTGAGATTATTATTGGCCAATTGGTAAAAGGTAAGCTACTTTCAAAGTGGTGTAGTGGTAGCAAGTCTGGGCTCTCCAAAGGAGACCCAGGTTCAATCCCACATGCAACACTTTGGGGGTGGCATTGGACGCAATGAAGGGAGACTTGTGACAACGCAAGTTCGATCCCTGAGCCGAACGGGTTTTACTGCTAGCTCGCTGTCGTGCCTTCGGGGGGCGGGTTAGCGGGTTTTTCCCCGGGTTCATGGTGTAGTTAGGGCTTGGGCCACCCGATGCCGTCTGCGCTCGCGGGGCAGGGTTGCCTTAAGCCATCGGGTTACCCAGGTGGTCCAGGTATTTACTTTGTCTTTCAAAAAAAATTGTTAAAAGGTGGGATTATTAAAATCCAATAATCCAAATAAATTATAGAATAACTATTTTACCTTTTTATTTTTACTAAAACTTAAAATTTTCAAAATTACCCTTTTAACAAGTTTTTTTACCTTTTTTGGTTTTTACTTATTTTTTGTAGTTTTTTTTGCCTTTTTTCGTTTTTACTTCTTTTTTTTAGTTTTTTTGCTTTTTCTATTGGTTTTTTACTTTTATTTTCGACAATAACCAAAATATACAAAATAAGTTCAAAAGTTTTTATGTTGGATGTCAGAACGCAAAACAATCGAAACAATATAAACTCGATAATATGAATCAGTCGACCTGCTTGGATGTTGGAATCACAAAAGACAAACGCACCTGTTGGAATCAGCCGACTTGGATCAGAATGTCATTTCTCTAGCCGAATTGGGATCGAAATCACTGGTTATGAAACAATCGCCGGTTAAATTGTTAATTAGGTCTAAATAGGAATGTCGGATCGCTGGTTAGAGAATCAGAAAAATCGTGTTTTTCTTGTAAGCTTAAAATGTTATTTTTTGTAGTGTATAACTTTATAAAATAATGGGATACATGTAATTTAAGTTTTGGGTTGGGTATATATGTAATTAAGTTTTAAAATAAGGGGATATATGTAATTCTCCTTTTAAAATAAGGGGATACATGTAATTTAAGTTTTGGGTTAGGTATATATGTAATTAGGTTTTAAAATATGAGATATATGCAATTCTGCCATTATATAAACCTGTTACCGAAAAAGAAATAGGTATCTTTAGGTTATGTTAGTGTTTAACTTTACACATCGACGCCGATAAGAAAATGCATTGAAGACAATGAGGAGTTGCAACTTCTAAGCTAGGGAGCGAAATTTAGAAATGCGTTCGACAAATGACTATAGAAGTATGTTATCGTTGTGGTAGGGATAGTTTTTACGATTATGTCGATCCCGTTGATGTAGGGATATATCAATTCCACTGTTAATGAAGTGTCAATGAGACACTTTCTATTACTATCCATGTACACACAATGTTAAGAGTTCAAGAGAGGATGTTAGTGATCCTCTAAATCTCTATATTAGATTTGGTTCTTGAGAATTATAGACGTACCCTCCTAATTAGACTAGATCCTAATATGTTTGGTCCAATCCAGGTGAGCCCAATCTTTGCAGGCCGAAAACAAAGCTGACCCATTAGAGTTAGGCCCACATCCACCCTATAAATAGGTCCATCTCCTTCAACAACACACACTAATTACATTATGAGGCTCTGACTTGACTTGAGCGTCGGAGTGTCCTCGGAGCTTATGGCTCCTTGGGCCCTCTAACGAGCTCTTCTTGTGATTGCAAAGAACTCGATGATTAGAGAAGAACAAACCGACTCCATTGACGATTTGAGGTGTGGCTGACTTCTCTTTCTCGTTGGAGCATCTAATCGGAGCCCCGAGTGACGAAATTTGCTTCTTCATTGGCGCCATTCGTCACTCGGGGCTCCGATTAGACGCTCCAATGAGAAAGAGAAGACAGCCACACTTCAGATCGTAAATGGAGTAGGTTTGTTCCTCTATAATCATCGAGTTCTCTACAATCACAATTAGAGGGCCTCAGGAGTCATAGGCTCCGAGGACACTCCAACGCTCAAGTCAAGTCGGGGCCTCATAATGTAATTAGTGTGTGTGTAAATAGGGTCTGAGCTACAGAGAGAGAACAACCTACCTGTTGTTAAAGGAGAGGCACCTATTTATAGGGTGCATGTGGGCCTAACCCTAAGTCCCTAATGGGTCGGCTTAGTCTTGGGCCTGCCAAGATTGGGCTCACCTCGATTGGGCCAAACATATTAGGATCTAGTCCAATTAGGAAGGTAGGTGATGTATTGCAAAACACATGCATTTATCCATGTATATTTGTGTGTATTTGTTCAGTTTTATATTCGTTTTGTATTATTTTAAGTCCATACTGAGTTCGGGTTAGATTTACAAGTCATAATGTGCTAAGCGGAAAACGAAGTTAAATCCTGGAGAAATCAAGCACACGGGGAAAGAGGAAAAAGAAAGAGAAAACTTTTAATTTTCTGTGAAAAGTAGTCCCTCACGATACGGGGGGAGAAGGAAGTAATATCTCGCGATACGCGAGAGAATCCAGAAGCCACCGGATTATTTTGTCCCTCACGGTACGCTAGGGACCGTCCATACTTCTCTCGCGGTACGCGAGAGAGCTGTAGATCCAAAAATAAAGGAATTTTAGGGTTTTTATGTTTTAGGTCGGCCACTCTTGAGGGGAATCGACTAATTGCCGTTAGAGCTTGGATCTATGGCGATTTTGGCAAGAAAGAAAGTATTTTTATCGAGAGTTTGAAGAATTGAAGAAGATACGGGTTAGAATCAATCATTCGGTCACGTTTAATCGTTTGATTGGTGTTTGCTTTTCGTTTATGAACATGTTTACTTGTTTTTATTCTGGATCTTCTGATTTTACTATAATTCTTGGCTAAAACCTTAGAGCTACCTAGGTTAAAGATGATTGCATGTCAAAGTTTGGATTTTTTATTGGTTTTTGGGATATTGATTTGATTTTATGCTTTAGTCCAGATATGATTTGATGTGTTTGATGAATATGCATGCTTGTTATTGATTGTTTGTTGGTTGATTCATCTATACATGCTTTATTGAATATCTTTCATGAATGAGTGTGTAGGTCGTTTACTTTGTGTTTGCGATTAGTTTGTGGTTGTCTAGACGTAGTCACCATAGGATTATCAACTAATAACTAATTAAAATCAAGTGTTCTTCTTATCTAAATAGCTAAAAAGTGATAGGTAATAAGTTAGTCTTCAGTGTTAGGGTTTCCGAGTATTGAACAGTCTGAGAGGACGTTTCCTGAGAGGTCTAGTATTGTTGCTAATCCGTGTAAAATATAGTGAATTCAGATTGCTCCTTGCATCTTTGATGTATTGAGATAGCATAACCGAGAGGTGAGTTGTCTATCGAGTTTATAGCATAATAGGTAATATCGAGAGGTTAGTCGATAACTGGTGAGTTTAATAGCCTTTTAGTAGTCTTCTGGTCACATCTCGCAACCGAGAGTGATCGGGAATCCATTAGTCAGTCTTGAGGGTGTCATATCTTTAGATCCCAGTTCCATATCATATTCCTTAACCAATAGAATCCGAGCTTAGCATTCATGATTCACAGCCTAGGTAGTCCTTTCCAGTCTTATTAATTTCATCCCAGTCTTTGTTACATAGTCATTTGTCTTCTTTAGTATCATTTGCCTAGTTTACTCGTAATTCATAGAATTTCCCCCAATCCGAACCAAATATTAAGTCCTAGTTAGAGTCTAATTTGTGTTAGAGTCAGTGTCTCGTGTTCGATATCCGGACTTCTTTCAGCTGTGTTACAATTGATAGGTACACTTGCCTGTCTTTGTGGTCTAGTCTAGTAGAGTTGTCTAGAGTTTAACTAGAGTGTCTAGGTTAGTTTGTGTTTAATTTTATAGACCGTTTGACCGACATCAAGTTTTTGGCGCCGTTGTCGGGGACTCTTGGCGATAGAAAAATTAGATTTGATTAGTTCTTGTTTGGTTATTTGTTTTATTTTTGTTCTTGTTTGGTTATTTGTTTTATTTTTCCTTTCTAGTTTATTTCCTTAATTGGCTTATTTTCTTTTGTGTCCTTATTTGCTATTTGTGTGCGTCTTAGTTTGAGTCTTTTCTTTGTTCTTAGTTCTTCTATTTTCCCTTTGTGTTCTGTCCAGTTTATGCAACATACTCACTAACAGGGATCACCCGACTTTGAAGCCTATTCAGAGCCAGAGCAAGAGCTACAGGAGCGCAGCCGGAAGTTTCGCAGTCGTTTGAGCGAGATAGTTGAGAAAAAGGTACGCATTCCAATTCCTATTACTGACATGGGTGATGTTGATCCACCTGCTAGGCGTACCTTCCACCAGAGGGCATGTGATGGTTTCACGGGTACTAGGTCCTCTATTACCCGTCCTAACTTGCCTAACACTAATACTTGGCAAATTCCCTCTCATGTGATGAATGGACTCGAGGACGAGGATGCGTCAGGACATCTGTCCCGCTTTGCGCGTATTTGCGACACCTTTCGCATTACTGGTGCCTCTGATGACGCCGTCCTGTTGCGTCTTTTCCCGTTCAACCTATCTGGTCGCTTCGCCACTTAGTTGGATACCCTGCCCCAGGATTCCATTACCACTTGGGCAGATCTGAAGACCAAATTCCTGAAGAAGT
The DNA here is from genome assembly GCA_023525975.1 of Smallanthus sonchifolius. NCBI lineage: Eukaryota > Viridiplantae > Streptophyta > Magnoliopsida > Asterales > Asteraceae > Smallanthus > Smallanthus sonchifolius. Next base: position 111,210,281 of record CM042021.1, read on the forward strand.
ATTATCCACCATCTAAGGCCGCCCGTCTGAGGAATCAGATCCACTCTTTTCGTATGGACCCCAATGAGCCTTACCACATGGCTTGGGAGCGGTTCAATACTCTGCTGAGCAAGTGTCCTCAGCATGGCCTTTATGATTGGGCATTGGTTGAAAAGTTTTATAATGGTCTTACATTTGGGGAACAACAGATGTTCAATACTGCTGCAGGGGCCACATCATGGAGAAGAAGGAGTCGGAGGAGTGTGAGGAGATGTTTGAGAGTTTTGCTCAAGCTGAGCAACAGCAGCCTTCTACTAGGAATTCCACTCCTAGTGCTAGGACACCTACTTCTGCCACTAGAGGTGTTCATCAGGTCACTACTGAGACTAGCATGGCTGCTGCACTTGCAGCTATGGCAAAGGAGATTAAGGAGTTGAAGATGAGCGCGATGAAGTATGAGGTATGTAGAGGAGGTTATGATACCATCGATTGTCCTGTCACTCAACAGGAGCAGGTAGACTTCCTTGGGAACCAAAAACCCCCTCTGTTCAACTCTGGATGGAGAAACTACCCCAACTCTAATTGGAGATCCGGCGGGAACTTATCTGGGTTTGAAAACCGCTAAAATCAGTATGGAGGAGATATATAAGCAGGACAGAATTCTGGTTGCAGTGCTGGTGAGAAGAGGATTGAGGATATGTTAGCTACCCAGACTCAGTTGCTTGCCCAGTTGGTGAAAACGGATCAGGAGACTCAGTATAAGCTGAAGGAGCACGATACTTTACTGAGGAGTCAGCAGTCAGCATTCTTAGATTTGCAGCGCACAGTGGGAGACATAGCGCGCCAGCTAATTGACCGTTCTGGAGGTTCATTTTTGGGTAGTACTGAGACTAACCCGAAAGCCACATTGAAGGCGGTGAACACGCGCAGTGGTAAGGGAGGAGAAAGTGAGCAGACACCGTCATATGATGATGATGAGCCGGTTGATGAGGAGATAGAGATGGAGACTCCTGGAGGGGTGCACGAGAGGCAAGTCCCAGCAAGTACAGTGCCCAATAGTGAGTCTCCTGCTAAGAAGGAGAAGAGTGAGGGGAAGAAGAAGACCCCTGATGTTGATCTTACTCGTGTTCCATATCCTGCTCGCCTAATGCCGCAGAAATATGCTAAGGATTATGGACACTTTCTGGAGTTGTTTAAGCAGCTCAAAATTAATCTGCCCTTTGTTGAAGCCCTACAGCATATGCCGAAATACGTTAAATTCCTAAAAGATCTTCTGTCTAATAAGAAAACGCTGGAGGACCTTTCAACTGTCACTCTGAATGAAAGATGCTCTACGGTTGTCCAGAACAAACCACCGGAGAAATTAGCAGATCCAGGTGTCTTCACGATCCCGTGTTTGTTTGGTGGTTCGACTCTGCACCACGCGTTGGCCGATCTCGGTGCTAGCATCAACCTGATGACATACTCTCTCTTCGAGAAGCTAGGCCTTGGAGATCCGGACCCTACGCACATGAGCATATCTTTGGCCGACCGTTCGGTCAAATATCCACGGGGAATAGTGGAGAATTTGTTGGTGAAGGTTGATAAGTTTGTTTTCCCATCGGACTTTGTCATTCTTGATATGGAGGTTGACGATAGAGTCCCACTCATTTTGGTACGCCCCTTCTTGCACACCGCCAAGGCATTGATCGATGTCTTCGACTATAAGATCACACTTCGTGTGGGGGATGAGAATGTCACCTTTGATGTCATGAAGTCGATGAAGCATTCTAGTGGTCAGGACGATTCAGTGTTCTTTCTAGACACTTTCAAATCTCACATGGATCGTTGCCTTGACTACGTGTGTGGCGTTGACCTGCTTGACACACAAGATCTGGGTGAGGAAGACCAGGAGGTTGAGACTGATGCTCTCCTGAGCAAACTCCGAGCCACCCGGCTAGTAAACATCCTGAGTACCCAGAAGTATTTGAGGTTGCTGAGAATACCGAGGAGGCGAAGAAATCCTCGGTTGAGGCACCGCCATCCCTTGAGCTTAAGGAGCTACCCTCCCATTTGGAGTATGCTTTCTTGGATGGTGAAGCCGGTTTGCCCGTCGTGATTTCTGCTGCACTGACGGAAGAGGAGAAGGAGAGATTGATTGAGGTCATGAAGGCGAATAAACATGCCATTGCGTGGAAACTCACTGATATAAAGGGCATTAGCCCTACTTTCTGCACGCATAGGATATTGATGGAGGAGGAGCACAAGCCAGTTGTGCAACCTCAAAGGAGGCTTAACCCGAACATATCGGATGTGGTGAAGAAGGAGGTCCTTAAACTCCTGGATATTAGATTGATATATCCAATTTCTGACACCACATGGGTAAGCCCGACTCATGTCGTCCCGAAGAAGGGTGGGATGCCAGTCGTGAAGAATGAGAAGAATGAGTTGATCCCTACGAGGAAAGTCACCGGTTGGAGAGTGTGCATTGACTATAGGAGACTGAATGATGCCTCTAGGAAGGACCACTTCCCACTTCCTTTCATTGACCAGATGCTGGAGCGCCTATCAGGGAAGCAGTTTTACTGTTTCCTTGATGGTTTCTCGGGTTATTTCTAGATCCCCATTGCATCGGAGGATCAGGAGAAAACCACCTTTACATGCTCGTACGGTACCTTCGCGTACCGACGTATGCCTTTCGGGTTGTGTAATGCTCCAGCCACCTTCCAGAGGTGCATGGTGGCTATCTTTCAGGACATGATCGAGACTTCCATGGAGGTTTTCATGGACAATTTTTCTGTGTTTGGGAGTTCTTTCGATCATTGCTTGCAGAACCTCGAGAAGATGATGAGGAGGTTTATAGAGACGAAGTTGATGCTTAACCGAGAGAAGTGTCACTTCATGGTGACTGAGGGGATTGTGCTTGGGCACAAGGTTTCACGTGTCGGGATCGAAGTGGATAGAGCTAAAATTGACACGATCAGTAGTCTTCCACCACCGACTAGTGTCAAATCGGTTCGTAGTTTCTTAGGTCATGCGGGTTTCTATATTAAAGATTTTTCAAAGATCACCCGACCCATGACCCACCTTCTTGAGAAGGACGTCCCGTTTGAGTTTGATGTGGACTGTTTGAAGGCATTCGAGTTCTTGAAGGAGCAGTTAGTCTGTGCTCCTATCGTGATCTCCCCCACTGGAGCTTACCCTTTGAGCTCATGTGTGATGCGAGTGATTATGCAGTCGGGGCTGTTTTAGGCCAAAGGAGAGAGAAGCACTTCCACCCGATTTACTATGCGAGCAAAACCCTTAATGATGCTCATGAGAATTACACAACTACTGAGAAGGAGTTGTTAGTGGTGGTGTTTGCATTTGACAAGTTTCGTTCATACTTAGTGCTCTCTAAAACCATCGTTTATACTGATCATACGGCATTGCGATATCTGTTCGCAAAGAAGGATGCCAAACCTAGATTGATTCGATGGATTCTCTTGCTTTCTGAGTTTGATATTGAGATCAAAGACAAGAAGGGAGCGGAGAATGTGGCGGCCGACCATCTGTCGAGACTAGAGGACCCCGGAAGGGAAGAGATCCGGGAGGCTATAGGGGACACGTTCCCACATGAATCCTTAATGATGGTGAATGTGAGACCGGCCGAGAAGCCGGTGTTCTATATAAGTGCGGAGGAGCAAGTTTTGCCATGGTTTTCTAACATAGCAAACTACCTAGCGGATGGCATAGTGGTTAAAGGCATGACATCACAACAGAGACGTAAATTCTTTGCAGATTCCCACCACTACATATGGGATGCACCTCATTTGTTCCGCGTGGGAGCAGATAGAGTTTTGCGGAGGTGTGTGAGTAAGGAAGAAGGTGTGGAGATCCTTAAGCATTGTCATGAGGGTTTGAGGGGAGGCCACAACGGGTCCTCTTACACCGCCAAGAAGGTGTTTGATTCTGGATTCTATTGGCCGACGGTGTTTAAGGATGCTCAAGAGTTAGTGAAGCAGTGTGACGCGTGTCAACGCACCGGTAATATCTCATCCCGGAATGAAATGCCCTAAAACCCGATTCAAGTAGTTGAAGTGTTTGACGTTTGGGGCATTGATTTCATGGGTCCGTTCCTTATCTCAAGGGGGAACCGATACATTCTCGTGGCGATAGATTATGTATCTAAGTGGGTCGAGGCTCAAGCTCTACCTACGAACGATGCCCGAGTTGTGGTGGGATTTCTGAAGAAGTTGTTCAGCAGGTTTGGTACTCCTAGAGCCCTAATTAGTGATATGGCACGCACTTTTGCAACGCCCAGATGGAGAAGGTGTTGTCACGTTATGGGGTCACCCATCGGCTTTCAACTGCCTATCATCCACAAACTAGTGGGCAAGTCGAGAATGCGAATAGGGGAGTCAAGAGGATTCTCGAGAAGACTGTCGGGAAGAATAGGAAGGATTGGTCCGACAAGTTAGATGATGTGCTTTGGGCTTTTAGAACCGCGTTCAAAACACCTATAGGGACTACACTCTTTACGATGATCTATGGCAAGGCATGTCATCTCCCGGTGGAACTAGAGCACAAGGCGTATTGGGCCTTAAAGGCAGTCAACCTTGACTTGCCACAAGCAGCACGACACCGGTTTCTCCAGTTGCATGAGTTGGATGAATTACGCGACGAAGCATACGCGCGTTCATGGAGTTATAAAGAGCGCACAAAGGCGGCGTTGCACGATCATCGGTTAAACGGAGTGAAAGACTTCAAGTGTGGGGATAGGGTGTTAGTATATAATTCTAGATTGAAACTATTCCCAGGAAAGCTTAAGTCGAGGTGGACAGGGCCATACACGGTCAAAGAGATATTTCCTTATGGCACGGTGGAGCTACATGATGGGGAAGGTAGCTCATGGAAGGTAAATGGTAACCGGTTGAAACACTACATCGGGGGACCGATTGAGAATGTCGAGGGGGATGAGATCCTCTTTGACAAGTCTGGAAACTAGGTTTAAGTGAGAGGAATTCCTTGGGGAAGAGCCCGAGTGTAGAGTTTGAAAAATTCGTTGCTTTCAATTTTTTCGTTTAATTTTTGTATATTTTCGGTTTGTGTTTTCGTGTGTTTCAGGGAATCATGGCAAGAAGTTGAAGGAAAACCATCAAAAACAAAGTTCCAAGTATGTTTGCTCAAAATTCTAAGGCTGGAAAAAGTTTTGAAACCAAGTTGAAAAAAAATCTTAAGTGGTAAAATTTTTTCTAAGTATAAAAAACGGACTTAACTTTCTGTGATGGAGGGTCCCTCGCGGTACGCGAGGCAATTGGGGGAGTGTCTCTCGCAGTACGCGAGAGACAAAGGAGTCTGCCAGAATTCTGGTCCCTCGCGGTACGCGATAGACAGCTCACCTCTCGGTCGCGGGTTCTATATCCAGACTTCTTTCAGGTGTGTTACAATTTATAGGTACACTTGCCTGTCTTTGTGGTCTAGTCTAGTAGAGTTGTCTAGAGTTTAACTAGAATGTCTAGGTTAGTTTGTGTTTAATTTTATAGACCACCACTACCACTTCCTCCTCCCTCACCCATCACCTGATTCCGTCACCTGCCACCACCACCTCCACCTCCACCATCTAGACTGCCGCCACCATTACCACATCACCGGATTCCGCGTCATCAGACCCATCACCACCATTCATGAGGTTTTGAGCTACACAGGGGTTTGATTTGCATCGTTCTTTACTTGGATTGACTTATTCTACACAACATTGAGGTCAGATTCCTTGTTTCATTGTGAATTCGCTTCAACTGTAGTGTATATTGCAGTCGAGTCGAGTGTCATTGTGTATTTGGGTCCAAATTAGTGTAATCGAGTCGGTTATTGTGTACATGGAGGCACTAGGGCAGGTACTATTCGCATACCGTCCCTCGATTGTGATTTGAATAACATTATGCTAATTAACAGAGTCACTATGCATGCATTGTTCGAGTAAATTAGGTAACTTTGTGGAATTTTGAGTCAACCGTATATTGTTTAAATTTAGTCATTGTGTCGGGGCAATTCTAGATATACTTGTGAGTAACCTATTTAGTCAGTGGGTTTGGTACCTTTGAGTCATTTGTAGTCATGTTTCGATTCGTGTGTGTGTTTTGTTTAAATTACTTTTAAAATCTTAGTTAAATTGCAAACTAGAGTCGTTGTGTAGTCGAGTCTAGTTAGATGTTGTAACAGGTTCAGTCGCATTTATAAAATGTTGTATTGGGATATGCCATGAATTTCTCTACAGGTTTAGGCCGCCTTTCACGTACTCAATCTCTAATCGGACGGGGTTGTCTGGTTTTGAAATAATAAAAAAGGGTATCCCGGATTTTTCAATTTTTTTTATTTTTGTAGTGTCCTTTTGAGGTTCTGGCACGTCGGACGACCACGAATGAAATGCTATACGGCCGCCCGACCTGTTATAATTTTTTGGTTATTGTATATTTGTTTTCTAACTTGTAAATGCAGGCATGTCTGATCGCGGTGAGTCTTCTAGCGCGCCGAAGCGCAGGCGGGGCCAGATTCCGGCACTGAGGGGTATGCCAGAGGAGCCGCGCCCAATTCGTCGGGCGCCGCGTGTCATACGATACGCGGTTCTCGAGGTACGTCCAGCAGCTGATGCGGACCTGATTCCGCAAGATTCCAGGGTCTTACACCACCATACCCTCCTCCGATTCGATCTCATGATAGAGGAGGCTGTCCGGCAAGAGAGGTTCGTGGATATGGAGCTATATCAGCACAAAGGGTTTGATTGGGGGCTCGTCGAAGAGTTAGGGCAACTCCAGAGGTTACGAGAGTTTATCGATGCACATTGGATGGCAGCATTGGCCGGTGACGCCACACAGTACCTGGAGCTCACCGTCGAGTTCCACACTACCTTCCGGTACGTCACAGGCCAGTTCGAGGAGCCTACTGCAGTGTCGTTTACGCTGGGCCGACAGGTTTTCGAGATGTTGGTGCCACAATTTGTGGTTGCCACGGGGTGGTACACCGAGGCCTAGGTAGCAGCACAGCCGTTTCGACAGAGCTTACGTGGGTTATTCAGAAGGCGACACGACCAGGGGGTCAGCGACAGTCAGTTACGCGACTTCTGGCATTCCATCGCCGATGGACCGTACTCCTCATCTCTTGTGGAGTCGTCCATTCGCGACTCCCTTATCCGCTACATTCATAGGATACTGTCTTGCACTCTCATCGGACGTCGGTCCAGTATCGAGAAGTGCAGTCAGCTTGATCTTTTTTGCCTCTATTGCATTGTTGGTCGCTGAGAGGCCAACCTGGCGAGCATTCTCATTTCATCTATTGCCAGGGGTCGTCGCGGTGGACCTGAGGCTAGGCTGGAGCTCGAGCCTTATATCACCAGGTTGTCAGAGCATTTAGGAGTTTTTGACTGATATCCGAGCGGTCTACTCACACCGGGCCCGGATACCATTCCATATGGGTTGGTAGAGCTACGATTAGCGGGGATTATAGCGATGGACGATCCGTCGCAGTTCATGGAGATTAGGCAGGGTCCACAGGTTCCACCACCTACGGGGACGCCTACCGATCTGGCGATTCAGATGGGGGCGTCCACACCATGACAGAGGATACCACATCACATCGAGCGCCCCCAGGTACAGCATCCACTCCGTATGAGGCCACCGACACCACTCACCCGGGATGAGCTCCGGGATCAGGTTTTTTATCGGATGGATCGACAGGACGATGCCATCCGGTACATGATGACACGCCAGGGCATAGAGATCCCACCATTTTCCAGAGAGCCAGACCAGCATCAGCAGGATCAACCAGACACATGTGGAGATCCACAGGATCATCTCCAGCACCTTTTGTCGGGTTGTATATTTCCCATGTATTTTATTTCCTACTTCTTTTTATGTATTTCTTTGTTTGTTTTTCTTTTGGCATGTATATAAACTCTGATGTATTTATTATTTTGTAGTGGGAGGCTCGGCAGGGTTGGTTGTGTTGTATATATTTTATTTCTGTGATTATTTAACGTGCTTGTTAGTACTTGATAGAATCAGCCGCTTTCGTTCGTGAGGAATTATTGGAATTTGATAGCTTAGCGCGTTTGAATGGAAGGCAAGGGAACACGACTTACGAGGCATTTCACAATCATTTTATTCAGGGAAGTCTATTCCACTTTTTGTACATTTCCTTTTATTTTCTTATTTTTATTTATTTCTAATTTATTTTTGTACAATTTTTTTTTATTTTATTTTGTTTACCGTCGTTTCTCGGTCTACATTGAGGACAATATTAATTTTAAGTGTGGGGATGGGAGACATTGACATTCGTCTAGGTTTTGTATTTTGAGTCTGTTGTTGTAATTTGTAGAAATTTTTTTAAAATGTCTTTTGAATTAGAGTTTTGCAAGTACATGAAAAATTATAGGTAAAACTGGGCATTGTGTGATGTGAAGTGAAATAAAAGAAATAATAGAAAGCGTATCTAATTTGTAATTAATCGGTAGGCCCAGCCAGTTGAAAAGCTTAAATATCCTGAAAGTGTTGCTTAGGATTAATAACTAAATTAAATCATGAAATCTTGTGGGTTCTCATCTTAGGGAAACGGTGAAACTAAAACTGTCAACATAGGGTGATAGGTACCACGGTAAGCTAAGGTTTTTATGTTTCTGAAATAAATTGGCACATCACTCTCCTTTTATGCAAATGAATCCGAGAATTGATGGCGCCCGCATTCCATTTTTCCATCCATTATGAGTATAATTGAAAGCTTAAGTTTCGACCTACGTGTTACCCTCCGGCATAGCGACTTGGTTGATACACCCATGGGTCGGGACTTGAGTGATCAATAATTGGGATAAATAAGGTTTAATTTATGTGTTTCCCACGGGGATAGTGACTCTGTGGATACGCCTCTAAGTTGAATTCTTACGTGCTTTTAGTGATAAAACTATTTCCTATGCGCTTCCTTCTGGGATGGTGACCCGGAAGATGCACCACTAGGAAATGTTGATTCATACTTCATAATATACTCATTCCATTTCATTCCATGCATCATCTATATTTAGAAAACATAAAGATTTTGGAGTACTTTGGTGGAAAGATCTATATGATCTAACCCGGGCCTAAACATAACCGTGAGACGTGATTAGGAGGAAGTGTAGCTTTTAAGTGTGAGATCCATAGTTTGATTGATCTGGTGTATAAATTGGATTAGAGCACTGTTCAGGGGCTTGATATGAGGTGTTTGGGTTTAGTCGGATAGAAATACCGGTTATTGCACTTTAACGCGTGATTATATTGGTGCTAATTAATTAAGAATGTTAAAGCTTTGTCCAGTTATGATTCCATTGCAGATATCTTTTTCGAGGACGAAAAAAGAGTAAGTGTGGGGATATTTGATGTGTTGCAAAACACATGCATTTATCCATGTATATTTGTGCGTATTTGTCCAGTTTTGTATTCGTTTTGTATTATTTTAAGTCCATACTGAGTTCGGGTTAGAGTTACAGGTCATAATGTGCTAAGGAAGCGGAAAACGAAGTTAAATCCTGGAGAAATCAAGCACACGGGGAAAGAGGAAAAAGAAAGAGAAAAATATTAATTTTCTATGAAAAGTAGTCCCTCGCGGTACGCGAGGGAGAAGGAAGTAATCTCTCGCGGTACGCGAGAGAATCCAGAAGCCACCGACTATTTTGTCCCTCGCGGTACGCGAGGGACTGTCCATACTTCTCTCGCGATACGCGAGAGAGCCATAGATCCGAAAATAAAGGAATTTTAGGGTTTTTATGTTTTAGGTCGACCATTCTTGAGGGGAATCGACTAATTGTCGTTAGAGCTTGGATCTAGGGCGATTTTGGCAAGAAAGAAAGTATTTTTATCGAGAGTTTGAAGAATTGAAGAAGATACGGGTTAGAATCAATCATTCGGTCACGTTTAATCGTTTGATTGGTGTTTGCTTTTCGTTTATGAACATGTTTACTTGTTTTTATTTTGGATCTTCTGATTTTACTATGATTCTTGGCTAAAACCTTAGAGCTACCTAGGTTAAAGATGATTGCATGTTAAAGTTTGGATTTTTTATTGGTTTTTGGGATATTGATTTGATTTTATGCTTTAGTCCAGATCTGATTTGATGTGTTTGATGAATATGCATGCTTGTTATTGATTGTTTGTTGGTTGATTCATCCATACAAGCTTTATTGAATGTCTTTCATGAATGATATGTAGTAGGTCGTTTACTTTGTGTTTGTGATTAGTTTGTGGTTATCTAGACGTAGTCACCATAGGATTATCAACTAATAACCAATTAAAATCATGTGTTCTTCATATCTAAATACCTGAAAAGTGATAGGTAATCGGTTAGTCTTCAGTGTTAGGGTTTCCGAGTGTTGAACAGTCTGAGAGGACGTTTCCTTAGAGGTCTAGTATTGTTGCTAATCCGTGTAAAATATAGTGAATTCAGATTGCTCCTTGCATCTTTGATGTATTGAGATAGCATAACCGAGAGGTGAGCTGTCTATCGAGTCTATAGCATAATAGGTAATACCGAGAGGTTAGCCGATAAATGGTGAGTTTAATAGCCTTTTAGTAGTCTTCTGGTCACATCTCGCGACCGAGAGTGATCGGGAATCCATTAGTCAGTCTTGAGGGTGTCATATCTTTATATCCCAGTTCCATATCATATTCCTTAACCAATAGAAGCCGAGCTTAGCATTCATGATTCACAGCCTAGGTAGTCCTTTCCAGTCTTATTATTTTCATCCCAGTCTTTGTTAGATAGTCATTTGTCTTCTTTAGTATCATTTGTCTAGTTTACTCGTAGTTCGTAGAATTTCCCCCAATTCGAACCAAATATTAAGTCCTAGTTAGAGTCTAATTTGTGTTAGAGTCAGTGTCTCGTGGGTTCGATATCCGTACTTCTTTCAGCTGTGTTACAATTGATAGGTACACTTGCCTGTCTTTGTGGTCTAGTCTAGTAGAGTTGTCTAGAGTTTAACTAGAGTGTCTAGGTTAGTTTGTGTTTAATTTTATAGACCGTTTGACCGACATCAGTAGGTCTACAAGAATGGTTCAATGTGTTCCAATAAAACTTCCTCTAATAAAAACTATTGTTTTATAACCTTTTATACATAAAAGTAACGTGTCCAAGCCATTCTTACTTGATTTAAGGCTAATCACTTGGATTAATCAATGAACAGGAGTGTTTACTTATAAATAACTACTTATATTGGTTAAGTATTTACATAATCAGTTAATCCAATAAACTACAATTTAACCATCACCAAGTGCGTATGACACCATCTCAACTCCACACAAATGCACATAAAAGATTTCTAAAGATCCAAGCAAACCAAAACCTAAGTACCATCTACATGTACTGGTTTTAACAATCAAATTACTTATTGCAACTCAAAAAACCACTGAATTCTGAACATCCACATGAAAAAAACATAAAGATAATAGCAATACCGCGATAAAATTGTTGCTCACGTCAGATAAAACTTAATTAAGATTATGTTCTTCCCCCTCTTTGGCCTTGAACATCAACTTCAAACTTAACAGAAGGGTCTTCTTCCACACATCCTATTAGAAAGTTATCAAAAAACCATAATTAGCTGCGTGTGCAAAACAAGGAGCTTGAGTTGAAAAAAAAAATGAATCAAGTTTAAAATAGAAAGTGACAATTTCAGGCCATTCAATGAGTTAAATAGAAACAGAGAGCTAAAAAGAAACGGGTCAAATGCATAGAATGTTCCAAAGTCTATTTCTGCTACATCCAACCTCCTAAATCTTTTTTATTCAAAGGTTTAGCCGAAAGTAACAAGTTGACAAAAAAAAAGTGCTCACGAACAACCCTGACGCAGCCCGTTTTGACCCGTTACCCAACCTGCTTGGTCATTATTTCAATTTAAAAACCAGAAAACTAGAATATATTAAGGATGATAGATCAGTTACCAGCTTAGTAATGCTGTCGAACTTCTTGGCAGCATCAGTAAACTTCACAACATCTTCCTCATCTAGTGCAACAGCTAAATCCTACCATAATAAGAAAAAGATTTAAGCATCACAATAAAAAGCATATAACATTCTATTAATTCCAATTTTGTAAACTGAGAAAAGATAATATAACTTGCTATTCATAACATACCGCGAGCAATCTGTATTTACGAGTTCTTGAAAATGCTGGATACAGTTCCTGCAAAAAGTAAATAAAAACTTTCACTCGGTATACAAATCGCTAAATCTAAAATTTTAAACCATTATTTTACCTGATAACGCTCCAAAGCATTTGTGATCTTAAGCACATTTCCTTTACAGAGATGGCATATGCCAGCATTAAACAGATGCTCTCTAACTCCACATGTTAACTTATCTTTCAGAGATTGTCTTGCTAGTTCTTCATAAATATTTATTGCGTTCTGATATCTGAATACACGCATTTTAGCAACTTATAGAGTGAATGCAAACTGTAATTGTATACTATAACATAATAACAAAAAGCCAATGATTGTGAGAGTAATGAACAATAAATCATGAGCTAATCAGAGGCTGCCATGTGACAGTCTCTCTTTCTTTTCTTTTTTTTCCAAATCGAGGCCTGGCACCCCCCCCCCCAAAAAAAAAAAAATCAGGTTCAATGACGTTAGCGCTGCCATATGCTGATGTCATAATTAATATTTTTATTTATAAAAAATTAAATTAAAAAAAATTAATATTTTTTTTTGATAGTTTAAATCTTTATACTTACTTTTGAGCTATAACTTTTAAAAATGTTTTGATTTTTTATGTTCCAAATGTACCGTTGCAATGTGTTTATCTTTATCTACGTTTCATAACCGAGCCACCACGCGCGGGTTTTTTTATTCATTTTTTTTTTGAACTTTTGTTTGTTTTTTTTTCTTTTATTTATTATTTTTTAACTTCTTTTTGATCTTGTTTGTGTTCGCGCCCCACCGCGTTAACGCTATTTTTTACATTGCATTTACATTTTTATTTAAATTTTGTTAAAAATCGGTCCGCCCTCCGCCGTGGAGCGCGGGTGTAACCCACTAGTTACCTACAAAAAGGAATCAAACTTACTCTCCCAGTTGAGCTGAAAATTGTGCAATTTTCTGCTTGCATTGATTTGCAGAAATTGTAGCTTCCTCATATTCAAAATAATCAGCTGCTTTATCATAGTAAGTTATTGCTTGCTCCAAGTTCTGCTCCTGTTCATACAACTCACCAATTTCCTGCACAGATATATATTTTATATAAAAGTAAATGAAGTATTTCATAAACTTCTTATACAAATTTAACTAAGAAAATTGATGGTGTACCTTGCAGTGAATTGCATACAGATACACGCTGCTCGTCCCGATTTCCATGAACAGATTTAGTGCTTGCTCTAGGCAAGCTATGTGCTCTGCAAGCATCAAACATATTTGTCTTACTTAATTTTAAATAATTTAACATTATACAAGATTGGAACACCTAATGAAAATTGAGTGACTTGAGTGAGATACTTGGGAAACATGGTTACTATTCTGTAAAGTTATCCTATACGTTTACTAAATATGCTTACTCTTGGTGTTTGTTTTCTTGTATGAGCGACCTGCGTTGGCGTAAGCTTCAGCGGCTTTACGTTTGCTACATAACATCTGCAAACATTAATTTCAAAACAGCTATAACAAAGGCAATAAGCATGTGGGAAAACAAACAATACAGATTAGCATTAAACACTTGCCTTCAAAAGACACTCAGCACTCTTGACATATACAGCTCCAGCCTGGTCCCCTGAAAAATTATGTTACATTATCAGAAAGAAAGATATTATATTCAAATGTTCAATAATTCTAACTTCTTTTTTCCATATATAAGTTTTTCCTAATAAGTGTAAACAGACCACATTGTGCTTGCATATATAAACAAACATATCAGTAAAATCCACTTATAGCAAAGTTATTTGTAAAGTCTAGAGAAGGGTGGATGAAGGCAAACATTTCCTCTGTCCTAAGGTACAGAGAAGCTGCTCCCAGCCTAAGTTTTAAAAAGCGCACCCAGTCGCTTCTGTGTAGCCAAGGCGCGAGTTGTACGCAAAGCGCAGCTGTGCATCAGGATGTTGTGCAACAGACTTTATAGGTTGTACATGTTGGTAATTTATATATTAAGTCATGTATAAAGCTGATTTAAAGCTAAATTTTTTATAGGGATACTAAAAACCTATGAGATGTATAAAAAAATTTATATAAACACCGTGTGCTTCGCGTACGAAAAGCGGTACGCAATGCGCCTCAGTTTTAGACCATGTCGTCTCAGTTCGCTTCTCGCTTTTTAAAACTAAGCTCCCGGGTGTTGATCGGGTTTGATATTCGGGTTTTTGATGTTTGAGAGTCTAATAGAAACCCGACCCTAATATAAATCGGTCAAATCAGTTTTCGGGTTAATCGGTTACGGGTTGATACTTACAAGATTGTGCCACCTTGTAACAGTTGGCTGCTTTTTCATATAAGTGGGCAGCATAGCCATAATCGTATCCAAGGAATCCACAACCACTCAGTTTCTTATCAGCTTTCTTCTCAAACTCTACACCTTTTGCTTGTTGATCAAACATTCTCCAACTCTGAGAGCTCACAAAAGAAAAAAAACAAGCATGAAAGGATAGTTAACGATAGAACACCATGTGAAAAACTTACTTATGATGAACACGATGATCAAGATTGAAGAGGAAGGCAAAGATGAATGATAGATCTAACGTCTTATATAATTTAGGTTTAATAATTCTAATCAAACAGTCGGTTCTCAGTTGTTATGCGGGCCAGTCGGGTTGAACTGTACCGGCCCGAAACTGATTAAGACTATATTACGGGGATTAGGGCCGCACCGTAAAGTAGCTTCTCGGGTCGGGTCTTCGGGTTCTATCGGGCTCTACTTCAAATCTCTTTAGGATCGATTATGTATATTTTTTTTATTCTCTAATTTAAATTATTATTGAATAGTAAATTGCAAATATTATTCTTTAAAAAATTACAAATCTTGTCCTTAAACTTTGAAAATTACATTGATTGTTATTTATTTTATTTTAAAAGTTGTTATATGTTGCTTTATTTTCACTAACTGACGTTATATTTTTTTTTTTTCGTTAAGTTCAGTAATATGTCTTGTACACGAGACATGATTAAACTTAACAGAAAAAAATAATGTCAGTTAATGAAAAGGAAGTAATATATAACAACTTTTGAAATAAAGGACACTCAGCGTAACTTTTAAAGTTTAAAGATAAGATTCGTAATTTTAGTATACTTAAACTGATAATATTTGTAATTTACTCTATCAAATATGATAATTTAAAAAAACTAAAATTTCTTATATTAGAGTAAACTGCGGTTTTCGTCCCTGAGGTTTGATGGTTTTAACAGATTCAGTACACCCATAACACTCTGAGTCCCTGAAGTTACATTTCTTAACGCTTTTAGTCCAATTTCGTTAACTTCATTAAGTTTTTCAGTTAAATCATGTTAAACGACCAAAATACCCTCTTCATCCCCAGTCCACCACCACCGGCCGACGACCACCCCCACCCACCTGCCGCCCTCTCTTCCGGCAGCCCCTCTCCGGCAGCCGACCATCACCTGATCTCTAAACCGATCAGACCTTTCTCTCTTAAACCCATTACTCTCGTCTCTCTCCAAAACAAGATCTCAAACCCAAGATACGACTTCATCAGAATGCGTTGTTGGACCTCACCATAGAAACCCTAATTGCTATAAACAGCCGTCGATGCGCTATACTGGACGACCGCCGTTGCTAGATTATGGCAGCACCTCCCTTCTCTCTTGGCCGCTTACTAGAGAGCTTGAGACCGTCCCCAACATCGGCGATCTAAACCAAGAAGTGATCTAAACCGCCATCATTGCCGCCTCGCCTAAATTCCATCTTACTCCACCATAGATCTGTTGATTAGTCACCGAAAAATCAAAGTCCCGACAGTCTGAGATGGAGCGATGGAGTTTGAGGATGGTGGAGTGAAGGCCCGAGAAGGGTGCTACTGGCTCCGCCCAGACCGACGAACAACGTCGTTTCCGCTTCTGCCTCACATCGTCCTTTTTCACTAGACAACACCGCACCACTTGTTTCTCCATTAATACACACTCCAATAAAACAAACCATCACAGCATCACAAAAATGAAATACCCATCACTTCTACCACTCAAATCCATCATCAATTTTACGTTTTACACACAATTATCAAGAAATTGGGATCAAGACTTGAAAGTGAGAAAAACTGAGAGGGTGTTTGGGATTGCTTATTTAACTTTAAAAGTGCTTTTTATCAAAAGTGTTTATTAACTTATATATTTTTTAAAATAAGTTTTTAAAAAAGTGTTTGAATTAGATTTTGTGGTGAAAAAAGTCAATAAGTCAATAAGTTGTTTTTTAAAAAGTGTTTGGTTTGGCTTTATATTTATTGTAGGGTAAAGGGTGGGTAGATTAGTAATTTTATGTTCAAAAAGTCATAAGAAATTTAAAAAATCCAAGATTTGTGACTTTTAAAAAACAACTTTTTAAGACTTATCAAAAAAGCCAAAATAAAAAAGACTTTTATCCATTCCAAACACTTTTTTGACTTATTGGCTTTTTAAAAAAGTCAATAAATTATTTTCAAACTCAATCCCAAACACCCCAGAGTACATGTAATGAGGATGAAGATGATGATATTATCTCAGAATTGCAAATATGTAAAGAAACCCAGTTGGATTTCAACAAGGAAAAGTCGAAATTGGTAATTGATGTTAAGCCATTCAGGAAATGAATATGGTATTTTGGTCATTTAACATGATTTAACTGAAAAACTTAACGAAATTGGACTAAAAGCGTTAAGAAATGTAACTTCAGGGACTCAGAGTGTTATGGGTGTACTGAAACTGTTAAAACCATCAAACCTCAGAGACGAAAATTACAGTTTACTCTTTTAATAATAACTGCTAGTTTATGTATTAGTTATCATATCTATCAATTATAATAAATACTATTGGGGTTAATGGCCCAATGACAGAGGTAAAACCTTTTAAATTGCCTAAGGTTCTGAAATATTATAAATTTTTATTATATAAGTGTTTTATTTATGTTAAAACAATTTCATACGACACACACATATATATATATATATATACATATAATCTATTATATATTATTTATACTACTTAATAAATAAAAATTCTATGGGACACGTGGCGTAATTCTAGAGCCCTTCCGTTATATTTTCTCGTCTAAACCATTCTAGCCATTATTTTAGGCAACTAAATTATTTCATAAAATTCAATATCATAATAAGTTTATATTCCATCATTATTTAATATTTGATTAATATCAACATAATAAAACAAAATATTTTTATATTTTTTTTTTAAATCAGTAATGAACATAGGATTTAGACTGACATTTTCTTTTACAAAATCTAATAAAATTAAGTTATCTGTTAACTGTGTACCTCTAAAATATAATAATAATTTATTAACATATAAGATATTTATTTATTATATTATTTTCATAATTCAGTCCGTGTAATACACGATAATTTAACCTAGTTTATATACAAATCAACATATATATTTTGCTTTTAATTTAGTGCATAGTTAAATTACAAAAAAAGTATATTTGTGAAGTTAGAAAAACTAAGTATAAAAAAAGTTCTTACTATAGATACATCGACGTCATCATACGTGCCATATATATGACGAAAAAATGGTTATACAAACCGTGTAGCATCTATTACGACATGTGCTATACGCAAGTGAGTGAAGATGGTGTGAAGGAAAAAGTGCATGTCATGTGACGCCACCTCACCTCCTACAACTTTCACACCACTTTCACTTCGAAAGGGATATAACCAAGTGGGTGAGGGTGGTGTGAGCATTAATTATTTTTTAAAATAAATATTAATTAAAAATAAACATAAAAAACTAATCTAGTGAACAGTCGTAAATATGTTCAATCAAGTCCGACTTGAATTGGTTATGAATTTCTCGGTCGCGTATTTCTTGACGGTTTGTTTGCTTTCCATCTTCATCAAGTTCTACAAACGTTGGCTCCAGTTAATTTGGATTGTATAGACAAATGGTTACTCATTCGTCATCTAGAATTATATTATGCAAAATTACCCAAGCATACATTATGTTCATTATTCGATTCTGAGACCAAGATAATGCCGACCGTGCCACGATACGCCACTTATTCTTCAAGAGACCAAATGCTCGTTCGACGCTTTTTCTTGCTGCATCATGAGCTGATTTATAAGTAGTACGCCTAATACCTTCGGAACACATAACAGATTTGACAATTGTAGCATATTCGGGATATATTCCGTCACAAAGATAATATCCACGCTTGTAATGTGTCCCTCTAAGTTCAAAAGATGAGTCTGGTGCGGTTCCATTTATCAGCTGATTCCAACATGTGCGCTTTTTTTTGCGATTCCAACATCCAAATAGGTCTGTTGATTCAGGTTATTGAGTTTATATTGTTTCGAATGTTTTGCGATTACAACATCCAATATCAAAATTTTGGCACTTATTTTGTACATAACCGATAAAAAAATGCAAAAAAAAATATAAAAAATGAAGTGAAAACGAAAAAAGGCAAAAAAAAACTGAAAATTAATTAAAAACTGAAAAAAGGTAAAAAAAAAAAAACTAGTTAAAAGAGTAATTTTAAAATTTTATGTTTTAATAAAAAAAAAGAGTAAAATAGTTATTCTATAATTTATTTTTAATAAAATAAATAAAAACAAGTATATTTGATATTTTAGTTTTAAGAAATGTGATATATGTAATTTATGAAGTTTTTAAAGGATTTATGTAATTGTCCTTAAAACAAACCAAAAAAACAGTGATCCATCATCATTTGGTATATTTAACCGATAACCAGAAATCCAAAATAACCGAACCAATAAATAGGACATTTCCATAACCGAAACTTTCGGTTACGAGGTAAAACCAAACCGTACACACCCATGTACATTGAGAGTGTTTGAAATTAAACATCACTGGATTTCAAAAGTTTATTTAAAACGTAAGTCATAAAATATAGCAATCTTTCACCCATAATTCAAGTATATATAACTTACAAAACCAAAATCATGATCTTAAGAAATAAACTTTAAAGAGTGATCTAAAGATGACAGAGCATGACTAGGAAGATGACAGAGTAGGAACCAATTAACCTTTTCTCTCCATTAAATAATAAGCAATGGGAAATAATCTTATTTCACTAACTAGTCGTGTTACATTGTTTAACACGTATATTCATGGATGCACATGTAAAAAGAACATTTATTTATTGTCCTCAACAGGCATGGTGTGATGATAAGATGTATCCCCTCTATTTATAAGATGAATGGTTCAAATCCAACAAAATACAAGTACGAAAGTATTTAAGATTAGGTTAGTTAGCAATTAAAAAAAAAAACATTTACTTTACATCTATTAGATATATGTGTGTGTTTATGGATAAACATACATAAAACCATGTCAACATTTTATTCAATTACTAAACCTTAAATAACATTGTCGGCGTCCAATCCGACGCCAACACCAACCAAATTTCATTCAACACCCCTCCAACCAAATTTCATTAAACACCCCTTCAAATATCTTCATTTTCAAATAAGACCTCTCTATTTTTTATATTTTCAAATATACCCCTCAAATATTTAAAGTTACAAATTTACCACTGGACAAATTTCTCTACTTTGCCCTCAAATTTCTAAACTCTCGGGTTTACCTCTTAAATTTCTTTTATTTTTTCTTTTACCTTTTTTTTATATTCGTTTATAAAAATCTCTTTCCTATTTTACTAACACTTAAAACACAAGGTCGGTGGCCAATGGGAGGCCACCAACTCAACCATATACTAATGTTTAAATATGTTTTTTTTTTCTTTATTCTTTTGATATTCGTTTGTTAAAATTACGCTTTTATATTTTTATTTTATTTTTACTTTGTTACTAACTTCTTTAACGAATTTGTCGTTTCAATGTTAGCTCCTATTCGCACCGCGATTTATCTATTTTTCGATTTCCAAAACCGAGTCGCGTCATCTTCATACGTTTCTTTTATATACTTAGTCACATTAATGTCACCGCCGCAACGCGCATAACGAAGTTCGCAACCCCGTCGCATCGCGCGGGTTTAATTTCTAGTTATTAACATTGTAAAAGTACCATGTTGTTTAAATAATAATACTTGACACAATATACATATTTATAAATATTATTACTTCTCCTATATAGATCAACACTACAAGTATATTATTTAATCTAAACAATAATACATGCATTGTTAACAAGGGTTGATAATATCAAAATCATTATTAAACATGGATTACATAAACTAATTCCGTGTGTCACTTCACATGTTACAACAATATTGTGACCCATACACACAGAACGGCAAAAAGAAACAAACCCCATCACAAACAAGCCATTTTAAACCTCAATCTAGGTTATCAATGCACAAAATTAAGTTACCAGAAATCATTCAACAGTATAGATTTAACATGCACCAAAAAAAATCATTTTAATCATCTTTTTGGTAATTTCACACATGGGCATACAAAAAGAACTCAAAGTCAAGAAAATGGCTGTGAATTTATTTGAGCAAACGTCTTCGTGCACTGCGATTAAATCGACACTGGTATGCTTAAATCCCCAAAACAGAACATACAGCAAACATTGGAATGAAAGGTTGATTATTTATCACAATAACTTCCTTCAAAACAGCACCACGGTCATCAGTTGGCGGCATCAACCCTTTTCTTGGTGGTGTAAGGATAATACTCTTTACCCGTATCAACTCTTGTGGTCTGCCCACCAACATCAATTGCTGCTGAAGTAGCTGCAAGTGCAGCTCCAGCAGAGAGTGCTGTGGAAATGCTCTTGCCTACAAAACAAGAACATGGTGATTCAATTAATTGAAAATAGGCAAGACCAAGATAAGAAAGATGGCAGCAATCTAACCGCGTGATCTTTCAAGATGTTATAATATTATAACAGAAGAATGAAAAAATATTCACAAAGAAAACAGATATGCCTATCTTCAGCCCTGGAAGTCCATCTTGATCTATGTAGTCAAAAGCCCACAAGGGGCGTGCCTCAGCAGCCCATCGCAGCTTTGTTGCCTCGCTTCAAAAGCCCCATTTTCAGGCCCTCGGTCGGATTTTCAGGCCAAATTTCGGCTAAAAATGTCTGAAACAATTACGCTAGCCCTAAACAAGCCTGGAATCAACCTAAACTAGCCGAAAACAAGCCTAAAACATGTCTAAAACCCCTAAAAATAGTATTTTATACTATGCACTTCACTTAAAAAAGCCTCCCTTTATAAGCGCCTTGCGCCTAGGCTCCGGCGAGGCCTATGCGACTTGAGTGCGCCTATGCGCTTTGACAACATTGATCTTGATCGCTATAACTTTCTTTTTAACTTATTTTGAAAACCATGTAAATTACTATGAAAACTTGATTGCAAACATTCAGAAAGCATTACAAAGTTACACGGCACACTGTATCCAGCCACATGTCAGGCAGGGATGGTTAGCAATTAAATTTGAATTATTATTTGTAACACCTTTAGACCAATCTTTATTGTAGTTTATAAATCCTGCCATCTTTAGACGAACATCGGTCCTAATCTAAAAGCTTTGAACCATTAAGGAGTAAAAAACTATGTTGTCAAAAGCCCTTCGGGCACGCGCCTAGGCCCTTAGGCGAGGCGAGGCGCAGGAAAAGCACCTTGCTGCCATCCAGGCCTTCCGGCGACCTTGAGGCAAGATTCCGGCCAGATAACTGTCAGATTCTGGCGAGCATATGGCAAGAGTCCGGCTAAATCCTGAAAATTCCGGTAAAATTTGACAAACTGGTCTGAAACATCAAAAAATAGTCTGGAACCAGCATATACTAGCCCTAAGCAAGCCTAAAACATGTCTGAAACGCCCCAAAAATGTATGTTTATGGTATGTGCCCTGCTTATCTCGGGCCCTTTCTTTTTAAGCGCCTTGCGCCTAGGCCCAAGGCTCACCTTTTGCGCCTTGAGTGCGCCTTGCGCCTTTGACAACTATGGTTAGAAAAGATGGAGTTACTAAGAAAACTGATACAAATAACTGTAATACATCAAGAAACCCTATTTCATATATGCATTAAATCTAACATCTTTCAAATCTACCTCCCCAGTTATCATTTATAAATGCCTTCTAACAGCTTGCATGACCTGACACAAGATTGATCTTTCTGATGTTCTAAGATTTTAGTTCCTTTTCTATATCCTTCTCTCTATGGCAGATAAAATATGCATTTTGTTCTTCATGTGATTGTTTCATCTATGAACCCGAGCTAATTCTTTACTCTATTGTAGCTGGATCTCCAACAAAAGCGTGAGACGCACCGAGGTGATAGGGTCCCCGGAGCTGAGGCGCACGCATCAGTGCATCACGCGCGCGAGGCACAACATATTTATATATATTTTTATATTTCTGATAGGTTTCTATCATCACGTACCTAAAATTTAGATACAAATAACCTCTATATACAATTTAATATAGATACATATAACCTCTATGTAAAATCTCCTAGGGTTTGTATTTTCCCAAAGTAATAAGCTTAATTAAAGATAACAATTTCCCAGCATTGCTACAAAGTGAAACAAAATAATTACTGTAAGCAATGAATTCTCCATAGTCCATAAGCGCACACAACAAAAAAAAAGAAAAAGAAGAACCACCTCAGTAACCATCTAGAAAATCATTAAACTATCAAACAGCAATTGCACATCACTAATTGCACGAATACTTAGTTGAACAACAGCACACTAACCTTTAAAACCAAGAATGGCAGCACCAGCAACAAACCCACCAACTGCTCCATTAACAAAGTCTCTCTTCATTCTGTAATTCTGCGTCAACTGCTCTACACCAATGTAGACCCCACCGATGGCAGCAAAAGTCAATCCATGGTTACCCATCATCTTTAACGTCCTAATCAACCCCGGTAGAGCAACATTTCGCTCAACACGAGGTACATCCAACCAAGTAGCAACTATAGTACCCCAAATGGTCCCTGCAGCCAAGCCAGTGGCAGCACCTTTCATAGTTTTTGTCAGTGAGGAATCTTCTTCCTCCAAGTATCTACGGTCCGTAGTATCCATAGATCTCTACTAACTGAATAAATCAGTTCACAAAGTTCAGCATACATAGGGATCAAAAATGGATTTTTAACTTTTAACTTTCTATATTCTATCAATTCAAATCATCATAATTATCAATTTTCTAACTCAGTAGCAATCAATCTCATTCACAATTGCAAGAACACTTCTTTTTCTTTTTCAATTTCATCAAAACCCTAGATTTGTATGAACAAAATCTGGAAGTTCTAAAACACCAAATTGCAGTAGAACGGGTGATGTAAGGATCAATTTGATTTTCATATTTTAAAACTCTTGAGAGCAATTTAAAATCAATTTGATAGCTTTGTTTACTTTTTGAAAATGCTTGATGTAAAGATCATGCTATTTTAGACTTTAATTTAAATACTTACGCTTGGTTTAAAAAAGCGCTAGGCGAGGCGAAGCGTTTCGGTCCCAAAATCCGAGGCGCCACGCCTCAAGCGCGAGGCGAGGGCTTCACGTATGCGAGGCGCTAAGCTAAAAAAGTAATAAAAAATTTAGTAACATTCTTAAAAACTCCTCCTTTTGAGTAATTTTCACAAAACTTGCAAGAAAAACAACTTAAAAACTGATTTAAGTAAAGATACATGTGATTTTCACAAAACTTGCAAAAAAAACAGTGAACAAAAGGCAAAAATACATAAAAAAACAGTGAAAAAAAGGCAAAAATACATGAGCACCTCGCCTCGCCTCGCCCCTCAAGCCTGAGGCGGCGCCTCAGGGCGCTTCATGTATATGGGGCGCCTCACCCATTTGAGGCGTTTTGTTCAGCGCCTCACGCCTTAAGCAGCGCCTCATGGCGCTTTTTTAAACCAAGTACTTACGTTTACTTCTAATTGGCGTTCGTTTAAGTTCGTTTGTTTACGTTTGTGAATCGTTTGTTTAGAATATTAATGAATGAAACACGTTCATTTTCTTAATGAACGAACACGAACAAGAAAATCTGTTCGTTTAAATATTCGTGTTCGTTCCTTTACTCTTCGCCCTTCATGTTCGTGTTCGTTTACAGGCGTACTATCAATTCAAATCATCAAAATTATTATTTTTCTAACTCAGTAGCAATCAATCTCATTTACAATTTCAACATCACATCTTTTTCCTTTTCAATTCCATCCAAAAACCCTAGATTTGTATGAACAAAATCTGGAAGTTCTAGAACACCAAATTGCAGTAGAACGGGTGATGCGTTTAACAGTTGGTACATCATGAATTTACTGGATACATAAACTAAAAGAAGAAAAACCCTAGGGCACAATCTATTTCACGTAATCATAATGCTAACCCTAGAATGTAAATTAAGGGATGAATTGTTCTACTCCGATGAAATATATAAGAGGAGATTTACAGATGTAACGTGTGAGCGTTTACGGAGAAGAGATATTGCTCACCGGATTGCCGAGACGGAGCGTGATCGGAGGACGCGAGGATCGGAGTGGAAGAGGCCGACCTGTTAACTTTAGATTTGTTATCTTATGAACCCTGGTTAACTTATACCTCCCCATATAGTAATTTTTGTAGTCACAAAAAGGTTAAAGATGTCAATATAATATTTGATGGATAAATTATATTAGTCATTCAACAAGGCAAATTACATAAGGATAGCAGGTAGACGGGCAACAAACTGCGTCGCCATCCCCTTATAAGGATAAATTGGTTTTTAATAATTTAAAATATTAGTCATTGGTTAACAATAATTCATACTAACATTTTGGCTGGTTTCAGTCTCAACTTTCACTTTTTTATCAAAGTCAGTACCGATAGCATAATCATAATTGATTTACACTCAAATTGCACTTGATTCCGCTTGTACGTTTCTCAATTTCATTCAAAATCATCAGTTTAAGTGAAATAAGTGTAAATTTATTATGATTATGCTACTTGGACTGAATTTAACAACAAAAGTGAAAGTTGTGACTGTTACCAACCAAATTGTTAATATGAATAATCAACCAATAGATTATAGTTTGAATTATTAAAACCAATTTCCATATTTTATGCTTAAAAAAATCACACCATTCTAACATGACCTTACTACAGTTGCCATTTGTGTAGTTAACTGTTAAACAATTTGTAAAATCAATGATAACGTGTTTTTTTTATAAACTTTCATTACATATAAAGAGAGTAAGTAGATGATTTTTTTGTTGCCGTGATATTATGCACTCTTTCGTTGACGTGAAATACTACTTTAAACATAAATTGTACCATGAAAGAGAACATTATCTGTATCGTCATTTTCACATATTTGGAATGTCACATGATCAAAATTTAACTAGTTTAAATATTAATAAATTAAACGTTTTCATGATCATGTATATTTTAAACACTAGATAGGTGTCCGCGCGATGAAGCGGTGAACACGACACACTAACACAGACACTGGTTAAATGTTTAAATAGTTAATTGGTAAAGTATCATATAGATTTGAAAATTTAATAAAAGTTTATAAAATAAAGTAACGTAAAAATAATGTAAAATAAAAACGATTTTGAGAATTTAGTTAAACAGGAAATTGATTGTTTACATAATTAGATTTCTAAAAGAATTTCGTTATTAATTATAATAACTACAAAATTGAAGTTGTAATCTAACTAAATTATAGTATTTATAATCAATATTATTCGGTTAGTTTTTTTTTTGTATTTAATCACATAATTGACATGTATGTGTAAAGGATAATTAAGGTAGTTAAATTCATAAAAGACAATTTTGTCCCTTTAAACTCTTAAAAATTAATATAAAAATACAATCTTGTCCGACTTAAATGTATTATAACAACCACTAGCTTAACTTAGCCTAATGGCAAACGTGCATACTTAATACTTCACTAAAATTGGGAGCTCTTGGGTTCAAGTCACACTTGTGGCAAAAAAAAAGGGTCTAGGTTGGTTCATGAGGTTTTCTCATATATGGTGGGTTTTCTCCTGAGTATGGTGGGTTTTCTCCTGAGTATGGTGGAGATGATCGGGAGTTTCAGTGGCCCATCAGTGATTCAAATTGTCGTTAAAAAACTTAAATGTATTATAATATAGTATTAGGTAGTTCTAAAAGACGATAACCATTGACCTTGGGAGATTTGGTTTTAATATAAAAGAACTTCAATCGTAGTATCTTGAAATTTCTACGTGAAGTTTCAATGAGATCATTTTTCAAAAAAGGTGAACTAAATTCTCATTTATTTTCTATTGAGCTAAATTTTATAAATAGTTGTGAAGGGAGGACTAAAAAGGTCAACAAAGTCAACTATGTGGTTATAATTGAAATAACCAAAATTTTTATAGATATGGGTTGACAATGAAACTTGAGGGTTTAATGCTTCAGTTTGTAAAAGTTATCTTGAATATGTCCATTGAGAGTTGTAGGATCGATAGATTACAAGATGGTTCTGTTTTAATTGAAATTGGCGAAAACAATAATAACTATAAAGTGCAACAAGTAACAACAAAGAGAATACTGATAAATGCAAATTGTATTTCACTCTTCAAAACTTACAAGTTACAGAGAAAACTCTTAGAAGCACACTATACAATGAAGAGAAAACAATACATAAATAGGAATTTAAAATCAAGACAAACCCTTGATTCTAAAGATCAGATCAAACACAACCGTTGATCTTTTACAGACAAAAAGCTATGCTACTATTGGTTACAGACAAAGAGACAACTGCTATCAAAAAGTTTTCTATTGGGAATCTTTGCAAGTGAGTTTAGTTGTGGGAGCATTGTTTTCTACACCAATAACATTTCTTCCGCTGATAGTACTATTAGTGTAGCAGAAAGGACTGTCAGTAGCAAAGTCAATACTGCTGAAGATATGCCCAGCATCATCATAAATGTTAGATGCTGCTTATAAGCCTATCAGCAGCAACATTGGACTTCAGCAGATAAAGGTCTATCCACAGCAAAGTTGTTGATCAGCAACAATTACAACCATCGCAGCATAGACAGTTATCAGTAGCAGCTTTCATCTGTAGCAAAACTGTAGCGTCCGCAGCAACTATACTTAGAGTATTTTATAGCCATCAGTCTTATATATCTACAAGAGTATTGTTGAAAATGAACTGAACCAAACGTGTAATGAACTAATTTCCGGGTTTACCCCATAATATAATAATTATATTAAAGGGGTATATTTATATAAAATAAAGTTAGGGGCTTTTTGTAAATGGTAGAATCTTGTAGTTTTAGAACAACGAGCCAATATACAAACTAGAGGGACTGGAAGTGTAAAAAAATAACAATCAGATTCACTGCCCCTCTTGATTAGATTGGTCTTCTTCAATCTATCATCTTCTTCCTTTTTCACTCGTGTATAGAGAGCTTGAAGGTTCATGAAGCTCATTGGACCCAACCTCTTTCCACTCTCACCTCTTGACTTGAGAAAGTCAAACATGACCTTTCTCTCTTCATGAGTTATTTTGTTTAAGGCAATGGCTTTTCTAGATTTCTCCCTTGATTTTTCTTCTTCTTCAACCCTTTTTCTCTTGGCCAATTCTCCTTCTTGGCGATTGTATGCTCTGTAGAGCTCTTTATTTGATAACTTCTCAAGGTAGTCTCCATCCTCACATTGACCAGTTAGGGATGCTATTCACTCACTCCTCATTTCTTTGGCCAGCTTGGAGTCTTTTATTATGAATTTGGCATCCTTTTCTTGCAGTTTCTTTCTTTCTTCCTCTTCTTTATCAAACTGTTCTTGTAGCCGAAGTGCCAATTTGGCCTTCTTTTCTTGTTGTTTCTTTCTTTGTTCCTCTTCTTTATCAAACTGTTCCTGTAGCCGAAGTGCCAATGCTGCATCTTCATCAATTTGGGAGGCTACAAGAACTTATATCTTTGTAGAATCAAGAGACCTTGCAATCTTGCAAATCTGCTGCTCTCTAAAGAGCATAGCAACGTGTCTCTCCTGGACTCTTCTTATTTCCTTCATTTCTTCTTCTTCTTCTTCTCTCTCTTCTTCTTCTTTCCTTTTTCCCTCTTTTCTTCTTCTATCCTTTTCTCTTCCTCTTCTGTCATAATCCCCTTCCCTTTGTCTTGTGTGGATGCCTCAGCTTCTGCTTCATTGACCACAATAGCAGTTGAAGAAGTTGTTACTGGCTTCATTGGCAATCTGTGGAATGGACAAGGGAGGAGCATCTTCTTCCTCGTCAGTAAATTCATATTCCCAAGATGCATTTATGATCTTAAGTCTTGTGCTAAGGTCATCTTGAGAGGAAGAAGATGACTCAGAGGAGCTTGATGATTCTTCCATTGCTATCCATCCACCTTCCACCAAAAAAGAACTAATTATGATCATCATTTCCTGACTTCTTAGAGAGTCTACTGAAAACTTCTGAGATCTCAGTTGAAAGACTTTGAAGAGAAAATCTGGATTCATTATTAAGACTTCCTCAATGTTGTTGAATTGAATGGATGAGTCATCACATAACACTGAGCCCTGTGTTCACCCATCCATATATCTCAAGACCTCTGACCAGTTCATTATATGAATATCTTCTTAGGTTCAGAATTTGATCTTCAATCAACACTCTGCTTTCAACCAGCTCTAGACCTTTACCTGCTCTTCTTTGGGCTACACTTGAGGACTCTGCTTCTTCTTCCTCAAGGTAGTGGTGAACAAACTGCTTGGCTTTTTGGAGAAATCTCTCAAAACAAGGCATATTATAGCAAGCCTAGCAGAGAGATCCCTGGATTTTTTGATGCACTCAGAAGTGTGCAGAGCCAGCATATCAAATACATTAAGGTTGTCCCACTCAAGTTCTACTGGTTCTGAGAACTCCCATCCTATCCAGAATCTTGCAAACCTTCCATCATACCCCTATGCCAGTATTGAGTCAAACTCCAGATTTTCTGCTGTTAAGGAGTGTTGGGGAGATATAACCTGCCTGGATAGGTTTGCAGCAGCTTCAAGTACCTCAACTTTTAGGAATACTTCCTCTTCTGCCCTCTCTATCTCCATCTCCTTAGGGAATACTTCTTCTTCCCTGAAAACTATCTTCAACTCCTCAGAGAATTCTTTTTCTTCATCTCTGGAATCTTCCCACACAATCTCTTGTCCCTGAATGAAAGAAGGCTTGAAAATGGTTCTTTGAAAATCTTCTTCTTCTTTTAGCCATTCTTCAAAACTATCATCAGAGGAAGGATCATCTTGAAAGCTTTCCTCCCCCTTTTTGGTTGCATCAGTGAGAAAGATTGGATCTGTTTGAGTGCTCACTGACACAAGGAAAGGAAAAGCTGAAGTGGTACATTTGTGGGACTCATGCATAGATACTTGATGCCTCAATTGAGACACTTCAGCCTTTAGCAGAGCTACCCTTGCCGTCAATTCCAGGTTTTGTTGTTTCTGTCTGTCCTCATCTACAGTTGCGGAATCCTTGGAACTAGATGGGGCCTTAGCCTAGCCTCTGCATCCCCATCACCTTGGTTTTCTTAGCGCCTGTGATTCCTCTCAGTGAAGATAGTTTCCTGAGAAACATCTTCACCATGAGTTGCCATGGTTGGGGTCTTAGTAGTGTTACCACTGTCCTGCTGGCTAATAGATGGATCAGCAGTAGTGGCAGCTACTTCCACATTCACTCTATCATCACTCCTAGAGTGAACCTTCACAGGTGAAGAACTTGGGTTGGGTACTTTGGCGGCCAAATCAATTAGTATCTTCGAGATAGTGGTAGTTGGAAAAGATACATCATCTTGAACAGGTGCCATTGTACTTAAGTTCTGAGAAATGGAATGTATAGGATCAAAAGTGGGAGTTTCTATGGACTCGGGATGTAATCCTAATCTTAATAGAGAAGCTTCCAAGGAAGTTTCTCTAACAATGTGACTATCCCTTTTGATATTCTCATCAGAGTGTTGTGACTCTGAATGAGGGCTTTTAGGTTGGGATTGGGCCTTTGAGCCAAGAATAGAATGATTCTTCTTGCTCTTCTTTTTCTTTCTTGTATAGCTAACCTCAACTGGGGCCCTATGTTCCAGTTTGGCAAGAAGTGCAGGGGTGACTATTTGTTGTACTTGTGCACCCTCAGTAGGTTTCACAAGGGTTTGATCAAGGATAGCAGAGGTTGTAATTTCAGGCTGTGAGGTGGAAGGTGTGGGATCAGCATCAGCTGGGACTGCTGAACTGTCACCCTGGGCATTGTGTATGTTTAGAATTGTAGATAACAATGGAACATTAGCCCCTGAGAACTTTTCTGAAACAGTTCTCATGCTTTTAAAAATGTTATTTTTGTGGGATCCAATCATGTAGATTCTTGCAGTTTTAGATAAATCTTTTAGTTTACCGTTAAAAACTTACTGCAGGAATCTAGGATACATGTAAAAAGCTTGTTTTGCCCCTTCCTGAAGGTTATATCTCAAACCTTCAAAAATCAGATGAGAAAAATTGAAGTTTAGGGCATTTTCCAAACCATGGACTGCAGATGCAAGTCCAGAAGATAGTTGATGCCAGCCACTCCTATTTTGAGATATGCATTGAAGGAGAGTGTGGCATATATACTTCCATGGTGGTCCAAGTAGAGCCTTCTATATAGTGTACTCCTTCTGATTGCTAGTGTACCTAATAGTCACAAATGTCTTCATGTAATCAACTTGGGGGGTAGGAGTTAGCACCACCATCATCCTAAAGCTTGAGATGCTTCCTGATTGTTGCTTCAGTGACGATGATCTCCTTTCCGTCTACCTTGGCTTTGATTTGTGGAATACCCTGTTTGGTGGAATAGGCGGCGGAGCTCCAGAAATCTTCCATGTGTGATATGTAGATGGTTGGATTGACAGTAAGAGCAAAATGTATCTTTGATCAACACAGAAAGTCGATCATGTCGTCAAAACCTTCTGATTTCTTTCTCTTCACTAGGTATGCTACCAGATTATGATAGGTTAAAAATTTGTCATCAGGGTTTTCAATATCAGGATTGGCCATTTTTGAAGATGAGTGGAGGGAATCGAGAATTTTTGAAAGTTGGTTATGGGAAGGATAGCTTTGAATGCAAGAATGCGGGAGTGAAAGATGAGAGTTAGGTCAGAATTGAATATGAAGAGGTGAAATGGGGAAATTTGATTTTGTTATAACGGAGGGGTATGGGCAACAGTAACTTGTACCATACACTTGGAGCAGCGAGAGTACTGTGTCTACAGTACCATATCTGTTTTACTGCTTTAAAGCTGTAATTGTACTGTAGCAGACATGGTGGAGGACTGACAGTAAAAATTTTACAGCGAGTAAAAGTTAATGTGAACCATTTTTACCCATCTGCAACAAAGTTGGTTGCTGCTGATGGTCATGTCTATCAGCAGCAAACTTAACTGTTGTTGATGGATATAATGGTCCGCAACAGACATGTTCTTGCAGAAGCCATAAAGCAATCAGTAGCAAGGGCTTTTGCTGCTGATAACTAAACCTATCAGCAGTAGAAATGTTTGCTGCTGACAGATAAAGTTACAAAAATAACAAAATTTATTTTTGAATTTTCAAGAAGTTTTAATGAAAACAACAAAGAAAAACAAACACACATTTATTCATTTTTATTTTTAGAGAAGGATTTCATTCAAAGTTTATCATACCAATGGATTCAACTAGATATTTAAATCTAGCTTCATCAAAGGCCTTAGTGAATAAGTCAGCATATTGCTCATTGGTATGAACTTTGGTTAAAATAATTCTCCTTTTCTCAGCTTGATATCTAATGAAATTATACCTGATATCAATGTGTTTTGTCTTGGAGTGCTCTATACGATTGTTAGTGATTGAGATAGCACTCTTGTTGTCAATGTGAATAGGAGTTGCCGTAAATGTTACTCCATAGTCCATCATCTGATTTTGAATCCATAATACTTGAGCACAGCAACTTGAAGCTGAAATATATTCTGCTTCTGCTGTTGATGTGGACACACATGTCTGCTTCTTGCATTGCCAAGAGATGAGTCTTCCTCCCAGAAATTGACATCATCCTAATGGGGATTTTTGTCCAAGTTGCATCCTCCATAGTCACTGTCAGTGTATGCATAAAGATTGAATTTTTCATTTTTAGGATACCATAGTCCAAGTTTTGGAGCTCCTTTAAGGTATCTAAAGATCCTCTTGACAGCTTAGAGATGTGATGTCTTTGGAGCTGCTTCAAATCTTGCACATAAGCACACTGCAAACATGATATCAGGCCTTGATGTAGTTAGATACATAAGTGATCTAATCATTGCTCTGTATTGATGTTGATCAGTATCTTGACCCTTTTTACTTAGGAATAATTGATGATTAACTTGAATTGGAGTCCTTGTAGTAGTGCAATCAACCAGCTTGAATCTTTCTAGGATGATCTTGTTATATTTGGATTGACTTATGAAGATCCCATTTTGGACTTGTTTGACTTGGAGACGCAAGAAGAAATTTAGTTCACCCATTGAACTCATTTCAAATTTTGAATGCATGAGGGTCTCAAAATCCTTGCACAATTTCTTCTTTATTGATCCAAAGATGATGTCATCAACATAGATTTGTACCAGTAAGATCTCTCCATCTTCATCTTTGATAAACAAAGTCTGGTCAATTGCTCATCTCTTGAAATTGTTGCTGAGTAGATATCCGGACAATGTCTCATACCAAGCTCTTGGGGCTTGATGTAACCCATATAGAGCTTTGTCTAGTTTGAACACTTTGTCAGGATGTAGAGGATCTGCAAAGCCAGGAGGTTGACGGACATAAACTTCTTCACCAATCTTCCAATAAAGAAATGCACTCTTTACATCCATCTGATATACAGTGAAGTTGTTGGATGCAGCATGGGCTAGAAATATTCTGATTCCCTCCAACTTGGCAACTAGTGCAAATACTTCATTATAGTCAATGCCTTCGTCCTGGGTGTAGCCTTGAGCTACAAGTCTGGCTTTGTTCTTGATCACAATTCCTCTCTCATCTTCTTTGTTTTTGAACACCCATCTTGTGCCTATAGCAGTTTGACCTGGTGGCAAATCAACTAGTTTCCACACCTCTTGCCTCTGAAACTGCAGAAGTTCTTCTTCCATTGCCTCAATCTAGCTGATGTGTTGCAAGACTTCATCTATTTTCTTTGGTTCAACTTGAGATAGGAAGCAGGAATAGAGGCATACATTGGCTGCATGGGTTTTTCTTCTTGTTTGAACCACATGTTGAACTGGACCAATGACATTTTCTAGGGGATGTTGTTTGTTGATTCTTTGAGCTGGTACAACATCAATTTGTATGCCTTGGTCAAGATTACTATGGTGATGTTCAGGAGCATCTTCATTGTTATTTGCAGAGCTGTCTTCAACAGCATTAGAAGTAGTGCCTTCATCTGCAGCAGATGCCTCAATGTCAGCTGCAGATTGGTCAATTGCAACAATTGTATTGTCAGGTTCAGATATGCTGCTGCTTGTGACATTTGAGCTACTTGTTCTTGCCTCACTTGCTTCAATAGCATTTTCTACAGAAGGAGGATCAATAAATGGTCTTTTGAATCTTATGGAAGGACCATTGAAACCCATTCTATAGTCATCATTGGTTGATGTGATTTTCTCTTGTGAAGACTCCAAGTTTGAGAAGATGAGAGGCTCAAATACTTGAGAGAAGGAGTCTATATCAAACAACTAATCTGGTCCTTTCCCCTGTTCAAATGGACTATGCTAACTACATTCCACATTTGCTGATTTTTCAATGATCCGATTTCTAGTATTGAAAACTCTGTAGGCTTTGGATTGAGAGGAATAACCCACAAAGTATCCTTCATTAGATTTTGCACCACATTTTGGGAGAACTCCATTTGTAATGAGAATGGTGCAGGGACAACCAAAAGGTTTGAGAAAACCAATGTATGGAATTCTTTTGAACCATAGCTCTTAGGGTGTTTTGTTGTGAGGTTTAACAATAAGAACTCTATTACGCACATAGCAAGTTGTACTTACTGCTTCAGCCCAAAAGGTAAAGGTAGCTTGGAGTCAGCTAGCATATATCTAGCAGATTCAATCAGAGTTCTATTTCTCCTCTCAGCAACACCATTTTGCTGAGGAGTTCTTGGAGCACTATACTGCCTTTGAATACCTTTGCTTTCACAAAAACAGTTCAAGATATGATTCTTAAATTCAGTGCCTTGATCGCATCTCATAATCTTGACCTTTTGATTGCTTTGATTTTCAACCCTAAGAATGAATTGTTTGAGAATCTCAGCAGTTTCATCTTTAGTTCTAAAGAAGTATACCCATGAGTATCTGGTATAGTCATCAGTTATCACAAGACAGTGTGATTTCTTTCCCATAGGCATGGTATTTGTATGACCAAATAAATCCATGTGCAGCAGCTGTAGTGGAGTGTCATTTGAGTTGATTGTCTTGGGTTTGTGAGAACTTTTGTGTTGTTTCCCCTTCATGCATGCTATACAATGATCTTCAAGTTGGAATTCTTTATCAGGTATTCTCCTGACTAGATTTCCTCTGACTAACTTGTTGATAGTTTTGACATTTACAGGGCTCAATCTTCTATGCCATAGAGCAGATTCATCAACTGAAGCTTTGGATAGAAAGCAAGACACACTGCCAGATGGTGTAATCTTGTTCATATCAAGCACATAAAGATTGTCTTTTCTTTCAGCAGTTAATAAAATCTTATCTAGAGGAGGTTTGCTTAAACCAGTGGATAACATAAAACATTCTTCATCTGTAAAAAGCATCCAAGATTTGTGATACACTCATGAGATTGAATTTTAATTCCTTCACAAAATTCACTTTCTCTACACTCATTCTTTCATTGGACACTGTTCCTTGTCCATTGATGGTCCCTCCTTTTGAATTACTCCCAAAGGCAACATATCCACCATAAAAAATTCTAAAGTCTGATAGGATAGATCTGTTGCCAGTTATGCGCATGGAACAACCACTGTCTACAACCCAGGTATTATCCTTGTTACTTGGTTGTTCCTGCACATGAGTGTAGTTCTAGTTAGAGGGAGGAACCCAAGAAGTAGCAAACTTGGGTTTGACATTTGACTTAAGAACATTAATGTCATCAGAAGTGGGTTGGCATTCAATGGATCCAATGATAATGCTTTGACTTGAGGAGAATTTTGGTTTTGCTTGCCATGTTTGAATGACTTTTGTTTTTCTTTTAACAATGTAAGCAACAGATGTTGCTTTTGCTGCTGATGGTTTGGATTGGTCAGCAACAATTGAAAGTACTACTGATGGCTTTGATTTGCTCTTGCTTTTCTTTTGTTTAAACTGATCATGAGCATACTTTGTTGCTGATGATGGTTTTGACTTGTCAGTGGCTGAGGTGGTTGTTTCTGCTGCCTGCACATTCTTCTTTTTCTTATTGAAGATATGTTTTTCTTTGTGGTTCTTTCATAGACAGACTTTTGTCTATCAGGAACGGTCTTGACAGCTGCTGATGGTGTCTTAAGACTTGCAAACTAGTTGAAAGGATTGAATTTACAATCTGTAGCAAAGTGATCTTATTCACCACAAATGACGCAAGATTGTTGAGCTCTTGTGAGTTTTGCAGATGTAGCAACCTTCCTTGTTGGAGATACAGACTTGTGAAACTGTTTGGTTCTTGCTTCAAAGCTTCTCATCTTCTTGTTCTTGTTGGTCTTCTGATTTGACTTTTTGCTTTGACTTTTTCGTGCTTTGACGCCTTCTTTAATTCCTTCGTGTATTCCGCTCTTTTAAGCACATTAGACATGTAACACTCAAAACTACAAATACCACATAAAATGACTCAAAGTACATGGCTAAACGCCTAAAACGCATACAAACTGACTCTTAAACACTGGATATTTGTACTTTCCATATACAAAACAGGATTTTGCTTGTTGTTTGAGATTTCTTTGTTGCTGAAGAAAGTAGAATCAAGAGCTTGCTGTATGATTGTACTTTCCATATACAAAACAGGATTTTGCAATTTTGTCTCTCTGAAAGTACGCATAATCCTTTCTCTTGAACAGATCTTTGAAGTTCCATGGATGATTCTTGTTGTGTTCAAAGGTAGCTTCCTCTAGGGCCTTCTGAACATAAGGTTTTCTTTCTTCAGGTGAAAGGCAAATATCAAATACTTTCTTTGAAGTATTTTTGGTTTTTGAACATTGACCTTCTCAACAACTAACTTTCTCCCTTGAGGAGGATAGCCAATTTTGATTTATTGGGTGGGTTTTGGAACTGCAATGGATGAATGAATTCACTTGGAAAGTTGGTTTGAATTACTTTTCCAGTTTTGGTTGTTTTCATGATTACTTCATTTGTTGGAAGTAAAGGAGCATCAATGTTGTCAAAGGAGTCTGAGTATGTGGAATCAGACTTTGTGGAGGTGATGCATTCTTGCACAAAGATGTTTTCTTTGATGTGATCAAGGCTTCGGTTTGAGGTTTCAAGATTGTTGAGATTGAAATTTGGTTCATGAATAGCTACATAGTCACTTGGTGATGGGACAGATTTATAATTTTCAGCTTGATAGCCGAGACTAGTAGTTACCTTTTCATAAATTTGAGCATCTAAAAATCTTTGTAACTTTTTGTATGTGAGTTCATATTTATCAACATGAACCTTTTGATCAGCCAATTCAGCTCTTGTAGCTTTTAACTTAACTAATAGATCATCAATCTGAGTTTCAAGATTAGTTTGCTCATGTTTTAATGATGAAATATCTTTCTTTAGGCAATTAATCTTTTCCTTATAACTGTTCTAAACCTTTTTAAATTCAGATTTTATTTGATGAAACACTTCATTTTGATCTATTAAGTTTTAGTTATGTTTTCTATAACCAAGAACTTTGTCAATACAAGCTTGTGAGCAGAGATGTTCATATACCCGAGGAGGAATTTCTGAGGTATCAACCATGAGAGCTTGATTTGTAGCAGATATTTCTTCAATCTGAAAGCTCCAATCAAAATCAGTTGGTCCAGCCTGTTGAGTTGCACAAGCAGCAGTTTGAGCAGGTTGAGCATTATGACCTACTTGGCTTTATTGTGCTTGCATTGGTTGTGCAGCTGCTGGATTTGCTTTTGGTGCCTTACATTCTCTAGCAAAGTGACCAAGTTGATTGCAGCTGTAACACCTCAACTTACTTTTCTCCAAACCAACTCTTGTATTTGGACTTTTGCTTGGAATTGGTCTTCCAGTTCTTGAATAGAAACGTTTTACTCTGAGCGACAACATGGCATGAGAGTGTTGTATTTCCATTTCTTCTAAATCATCAGGATGAAAGTATTCCAGTCCTTCCTTGATAAAAGACATGTTGCTTGGAGTATCAGAAATGAAGGAAGCAGGGATTTGAGGAGGTGCTTCAAGCAGAAGGAAAAGAGAGTTTTTCATCTGAGAGTTAGGTGTTTGTAGATGAGTAACTATGTGAGGGTAATAGTTGCTTGTGTTTTGTGGTGTATGGTCAGAGTGAAGTGCTGAGGAGGTGGTGGTGGTAGATGTTGAGGATGGTGCAGATGGATAGTCTGATTTTTTGTCTCTAGCTTGAATCATTTCCAACTTATAGGTCTTTAACATGCCAAACAAATCTGTCATGGAGAGAGTTTTTAGATTTTCAGTTCTTCTAATTGACACTATATATAGTGTTGATGTAGCATCAAATATCCCGTGTTTAAGAGTCAATTTGTCTGCGTTTTAGACGTTTAGCCATGTACTTTGAGTCGTTTTATGTGGCATTTGTATTTTTGAGTGTTACAAGTTTAATGTGCTTAAAGGAGCGGAATACACGAAGGAATTGAAGAAGGCATCAAAGCACAGAAAGTCAAGAAGTCAAAAATCATGAAGTTTAGGGTCTTCGAGGTACGCGAAGGCCCGGGGGATGTTGTTCGCGACACGCGAGGAAAAGGATTATGGGCCGCGACTATTTTGGCCTTCGCGCCATGCGAAGGCCCGACCAGGAATGTTCGCGGTACGCAAGAGAAGGGAACACGACAAATTTAAACCTAATTCTAATTATATAGCTTGAAGGATCCCATTCTCGAATTAATTTGGTTTTCAGTCGTCCCAGAGCTTCCCTAAGGCGATTTGCAGCTTTTGTAGATCGATTGTTCGTAGTTTTACATATTTGTAAGTTACAATTTGAATATTGTGATATTTTCTACAATCATGAGCGGCTAATCCACTTGTGATTGCTTCCGGGTGGATAGTTCTTCTTAGTGAAACTCTAGTTTATGGTTTTCTACTGTTTTGATTTGTGTTCTTGAGTGACAGTCTTGAATGGACGTACTTTTAATTAATTTAAAATGTTTACTTGTGTTGAAGTTGTTTGAGTCACCATCTGTTTCCGGTTTTCTTGCATCGTTAGCTATTTGGTTGACTTATACTGCTTTGCATCTGTGTATTGGTGATTGGGTGGACGAACGAATCTTAAAATATTTTCCCACAGTCACCACTTTAATTGAATTGGTTAGTGTCATGTTTAGTGGAATCAACCGCTTAAAACCTGAACTTTTGTGAATCTGTTAAACTTGAACCCCGGAAGTGATTGCGTTTTCCTCCAATAGTTTTCTCAACTTAAATTTAATTTCTTTTGATAATTACAAGTATTCTAAGTAATAAAGTTTGAATCTTTAGTAGTATTGAATCAGTTTTCTAAATAGTGTTTTTCACGAGTTCTCTGTGGATTCGACAACCCTACTTCCCTATCTATAGTCTAAGTAGCTATGTAGTAGTTTTTAATATTGTTTTTTATTAGCCTTCGACACGCAGTCAAAATGGCGCCGTTGCGAGGAATTTGGCTGCAAAGTGCTATTTTTTATTTATTTAGTTCAGTGCTACTAATTGTGTGCTTACGTGGGCAGGGACAGTTTTATGCATACTAGGCGCTCAGACAGGAAATCTCCATTACTGTTTGATCCAGAGATAGAGAGCAGCAAGAGCTAATAGAAAGCTCTAAGGAACAGTTCAAACAATCCTAGAGAAGCTCGAAAGTCCTACTGTGAGGATGTCCCAAGGACAACCAGCAAACCCGGATCCTAACCAAGGTGGGGGACAAAACCCACCCATCCTACCTCTTCCAGATCTTTTATTTCCACACCTCTAGATCTTTTATTTCCACACCAACAACAACAACCACCCCAAAAGCAACATCCACAAAACCAACCTCCTCCACAAAATAAACCACCACCACCTCAAAACCAACAACACCGACAAGCACCACTACCACCTTTTCATGATCACCAATACCAACCATATGACAGCTACCCAAGCTACTCGGACTATGAGGATGATGAGCCTTTGTCACCGGGACGCAGCCATCACCCACAACATGGCTCTCAACGTGAGAATTGGAACGAAGAAGAGGAGTGGTTTGACCTAAACCATCAGGAGGCGGTCCCTCCTAGAAACCAAAGACATAATGGATTTGATGGTTGGGTCCAGCCACCACCGAGGGCAGAATTTGGGTATCAACCGAGGAACAATCGTCAGGGTGGTGTAGGTAACTTTGAAAGAGAAAACAGGTATAGGCAGCCTCAAGGGAACCGCCAGAATTACAGAGAGGAACAACCTAGGAACAGGACCAGTCAGGCACGAACAAGGGGTGGATAGTCATTTCCGCCCTACCTCAGCCCTAAATGCTTCTCCCGTCATACCACCAGTTTGCGGGGGGAACGCATTCGAGATCCGCCCTGGATGCCTAGGGATCCTCCCACACTTTTTTGGGAAAGCTACTAAAGAGCCCTCTACATATTTGTTAGAATATGAGGCTACTATGGGACCATTGGTGGTCAGGGATTCACCACATATGAGGTGAAACCGGTACTCTTCCGGTTTTCACTTAAGGACCGGGCGAAACAATGGTTCTTATCGTTACCGTCTGCTAATATTTCCACCTAGGCAGAGTTACAACATCAGTTTTTGGATGAGTACTTCCCTCCTTATAAAACCAATGAGGCCCGAGCTGAAATCCGAGACTTCAGGCAACAATCAGGGGAGCCTTTCTATGAAGCATTTAAGAGGTTCAAGGAATTACTGAGAAACTGCCCACATCATGGTATAGAGAAGTGGGAGTTGATCCAAGCTTTTTATAACAGGTTGTTACCTGAAGATGTGAGGGACGCTAATTCAACTAGTAATGGGTCCTTCTTTTTGAATCATGTGGATGATGACTGGGATATATTGGAAAGGATGGCGATGACATCGAAGAGGCAGGCTCATGCAAGTAGGAGGGCAAATACGGGTGCATCTGCTAAATCCGTTGATTATGAGACACAGAAAAGATTAGAAGCCATGGAACTACAAATGGCAAGGCTGGGCAGATCGGGTGGAAAAGTGGTAGCAAATGTATCACAGGCATATCCGGTTTATGACGGATGTGACGAGTTAGGTCATACTTTGGCAAACTACCCGAGGGAGCAGGGCAAGGCAGAAGAAGTGAACGAAGTTGGGGGAGAAAGGAAGCAGGATATGAATGCAACTCACTACCATCCGGGACTCCGGAATCACCCAAACCTCAGGTATGGTAATGCTTCTAATCAGTTAAATCCTAAGTTCTAGGGTTCTGATGTGCAGGATGGAGGTCAGCAGCAGTACCAGAACCACCAGCAAGGCTACAATCCAGGCGGGTATCAAGGGTATCAAAGGAATCAAGGGGTTATCAGCAGAGGAACTACCAACAGAACCAACCCCAGCAGTACCAACAACAGGAAACCAGCAAAACAAACCTGTAGCTGGTAATGACCCCCAACTAAAGCCATCATGTAATCCTTAAAAAGGATTGAGCAGGATAGAGATATCCAGATAAAAACAAATGAATCCTTCGATAGGCAATTGGGTCAGCTGGCAGAAAAGATAGCTGAAGTGGCAGGACGATCACCGGGGCAACTCCCAAGTGACACCAAGCTAAACCCACAACACCAAGGTGCCAGCTCCTCCGGTGTCACACCCCGGCCGGAGGCGGATTATACGCCGGGGCTGACGCGGTTGTTCATAAGCACATGATCATCTATTAATAAGTGGCAATATTTATTCATTGAAATTAAAGCATCCGTTACAAAAGTAAATGGAAACAAAGTGTTCAAAACATAATATAATTCAGATTAAACTAGGTCCAGTCCTATATGATCAGGTAGAATCCTCAAACTGGTGCACCTGAAAAATGATTTGAAATTCAATATGTTCAAAGCATAACTAAGACATAAATGTGAAAACATACAAGGTTCTAAGCATACAATTCAATCCGTAGTAAATGAAAAACTGGTAAGTACAATCCCACTGATTTTGTTTTGGAAAAATAGTAATATGGTACACACAAAACCCGCCAAGGTTCGTGTTAACTGGAATCGGATTCCCCTATAAATGATCATGTTAGGTACTACCTTAGGCCTGGGTAGCAGGTTAATGAATGTACTAGTATGAACACATGTAATGGTCACCAAGCAGTTTAATACATAAAGCACAAAGTAATTTGCATGAGAACAATGGTATTGAATTTGGTAAGTATGGTAAGTAAAGATGTTCCACCCCGGGTATTTGTAAACAATAGTAAAGAGAAAGGGGGCTATGAAACTCACCTGTATCAAAGCTAGAATTGGTATGAATTGGTAAGGACTGATAGGCCTCGTGAGGATTCCTCATAATAAACCTACACGTGTACTGGTACTCTAAATGTAATGTACGTCTAGATGGTAGTAAGGAGAATTTGGGACTTTAGGGTTTCACGGGGTTTGGATTCGAAGATAGACCTGAATGAATATTTTGTAGAAAAATAGGAGTTTGAAACTTGTGAAACATTAAGTTAGAAATTGTTTATAAAATCAATTAGAAATAAATCAAAACTTCTAATCAATTACATAGTATAAAATTATCCTTAATCTTAATAAATAAAATTATGAAGTAGGACAAAATTAATGTATTTAAATTATCATTCAAAAAATGATTTATAAATAAGTCTTGGAATAAAGAGGTTTAATTAGTTTATATTTTATGTGAA
The DNA here is from genome assembly GCA_023525975.1 of Smallanthus sonchifolius. Lineage (NCBI taxonomy): Eukaryota > Viridiplantae > Streptophyta > Magnoliopsida > Asterales > Asteraceae > Smallanthus > Smallanthus sonchifolius. Next base: position 111,252,309 of record CM042021.1, read on the forward strand.
TAAAATAATTAATTAAGCTATTAGTTAATGTAAATAAAAGTGTTAATTAATATATTAATAATTGCAAATAAAATGGTTACATAATCATTTAAATAAATTCATTTTAAATGAATTTATAAAAGAATTAATAGGTTTTAAATAGAATTTATTGAACTTTGCATAAAATAATTATTTAAAATAATTATTTGAGTATTTCTAAATTTAAAAGCATTTTTAAATAATCATTCTTGCAAAATAATTATTTGTAAGTTTAAAAGGAGTTTAATAAGGTTTAAAGATATAATTAACATGTAAATAAATAACATAATTAATTTACCAAGACAAATCATTTCCATTATTTATTTATGAATTTAAAATGCTTTATAATATGTTTTTAATAAAAATAAAATGAATAAACATTATTTTATAAATTTGGTTTTTATAAAACTTCAGGATTATATTTATAGAATTTATAAAATTTTAAATTGGAATTTTCAAATGTGAAATAATGATTGAAAATAATAAAAGAAAACTATTCGAATTAAAAAAAATGGGTGGCCGGGACTCGAACCCGCGCCCTCTGTCGGGTCACACGCACACAAGCACACTAACCATTAGACCAGGGCACGAAGCCGTGGCTAATTTGGTTTTGTTTTGGTTTTAACCCACAAGCTCAAACACCCTTCGTCCCCAATGTAATACCCGTAAACCCTAGGTCACCAAAGTCCCCGATCTACCAAACGATCGAAGCCTATTTTATGGGGCTTTTGATCCTCATAACAAGGCGACTCTTTGGGCACAAGAATTACCTGAATCGAATACGTAGGGAAGGAGAATGGCTCGTCGAATAGGTACGATTTCTTTGGCAAAAATGGGAATCACTGAGGTAGAAATTGATGCAATACGAGGTGCGGGTAGTTTGTAATGGGTGTCGTTGATGATCGCAGACTCCTATATATAGCAAATTCATGCCACATTGCCCGATCGAGTAAATGGTTAAGAGTGGGTTCGATGGTTATGAGTTTGTCCATGATTAGCTAATCAAAGCTCAATTAACTTTGCATAATGGGTCGATTAATGTGTTTAATTGTATAGCTGTTGTCAGTTTCGATTGAAAATATCCCATTTGCGAGATTGGGATTACACGGGTGAGAACCGGTGTAGAGGAGTTTCGAACCCGGGACTGAATCTGGGAAGGGGGAGGTTTGGGAATTGGCAAAACACGCCCTTGGACTTTCAGGGTTTATTATTTTTTGTAAAAACTTTGTTTTAATTTGAAATTAAATTTCAGAAATTACCATTTGAACCCTGACTTTTATAAAACAAAAAATCATTAAAGTTTTATAATTTTTTTTATAAATCTAATAATTTCTATATTATAACTAGATGTTATAACTACAAACTATAATTTTTTATAAAATAAAATGGTTTTATTTATGTAAAACTTATTTACTTTGTAATCTTTATAAATTCCTAAATCTATTTATAGGACTTATAACATTTTTTTATTTGCATACTTGTATATATATAGGTTTAGGAAAATAACTTAGCATATATTTATGTATTTGTTAATAGGATTAAGACATTTAAGACCCCAAATAAATATTCATTGAATTTGAAATAATTGTATCCAATGTATGTATGTAAACTTTTGAAAATAACCCTATATATATATATATATATATATATATATATTTATATTGGTATTTATTTCCTTGAACTTTAAACCTTTAATTTAATAACTCTTTATCCTATTATTTGTTATTTTTAAAATAAAATAAATGTATGTATGTAGGTGTACTTATGAAATGAAATATATAAATAGGATTGCTTTCACTGAAATGAATAGATGAAATCATATAATAATGAAATTACAAGTGCCGGAAAAGTAAAAATATAGGCCGGAATTTCCTTGGGATTACATCCGGCTCAAGAAATGCTCATGTTTCCCAAGTAAGTACCCTCAGAAGCGGTAAGTACCCTCAGAAGCGGTAAGGAAATAAAAAGGATAGGAAATGTAATTAGAAATATTATCTCATTTAAGGTGTTGCTCCGGTTGTTATCACTTGTTAATTAATATTATATTTAGAGTAAGGTTGGTCATAGTTACTAGTACTAACCCTTTCGATAAGGGAGTTAGCATTTCGTAACGGAACAGTGGATACGGTCGGTCAACTGTTCCTAATGAATCTCGGGACCCTGAACGGGGTCTCAAGTCTGCCGGTTATCTCGTGATTCATTATTCGGACTATAATTATCCAATGACTGACATACGTCATGTCTTGTAACTTCTTCTGGTAAGACGGAATGCACGACTTCCTCCAAGGGTAATTTATGAACGCTCGGACCTAACAATTTATATTCTTAAAATAGTTGTATTTACTTATAATATTATTTTAAATAAATAAGACTTTCATTCTCAAGACCAAACCCCATGGCTCCCGCTAGAAGTCCTCTACAAGCTGACACAAAAGAAGTAAAGAAATACCGACACAAACCGCAAGGTCTAGTTAGGACTCGAACGACTCGTTGAATACCCAAAACTCCAAGCAACCCATAATATTAAATCTATACCGGGCCCTTGGTAGCACCAATAATTGTATATGGACCGTACAAACTCGAATAAGCTTTCAAACAAGAAGTCTTGTTTAAGAAACTCATAAGATTTAAGATTATTAAGTTGGTTTAAAGATCACTTATTCTTGTATTTTTAAGATAAATTATAAGAGAAGACTTCAAGAACACAACATACTAAAAATACTTCATTAATTAATTAAAGTTCAACCAACCCGAGCAACGCAAGAGGACTAGCCATGAATGACCATACAAGTGACTCCACTAACACTTACACAATGTGTGGAAGTATTCCAACACCAAGGGAGAGTGAGTATAGGTTGCCTCTTGTTTACTCGAATGAGAAGAATCATTTCATATTACAAGACTTTAAAAAGGAAAATAAACAAAGAAAAGCTAAACGGACCAAAACCGAGAGAGTTCTGGCTCTTAGCAGATCTCTAAGGCCTTCCCAACTCTTGGTCTTGAACACCTAAAACACTAGAATGAGCTTGATGTTTATAGGCAAAGATTTGGTCAATGCACGGTCATGCATTGGATTGCACATGCGTACAAAGTACCCTTTTCTTTCACGCACGGAATCTGGCATCTTTAAGGAGGACAGGGGAGCATCTTAGGGTTTGCACAGCTGTGTAAGGCAATGCACGATCGTGCGTTGCCCTAATTTGCTCCCTGTTGACTTTTTGACTTCCAGAGTTGACCTCATACGTCCGGTTTCGTTCAATTGACTTTCGAATGCTGATTCTCCTTGATTTTGAGTGATTTCTTCATGTTTTTGTATATCAAGGGTGATTATCCTGTTGTGACATAAACGAATGGATTAAGTATCAATTATTATCATATTATGTCCAATTGTTATTAATATGGGGATAATTGTGCATGTAAAATATGTATAAATGATGGCGCATCATAACACCCCACACTTAAACTTTACTTGTTCTTGAGCAAACTCATGCATGATTATACCCATAGAAGTAAGATATTTGATTAAATGTTAATCCAAAGCTATTGTCCCAAATGGCTGAAGGGCCTTCTTAAAAACAATGATTTGGTGGTTATACCTTTCGAGTGTTTCTCCACAAGAGGGTAGCAAGCCCAACATACTTGATGGAACTATGATCATGCACAAAATTACAATCTCACAGATGTTCACTCAACACTCGGTTAAATATATGTATAAGGTATGTCAAGAGGAACACTCAATCCTAAAATTAATGCTTGCATAATCATAGTCTTGTATAGAAATCAAATCTCCACCAATTGACATAAAATATGTGCATAAATCAAGAGGGCTTTACAAAGGGTTGTAATGATTGGCTTAGGGTTAGGGTAGGAAGTATTTGGTAAAAGTGGCTAAATGTTGAAAATCTAGCTTGGCTTAATGATTAAAATGTAAATGATCTCTTATTAAACTTAGATTAGACATTGTGACCAATCTAAGGACTCTTTTAAGGTCAGATCGTCAAGACCAAATCACTTCTTCAAGAATGTCGACTCCTTCTTATCTTTGAAATATTCATTGCTATCAATTCTTCATGAATCGTTCCGCTGTTTTCTCCTAATACATCCATTTTGATTAGCTTTGCATACTCCAATTTTTTGAGTAAGTTTGATTCTCTTTTGATGAGATTTCTTCAATAACTTGGGCGATTTACTAATTTCTTTTTGATTGCCCCTTTTTCTTTTCACAATAATTCTTCTTTTCATTGTAGATGAAAGAGTTTCATTTTTTGAATATAAGATGGATCCATAAACGTCTAGCGGACGATTGCTCTTTAAATCATAACCAAGTCGATTTTCAACTAAAAGGGGTAACAACAAAAAGGCTAATTTGTCGGGTTTATGGGTTTGAGATGTGGGTTTAGAAACGAAAAAGGTTTAGGCTCAAAGGGGTTAACTAGGGGATAATGTTTAGGGTAGGTAAAAGAAAAAAGAAAAGGCTAAAGAGAATGGGTTAATCCTAATGCCTCCATCATTTTTATACATTCTTTTATTCCATGATCTTGAAATGTATATTTTATACAAGTTCTAACATGAAAAACAATAATTAGCAAACACTCTATCATACGAAATAAGCATGTGAAATATGTAATAATCAACGGCGTAAAAAACTTGATGTATTAGTGATAATGCTCGGATAGGTTCAAATTCTCACATGAAATGGAGGGTAAAGGGTAATAAAAGTAAAAATGTGCATAAACTTATTTCTTTCTGTTGTGCTTACTAATTTTCCCTATTTGTTTCCTTGATTCACTTCAACGGTATTTCAAATTGTTGTTTTTATAAGCTCGTTTATGCCAAATGATTTTTAAGAATTTTGCTTTAAGATTATTTTTGAAAATGTTTTTATTATTTCTATACATAAATTTTGATTCCATGAATTAGGTAGTTGTTAATCATGCAATTGTAATACTTATGGCACGATTAGGCAGTCAATTTTATCAACAGGGTTCCACCCCACACTTAGTTTCTTACAGTATAAATGTATGCAATATGATATGTGTCATGAAGAATAAGAGTGTGATGAAACTGATACTCCCCTGATGAGACGTCATTATCATGTGTGTGAACGATCCTCATCAATGCCTAGATTGTATTTCCGGGCACGAACCAAAGCCTGTATTACCTGTAATGATATGCAATGCTCAAAATATAACGTAAGTACTGAAAGGAAAATTAAACTAATATTCGCTTAATAAAGCGGCCGAAAGGGTGGTGTTGGTGCCACCATATCAACAGTTACCGAGGTAACCCAAAAAAAAATTGTAATGTTAACATCCAACACTGGACCAAACAACCACAAATGTCAACAAGCAAACACAAATGTCAAGAAACACAAATATCGTCTTCAGAAAAGAACCACAAACATAATAGATGTAGGGAGAGATAGCTGCTACTGAAATGGAGGTGTTTTCAGAAAAGAACCACAAACATAATAGTTTGTAGACTTGTATTGTTTTTTGGTGTTTTTGGTATAGTTTTGTGTTAAGTTTTTTCAGGGATTCGTGGCCATTCGGGTGAGAAAAATCATCAATATTGACATTCCAGGTATGTGTGCATATAATCTAAGTGTTGGAATGGGTTTTGAAGGAGTTGGAAAAAATGAGTTTTTGAGGTGAAAAATTTTTCTAAGGCAAAAAGTCCAAAATTCGTCAAAACTTTCTATTACTAACACCTCTTCACGTTACGCGAAAGCCCTTGGCCCGATCTTCGCGTCGCGAAGATCTTGAATTATGGCCAGGTGTTTTTCCATTCCTCGCGGTACGCGAGGGATTCCTCCCTGGTTCTTGTGACACGCGAGGATCCCATTTTTGGCCATTTTCCCTACTTTTTTTTATTTTGTAATTTTGGGCCAGGTTTAATCCGTCGAGTCTTTTATTTTTGTTATTGCGTCTTTTCATTGAGTCGATATGATGCTTGCGGGTTTGTTTGGAGTTTAATTTTGCCAGGTTTGGATTAATCCACCCGTACTCAATCTCCATCCGGGTGGTGATATTCTGAGTTTGATGAACATCTCGTCTACAAGGCAGTCCATTAGCAAATTTTAACGACGATCGCGAATGAAATGCTATACGATCGTCTGTCCAACTAAGTTTTCTGATTTTTGTATATTTCGTTTTAGTGTCGCTCTTCCTACATTGAGGGAACTGTCGAGTTCAAGTGTGGGGAGGGGAAACCTTAGTCCAGATCTATAGTTTGAGTCTGTTTGAGTCATAAAAATCCTAAAATCCATAAAAATTTTAAAATTTCAAAAATGTCCTTGGATTAGAATTTGTGCAAATACGTGAAAATGATAGGTATAATTGGAAACTATGCTTGTGGAACATAAATGAAATAATAATGATAGAAAGCGCGTTTAATTTGTAACTTTTTGGTAGGCCCAACCGACATTAAAGGCTTAAACATCCTGATAGTGTATTTAGGCTTAATTGAATTTAATTCAGGATGTCTTGTGGGTTCTCATCTTAGGGGTTTCAGTAAAGTTGAGACTGTCAACATAGGGTGATAGGTACCACGTTAAACTCATATTTTTATGTTTTTGAATTTCTTTGGCACGCCACTTTCTGTTTATGAGAATAAATTTGAAAGTTGGTGGCGCCCGCATTCCATGATTCATCATTACATGAGCTTAATTAATTGATTTGAGAGCTTAAGTTAGGCCTACGTGTTACCCTCCGGGATAGAAACTTGGTTGAAACACCCATGAGTTGATTCATAATTAATCAATCATTTAGATGACTAAGTTTCGCTTATGCGTCACATGTCGGGTTCTAGCCTGATTGAAACAGCACTAAGTTGAGTCTTATGTACTTCATTGCTAAAATTGTAGCCTATGTGCCACACGTCGAGTTCCAGCTTGGTTGAAGCACCACTAGGTAAGGTTTAATCATAAAATGTTAATCAAAGCTCGATCATTCATTCCATTCATCCATTATCCATTCATTTGAATTATTAAAACACATAAACCTTTGTTTATAGTGGTGGAAAAATCTATATGGTTTAACCCGTGCCAAAACATGACCTTGAGATGGGATTAGGCTGAGCTGTAGCTTCTGAGTGTGAGACCCATAGATAGACTGATTGCCTGGTAATGAATAGGATAATAGATCACAGAATCGGGGGCTTAATGAGTCGGTGAATAGGATAATAGATCACAGAAGTGTGGGGATGTGATGTAGGGTCAAATATCCCGTGTTTAAGAGCCAGTTTGTCTGCGTTTTAGGCGTTTAGCCGTGTACTTTGAGTCGTTTTATGTGGTATTTGTAGTTTTGAGTGTTATAGGTTTAATGTGCTTAAAAGAGCGAAATACACGAAGGAATTGAAGAAGGCATCAAAGCACAGAAAATCAAGAAGTCAAAAATCATGAAGTTTAGGGTCTTCACGGTACGCGAAGACCCGGGGGATGTTGTTCGCGACAAGCGAGGAAAAGGAATATGGGCCACGATAATTTTGGCCTTCGCGCCACGTGAAGGCCCGGCCAAGAATGTTCGCGGTACGCGACAGAAGGGAAGACGACAAATTTAAACCTAATTCTAATTATATAGCTTGAAGGATCCCATTCTCGAATTAATTTTGTTTTCAGCCGTCCCAGAGCTTCCCTAAGGCGATTTTTAGCTTTTCTAGGTCGATTGTTCGTAGTTTTACATGTTTGTAAGTTCCAATTTGAATATTGTGATGTTTTCTACAATCATGAGCAGCTAATCCACTTGTGATTGCTTCCGGGTGGATAGTTCGTCTCAGTGAAACTCTAGTTTATGGTTTTCTACTGTTTTGATTTGTGTTCTTGAGTGACAGTTTTGAATGCATGTACTTTTAATTAATTTAAACTGTTTGCTTGTGTTGAAGTTGTTTGAGTCACCACCTGTTTTCGATTTTCTTGCATTGTTAGCTATTTAGTTGACTTGTACTGCTTTACATCTTTGAATTGGTGATTGGGCGGATGAACGAATCTTAAAAGATTATCCCACATTCACCACTTTAATTGAATTGGTTAGTGTCACGTTTAGTGGAATCAACCGGTTAAAACCTGAACTTCTGTGAATCTGTTGAACTTGAACCCCGGAAGTGATTGCGTTTTCCTCCAATAGTTTTCTCAACTTAAATTTAATTGCTTTTGATAATTACAAGTATTCTAAGTAATAAAGTTTGAATCTTTGGTAGTATTGAATCAGTTTTTCTAAATAGTGTTTTTCACGAGTTCCCTGTGGATTCAACAACCCTACTTCCCTATCTATAGTCTAAGTAGCTAAGGAGTAGTTTTTAATATTGTTTTTATTAGCCTTCGACACGCGGTCAAGTGTGCAGCAGTTTGGAAGAGATCTGATGAACTTCTTGAGAATATCTTCAATTTCCAACTTCACATTGGCACACTGCAGTTCACCAACAAGATAGGTATACCTATTGTACAGTGTTGTAAGGGACTCACCATCTTTGTACACAAAGTTTTCATACTGCTGCTTGAGTATGTCTCTTCTACTTTCTTTTACTTCATTAGATCCGGCAAACATCTTCTCAAAAGCTCCCCATAGCTCCTTAGCAGTCTTGTACTCCTTGAAGTTGTGGAAAATTTTATTTGGTAGACACATTTGAATGGCTCCTAGAGCTTTGAAATCTACCTCCATCTTCTTGATGTCTTCTTCAGAGAACTTTGATGCTTCCTTTGGAACAGTTGGACCTCCAGAATCAGCAGAGGCCACCATTAGTACATAAGGACCATCAACTATGGATCTCCTCATTCCATACTCTTGATAGTAAAAGAAACTTTCCATCATGTTCTTCCACATATCATAATCTTCACCAGACACCAGCCTTGGTGGTCTGTGAAGGCTTCAAGTGTCATAAAAACCAGTATTCTGTGCCATACTGTGAGTAGATGATGAGCAACAAAGAGATAACAGAAACATAACCAGATAGTGATCAAACAAATGTTAGTTTGCTTGATCTAATAGCCAAAGCTCTGATACCACTTGTAGGGTCGATACATTACAAGATGGTTCTGTTTTAGTTGAGATTGGCGGAAACAATAAAAACTATAAAGTGCAACAAGTAACAATAAAGAGAATACTGATAAATGCAAATTGTATTTCACTCTTCAAAGCTTACAAGTTACAGAGAAAACTCTTAGAAGCACACTATACAATGAAGAGAAAACAATACATAAATAGGAACTTAGAATCAAGACAAACCCTTGATTTTAAGGATCAGACCAAACACAACCGTTGATCTTTTACAGACAAAAAGCTATGCTACTATTGGTTACAGACAAAGAGACAACTGCTATCAAAAAGTTTTCTATTAGGAATCTTTGCAAGTGAGTTCAGTTGTGGGAGCATTGTCTTCTGCACCAATAACATTCCTTCTTCTGCACCAATAACATTCCTTCTATTGGGAAATTTTTTTTCTATTGGGAATCTTTGCAAGTGAGTTCAGTTTTGGTGAAATTTGAATTGGATGAAATTGTGGAATTTGGTGAAAACCTTAACGGAATAACGGGTCAAATGGGTGGAATTGACTTAGAACGGTTAAAAGCTTGTGTGAAGCTTAATATACCAATATTAGATTGTGGGTGAGGATCATAAGATCTTTGGTGGACATTAAACTTCATTTGATGAATGTTTTGGGGTAAATTAGATTACTAAAACATGTGGAATGTTTAGGTGATCAAAACGATAAAGATGTTAGCTTTGAAGATTGATTTAAATCCTCATTAGCCAAGGTAAGTGCTTTGTGCTTACTTAGTAGTAGATAAGTACTTTACATGTAAGTAGATTATGTGGTAATTCTATTTACATGTTGTATGTTGATTTTGACTATGTGGTATATGGCCAAACTAAAGAGCGAATGTGGTAGAATTGGTATAATTGACTTAATGAGGAAATTAGTCATACTAACGGGTGAAATGTGGTAGAATTGGTATAATTGACTTAATGAGGAAATTAGTCAAACTAACAGGTGAAATGTGGTAAATCATACTTACATATTGTATGTGATTTTGACTTAATATGGTATAAGTCAAACCATTGTGAAAAATAGTGAAATTGATATAAATTGACTTAATGTGGTATAAGTCAAATCATTGTGGGATAATGGTGAAATTGGTATAATTTGACCTTATTAGGTGGTACAGGGTCAAACTAATATATGAAATTGGTGTAATTTAACCTAAGGTGGTATAGGGTCAAATTAATGAAGTGAGGATACTTCATAGGGGTGACGTGAAGTCAAATACTTCACGGGTGGAAGTGAGGTCAAAAACCTCAAGGGTGAAAGTGAAGTTAAATACTTCAAGGGTGACATGAAGTCAAATACTTCATGGGTCGGCATGGAGTCAAATACTCCATGTGGGAAAGCGAGGGGTGGTTCTCGCGTTAGACATGCGGATATGTCTAGTTATTGGATGGTATAATGTAGGACTTGTATGGAGTTATTACATGTCAAAGTTGTAGGATATTGTTTACTTGAACAATGAAATGGTAGAACTTGAAGTTAAATACTTCAAGAGTGAAAAACGAGTTGTGGTTGTCGTGTCGGGCGTGTCTAATAATTAATATTATGACCTTGAGTGATTAAAACATTCATAAAATGTTGTTGGTGCTCTAAAACGACCGGAGGTCGAGTCGGGAATGTCAAAAGGGTCAAAAATTGCAAAAATGGGTGTGCTGAACTGGGGCTGGAGTCTAGGACACTGAAATTGGCGTCTGGGACGCTGGTTAGACGCCATCCTAGGCTGTTGGATGCTAGTGTTGGACGCCAGTTGGCTGATTTTTGGGGTTTTGGACTGTTGTTGTAGGGACTTGTGGGAGGTCCCTAGTACTTCTTATCTTTACTAACCATGTTCAAATTGATGTTTTGAATGTAGGGAAAGCTCCGGAGTGATCTCGGGTCTCGCATCATGTGGATTGGATTCTCGTGGTCGTGTTTTGCAATTGTTTTTGTTAATTTTCTCGTGTGGAGTCTTTACAAACTATTTGGGGTCATTACAAGTTGTGGATAACTTGTTGGTAACTTTTGTTTAAACTAAAACTTTGGAAAGTATGTTAGTTTAATTCGTGTTTGTAAAACTTAATGTGTGGATATGTTAAATGTCGTTTTAGGACCTAACTTTCGCGTTTTTAAAAATTTTTAATTTGGGTTGGATTTTTGGGTGTTACAGAACGAAGCTTGGTTCGTGTTCGTTCGTCTAACATTGAACTTGTTCACGAACGCTAGCCGAACGAAATTTCATGTTTGTCCGTTAACTTTCTAAACGAACACAAATGAACACAGATACGAACACAAATGAACATAAACGAATACAAACGAACACATGCTAGTTTGAAAATTAAAAACAATATTATTAATCCTAAACATTAAATACACAACAATCCAAAAGATAAATCAAGTTTAAATACTTGGACATAATTATCCTAAAATACTTAACATATTACATAACCATAATTATCCCAAAGAAAAATGAAATAAAAATCAAAACATATAAAAATAAAATAAAAAAGTTAAATATATAAAAAAAATCTTTAATGAACGACATAAATAAACGTAAATGAACAAACATAAACAAACGTAAATGAACGAACATAAACAGACGTAATGAACAAACGTTCATGAAAACAATTGAACGAACAAGACCTTTGTTCATGTTCGTTTATTTAACTAATCGAACGGAATTCCTTGTTTATGTTCGTTTATTTATTAAACAAATGAATATAAACGAAATTCCTGTCGAACGATTCACGAACTGTTCGCTGAAAGTTCGGTTCGTTTATGACCCTAGTTACGGGTGTTTGCTAGAAAGAAAAATAGAGAGAGTTGTTTGAGAGCTCTTGAAGTACAACCAAGGACAATCAAACATGATGAGAGAAACCTAAATTCACGTGGAAATCATTAATCCTAGAAAATAATCTACTGTCACAAACCTTAGCAACTCATTTGGTACTTCATAATTGTCACATCTTGAAGATTAAGTAGGGTTTTGAACCCAAGTAGTGAAAGTCACTTCTAAAGCTGAATTATTATATTACTAGAAAGTATTAGAACATGTTAGATAAATTTTTTTTATGTACAAGTAATTCGTGAAAAGTAACAAATTTCAACCTAAATTCAGGTTTTAAAGAAAATTGTGTTATAAACACTAATAATCATTTTTTTAAGAATCGGACCGGACAGCGAATCGGTCACCTTAGAGGTCCACTGGTCGAATCTGTCGGACCGGATGACACATACATAATATAAAAATAAAAAATATGTATATAGATACAAAATATAAAACATTTTTTGTTTTGATTTGAATTTGCAATTTTAAGGTCATAAAAAAGCTTAAATAAATAAAACATGCAATTTAGAATAATAAATTAATCAGAAAATAAGATTTTGAAGAAAAAAAAAACAAAAATAAAAATTTTGAAATCCAGTAGACACCCGGTCCGGTTCACCGGTCCGACCGGTAGCTAGCCAATTCAAATGAAAGTTGTTCAACTACACACAACTGGACCGGTTATGAGTCCGGTTGCCGATCCGACCGGCCGGTCCTGTTCTAAAAGCACCGCTAATAATTGTCTAAAACAATCACCATTAAAAGTATTTTTGAATGAAAATTCTTGCAATAATCGGACAAATCGTGGATTTTAAAGAAAAATGATATAAAGTTAACCCATTTATAGATAAATAGGTCAATTTTATCTCTCTTAGTCATGTAAAGGCAATAACTATTGCATAATGCCAATAAGTGCCGTTAGCCCAGTGGCATTAGTAATTGCCGTTCACAAAAGTGTTATGGGTTTAAATCCTACAAGTGTAGGTTTAGGTGGTATTTAGAAGTAAAAAAAATAGCTAATAACTATTGATGCAGCTACATCGCCCAAGTCAACCTGCATTTCTCACAATACCCGAGTCCATCTCGCATCATTCGATCCATTTTAAATACGTGTTACACAGAATTTTGGCAGCAGTCATCAAATTTATTAAAAAAAAGCTAAAAGTTTAAGTCCAGGTCAAGTTCCTTCTTATTTAGAAGGCGGCTAAGGCCCTGTCAATCGGTTTAGTCTGATACATGGCATTTAAAGTGACCAGTCAATATGGTCAACAGACGAGTCATATCGCCTTCCACCCTGTTGACCAAGACCAATCTCACCAGAGTAGCCAGACTCTGGGATTTGACCCAAACCCAAATGGGCTTCATCAGTGTCATAACCCCAAGTGGTTGAGAAGTGACCCTGACCCTGAACCATGGTCCCAGTTGGCGGTTGAACCATGTCTGCAACAGTACCTGCACCAGCATGAGAATTGACATAGTACTCATGGCTCAAGGTTTGGGTTCTTGAAGCTGATGAATGATTTGACAGAAGAGAGAGAGCACAATTGGAATCTTGAACTCCATTAAAACACCCTCGACGTCCAGGAGGAGCATTTGGATGGATGTAAGGTGGCGGGTATTTTTCAGTTGCAGGAGGTGCTCTTGTGTTAGGCCAGTGAATTCTTGCTCTTGAGCATGATGAGAAGTCCATCAGAAACCCTCCAGAATTGCCATTGTTTTCTGTCATAAAACCATAAAAATGAGCAGTTTGACTTTTTTTGGTCAACTGACCATGTTTCAATTTAAAAAATAGTACAGAAATATTAATTTCAGATAGAAAATATTGGCATTTAGATTATAATTTTAGCAAGAAAGTAGACATGAGAAGACATTGGTGTACATTAGTAAGAGATATATTGTCAAAATTAAAATTCAAATAGGAGCAAGGTTGATCTCAAAAGTCAAAAGTCAAGAGTCAAAAAAGTTCCATTTCTTCAATTTTTTTGTTCAATTCATTTCACAAAACCATACAGTTTGACTTTCAAGAACAACTATGTTTTGACCACAAAACAATATGAAATCATGAACTTTCCAAGTTTTGAAGAGAAGTGACAACTACTTTAATTCGGCCGTCGAACCATGAGTTTAGTTTTCTGCAAGAAGCAGCAGCTATATAACTTTCAAAACCCATGTTAAAAAAAATATAAACTATTGCAAAAGAAATATATGCAGATTGACTTTTGAGGTCAACCGACCATCTTTAGATTTCAAAATTAGTACGAAAATGTGAATTCAAGGTAAAAACCATTGACAAGGCTGACCTCAAATGGTTATAAGGTTGACCTCAAATGCCAAAAGTTTTCTTTCTACATTGTCTTTGGTCCTTGATTCTAATAACCACATAGTTCAACTTTGAACTTTTGAGGTCAACAATCAATGTTTTAACCTCAAGATAACATGAACTTTCAACAAAAGTATTACTTCAAAAGTCAACCAACTCCAAATTTTATTATATTCATCTTCCTACATTCATTTTCAGACACTTTGATCTCAAAAGTCGAACAAAAGTTTCCTTTCTAAATTGTCTTTGGTCAATTCATTCCAAAAGCCCGTAAAGTTTAACTTTTAAGATTATGTTTCATCCTCAAAAGTCAAAATAATCTGAAATTATTAACTTTCCATTTTCTGAAGAGAAAGTGTTGACTACATTAGTCCTATAGCAAAGCATTACAGAAAGGTAAACATTGCTCTAAAAGTCAAAACATGCATCATGTAAAATATAAAATTTCATGAGTCAAAAAGTTGACTTGAAGTCAAAAAGTTCCCTAATTCAGGAACTATTGGCAACTTTTTGACAATTTTGAAGAAATTATAAAAAGAAAAGAATTTAAACAATTTAAACAGGTTGATTTGGGTTAGAATTTATCTATACGGGTCAACTTGAAAAACTTACTAAATATGAAAGGAACAAACCGTTTGAAAGTCATCTAACGTGCTATCATATGTAATACTTCAGTTTTTCATAAAATTCAAAACAAATGGACAAAAGATGTTGATAGGTCAACCCAACCGTCTCGACTCGCATTGAAAAGTTACTTGCTTTGACCCATACAGACCCATTACCCAACCGACCCGTTTTGGCACCTATAGAAAAGTTACAAATTAATGTTTTTATATATCTAACCAAAAATAGAGGGGAGACTTCCATAGCCAGCAGATAGTAGAGTTCCAGATGTTGGCTTCCTTCTACGTTCATTGTGGCCTGCTAACCGTCTGCGACAGCTTCTTTTCCCCTGATCAAACTCAGGTAACTGATGGAACCTGCAAGAAATCAACAGATGATTGACAAAACTTATAGGCCATAATCAATTCACCAATATCTGAAACAAATTTCTTATGGTCAAACTTAACACAACAAGCTTGTCCAATCTTGGTTTTAAAAAGCGCGAGGCACTCAGAGAAGATTATCTCACAAAAGCCGAGGCGCGAGGCAAGAGCTTCACATATGCGAGGCGTTGTTCTATGTACAACCAAATAAGCTTTATGTACAACCAAATAATTTTTATGTACAACCAAAAATTGTCTCTCTTGTCTAGTTTATATATTAGTCTTTTTATTAAGCAAACCATTCATTATCCATAGTAGTCAAAGGCGCCTAAGCAAGGGCCGCGAAGCGAGGCGCAGCCAAAACGCCTTGCGGCGAGGTTCTGCAAATTCAAGCCAAATTCTGGTATGAACAGGTCAAACAGCTAAAAATGGTATGAAACATCCAAAAAATGGCCCGGAACCGGTCTAAACTGGCCCTAAACCAGCCCTAAACCAGCATAATACATGTCTATAACCCCTGACAACGGACTTTTTATACCTTGCGCCTTACTTAAAAAGCCCTTGCTTTTTAAGCGTCTTGCGCCTAGGCCCAAGGCTCGCCCTTTGTGCCTTGAGTGCCTTCGACTACCTAGTCATAATCTCTTCAACGGTTTGATCGTTTTTACATATCAACCTCCTAGAGAACCTATTGTACTAACATATGCATATAGAAATCAATATATCTATACTTCCATACTAATGAATACAATAAGCATATGCAACAATACATACATCCATATATGTGTGTGGAAAGAGAGAAGATTGTGAGCTAACCTACTGCACTGTTGGCAAAACCTCTGCTCAAGACCATTAACAATAACCTTAGCTGTTTTGGAATGAGCACCACACACTTTATGCCTTGAATAGTATGTCTTAGCATCACTCAGATCCAGATTACACCCTTCCACCTGACACCTCGGACCAACACCCTTCTTTCCACCGCCACTCACCGGAGACAAACCAATTTGGAGCTCAGAAGAAGAACTTGAACCACCCATCTCCATGACCCCTCTTTTGCTAGTTGTCCACCTCAATCATCATCTTCTTTTGTGGGACCTCTTTGTTTAATAAAGTTTCAAACTTTGACAGACAAAACAAAGAAAGATCAGATGGGTGTTTGACAAGATTCTTGGTGGTGTGATGATGAGCTTTTTGACAAGTCTTGGACGGTTGAAGACTGCCAGAGATGGGGGGCAGTGACAGCTTCTGGGTGGTACTTTGTGCTTAATTGGTTGTACCTTGAAAGGGGAAAGAAATGGAAGGTTTGTGGGAGTTGTAGTACTCCTTTTATGGTCACTGTTTTCTGTTCTAAACAAACTAATTTTTTTTCTGTTTCCTTTTCCTCTTTGGGAGTATCAACTATCATACAATTTGATGGGTCAGTCCTTCAACTTATAATTACAATTTTGCCCTTTTATGCTCACAGAAGTGATTGGTGTATGACAACAAACAATTTTTTTTTTAGAACGACCAACAGAAAATTATTTATAAATAGGCTACCATAAGGTTAACCAAAACTAATTACAAGCCTTAAATATAAAATAAAGAGAAAACTATAAATTATATTAATTAAGAAAATTACAGAAAACGTTCTTTATGTTTAAAAAACCTTGCACGTTACGTCATTTGGCCTAACGACCGTTAAATTTTACCGTTAAGTCTCGTCACGTGCCATACACATGAGGGTGTTTTGGGGCTTTCAAACATAAAACGACTATTCTTGTAATTTGTTTCTATGAATGAGAGTTTACAGAAATAGTCCTTTTACGGTAAAAAGACCAAAATACTTTCGTATCTCACCAACTATTTTTAGTTGACGGTTACTTAACATGTTTCAGGTGCACAAGAGTGAGGCTTATCTATGAAAACGTAGGATGCTTGGACTTAGAAAGACTATCAAGAATTAATCTTATGTTTATTTCTCTGTTGAACAATATGTTATTTTTGCCATGTTAAACTCTTTAAATTATTAATGGAATATTTCAATATTATTAGTCAACTTTGTGCTTTAGAACAACCGTGTCCGCCCCAACGTATAATCCGCCGTCGGTTGGGGTATGACAATAGGTACTAAGTTTGTTCCAACGTGAAACCACAAAATCTAAACAAAAGCGTGCCCCCATGAACCTTATCTTCATTTCTGTTTACCTGAAAGCATGTTTCAAAAACGGGTCAACTATATAAATAGTTGGTGAGTATCGCAGGTTTTACGACTCTATAAAAGTTTATAAAAAAAAATCCAAAGCCAGTACACATGTATTAGATAACATATTACCATGAGCCGTAATCAAAGCCTAGACAAAATAAAAATAAACTACCCCATACGGAAGTCTTATGCCAACAACGGTCTAAAAAAATAATTGCCTAACTTTGCGCCAATGTGACCCTACAAGTCTGGTTGGCGCGACCAAACCATGAGCGGGGGTTTTAACCCAAGTAGTACTACTCAAAATTCCCAACGGCTACGCTCAGCTAATTGATTACAACAAAAACAAATTGGGGACTTTAATGCATAAATATAAAAATAACTCATATAATCATTGTATCATGTGACTAAATAAATAAAAACGAAACAACTTTCCCTCAAAAACGGTAAAACAGTAAATAAAAAGGGGCCGCGAAAACTCACCTGAGAGTGAAACGCGAAAAAGTGCGGTACAACAGTGAAACAGCGAACGATGGTATCCTAACCGAGTCCTACTAATAAGTAGACACAAAATGTATTTAGGAAACCTAATATGTGTGGCTAAGTCAACAAAATTCAAGAGTGGCTATGCAGTCGATTGTATAGCCAAAACCCGTGCACGTGCGTACGAACCGTTAAGAATTGTAAAACCGACTTTTATATGAATTAATAATCTTAAAACTTTAAGTTTTAGATTTTTAATAAATAACATCAGTAGTTAAAAAAATCACATTTGATAAAATCTCATGTCACGGTTTTGTATGATCAAAAACGCGATTACGCGCGTAAAATCCGGTCTACGGTTTAAATACGATTCGTCCAAAATTAGGGTTTTAGTGTGATATTAGCACCCAATTTAAAAGTCAAATTTTATGTTTTAAATGGGTTTATACTTCTGTTCAAAATCCCTTAAAATTTTTATAAAATCAATTTTATATAAAAATTTTCCAAAATTATTAACTTTTTATAAAATTTAAATGGACCATAATTTCAAAAACATACTTAGACATAAATTTACTGCTTCAAATTTATATCAATTTATCATATTGTAAATAAAAATTTCTGACCAATTTTCATATTTTTCCAACATCCAGATTATTTAATATGAATTTAATATTATTAAAACTTTTACAAATTCGAGAAAAATAGTTAAACACATACAAACTTTACCAAATTTATAACCTACAATCACAATATGGTTCAATTCCAAGATCATAAACTCAAAAATCAACAAAATGCTCTTTTTATTCAAGAAAATGCAGGTATGAACACCCAAGTGTTCATACACTTTGATCATCAAATCTTGCAAGTTTTTTACTAGATAAATCATTGTGGATGATTACAACTAGTTTTTATCCACAAATCCTTGTTAACATCACAAGATTCAAGCTAAAAACTCTTAAAAACAACAAAATTTGAAAATCAAAGTGAGTGTGTGTGTTCTTGGTGTTCTTGAGAACACATGCAAGAATCAAAAAAGAAATTTTAAAGATGAAATCATGTTAAAATACCTTTAAAACACTAAAACAAAGCTCATCAATCCATTGGAACCAAGAATCAAAGCTTGGAATTGATTGTTTATGAGCTTGGAGGAGATTTTGGGGTGTTTGGATGTGGTGGTGGTGGTGGTCTACGGCCAAGAGGAAGGAGGAGGAAGAGAGAAAATGGGGTGGGGGGTTGGGTATTTATAGGGGAGGGTGAATTCTAGGTTTAAAAGACCATTTTTATAAAAAAAAATACCCACTTTTTATAAAAATTACACCCCTAAACACTAAAAATAAGCATTTTTATCAAACATAAAAATTAAGTATCTAAAATGATGAATTTTGAAAATTTTTAAAACATAAAAACTCAAAAAATTTCAAAAAATTATACCGGGTTTTTAACGGAAGAACCACCTGTGATCGTTAGTTTAATCAAGAATCACAAAAGTTAGCACATATAATGTTATAAAATATCATTCTTAACTAAAATATAAATATAAAAATTATTTTCGAGACTTTAATTTTTACCGATTATTTAACGCGTTCGCAGTATACGTAGTGTATGCACTTAACCGGGTTTTCTAGTTCGGACCTTAGTGTTTGTCTAAGGTAGTATTCCTAGAATTCCTAGAAACACTAAAAATATATAAAATTATAATATAAAAAAAATATCACGTATAAAAAGTCGAGAAACGGTAAGGACCTGAAAAACCGCAGTTGTCACATTATCCCCCAGTTGAAAGGAATTTCGTCCCGAAATCCAAATGGTGACAGTAGTAACCGCTTCCTTCTCAAAGAGATGAGGATATTTTTGCTTCATTTGGTCCTTGCGTTCCCATGTGAATTCGGGTCCACGCTTCGAGTTCCATCGGACCTTCACGATCCAAAATCTCGACCGGTTCCTCGATAAAATGAAGCTTCTTGTCCATACGGACTTCCTCGGGTGGTATCACTAAGGACGCGTCAGCTAAACACTTTTTGAGGTTTGATACATGAAAAGTATCGTGTATACCACTGAGTACCTGAGGCAATTTCAATTTGTACGCCACGGGACCAATTCTATCAATAATTTCATATGGCCCAGTATACCTCGGATTGAGTTTACTCCTCTTTCCGAACCGAATAACTCCATTCCAAGGTGAAACTTTTAAAAGTACTTTGTCACTAATTTGAAATTCCAAGGGCTTTCTTCGATTATCGGCATAGCTTTTTTTTGTCTGTCCCGCGCGGCTCTTAGTCTATCACGAATCTTAAAAATCTTGTCCGTAGTTTCCTGAATTATTTCAGGGCCAGTTAAACGATTGTCACCAACTTCGGCCCAACAAAGTGGTGATCGACACTTACGTCCATACAAAGCTTCAAATGGTGCACATCTGAGGCTAGCGTGATAACTATTATTATAAGAAAATTCGATTAACGATAGATTTGTATCCCAATTACCACCAAAATCTATTACACATGCCCTTAACATATCCTCCATGGTCTGAATCGTCCGTTCACTTTGACCGTCAGTCTGAGGATGATAAGCTGTGCTCATATCCAAGCGCGTTCCCAAAGCTCGTTGTAGTGTCTGCCAAAATCGGGAAGTAAAACGACTATCCCTATCCGAAATGATGGAAACGGGCACTCCATGCCTAGAAACGATCTCACCAATGTACAAACGGGCTAACTTTTCCATCTTATAATCCTCTCGGATGGGAATAAAGTGAGCAGATTTTGTCAACCGGTCAACAATGACCCAAATTGAATCATAACCGCTGGAAGTTCGGGGTAATTTGGTGACGAAATCCATAGCAATCTGCTCCCATTTCCACTGAGGGATGTTGGGTTGCTGCAAAAGTCCCGACGGTTTTTGGTATTCCGCCTTGACCTTAGAACATGTCAAGCATCTCCCAACATAACTTGCAATATCTTTCTTCATTCCTGGCCACCAATAAAATTCTTTCAAGTCTTTGTACATCTTGTCGGCTCCGGGATGTACAGAATACCTCGACTTGTGAGCTTCATTAAAAATCAGTTCCCTCAAGTTATGGGAATCCGGAATCCACATTCGATCCAAATAATAAATCAACTCATCAGTTTTCTATTCAAATTTTCTCTCAGCACCACATAAAAGTTCGTCTTTCAAGTTATTTCTCTATAGTGTTTCCTTTTGTGCCTCGAGAATTTGAGCTTTCAAACTCGTTTGGATTGTCATCCCCAAAGCATGAACTCGAATAGGTTTTATTCTTTCCTTTCTACTCAAAGCATCTGCCACTACGTTTGCTTTCCCAGGGTGATAACGGATCTCACAGTCATAGTCATTCAGAAGCTCAACCCATCGCCTTTGTCTCATATTTAACATCTTTTGATCGAATATATGCTAAAGGCTTTTGTGGTCGGTAAAAATAGTGCATTTGGTGCCATAAAGATAGTGCCTCCAAATTTTGAGTGCAAAGACAACAGCACCCAACTCCAGGTCATGAGTTGTGTAATTCTTTTCGTGCACTTTTAATTGTCGGGATGCGTAAGAAATAACCTTATCCTTTTGCATCAGCACACAACCAAGACCCTGGTAAGATGCATCACAATATACAACAAAGCCATCTGTACCTTTAGGAAGAGTGAGAATCGGAGCGTTACATAATTTCTGCTTTAATAACTGAAATGACTCTTCCTGCTTGTCACCCTATTCAAACTTTCTATCTTTCTGAGTCAAGAGGGTTAAAGACTGAGCTATCTTCGAGAAAATTTCTATAAATCGCCTATAGTAACCCGCCAAACCAAGAAATTGACGGATCTCAGTTGGGGTCTTAGGCGTTTCCCACTTATTTATCGCCTCAATTTTGGCTGGATCCACATGAATGCCTTTCTCATTAATCACATGACCTAGAAAGTGAACTTCTTTAAGCCAAAACTCACACTTAGAAAACTTGGCGAATAGTTTCTCATTTCGAAGCAATTCCAAAATCAACCGCAAGTGATGTTCGTGCTCTTCCTTACTTCGAGAATATATCAGAATATCATCGATAAAGACTATCACGAATTTGTCTAAATAGGGTTTACACACCCTATTCATCAGATCCATAAATACTGCCGGGGCATTGGTTAGCCCGAAGGGCATAACCAAAAACTCGTAATGACCGTACCGAGTTCTGAACGCTGTCTTTGGTATGTCATTCTCCTGGACCCTTAATTGATGATAACCGGATCTGAGGTCGGTCTTTGAAAAATGGGTAGATCCTTGTAACTGGTCAAACAAATCATCGATCCTCGGGAGTGGATATCGGTTCTTAATCGTCAATTTATTCAACTCCCGGTAGTCAATACACATTCGAAATGATCCATCCTTCTTTTTCACGAACAAGACCGGAGCTCCCCAAGGTGAGAAACTCGGTCTAATAAATCCCTTCTCTAAAAGTTCCTGTAACTAATTCGACAACTCTTGAAATTCAGACGGTGCCAGACGGTATGGGGATCTAGCAATAGGTGCGGCACCGGGTATCAAGTCAATCCGGAACTCAACTTGTCGTGGAGGGGGTAATCCAGGCAAATCCTCGGGAAAAACTTCTGGGTACTCGCGTACAACTGGAATATCCTGAATCTTAACCTCCTTTGATTTCTTCTCAATGACATTAGCAAGAAACGCGTAGCTTCCTTTTTTAAGGTATTTCCATGCTTTCATGCAAGACACAATGTTCAAACTCCTCCCGGGCTTATCACCTTGGACATTCAAGACTTCACCGTTTGAAAGCGGAATTCGAACCATCTTTTCTGAGCAAACAATTTCGGCTCGGTTTTCGGATAACCAATCCATGCCAATAACAACATCAAAACTACCGAGCTCTATTGGGATAAGGTCTACATTAAATTGGTGATTATTTAGGTTCATAGAGCAACCTCGGATAATGTCACTAGCTTTAATCAATTTACCATTAGCTAGTTCTATAGTATAGGCCTCTTTCAATTTCTGTGATTTTAACTTAATCAATGATCTAAATTCAGAAGATATAAAGCTTTTATCAGCCCCTGTATCAAAAAGTATAGATGCATAAAGATCGTTGACAAGAAACGTACCCGTCGTCACATTCGGGTCCTGACGTGCATCTGCAGCCCCAATCACAAAAGCTCTACCTTTAGCTTGATTCGATGCATTCCCACCAATTCTGCCTAATTTGGGACATTTGTTCCTGAAGTGATCAGTTGTCCTACATTCAAAACAACCCCTTGGTGCATTAGGGTCGAATCTGCAGTAGTTCACTATATACCCCACTCTTTTACATATTGCACACACGAATTGCTCACAAGCCCCAAAGTGTTGAGAATTGCACTTGGCGCAAAGAGGTGGATTTCCAGCGTTTGCTCTTTTCTGTGGTGTCACCGCCACATAATTCTTTACAAACTTACGCTTCTTACTTGGACCACCAGTAGATTTCTTCATAACCTTCTCCTATGGTTTCTTTCTAATTGTTCCTTTCTTAACCAAAATTCCATTTCTCACCATCTCATCAGTTAATTCACTTGCCAATTGGATCGCACTTTGCATAGTAGAAGGTTTGGCTGAAGTAACCATTCCCCGAATCTTGGGCACCAATCCCCATATATACCTTTCAATCCTTTTAGATTCGGGTGTCACCAGATGTGGCACCAAACGGGACAACTCTTGGAATCGAGTTGTGTAAACCAAGATTTCAGCTCCTTCCATTTCTAGGTTCCAAAACTCAACTTCAATCTTCTTTATTTCATTTCGAGGACAGTATTCCTCAATCAACATTTTCTTAAATTCGTCCCAAGTCAGGTTATCAGTAACCTGTTCTCCTAACGCATCAACTTGAGAATTCCACCATGTTAGGGCTTCGCCCTGCAGAGAGCAAGCAGCATACTTAACCTTCTGATTATCCAAACAGTTGCTGATTTTTATGACAGACTCCATCTTTTCTATCCAACGAACAATTCCAACTGCTCCCTCACTACCATAAAAATCCAAAGGTTTTCCTGCAGAGAAGTCTTTAAAAGTGCATCCACGGTTGGTGTTACCAGTATTTTTGCCACCACCAGCACCACCACCGGCTCCACCACTTCCAGAAGCACCACCACTAGTGCCGCCAGCACTCCTGATTAACCCTGCGGTGATCTGTGCCACTATTCTTGGTATAGCTGCATCTATCCCTTGATTTATCAGCTGTTCCAAATCTGGCTGAGTATTCTCTGTCTCATTATGCTGAGGATTCCTCCTCGGTGGCATTTTCTAAAAAAAATGGAAACGGACATTAATTTGATGAGAGTTTGAGTAAATGAGAATAATTGATTAAAAATCACTCAAAACATAGTAAACAAACCATATATAAAAGATATGTTTTTGAGAATGACAATAAAAAATTTTAACCGAATCATGTACACAAGGTAACAAATAAGGATGGTAACAATACACAAACAATAACCAAATGAAGTTTATAACATACAGATAATCATCCAAAATGTTGTTTCATTCCATCATCAAAAGATTTATAAAAATGCTTCATAAAGCATAGATAGTAGCTAGGGTTTACAAGAGCTAGTAATAATTTTACAAAATTAGGCATTAGTTAGAACTAAGCCAATACCCCAAAAATTAAGTTTTTGTAACCCATCAAAAGGACCTGAGCACATGTCGCTTAGTGTCTGAAATAGAAACCTAACACAACATCAACCAGTAAAACAAAGAAAGCCACAAAAATAGCCATTCTGGAGTAGACCCTTTTCTCAAATTGATCCATGCGCTGGTTCCTGTTCAGCTCTGACGCCTGAAGAGTAGTAACATACTGATATAGCTCCGGTATCCTCTCTAGAACATCCTCCAACATAGTATGATGATGATTCAGTCTCGTCTCGTGTCCAGCATAATCCTCCACTAACTCATCCACATCTGTACCTCCCTATTAGTCCTGGTGTCCTCTGGCTCCTCCTCTTCATCTGATGATAACTCTATAATAATAGGTGCAGTCCTAGAAGATGATCCTCCGACTTCGAAGGTCGATCCAGGAAACAGTGACCGTGGGTACATCGCAATTTACAAAAGAACCATTACTAAACCCAAAAATTAAAAGAAGTCATACAACGTCCGAAATTCAAACAATAAAAGGAGCGTCTTATAAACAACCAAAGTCATATGTACTAAGTTTGTTCCAACGTGAAACCACAAAATCTAAACAAAAGCGTGCCCCCATGAACCTTATCTTCATTTCTGTTTACCTAAAAGCATGTTTCAAAAACGGGTCAACTATATAAAAAAAATTGGGGACTTTAATGCATAAATATAAAAATAACTCATGTAATCATTGTATCATGTAACATGTGACTAAATAAATAAAAACGAAACAGCTTTTCCCCAAAAACGGTAAAACAGTAAGTAAAAAGAGGCCACGAAAACTCACCTGAGAGTGAAACGCGAAAAAGTGCGGTACAACAGTGAAACAGCCAACGATGGTATCCTAACCGAGTCCTACTAATAAGTAGACACAAAATGTATTTAGGAAACCTAATATGTGTGGCTAAGTCAACAAAAGTCAAGAGTGGCTATGCAGTCGATTGTATAGCCAAAACTCGTGCACGTGCGTACGAACCGTTAAGAATTGTAAAACCGGCTTTTATATGAATTAATAATCTTAAAACTTTAAGTTTTAGATTTTTAATAAATAAAATCAGTAGTTAAAAAAAATCACATTTGATAAAATCTCATGTCACGGTTTTGTATGATCAAAAACGCGATTACGCGCGTAAAGTCCGGTCTACGATTTAAATACGATTCGTCCAAAATTAGGGTTTTAGTGTGATATTAGCACCCAATTTAAAATTCAAATTTTATGTTTTAAATGGGTTTATACTTCTATCCAAAATCCCTTAGAATTTTTATAAAATCAATTTTATATAAAAATTTTCCAAAATTATTAACGTTTTATAAAATTTAAATAGACCATAATTCCAAAAACATACTTAGACATAAATTTACTGCTTCAAATTTATACCAATTTATCATATATGTAAATAAATTTTTTTGACGAATTTTCATATTTTTCCAATATCCAGATTATTTAATATGAATTTAATATTATTAAAATTTTATAAATTCGGGAAAAATAGTTAAATACATCCAAAATTTACCAAATTTATACCATATTAATTTTAAGTCATGATAAGATCTCATACCAAGTTTCAAGTCCTGATTTTATCCATAAGTATACAAACCCTAAATCATCCGTTTAAACTTTATAAATACTAAACGTATACTTAAACAACTCCAATTTTCATAAAATTTGGACAGGAGTCTTAGTTCATCATATAATAATCACTGTCCAATTTTCATAATTTTTCAATACTGAGAAGTATTTTTTCCAAATTTTCATGTATTAAACTTGTGTGAATTTTAATAAATAATCTATAAAGAATTAGATAACCAAAATTTTCAGATATTCATTTTAAATCATATTCTACTTATTAAAACAAATTTTGGGTGCTAGATCAAAAAATTTTAAAAATTTATCAAGAACATGCTTGTTCTTGAACATTCAACAATTAACAAGTTTAATTAAGGATTATACCTTCCAAAATCAACAAATGAAGATGAAATTTGATGCTAAGCTACTGAGTTTTCCTTGATTTATAACCTACAATCACAATGTGGTTCAATTCCAAGATCAAAAACTCAAAAATCAACAAAATGCTCTTTTTATTCAAGAAAATGCAGGTATGAACACCCAAATCTTGCAAGTTTTTCACTAGATACATCATTGTGGATGATTATAACTAATTTTTATCCACAAATCCTTGTTAAAATCACAAGATTCAAGCTAAAAACTCTTATAAACAACAAAACTTGAAAATAAAAGTGAGTGTGTGTAGTGTGTGTGTTCTTGGTGTTCTTGAGAACACATGCAAGAATCAAAACAGAAATTTTAAAGATGAAATCATGTTAAAATACCTTTAAAACACTAAAACAAAGCTCATCAATCCATTGGAACCAAGAATCAAAGCTTGGAATTGATTGTTTATGAGCTTGGAGGAGATTTGGGGGTGTTTGGATGTGGTGGTGGTCTACGGCCAAGAGGAAGGAGGAGGAAGAGAGAAAATGGGGTGGGGGTTGGGTATTTATAGGGGAGGGTGAATTCTAGGTTTAAAAGATTATTTTTATAAAAAAAATACTCACTTTTTATAAAAATTACACCCCTAAACACTAAAAATAAGCATTTTTATCAAACATAAAAATTAAGTATCTAAAATGATGAATTTTGAAAATTTTTAAAACATAAAAACTCAAAAATTTTCAAAAAATTATACCGGGTGAACACCGGGTTTTTAACGAAAGAACCACCTGTGATCGTTAGTTTAATCAAGAATCACAAAAGTTAGCACATATAATGTTATAAAATATCATTCTTAACTAAAATATAAATATAAAAATTATTTTCGAGAATTTAATTTTTACCGATTATTTAACGCGTTCGCAGTATACGTAGTGTATGCACTTAACCGGGTTTTCTAGTTCGGACCTTAGTGTTTGTCTAAGGTAGTATTCCTAGAATTCCTAGAAACACTAAAAATATATAAAATTATAATATAACAAATTATAACGTATAAAAAGTCGAGAAACGGTAAGTACTTAAAAAACCGTAGTTGTCACAAAATCCGTTGAAATTTCACAAATATTCTTCCACGGGCCTGGAATGGATGATTTCACTGGAATGATGTTCCATGATCTCGAGTTTTGGTGAATAGACCAAATAATCTTTTGCCATAGACTTTGCTTTTCTAGTTTAAATCTCCACCACCACCTAGTAAGCATTGTTATGTTGCCATTCTTAAGTGAGCCAATCCCGAGTCCTCCGTATTCTTTATCCTTAACAATATTTTGCCAAGAGATCCAACATATCTTTGCTTTATCCGATGAGCCACCCCAACGTTTTGATTTTTTTTTTTATAAAAAAGAACCAAAAAAGCAAACGCGGGGAGGGGGTGGGGACTCGAACCCGCGTCTCGCGGGTGAGATGGCTGGACGCGTACCAGGTACCACCTAGGAAGCACCCATCTTATTTAAGTTTCTGATTAAAATGTTATATATATAAAACTTTAAAAAAAATGTGCAAAAATTGTTTGTACCTTGCGCATACCCACCTGTTCCAAATGAACAGAAGAGAGGCACCCACTTTGGGTTTTATAATTATATATAATATGCATACGGGTGTATATCATATTGGACTAGCGGATTTTAAAGATTTAAAATTCTGAAAAGTGTAAGAAATCATTAGAATGCGACATATGTACTCAAGGGTTATGGCAATTGAGTCTAACAAATTACGTATCTCCTAGCAAAAAATACACAAACCTGGACGAACCATGTGTATGTGTTAGACGCACCATGTATACAAAGAACGTAACCAAAACCTAGTACAAAATAACAAAGAGTCCCGGGCCCTTGGACGCACGGTGGGTAATCTTGGAGGCACCAGTGACATTGCGTTGGATACACCGTCGTACGAACAATGTATCAATCCTTTAAAAACATCGTTTTTAAATAAAAAAATATAACAATATTATACTTGAGTAAAAAGAACATTATTTTTTATTTTATGATACTATTTTAAAAAAAAAAATAATAAAGTATATATATATATATATATATATATATATATATATATATATATATATATATATATATATATATAAAGTTATTTGCATTTAAGAAAATGATGGTGGATTTAAATAGAAAAAGGTTAACAATTATGTATATCTTTTTAACATCTTTCACTCATAGTTAACTTCCAGTATATTACGAAAAAAATCAGTGCGTAATCTTAGTAATTCGTGTTTAATCAATAGTCCGGATTTCTTCGTGTAATTTTAAACTTTTTAGGTCTTTCTGTATTTCTTAAAAAAAAACAACACGTTGGTACACGCAGGCGTACTCCTTGCTTCTAGGGACGTTAATCCGAAGCTCGAGTACGGTCCGTACGTCGTTTTTCTTCTCTACCTGACGAATCAATTGATTTAATGTAGGCATCGCGCTCTTGACTTTTGTCCTTCCCCCCGATTTGTTGTAAACATATTTTATTTATAAAACGTGCATTCGGTTTTAGGCTCAAACCGAACCAAAAACCGAATATTCGGTTTTTAGGTTTAAAAAAAAAGAAGCATAAGAACGAACCATTGTGCCGGATTGAAATAAAGAAAGCCTAAAGATAGCTTCACTAAACAAAATAAAAAGAAATGCAAGAAGCATACTACTCTTGAAAAAACAAAACATTCGGTTTGTTTCGGTTTTTTCTCCAACAAACTGAAACCAAACAGAAAAAAGCTAATCGAACCGTTGGTTATTAGTATGGGTCAATTTTTTGTTCGGTTATATCCATTTTTCGGTTTCGATTCGGTTTTTATTCACCCTAATAAAAACTGGTGTTTTAAAATACGTTCACATGAAAATTGTTTCTCTCTTTTAACTTATAAAAATTAAATAAATATTGTTTTTACTAGAATAATTAATGTTTCAACAAATGGAAACCAATTATTTTCTTTTTACAAACAAAGTTGATTGATGGGGTCTTTATGTTCATTATCATCAAAAAGTTGATTACTCAATCCGGCAAATAATTGATTGTTTTAGTGACCTAAAAGCAACACCACCTAAATCATCACCCAAAACAATTTATTTCAATATAAAAAGGGTCCTAATATCCTCACACCCAAATTCCTATTTTGACACCCATTATACCTCATATAAATACAAATACAAGATGTATAACTTTTACAATTTTCAAATACAGACATATTGCAGAATGTACATCGTACCCTACACGCCTCGTATCGTACCATCATACTCTATACGTCACGTATAGATCTATACGAGACGTATAGGGTACGATGTACCTTTTGCAAGATAGACGTCTTTGAAAATTGAGAAAGTTATACGCCCTGTATAGAGCTATACGAGGCGTATAGGTTCTTTCAAGTCCCCAGTAAGTTTCTCCATTTGTTCGATCGATATACTCAAACTCTATTCCTTCCTCCCAACTTGAACCCAATCACTCAAGTATAGCGATGTCGTTTTGGGACGACCAATATATTTTTGGTAAATATTCTAACGAGTCATGGGAAAACAACTCAGTATTACATTTATTAACTTATTTATTGTTTTGTTTATAAAATACTTACCATAACGTTATTTTCGGAGGGGTCTGGCGTTCATTCTTCTTACGAGACAAGGTTGTTAGATTTGAATCAGGAGGAAGTCGTGTCCAACGTTCGCGTTTCGATTACAATTTATAATATTTTACAATAAAATAAAAATTAACAAAACCTAGTCTATTACAACAAGACTTCCAAAACAGCTAAAAAATTATAAGATGAATTAAAATACAAATCAAACCAAAACAAACAAACAACCACGGGTATTGAGCTCGATTCACCAATCAACACAAAAACAAGAAACGAAGGATGAAATCTTTCAAATAAAACACTTTGACAAAATAAAACCCGATTGCAATTAAAAAATAAATATTGAAGTATTTGTTAGCATAAGTGGCTCTGATACCGCTGTTGGTTTTTGTGCTAAGGTTTCAAAACTATTTTAAAACGCGAAGTGGAAAAACAAGCACGGACTGATATAGGCCAAACCCTAGATCGACCCATCAGGAGTCTAGATGCAAACCAAATATTCAATACACAACCATAGGGTGTTCTAGGGTTATACCTTTCGCGAGTAGGAGACGACAACCAAGGGGTAGCACCACTTGACAACAACCCGGTCGCTAGATCCGGTTCCACGAACTAAACCCGCAATTTCTATTTCACTCGTACTGATCACACCCCAGTCTCAGGTACTAGTTAGTGGTGACGCATGGTACAAAACACACAGCGAAAACTAAAATCTCATTCTTTATTTCATATCAAACATTGTTTTACAAACTGTTAAAATATTACAAAATGTTTCATCATCGTTATTAACAAGGAACATAACATTCAGGACTTATAGTCTCCATACATGCCTTCATCTGGTATATTTCATCATCTTGTTCTAGCCATAACATTTAAGGCTTATAGTCTCCAGAACGGTTTCTTCATGTGTTTATATGTAAAAGCTCCGAAAAATGTTATGTAAAAATGAGTTTTTTTCATGGTTCCCCGGTTCCCCGGTGAATCTTCCTCTCTCTATATATGTAAAATAAAAATAATAATACTTAAAGTATATGTTACCCACTTCAATTTATTTCACTAAAAACAATTTACAATATGACCATTTTAACCGTATATTTTTCAAAAGTTTTATAAGTTCCTAATTACCATTAAAAAAAACTAAAAACATTATAGCCATTTCATTTCATGTGCAACAAGATATTAGATCACATTGTAATCAGTTTATGATTGAGGATAGTTTATATAAATATACAAACGTATAAATACTCCGTGCAATACCCTAATTTGGCGATACAATCAAATTACACAAACATTCACTAATACCACCGGACCTTACACTACATGTAATTACGTAACAACTGTCAAAACATAAAATCACATAACTTAAACAAGTGTCATTCAATAATGACCTAGTGGTCTAATACTTTAATGAATCCTTGCTAATGTAAAGTTATTTGGTATTTAGATGTAAAAAATTATTATTAAAAAAAACAAGTATCATCCTTTTATTATGTTTTTCCTCATTATGCGATTCCCCAGTATCATTTCTTGTTAATACACGTGTCATTTTATTATTAACTTTTATAAAAATTACATAAAGTCAAACACATATATATAAATTTTGTAGGTTAAAAACTATGTTAATAATTGTAAATCTTATTTAAAGTACATCGTTGTTAGTGAAGAGTACCATCTATTTGGACTGTCACGTGACGCTTTAATATTTTTTTTGTTTTTATCTCTAATACTATATACAATATACGTTTTTAAACTTTTTAGTACGTTTTCTATTAATTATGTTTTTCTGTCATAACTTTCGTTTGTTAACTAAAAAAACGGAATAAGCGGTTTTCTTTAGTTTTTTCCGTCAACGTTCCGGTATAATTTGTTTTTTGAAAATGGAGTTGTATTCAAATTCGAACATTTTTTTTATCGTACGCTATAGCGAGTCTACGTTTCAATTATTGTTTTTATATTATATTTTTTTGAAAGGCAAATTTCTTTATTCCTGTGGGAGTACCTAAAGAATTTTCTTCTACCACTGGACCACCAACCCCAATGGCTTTCATATTATATTTAATATACACACTTTTAACCCGTTTAGTTTTCTATTAATTTTGTTTTCCTGTGATAACTTTCGTTCATTAACTTTAAAAAAATAGAGTGCGCGGTTTTCTTTAGTTTTTTTTTAATGTTTCGTTATAAATTTTATTGAAAACGGAGTGTTAAACTTAAACGAGCCGAACCTATAACGACAAGACTACGCGAGTGCGAAAAAATTGCTAGTTAGATTTAAACAATCACCTGGAATCTCAACAAGACACGACAAAAAGAGAGATGGCTTGTCACTAACAAATATTCTAACTGGAAAATGATATATAGAATATAAATGGTGGTTTGACAAACAAAGTACACGTGAAAATGGACCTTCTTACTTTACAAAGCATTTTAAGAAAGTAACAACCTCAATCAACTAGGTTGAACTCGTTGGTTGATATTGCAACTAATTTCGACACGTGGAAAGGGCTTACTCTACAATCGACACTGATTGGCCGAACCCGAATCCGAACCCGAACGCGTACTATTCCTCTCCATTGAAAAGAGCGATCGAAAGTCTTCATACGTGATACGACTCGATTCTAGAAAACGTTTGATGGTTAAAAAGTATTTCAATTTGTTGTATTTGATGTTATCTTTTAACAATTTAAATTCTTGCAATTTATTTAAAAATACATGCCGGCAATAACTGTTGAATCTGAAGGCTTAAGTGATCTCTAGTCATAAGTTAATAAATAAGTAATACGAGTTTGAAAATTAATAAAAATAAAATAATAAGTTAATGAAGAATTTTTTTTAAAAATTGAAACGACCTCAATTAATCACCTACATTGTTAAAAAAAAAGTTGTTAGGACGAATATTCTCTAAAGCAAAAGTGTGATAGTGGCTTTATATAGCATATATTCCAAGGATTGGATTGATTATTCCCTCATGGTTTAAACAATCAAAGGGAACAAAATATCCACCTAAAATTTCCAAAAAGATGATTATAAAGTAAATATTGACTCATCATAGGAATACTAATTTTATGTCAATATAGGACATTTAATAAATAATCATTACAATTTAAAAAAATATATATGTATTGCAGTTTTCAGATTTACAAAATTTATTGTTAACATACATTTATTGAAGCAATTTTAAACTAAACAATATTATATGACAGAAAATACAACTATCAAAATAAAAAAAAATGAACCTTGATAAAATCTTATAATTCAAAATGTTTAAAAATTTAAATTATAATTATTTTATAGTTAAAATAAAGTAACATCAAGTCTAAAACATTGAAAAGTTCTTTTACCCTATTTTAAATTTATTTGCATCATATAGTTTTTTTCATGGTTAAGTTGTAATAAATAAAATTTTACAAAAATATAGAACAGTATTGACCAGTGTTATTAATTATAAATTTTTTTTTGGGGTTAAAGATGTGTATGGTATAAAGTGATACCACGTGATTACTCAAAACCAATAACATGCCTATTTATCGCATCGAAACTGAATACGTTAATATAATCTTAATAATATAATAAATAGTACTTTAAAATGTTAGAAAGTTTAAATTATTAAATAAATAGATTTGTTAGCAATACACTTGACTATTTGATATTGCCACCACAATACTAGAATTCAACCTAGTCACACAATGCATGACATGTTCGAGCTACAAACCCGACAAGAGTGATATGTAACTACCAAGGTTATGCATTTGTGCAAAATGGTTATATGTGCCTTTGTTAACACTCATGCCTTGAATATGAAAGGTTGTATAGAGCACGAGAAAGGATTGTATTAGCCACAAGTTGGCTACGGGTATGATCTTTAACTCATTAACTAAAGATAACCATTCTCAAGGGTAATTTTTTATTAGTATTTCATAATCCTCAGTGTCTTTAGGATGAGCTAATATCCATGTTATTTGTTGCTCATTCTTTTTTATAAAACATATACCTAAGGGTGCGTTTGGTTCGCGGAATTTAATTTAGAATTGGAATTGGAATTTTAAGGAATTGGATTTGGAATTGTAATTGTCCAAATGATTTGGAATTTAAAGAAATTGAGATCTATTAAAGATATTTGAATTCCTAATCCATTTCATTGACAAAACAATAATAAATGAATTGGAATTTATCACAATTACCACCACTTACCTAATGTAGTCGACCCCGACCTCCGTCGCCCCGTCCCCCGACCGCCGCCGTCGACCGCCTCCCCCGACCGCCGCCACCGACCCCGACTGACCGCCGCCCTGACCGTCACCCCTGCACCCGCATCTGAAAACCGACCACCGTGCAATGATGTTTTCTGCATGTTCATTAGCCATTCAATTTCTTGAGGTGTGGGCACATGTTTATTAGCCATACAATTTCTTGAGATGTAGGCAGACGTGAGGATAAAGTGCATGTTAGCATAATAAGTTGTTATGGGTCTTAGCTAGGCTCAGTTATCTTTCTATTTAATGTTGCTTTCTTCTTCATTTGTAAGCTAATATTCATTTGAGCAATAGAGAGCCTTCATCTTTTCTCTGTCATGTTCATTTGTTAACATGGTATCAGAGCCAACTCGATTCATGCTTGATTGAAGATCTTTGTTGTCACTTTCGCTCAGTTGTTGGTTGGCTCGTTGTTTGGTTTGTTCGTTGTTGAAGGGTTGTTTCGGTCGTTGTCGCTTCTGCTCAGTTCGTTGACTCGTGAGTTATCAAACTTACGGATTTCATTTTATTTGAACTGATTTGTGTATTTTGAAGAGCTTCTGGACAGATTGACAGGTTTGGACCTCGTTTCTGTCCCATTTTTTTTCAAAGTTTGATGTTTGTTCACGAAGTTTGCGGTCTCCAAGTTTGCGGTTACCAAGTTTGCGGTTACCAAATCTTGCTTCAGTCAATCAGTTGTGTAAATCTGGAATTTGGGTTTTCTTTTGTGACACTGTTTGTGTTGTGGAGGATCAACATACTCAGAGGGTGTTTAGGATCGGCAGTAGGGTGGGAGATTTATATGTCTTAGAAGAACTCAAAGTGCCTGATCCTGGTGTTGCTGCTTCCAGCGTTGATTTATCCTCTTTTCGTTTAAGTCCTTTGTCGTCTGAATTTTATATTTGGCATTCTCGTTTGGGACATGTGTCTGCATCTCGTTTAAAATTTTTGGTTTCCACAGGTGTTTTGGGTCAGTTGCAAACCTGTGATATTTCTGATTGTTATGGTTGTAAACTTGCCAAATTTTCTGCTTTACCTTTTGCTAAAAGTATTTCTCATTCTGTTGCACCATTTGATATTGTTCATTCTGATGTGTGGGGACCATCACCAGTATCCACTAAGGGTGGTTCACGTTATTATGTTTCCTTTATTGATGATTACACTCGTTATACCTGGGTGTACCTTATGAAACATAGATCTGAGTTCTTTGACATTTATAAAACATTTAGGGCTTATGTTCAAACGCAACATTCGGCTGTGATAAAGTGCTTCAGGTGTGACTTAGGGGGTGAATACACCTCTAATGATTTTACTCAGTTGCTTGCATCAGATGGTACCATACACCAATCCTCTTGTACTAACACCCCTCAACAGAATGGTGTTGCTGAAAGGAAACATCGTCATCTTATGGAAACCGCTCGTTCATTCCTTTTATCTGCTGAAGTACCTAGTGTCTTTTGGGGAGAAGCACTTCTGACCGCCCAACATGTGATTAATAGGATCCCTACTTCTCACAATGATGGGATGTCTCCATTTGAAAGTCTTTTCGGTGAACGCCCAGATTATGGTGAATTACGGGTTTTTGGATGTACTTGCTTTGCTCTCCGTCCTCATGTTGAACGAGACAAATTGACAAATAAGTCAGCCTTATGTGTTTTCTTAGGCTATGCCAGTGGTCCCAAAGGATATGGCACGGGACAAAAAGGATACCGTTGTTTTGATCCTATAAGTCAGAAGTTATATGTATCAAGACATGTTACTTTTCTTGAACATATTCCATTCTATTCGATTCCAGCTAAGTCCCATGATGTAACAAAGTCAGATCTTTAGAATATTGATTCTTTTGCTAGCAACATTGATGTCCCGACCTCTGATGTTCCCGTTTCGTCTTTTGATCCTAATATGCCTGCCCCAGATACTTCTGTTGCACATGATGTGCCAGTTCATGAACCATCCACGTCATCTGGCACCAATGTTGATTCTCCTCCACCTCCGAGAAAGTCTACTCGTGCATGCAAGTCTACTCAATTACCAGACTTTGCATACTCTGTATATTCTGCGTCGTTTAGTTCATTTATTGCGGGCATTCATCATCTGTCTGAACCAGAATCATATAGAGAGGCTATCTCTAACCCTCTATTTCAAAATGCTATGGCTGAAGAGCTCACTGCTCTTCATCAGACTCACACATGGGATTTGGTTCCTCTACCACCAGGTAAACATAAGGTTGGTTGTCGTTGGGTGTATAAGATTAAGACAAAGTCTGATGGATCTGTTGAACGGTACAAGGCCAGACTTGTGGCAAAAGGATATTCGCAAATATATGGTATGAATTATGAGTAGACCTTTGCCTCTATGGCAAAAATGACAACAGTTCGTACTTTAATTGATGTTGCGTCCGTTCGACAATGGAAGATCTGTCAAACGGATGTCAAAAATGCTTTTCTGAATGGTGATCTTCATGAGGAGGTTTACATGACTCCACCCCCTGGAATAGCTCATCAGCCCGGTGAAGTCTGTCGGCTTCGAAAAGCTCTATATGGACTCAAACAGGCCCCTCGTGCCTGGTTTGAAAAAATCTCTACAATCATCACTTCCCTTGGCTTTCTCCCTAGCAATCATGATTCGACATTATTTGTTTGATGTACGAATGTTGGACGCATTCTCTTGTCTTTATATGTTGATGACATGATTATTACAGGCGATGATTATGATGGCATTGAATCCTTGAAATGTGACTTGGCCCATCGTTTTGCTATGAAAGATTTGAGATTATTACGGTATTTTTTGGGGATTGAGGTAGCTCAATCTAAAAAGGGATATCTTCTCTCTCAGACGAAGTATATTTCTTATCTTTTTCAACGTGCAAGACTTTCTGATAACAGAATTGCATACACTGCTCTTGAAACCAATGCACGTTACTCCCCCACTGATGGTGTTCCTCTATCTGATCCGAGTATATATCGTACCATTGTAGGCAGTTTGGTTTATCTTACAGTTACTCGGCCTGATATCGCTCATGTTGTTCATGTGGTTAGCCAGTTTGTTACCGCTCCTACTTCTGTTCACTAGGGGGCTGTTCTTCGTATTTTGAGATATCTTCGTGGCAATCAGTTTCAAAGTCTTTTATTCCCTTCTACGTCTTCTCTGGAATTGCGTGCCTATTGTGATGATGATAGGGATAGTGATCCCAATGATCGTAAATCCACTATTGGTTTCTGTATTGTCCTTGGTGATTCCCTAATCTCAAGGAAAAACAAGAAACAAGAAGTTGTCTCTAGGTCCTCCACTGAGGCTGAATATCGTGCTATGGCTGTGACTACATGTAAAATTATTTGGTTCCGATGGCTTCTGGCAGATATGGGGGTTGTTGTTTCCTCGCCTACCCCATTACATTGTGATAATCAAAGTGCTATGCAGATCGCCAAGAACTCTGTCTTTCATGAACGGACAAAACACATTGAGATAGATTGTCATTTTACTCGCCATCATCTTCAGCTCGGGACCATCTCACTTCCTTTTGTTCCATCAGCCTTGCAGATTGCAGATATTTTTACCAAGGCTCAATCGGCATCTCGGTTTCATTTTTTGTGTGACAAACTCTCAATGTTTATTTCTATTGCATTGTGAGTTTAAGGGGGGATGTTAGCATAATAAGTTGTTATGGGCCCTGTTATGGCCCTTAGCCCAGGCCCACTTATCTTTCTATTTAATGTTGCTTTCTTCTTCATTTGTAAGCTAATCTTTATTTGAGTAATAAAGAGCCTCCATCTTTTCTCTATCATGTTCATTTATTAACAGTGCAGATCTTGAATGTATCATCATTTTTTTGTCTTCTATACATGAACTTGCACGCCACCTGCACATCTTCGGTATCAAATCCTTAACGCCATCGGCGGCGGTGGTCAGTCGCGGTGATAGATTGTCGGTGGCGGTTGGGGGCGGTGATAAGGGGTCGTGGCGGCAACGACGGTCGGAGGTTGGGGGGCGGCAGCGGTCGGGGGTCGGGGCGGTGGCGGTCGGGGGTTGTGGGTCGTGGGACAACGGTGAGTGGTAGAAGATTTCATTTCTTTTTGGTGAATACCTTCACATTTTATAAGGAATTTGAATTCCTTTGTTTGAAGGAATTTGTTGGAATTAATTCCAATTCCAATTCTTGTTGTAACCAAACATGTTGAAAATGAATTTTGATTCCAATTCCAACAAATTATGCATACCAAACATAATAAGGAATGGAATCTCAATTCCATTTCCATCAAATTCTATCCAATTCCATCAAACCAAGCACACCCTAAGTTTTACCTCCTCAATTGTAACACCCGCTTTCAAGAGTCGTTAATTTTAACTCGTTTAACTTGTGCAAGTGTATGAATATGTGTCTGGCTGAAATTTTATATTAAATATACAAATATGTGTGTTAATTTAATTTTAGATGATTAATTAAGTGTGAGGTGTGGATAAGTGAGGTGGGGAGGTAATTCAAATTTCATGGGATAAGCTTTGACTTGGACTTGTAACTATATCCCCATTATCCTCTATTCTCTTCATCATAATTGATACCATTTCCCCTCTCTGTCGACTTCATCTAGAGAGAGTGAGAGAGAGAGAGTCGGGTAGAGAGAGATCGAGGAAGGTGGTGGATAGCAGCGGTGAGAGGGTGGTGTGAGGTGACTGCGTGATCGGTGGTGATTGTGGTATGTACAGTGGACGAGTGGTGAAGCATGGAGAGGTGGTTAGCGGCTGTTGGCAGTGGTGGCTAGCTGCATAGTGGTGTTGGCTTGGTGGAGACTGAGATGAGTGGAAGAGAAGAGAGTGTGGGTGCGATCGAGTGAACTA
The DNA here is from genome assembly GCA_023525975.1 of Smallanthus sonchifolius. NCBI lineage: Eukaryota > Viridiplantae > Streptophyta > Magnoliopsida > Asterales > Asteraceae > Smallanthus > Smallanthus sonchifolius. Next base: position 111,291,417 of record CM042021.1, read on the forward strand.
ACGACAGTCTAGGTGTTTCGGGTCTAAACAAACGTGTGGAAAGCTTGAGATCGGTTTATACGATCTAGGTGAGTTCTATATGCCATATTTTAACATTTTTGAATGTTTTGGGTTGATTCACGTACATAATGTGTTAACGGTTTCAGACATGTTTAACGTGGGATTAACGGGTTTTAATATGTAGGTGTTTGTGTGGATTTCGGGGCTTTTTGGACGTGGTTAAAGTCAGAGTCTTATTTAAGCTAATTAACCTTGATAATTTGTTGTGGTTGTGATAAATATGTGTGTTAAAATGGTGGTTAGGTTATACGAATAGTTGTTGTTAAAGTGTGATAATTAGCATGATTATAGTATGGTTTGGGTGTGGGGTTTGGTTTATGTTATTGAGCCAATGGTGTGATGTTAAAGTGTGTTTATTGCATGATAACTAATATGTGGATAATGATTATGATATGCATGGTGTGTTAATCAAGTGGGTGGACATTGTATGTGTGTAGTAAGTTTTGTGTTCAATGATTGGAATGACTTAAGTAAAATTGGCATTCTAAGTGTGTGGATGTGAATAAGTTATATTGAAGAGTTTTTGTGAATGGACTTGTGTAGGAAACTTTTCACAAATATGATTTGTGTAAATGAGTCTATATAAGAAAATTCACATGAATGAACTAGTACAACTACATCTACATGGACAAGCTTGCAAAGCCATATTATGTAAGTTAGTTGCCAAGAATGATTGAGTTGTTTGTGTGTTATTATTGGTGTAAAGTGTGTGAAAAGGTGTTTTAAAGGCTTTTGACTAATATTGAGCTAAGGGTTGCGATGTTGTGGCCTATAAATGGGGGGAAACGTGTTGACTAGTGTGTATTTGAGTGTGTGAAGTCCACGAAGATGGCAAAACACCAAAAAAATTACGACAGTGGTAAAACAATGTGGTCTCATGTTGATATTGTGTCAGACACAACTATATCCAATACTTGTGTGTAGCTAACATTTGGTTGTGTGAAGTGGTAATGTGAGTTATTAATCAAGTTGTAAGTGGGTTGGTGTGGTGTAAGTTAAGTGTAGGGTGTGTGTGGTGTATTACCGTGGACTATGCGGTATGTGAGGTTATCCAGACTTAATCATTTAATAAAGTGTGTTTTTAAATATGAAATGTTGTTTTGATAAAGTTAAAGCGTGTTTGTTAAACTATAGATTCACCAGCGAAAGCTGACATGTTTTAATACATGTTTCATGGTGAGTTTAAGTGAGTTGTGGCAGGGTATCTCCAGACTATTGGACAAGGACACTTGATGTCCTAGTGTAGTGTGTATTTTTTTAAAGTTATATGTAATATGAGTTTTGAAAGTCTTCCGCTGTGTATTGTGTGTAAATCCAATGATTACATCACGCCATGGTTTTTGGGGTGTGAAATCAATGGCATAAGATAACGAAGAATAGTACATGTGATGGTCAACCAAAAAGTCAACCTTCAACTCAAGAACCACTTTTGTCTGGATAAAAACTTGAGGTGTTGATTTCAACATTTCCACAACAACTTTTTGGTTACATAGGACGAAGTTCCTCGATAAGGTACACTTTTTCTTTATTTAATTCGTTAATCTGTTATGTATCCTAGGATTTGCGATGTATTGCAACGTGAACATGTAACAAAGATCTACAAGAAATTTAAAGATTATATCGGTCATGTAATTCAAGAAGGGGTACAAATAGGATTGAGTATCTCTATTTGGTGGTACGAAGGAAAGGGAGAGATAGGGAGTCAAGTAGAATACATGTTTTGAACGTAAAAAGTTTCAAACTTGACGAATTAATCGATCCAAATCTGAATCCATGCAAAACTAGGGTTTTGGGTGAGAACTGGAAGTTCACGGCCGAAGTTCTCGGGTAAAGTAGTCGGCCTAGTTCTCGGGTTATGATCTCGGGAGAAAAGGATGCCGAGAACCTCAGGTTCACGGCCCCTCTAGTTTACGGGAAACTTCCGAGAACTTCCCTTAAGCCGAGAACTACCAAGTTCTCGGTAATAAGCCGAGAACTTCCCTTAAGCTGAATACTACCAACTTCTCGGTAATAAGCCGAGAACTACCCTTAAGCCGAGAACTACCCTTAAGCCGAGAACTACCCTTAAGCCGAGAACTACCAAGTTCTCGGGAAATGAGCCGAGTACTCTAAAGTTCCCGGTATGAAATGTAACGAGTTGTAAATAAGCTAAGACTAGGTTGTGTACGTTCAGGTTAGAAGATCTTTTAGAGACCTTGACCGTGTTTATCTCAGATGAGTTCTAAAGCCCTACTTTTAATGCTTTAAATTATATTTTGGGCTGGTGTGCATACTTACGAAACGATGTTTACGAAATGATGTTTATGAAGGATGATGTTTACGAAATGTTTTGCCAAAGGTTTACGATTGAAACACTGTTTAATAAAATGTACGAATGCTTTAACTAAAATGAGATAAAAGTTTTATGAAAGTCACGAATGAACGAATCTTGCACGAGTTCCTACGGGAGCTTGGGTATGTATGTATGGGCCTTACCCTTACGGGGGGCCTTTGTGGCTGGATAACGGTTGTACAACTGGTTGAGGGGGTGACGACGGTCACCCATGGGATTACCGGGATCCTGATGCAAGGTATTATTCCCCACGAGGGAACAATGCCTAAGGTACTGGCTGGTGTCAGGCCCTAGGTTTCTCCGCCTGAAGGACATGTACGGTTTTGAAGGGCCTAGTGGTGGTGTGCCTCGGGGTTTATCCGCCAGCCCACGATGTATGGAATTGACAGTTACGAGAAGGCACAGATTCGGTTCATGTTGACTTATGTTATGATGTTATGTTATGGCATGTTTCGCGTACACTTTTGTTAAATAAATGTATGTTATGTTTTTTTTTTGGCAAAATGATTATGTTAAGGTTTTATGTAAATCTAGAACTCACCAGCGTAGCTGACTTTTATTATGCGCATTCAGGTTAAGGATATGTATGAAGGTTGAACGGTGATGCTTGGCTGGCGAAAGGAGTTACCCGGCTGATCACAAAGACTGACATCCCGTTACGATTTGATCATGTTATGTTTACGTCTTAGACAATGTTTACGCTTCCGCATGTCGAACAATGTTATTTTTATGTTTGAATGAAAGTTTTACGCTGCGTTATTTGATATTCAAGTTTAAGAACTGTTTGTGAATGAGTAAATCTAACACGTGAGGTCTCCCGGGTTTGGGGCCTTACAGTTCTAGCACTTCACACATTGTTTTGTTCTTAAACCAAATCTTAACAAGAGTTTTCATGATAAAATCAATCATGTATGTCATTCCATCTAAATGGTTATCTTTCAAATCTGATTTTCCTAAAGCTTTCTAAATTCGTGAAATGTTTCTCTGCTTACAATCATTAGTTCTTTAAACAAATCTCTTTTTCATTGTTTAGATATTGATGGAGGATTTAGTATCAGTAGCAAGCGTGTCCACAAATTGATATCCGGTTCTTACCATTTTACTGTACTGCATTGCGATAGGTATACTTGCTTATACGTGTGTAGTTTGGTTTATTGATAATTACTATTTAAGACTAAACTTGTGCAAGCAAGTTCTTAATTAATTTTATGTTACTAATTGCACATGTCATTTGCTTTTATGTTTACGACGAACAGATATGACGGTGGTATGTCAAAATCGTTGCTTAATTCTCCGATTTGCAGTTCAAGTTCGCCGCACCGATTGCCGGAACACTGGTCCTCGTCTGCCGTGCCGCAACCATTGCCACTTCCTAACGATGATTTGCGGTTTCCGGCGGTAAGCCGGAGGAAATGGCCGGTAAGTTTCTGTTGTTATCATACATCTTAGGGAAAACTACACCTGAACATGAATGTTTGGAACTATTGATCCAATCGACTTGATGCTATTGTTAATCAAAGATTCTTATACATAATACACTCCAAATATCTGTTACTGCCTCCAAACACAAAACATGTTTGGCTTTTTGGATAGTGATAATCTGATTATTATGTTTTCAAATTACAAATAATTATTTTCTATTGTTTGATTAATGTGAAATTGAATATCTGATTGTTTGCGGATCCAGGTAACCTTGTCATCGATTGTATGTATTTTTAATCTATAAAAAAATTTTCTACAAAAAACACCAACCCCTAACCTAATTGAATTCCAACTAATAGGTTTAAAAATAAAAGGCTAAAAAAAGCTAACGAGTCGAGCCGAGACCGAGCCTGCCACTAATCGAGCTCGGCTCGTTGGATTATCCTGAAGCTCGAGCTTGAGCTCGGCTCGGTTCGAGCCTATAATTTTTGGATTGAGCTCGGCTTGTGAAGTGAAAATAAAACTCGAGATCGGCTCAGCAAGGCTCGATTTCATTTAAGAAGAATAAATGAGCAAAAGCTCGTTTCGAGCTCGTTTATAGGAAGCCTTAAACAAGTCAAAGCTCGGTTTGAGCTCGATTTGAGGTGTTAAATTGAATAATATAAATAAAATAAAATAAACTCTTACTAGGTTCGTTAAGGCTCGCGAGCCTAAACAGTCTTAGAAGGGAAAGATCGAGTTCGGGCTCGATAACTAAACGAGCCATATTTTAGGCTCGAGATCGGGCTCGGGCTCGTTAAGGCTCGTCTCATTTGAGCTTTTTACCGATCCGATCTCGAGCCAGTTTGACTCATTTACACCCTTAGGTTTAACAAATGAAAGGGATAAAGGCTCAGGTGTACTAGGGGTTAATGTTCACGTAAGGAAACAAATGAAAAAGGCTAAACAAGGAGCTAAATCATAATGCCCCTAACATTTCTGTGTACCTTCTCAATGTAAGGTCTCAAAATGCATCAAAATGTACATGTTCTAACATAATGTAACATGTTGATAAACACACAACAAACAAAAATTGAGCTAAAATATAAATTTGAATGCTCCAAAAGCTCAAAGCTCACTGGAAACGTGTGAAATCGTGTAACATCCCAAAAATTATAATAAAAAGAAATAAAAGTTACGAATGAGATTCGGGAAAAATAAACGAAAAGGAATTTAAACGAGACAAAGGGAGGAAGCCCACGGGCTTGTGGTCGCGACTTGGGCCGAATCAGAGGAAAAAGGGGGCTTAAGCCCTAGCCTTCCCCTTCCTTCTTCATTCATCACCTTCATCTTCCTTGCTAGAGAGAGAGAGTAGAGAGAGAAAGCTTCAAACCTCACCTGAGACCTTCATAATCGACCCGAGATCGTTGCTAGACATCAAAAAAGATTGGAGAAGAAAGGATCACGTGAAAACAGGTATCATAACGTCCTCAGTTTCGATTTCTGGATTGAAATAGGTTTTTAGGGTTTCAAAGTGGGTTTTACAAAAAGTTAGGATTTTTACATATGGATTGGCTTAAAAAGTATAGATCTAGATTCATGGAAGCCAGATATAAGTTTTGGACGTAAAAAGATTGGAACTTGGATAAAAAATGACAAGATTGGCCAAGAACAGTTGAATCGTCTGAAAACTCGATGAATGGTCCGAAAACGATGAAGGGTCCGAAAAGTATTTCGGACACAAAGAGATTTCGGACAAAACTCTTCGAACGAAATAGTTTTCGGACAAAGGTTTTCGAACGAAATAGTTTTCGGACAGAGGTTTTTGAATGAAATAGTTTTCGGACAGAAGTTTTCGAACGAAACAGTTTTCGGACAGATGTTTTCAAACGAAACAGTTTTTGGATAAAACGCATTTCAAACAAGTTGGGTTTTTGGTCGAAAACGATTTCAACTGAAATAGATTTCAGATGAAGTGTCTTAGCTATAGTTATATAATGACATGTCCCGTTCGTGACTCTTGCACAGATCGATTAGCATCCCACCTAGCTTGAAGTTTCATTGCTGAGTGAGATAAACCCGTAGAAGTCAAGTGGGTTCTTATTGCCCTTTTTCCCTAATGGTTTTGGGCTGGCATGCATACTATTAGAAAGATTGTTTTGAAAGTTAAAGTATATTTTTATAAGAATTACATATATTTTTATAAAAATGAAAGAGAATGTGTTAAAGAGTAAAGTACTATATTTGAAATGAGTTTTAAAGAAAGTAAAGAGTTAAAGTAAAGAAAGTTAAGGGAGTTGTACTTCGGTGTAGTTCGCCAGTGACAGTGACAGATGCCATGTTATATGCTTATGTGTTAATATGTGCTATTTGTCTATGTGATAGTTATGTGATTGCATTCTATTTTGTGTAGTAGTGTAATTTCATTGCATAGTAGAAAGTCCTTCAGGCATGCTAAAGTAGAAGTCTCACCCCGAGGTGTGAGCAAGCTAAAGTAGAAGTCTCACCCTGAGGTGTGAGCACAGCTAAAGGAGTCTTACCCTAAGGTGTAAGCGAGAAAGTCCCACCCTGAGGTGTGGGCATGGATAAAGTAAAAGTCTTACCCTGAGGTGTAAGCGAGAAAGGGATCTTGTCCTCGGACAATGATCCATATGTGATAGTTACAGTATGTGATAGTCACTTGTACTGTACAAGTGAATCGATGGTTTGAAAGAGTAAAGGATGACACCTTAACGGGTTTCCTAAAAGTAAAGTTTTAATGAAAGACAGTAATGAAACAATTTTTTTATAATTGTATCATTGTAAAGTTTTAAAAGTAAAGGCAAAGTGATTTAAAGTTAAAGAAGAAAAGCTTATTTTATTTTTAGTAAAACTAAGATACCTAAGAAAGATTTCAGTTTAAAGTAAAGACAAAACTCACCAGCGTTGGCTGACTTTTAGTATGCATGACAGGTAGTAAGAGTAAATGGAAAGAATGAGTTAAAGGAGCCGCGAGGGCTGGATAGCATGGACGTCGGACTGTTGTGCTGAAGACTGACTTTCCTGTTCCCGATAGTTCATGGTTATGTTTTAATGAATTTGGATTATTAATGTTTTGAATTAAAGACTTCCGCTGTAACAGATTCTGATTTTCGGTTTAAGAACTATGTTTATTATGTTTTGTGCCAACTATGAGATGTACCCGGTTTAAGGCGTTTCAAATCGGGTCACCGATATAAGCCATGCACAACTATCAACTATCCAACTTGCTACACTATCCCGCAAGCTGGAATACCATGCTAAGGAATCGCAAACCCACACCCGACATGCCTTTTGCTTTCGATTTACATTGAATAAAACGAGTCTTTTGTGTGCAATTAGAACAAAAAAATCTTATTTCCGGGACATGCAAAAAACAAATACATATATTTTTTCAATTTTTTTTTAATTTTTATCATATTTTTTTATTTGGTTTTATTGTTTTATAATTTTTTAGTATTTTTGAATTTTTACTAACTAGGTCCCTAATCCCCACACTTGAAACACACATTGTCCATAATGTGTATAAACGAACGATAAAATAAAATATACAAAAACAAAGAAAAATAAAATAAGAGAAAAAAAATGAAAAACAAAACTTCTCTGATAAGTGTTGCAGCGGTTAGACACGTGTGATAATTCCTCAACTGTAGGTGAAACCGACGTCTGATGTTCTGTACATAACTATGCTAAACAACCATAGTCACCAGATATATATAGGGTGATTCTAACCATACACGGAATATTGCTAATTGGACCCGCCGCCACACTATACGCCCTCGTATAGGGCAATACGAGGGCGTATAGAGTTCATTCAATGACAACAGAATGACACGTGTCATTCTCTGTCTGGCGACAGGTCCAATACGTGACGTATTGATCTATACGGAATGTATGAGGCACGGGTTATATTTTTGCTTCAAAAGTTGGAAGATTTGGGAGTTTATGAATCATATACGTGGCGTATTGACCTATACGCCACGTATAGGTGTTTTTTATTTAATTATATTTTTTTATTTTATTTTTATTTTAATTTATATAATTTTGTTAATATAAGTTTGTTTTCTATTTATAAATTTTATATATTTTATATTTTTTTTAAACATTTATTATATTTTTACAGTATAACCAAACAAAATATTAAACATTACAAACCAAAACAAAATATTAAACATTACAATCAAACAAAATATTAAACATTACAAACCAAACAAAATATTAAACATTACAATCAAACAAAATATTAAACATTACAAACATTTATTATCTATTTATAAATTTTATATATTTTATATTTTTTTAAACATTTATTATATTTTTACAGTATAACCAAACAAAATATTAAACATTACAATCAAACAAAATATTAAACATTACAAACCAAACAAAATATTAAACATTACAATCAAACAAAATATTAAACTGTACTAGTATATATCTGACGTGGGAGACTCACATAATACCGACCATGAATACGTGAAATTTGTCAAGTCTTCGTCTGTAAATGATGCCCTGCAATGTTTTGCGATATTCTCGTGTATGTGCCACCGACATAGGTTCTTGGAACAACCCGAAAATATTTTATCACATGCGTTCATAAGAGCTTTGTCCCTGTCTGTTACTATCACACGTGGCTCCATACACTTTTGCAACATTGCTTTTATTTGCAGTAGCACCCAGACGAAGTTTTCCTCCCATTCTTTTGATATAAATGCATGAGCGACGCAAAACGACTGGTGTGTGGAGGTCACACCGACCACTTGGACAAATGGAAGTTTATACATGTTTGTTTTGTACGTCGCGTCGATCATCAACACGTGCGAGAATGCACGCCACATCTCGTATGATTTCGGATGAACAAAGAATATCTCCTCCACAATATTTGTGGCATGATCTTCCCGAGTATAGTAAACGTATTTTTTTAGAAGAAAGCAGGTTTTCCAGAATCTGCATTGGAGTTTCACCAACTCTCGTTTCGTTTTTTATCTTTTGTATCGCATTATAAATGTCCTTTTTAATGCAACTACTCTCTCGGTTTTGTTCCCTTATAGTTGCCAGAATGTTTCGTGGCAACATGTTTTGCGAAAACAACTTCCCCACCAAAAGTTGTTCCGACTGAGACAGTCTCCTCGCAAGCGAGTGCGCCTCAATATGTTGACTAGGATCGTGGTTATGACTGTCATCCTTCACCGTTAATTTCCAATCACTAGTATTTTCTTGGTACTCTCCTTCCAATTTAAAGGGACAACCTATTTTCTTGCTACCGGCACATCTAACTGTGGCAGTAGACGCACGTTCGACGTGACGGTCACACACAAGCCACACCTTGATAAACGGTTCCGTCGGATCGTCGGGTGACAAGGACGTAACCATTCTCACGTCCTCTCCGGATAGCCCACTCCACCAACTGTTCACGAGACTGAAAATTCTGGCCAGTTTTATACGACACATTTTGATGGTTTTGTTCTTCGTCTTTAGAGTCGTCGGTTTGTTGTGTCGGGTAAGAGACTTCACCGCACACGAAGTTGTTAGTTTGTTGTGTCGGGTAAGAGACTTCACCGTATACGTAGTCGTTCGTGGGTTGTGTAAGGTAAGACGCTTCACCGTATACGAACTCGGGATTGCTCAGTGGCTCGTTCAAATCTGGAAGCCTTACCCTTTGATTAGAATAAACGTCGGACGAGACCTCCTCCCAGTTCACCTCTTGAACGCCAGAACTTTGCGGGTTGTTTTCCAGCGACTCGTTAGAATATACCTGAAAACCGTAGTTACCATCCTACCACCAAGACATGTTTATAATTTTTGAGAGATTGTTTGAATTTTTTTTGAACGATACGTTCGAATGAGAATTTTGCATGGTTAAATACATAAAATTTGGGCCCTATACGCATCGTATAGGGCAATACGGTGCATATAGGATTCTGGTCAAACCTCGTATATGCATCATATAGGACAATACAATACGTATAGGGTACTAGGTACTTTCTGCAACTAGTCATCCATCACATCGTTATACGCCGCGTATAGACCTATACGGAGCGTATAACGAGGTTATGGATGACTAGTAGTAGAAGGTACCTCGTACCCTAAACTGCATCGTATTGCCCTATACGATGCGTATAGGGTTAGAATGACCAGGTTGTACGAGGATGTCGGGCATAAGAAATTGTGAAGGGCTATACGCATCGTATTGACCTATACGATGCGTATATGGCCAAGTCCAAATAGCAATTCTCGTATGCCATTAGTAGTCCCCTATATATACAGTAAACAAAATATACATAATTACAACCACAGCCTAAACTGATTACCCGTACAAATTCCCCAATATTAGATTTATATGCATACCATATCAAATAAAAACAAAAATAAGGAAAAAGTACAAGAATCATAATGGACCACAAAAATGGTGGCAGTCTCTGGCTAACCATCACCCCCTCGTCCTGATCTCCTTGTGGTGGTGGCTGCTTTGGTGCTCTAAAGACCCTCGGGTCAGAATCTGCGTACTTGCCAGCATAAGGCATAGTACCTCATACTGTCTATCCATCCGCAACCTTATCTCTTCCCTCACCGATTCTAATGTAGCGGGCTCCTCATCCTTAATGACGGGTGGTGACCTGAATTGTATCTGGCATGGTGGTGGATGTGCAATTGGCTACACATGCTCGGCCTCCAACCCCTCTAGTTTCGGGGGCATCACTAGCTCTCTAGCCTCCACGAAGCGTCGTGGCTCTATGCCCGTCAAAGTGCCCATATGTATCATGTCGTCCAATATGAACGGCGGCCCGACCGCCAGGGTCTCTGGATCATGTGCTAGGGAAACTCCCAATCTGTCTGCGAGGCGGGTGATGTATGGACCTTGACAGATGCGGGCGACCTTCCCCCTGGCCTCGCCTAAGATGTCAGTAATTGGTAGCGAGGTTGGCGGGGGCCTGCCATAGCAAAAAATAAAGGATGAACAGGTCTATGAGACTTTCTCTATGCTCTGATGGCGTCCGGTGATGGTGCAAGTAATGATCCGGTGAAGGTAACGGTCAACAGGATCGTGTATCCAAGACCCAGGGCAGCTCGAGCGCCAAACTGCGTCTCCAATGGAAGGCCACCAGGCCTGAAGCTGTCATTGCGTTAATCAGAGAGGACTCTCCTTTTGAACCACAGTCCGCAGGCTCTTGGTGAAAATCGGCTCAGTCATCCCGTCCTCCATATACAACACCTGGGTGTTGTGAATCGGCTGATGGACTTATGATGCGACGACACCCCTAAACTGAACTCCATAGCTGTGTCGAATGTCAAATCTCCGTTCTTCATCTTGTAGGTGGAGAAGAACTCTAGTGTAAGCGATTCTCGTGAATCGGCTGATGGACTTATGATGAGCGACATTTTTTTAATTCCAACTCTCTCGACCACTAACGACGTTATTTAAGCCCCCGAACATAAAAATTACTAACCTGGATTGCTTCTGGGATGTCGTGTCGGCTTCCGATCTATCGTCCGTGACTTCGTTAAATGGTTACAAAAATAACATAAAATTAAGACACTAAATACACGAATTACATATAGAATGGTACAAATTTGGCTGCCTCCCAATAGCGCTTAGTTTATTGAGTCCTCATCTTGACTGATCCAAAAAATTACTTGTTGGGAGGATCGAGGTAGATCACCTCGTCCTCGCGCTCCACAACTGGCCCGCTAATGTAGTGCTTCAATCTGTTGCCATTCACCTTAAATGCCTTCCCGTCCTTTACTTCAATCTCGACTGTCCCATACGGGAATACCTCTCGCACAATGAACGGTCCCGACCATCAGGATATTTTACTTTCCCGAAAACAACCTCAACCATGAATTAAGTAGTAACACATGATCCCCACACTTGAACTCTTTATTCCCCTTCAAGTGGCGATCTTGCAACTCCTTCGTCCGCGCCTTATATCCATAAGAATGCGTGTAAGCATGGTCTAGCAAATCCTCCACTAGACAGATCCAAATTCACTGTTCGTAGTGCCTAATATGAACGATGCTCCAACTCCACCAGTAGATTACACGCTATCCCATAAATCAACCTAAATGGTGTAGAACTGGTAGATGTCCTATATGTTGTATGGAAAGCCCACAGTGCATTATCTAGCTTATCCGACCAATCCTTCCTATCTGATCCAAGTCGCACATCGTTAGTAGGCAAGGCTTGGGCCTCACATAATAAACTACAACAAGGATGTATCGGTTCCCACGAGATGATGGGAAAGGACCCATGAAATTAATACCCCAAATATCAAAAATTTGGATGGCGTTCTGGGCATCTCATTCCGGGATGAGATGTTACCTACTCTCTGACATGCAACACACACCTTCACAAATTCATGTGCGTATCTAAAAATCGTCTACCAATAAAACCCGGAGTCAAACACATTCTTCGCAGTGTAGCTCGCTCCATGGTGGCCGCATGTCGATCCCTCATGACAATTATGAAGGATCCTCTGCGCGTCCTTCTCGTCCACACATCTCCTAACTACCTGGTCTGCCCTGATTCTAAACAAATATGGGTCTTCCCACAGATAGTGCTTGACATCCGCAAATAATTTCTTTTTTTGCTGATATGTCATGCCCTTAGGCATTAACTATGGTCCCTTCAACAAGATAGTTTGCAAAATCGGCAAACCAAGGGTAACCATCATCTTCCGCCCTAAAAAAACATCAAGCTCTCATGGGGGAATCTGGCATCTATCTTCACCCCCTTCTTCACTATTCTCTCAGGATTCTCCAGGCACAACAGATGATCAACCGACACATTCTCGACCCCTTTCTTATCAAGGATCTCAATATCAAACTCTTGTAGCAGTAGAATCCAACGAATGAGCTGTGGTTTAGCATCTTGCTTGCTAAAGAGGTATCGAATAGCAACATGGTCTGTGTAAGCAATGGTCTTGGAAAGAACTAGATAAGGCCTGAATTTATCAAAAGCAAACACCACATCTAAAAGCTCTTTCTCAGTGGTGGTGTAATGCTCCTGAGCATCATTCAGAGTCTTGCAAGCTTAGTATTATAGATGGAAGTGTTTATCCTTCCATTATGCTAAAATTGCCCCCACTGCAAAATCGCTGGCATCACATATCAGGTTGAAAGGCAGTGTTCAATCGAGGGCAACCATGATTGGGGCGTTCACTAACTTTTCTCTAAACAACTTGAACGCGTCCCTGCACTGCTCAGAAAACACAAACGGGACATCTTTTCCAAGAGTTGTGTCATAGGTCTAGTAAATTTTGAAAAGTCACGAATAAACCGCCGGTAGAAGCCAAAGTGACCTAGAAAACTCTATATGGATTTCACTGATGTGGGTGGTGGGAGTTTGAAAATTGTTCCGATTTTAGCGGTCGACCTCAATTCCCACTAAAATCGAAACACATTCCAAACTCCTGCTACCCACATCAGTGAAATCCATCCAGATTTTTCTAGGTCATGTCGGATTTTACCGACGGTTTAATCGCGACTTTTAAAAAAATGCTAGAACTATGACACAACTCTCGGAAAAATGTCCCGTTTGTGTTTTCTGAGCAAGCGTTCGAGTTGTTGAAGGATAAGTTAGTGAACGCCCCAATCATGGTTGCCCCCGATTGGACACTGTCTTTCGACCGATGTGTGATGCAAGAGGTTTTGCAGTGGGGGTAGTCTTAGCACAACGGAAGGATAAACATTTCCATCTGATATACTATGCTTGCAAGACTCTGAATGATGCTCATGAGCATTACACCACCACCGAGAAAGAGCTTTTAGCTGTGGTGTTTGCTTTTGATAAATTCAGGTCTTATCTCGTTCTATCCAAGACCATTGTTTACACAGACCATGCTGTTATTTGATATCTCTTTAGCAAGCAAGATGCTAAGCCACGACTTATTCGTTGGATTCTGCTGCTACAAGAGTTTGATATTGAGATCCGTGATAACCAAGGGGCGGAGAATGTGGCAGCCGATCATCTATCGCGCTTGGAGAATCCTGAGAGTAGAGTGAAGATATCAATCCGTGGACATGATGAAGCTCCCGATACTAAATCTCTATCGATATCTAGCCTAATTGATTAAGTGATTTTTGTAAGTGTATAAAATTCACTAAAACTAAGGAAATTGAAGAAAACTTGGAAGACAAGAAAGCCGAAAGTTTTGTAGAAATCAAATAGCAAAAGGGATTTACCTAGGGTCGAATCCACTCACACTAGTTACGGTGATTTAAACATATTATGGTGATGACACTTTTTACATATAAAATATGGATACAGATTAGACTCCCGCCAGAGACACCTAAACTAATGACTTTTGGAAATTTGATGCGAAAAACACATCAACCACCTCAGATCATTTGTATAAAGCACTAGTGGCTAATTATATTAGAGTGCCAATTGTTCATACTCTAAAATACTCATACTTTATACTCATGTTTGTAAGAAAAAATTGTGTAGCAGTTTTTTGATCGATTTTATTAATCCACCTAAGCATGCCTAAACATGAGAATTCGAACACATCAAATTACCCGATTATTAGGTAAACTCTTTGTAAAAATCTGACTTTTCAGTTAGATTCTAATGATGCACACAAGTTAAATTTTCTAAAACAAAATTTATCACCAACCATTCCTAGTTAGTTGCCTTAAACATGCAAAACAAATTCACAAATTTAAGAACAGAATTAATGATGCAAAGGGGGTTTTCCAACATGCTAAGGTCATTAGTCCCACACAAATTCACAATTAAATCATAAAACCAGTACACATGATCATGGATTGACAAAACCGAAAAGAAAACTTAAACTAACATAAATTGACCATAATTGTTTTTCAAAACACCAAAACCGTATGAGTTTCATGAAACCTAAAAGATAACAAGAAATTAGTTCATGATGGAAAGAAGAACAAAAACATAGACAGAGTTACGTACCGTTCATCAAAAAAGAATAAAAATAACTGAGTTGTCTGCCTAGTAGCTTAAATTAATTGATCGGTTTGCTTGCCTGTTTCGTTTAAATTTTCACCTATATGTGTGTGCTTGCTTCTTTTTCTTCCATTTTTCCAGCCGTTGGGCTTGAGATACTTCTGCTGTGTGCTTGGCTGCTTTTGTCTTTTCTCCTTTTTAACTCGACGGCCGCAAATCAAGAGGTAGGGTTGCCGCTTGGTTCCTTTTAATTGCATTCTGCCGACTCCCTTTTAATTATTTTCTTTTCATTCACGTTTCCACCAAAAAGCCATCACGTCACCAAGCCCATTTTCATGCCATCCCAGTTTAATTGATTACATTTGAATTAGCTTCCAACCCATATGTCCAATAAAGTATTAAGGGCCAATTAAATGATAGTTACTAAATTAAACATGATAGATTGATAGTTACTAAACCCAATTAAATGATGAATGCAAAGAATAAACAAGCCCATGTTAGTTTATTTAACTTCATTCTATTTAATTTACTTGATTTTATTTTTCTCATTTAGCTTTAATTGTGTTTAATAATTTATTATTTATCTTTTTAAATAGTTATTATTGTTGAATCGTTTGAACTCGTTTCCACTTTCAACCTACATAAAATAAAAACAAATAAAAAAGTATATTTTATAAACATATCGATGCGTTTATCAAAAGATTAATAATATCTAATTAAGTGTCGTTTCACGTGAAATTGCTAATAAACTGCCTAAAACATAGGTTTAATATGCATGATATTTATGTATATTTATGAGTACATCAACCAGACTCTCAAGTCTCCCAACCATCTCCACTATCCTCACCCTCTTCACATCGTCACCTCAACAATCTACTCCACTCCCTCGTAGACGTCCATTTAATCTACTACAAAATCCAAAACCTCGTGTTCCTTATAACCCTTTCGCTTATCATGTCTCTTCTTCTTCCTCA
Source organism: Smallanthus sonchifolius (assembly GCA_023525975.1). NCBI lineage: Eukaryota > Viridiplantae > Streptophyta > Magnoliopsida > Asterales > Asteraceae > Smallanthus > Smallanthus sonchifolius. The sequence goes on from CM042021.1 coordinate 111,307,117, forward strand.
CCACCCATTGAACCCACATCCTTTACCATTGTAAATCAACATATGGAGAAGCGTCAAGCCATGACTGACGAATTTAAACCGCTTGTAAAAATGGCACTTCGTCTTTAGTTTCTCCTGTGTAATAAACTAATGTTATTGATTGCAAGTGGGTTTACATGTTAAAGAAGGATCATAATGGCGGACTTACTCATTACAAGGTTCGTTTTGTGGCAAAGGGTTTTCGATAACAGCCTAGCATCGACTTCCATGAAACTTTTAGTCATGTTCTCAAGTCGACTACTATAAGAGTGGTTCTTTCTCTTGTTGTTATAAAGCAATGGCCACTTAGTCAATTGGACGTTCAAAATGCGTTCTAACATTGTGATTTTATAGAAACGGTATACATTAAGCAACCACAAGACTTTGTTGATCCTAATAATATAGATCATGTTTGTTTGCTACAAAAATCCCTATATGGCCTCAAACAGTCTCCCCGGGCATGGTTTCACCTCAAGTCACAAGCTCTTCAAACATTGGGCTTTATTGGTTCAAAGACTGATCCTTCCCTGTTTACTTACAAGTATGGGAACACTCTTCTATACATTTTAGTTTATGTTGATGACATCATTGTCACCGGTAACAATACCACGAAAGTCAATCAGATCATTCATCAACTTGGCAAAGACTTTTCCCTAAAGGATCTTGGCAACCTTGACTACTTTCTAGGTAATGAAATTGTTCCATAGGAACAAAATGTTCTTTTCTCTCACAAGAAATACATATCCAAGGTCATTCAGTGAGCCAATTTTACGAACTGTAAACTAGTCTCTTCTCTGACGAGTACATCCCGAACGTTATCTTTTGGGGAAAGTTCTCTCCTTTCCAAGTTGGTCAAGTATCACAAGCTAGTTCGAGCTTTTCAATATGTCACAGTTTCCAGACCAGACATTATCTTCATATTAACAAAGTGTGTCAATACGTTCATGGCCCATCAGATAACCACCAGTCTGCCATCAAACGCATACTTCGATACTTAAAGTGCACCATCGATTATGGATTACTCATTTGCCAAAACTTTGGATCCCAACTTTAGGCTCACACTAATGTCCACTAGAAAGTATCCTCATCTATTCATGCCTTTCTGATGCTGACTGGGCTGGTTGTCCATGTTGGGAATCATCGTACCAGTTTTAACTTTTAAAACAAAATAATATTTAAACGCTTTAAATAAACAAATCAGATTTAATTAGCGAAATCAATTAGTACGAATATCAGATCAGATCTGGATCTCGTCAGTGATCCGATTACACGCGCATAGACAATAAAATTAAATCCAACCATAGGGTGTTTCGGGTTATACCTTCGACGATTAACCGAAAGAAAGACACCTTGGTTCAACGAGCGTCTCGCTAGTGACTTTCCACGAAACCCACATCAAAATGTCTCACGGTTTGCGCAAAAGACACCGGGAACGGCGACGGCAGAGCGACAGCGTAAGGAGGCGTGGGGCGGTGTCCGACGAACAGTGGTGGCCAGTGGTGGCCTTGCGACGGCGAACGAAAACCCGAAGGGGGGTGGCGCAAACTTTAGGTGGAGGCAACTAAAAAGTGTTTAGGGTTTACAATTAAGGTTATATTTATAACCACCCTAATTACACTCCACACCCCCGGGTATTAACCTTTAATCTCTTGTAATTAACTGTTAATCACAACTAGCCCCTAGAGTTTACTAATTATAATTAATTAGTAAAACCTTAATTCTATACATGTTTAACACTTAAACATTTATTCTTTCGTATATACAATTATTTCAATAAATAATTAATTAACGCATTCACCAATAAATATTTCTCTAAATATTTATTTGTCGTTTAATAAAATCGTAATTCGTGAATTATAATTTTTAACAATTAAATATTATCGAATGCGCGTTGCCCAAAGTGTAACTTTTTGGATCATGCCTCGATAGTAACGTTGACCTAATTGACGATCGGACATCCTATATCCAACAATCTCCCACTTGGACGATTTTTTAATTAATCGATTCAATGTAGACAGTGGTGGACGCCTAGCTGCATCTCACTGCCCCTTGCAAGGCATGGCATATTAAAATCGTTAAACTATTTTCTTGTGTACAAGTAACTTTTACTTTACCAAGTGTAACAGTCATGGTAAACATATCTATGTATCCTTTTTGTTTAGGGCACTCGTTTGAGCATGGCCATGCGTTTTATACCAGTTCGAATAAAAAAGGGCGCCATAATGTCCAACTCCTAATCAAAGGAGAACAGAATTCCTCTGGCCACGTACAACTCCCACTTAACTTCAGATTTACTCCTGATCATACCCTTATTACTGCCTATTAAGGTACATCGTTAGATAAGATCAAATAACAAACTTTAGTCAGAGTTAGTTCTAGTATGTGCCTCGGGTCGAATAATCATTCTCTAATGATTGTCCGTGAATATGATCTTACCATATTCAAAACATCTCAAGACTTTGATCCAATAAGATAGTTTTGAAACGAGTTACGTCCAATAATCATTCTCTAATGATTATCCGTGAATATGATCTCCAACTACTTGGACTTTAATTCATAATGAACAAATCATCCAATTTACAATAGTCTTACATTCAGATTGATTCCATTAATCTGATCGACTATGGACATTTAGAATATAATATTCAAATATTCTAAAACATATAAAATATCGAACATAGTAACATATATTTATAATGCATTTAACCATTAAATCAATATAAAATACCAATGTAACTATATTGTTCGAAAGAACCAAATACTAAATACAGATCAAACCCACTGTCTAGCAAATCTAAGGCTTATCTTATCAGCATACTCCTCATGTTTAGAATGAGGCATAGGCTTAGTGAACGTGTCTACTAGATTCTGATATGTGTGAAGTTTGTTTAACACGATGTCTCCCCGTTCCGGTATATCCTTGATATAATGAAATCTCTTGAGTATGTGCTTCGTGTTGTGATGTGACATTGGTACATTGGCTTGAGCAATGGCACCAGTATTGTCACACAATATCTCGATTGGTTTCTGAATGCTAGGCATTACCCCGAGATCAGCAATTGTAATCCCCAGGAAATTTTGGCCTCTATTCTACTCCTTCCGGCACTTATAATTTCATTTTCATGTGGTTTGCATCAATTCGTCCCAACAAATTATCTCATTTATGTATTTCATTTCATAAGTATACATACATACATACATACATCGGATACAATTACTTCAAATTCAAAAAAAAATATAAAATTTCATATATAAGAGATTATATAATTGTTATTATTCTATTAAATAAATACATGTATACATATGCTAAGTTATATTCTAAACCTATAAGCCTATAAAATATAAATTAAAGATTCTATAATTATAGGGTTTATAAAATTTTATTATTTTAAAGTAAATAATTTTAATGGAAATAAAACTATTGTAAGTTGCAAAAATTATATAGATGTAATTGTAATATCTAATTATAACATTTACATTTATTCGATTTTAAAAAATTACAAAGCTCTAATGACTTTACAATTTATAAGAGGTTCAGGGTTAGTTTGGTAATTTCTGAAACTCTAAACTCCACTTTAAACCAAGGTTTGTGCATGAAATATTAACTATCAAAACCCCAGGGACCATTATGTAAAAATTCAGATTTCCCTTTTGCAAACCTCATCGCCTTTGACTTCCGAAAGTCAACAGGGACGAAAACCTTGAAATTCAATATCCAAATCGTCGAGTTTGTGTGTTGTAACTCCAACTAATCATACATAGATGTTACTTGGCCATTTTTAAATTATATTAACCACCCAATTTAATCTAAATGACGCTCGATTTCGAATTTGACAAGAAACCGTCCCATGATCGAACCCATATTCAATTCGGACGTTTTACCTTAAATTGAATCCACATAACACATCATGTACACTCGTGACACCCCTTTGATTCTCTCTGAGCACTCAATCCATTGTATAAACACCTCTGGAGCCGATCAAAGTCTAAGAAACTTGATTATGCCCGATCCAGTCATACTCCCTCGTTCTCCAATCATATCAGGTAAAGTTTATACCATTTTACGCGTTTCAATTGCTAGAACAAAAGCCCTATGGTTTCTAGTGGCAATCGTTGCCTAAACAGGTCGATTGGGATGGCTAGGGTTCGAGTGATCGATTGGGAAGAAGGAGACGTTTTGACTACGGGTTAAAAGCTTATTAGATCTGTTTCTATCAAGGCTTTGAGCCCAGATCGCATTGTTAAGAACTTGTTCCCCCTCGTCCCTCGTCGCGGCTTCGAAACTGGTTGAGGCCGGTTTTGGATATGAGTCTCCCTTTTTTGCCATTTTGGCACACAAAACTATATTAATAAATTATGAAATAAACCTTATAAATTTCATAAAAACAATCTGTAACCTTTATGAAATAAGAGAATATAAAATGATGTTATTTTTATTCCTCAAAAAGTTTTATTCAACCTTTTAATCAAATGGGTTTCAACTTCATATATATACACACACATATATATAGGTGAATATATATATATTCCTTATAAAACAATTGGTATTATAAGACATTATAAATTATTAAATAAACAATATAAATGATTTAATTAGACAAATCTGATTTTGTTGTTCATTTACAAAATAATAATGTTTATTAAACAAATTATAATTTAATGTTTTAACATTATTAATTCAATTTTAAACACATTAATAATTATTTTAACAAGAATAATTATTTAGAGCACCTTAAACACTTAAATAATTACCCTAGGTAAATGATTATACAAATAAAATTAATTTCATCTAAAGATTGTAATTATTTAAAACTTCTTTTACTAATCATTTAAGTAAAATAAATTTGATAGATAATTTAAATAAGTATTTTTACAACAAATATTTAAATCTGTTTCATTCCATAATTTATTTATTAAATTATTTTAGAATGATTATATAAATAAATTCAAACATATCATTTTTGTAAATACTTAGAGTTTCTAATTAATTCTAAGCAGTGTTAACTTATCACTATAAACACGTATATTTTTCTATAAAATATATACAATCCCGTATCCAATTCCAAACCCTATGAAACCCTAAAATCTTAAGATTTCCTTAGTTCCATTTAGACATACATTGAATTTAGAGTACCAATACACATGTAGGTTTATGGTGAGAAATCCTCACGAGGCCTATCAGTCTTTACCAATTCATACCACTACTAGCTTCAATACAAGTGAGTTTCATAGCCCCCTTTCTCTTTACTTTTGTTTACAAAATACTCGGGGTGGAACATGTTTACATTACTATACATACAATTTCAATACCATTGTTCTCATGCTATCACTGTGTGCTTTATGTCTTAAACTACTTGGTGACCATACGTGTGTTCATGTTTAGTACAATCATTAACTTGAGTTGCAAGCCTAAGGTAGTACCTTTTATAATCATTTACACGGGAATCCGATTCATTACATAACACGAACCTTGGCGGCTTATATGTATACATCTTACTACTTTTTCAAAAGACAATAAGTTGGATTGTACCTACAGTTTTCCATTTACACGGTTTGATTGTACGCTTGGAACCTTGAATGTTTTCACATTCATGCCTTAGTTATGCTTTGAACATATTGAATTTCAAATCCTTTTTACTTAACTTTTGTTTGATGTCAAAACCTATGTTACTCACCAACTACTTGTAGTTGACATTTACTCACATGTTTCAGGTGCACCAGTTTGAGGATTCTACCTGATCATATAGGACTTGGACCTAGTTTAATTTAATTTATGTCATGTCTTGAGCGTTTCATTTTCCATTTTCCTTTGTAACGGATACTTTAATTTCGATGAATAAATGTTGTCATTACTAATAGACGATCATGTGCTTATGAACAATTGCGTCGGCCCTGGCGTATAATCCGTCGTCGACCGGGGTGTGACAGATTGGTATCAGAGCCATGGTTATATGGAATCAGGTTATTAGACACATGACCTAGACTATAACCTAGGAGTCCCCAAACATGAGTTTAACTCGTGTCCTTTATTAGGAACTCCACTCTATACTCGTTTATACACATACTTACCTACATCCACCTACTTCTGTTTACATGACACAATTACATGAACTACAACTTCCCAAGGACTACATGGAAACAATATGGATTACTTGAAACATATTCTTAGTCTATAGTCTATAACCTTAGGATACACTTGTGATCTAGTACATAGCTGGCATACATGATGGAACCAATTGCAGAAGCATATGGAACCTTTTATATTTTCTTCTTTTCCTAGTCAAACTGAGGGCACTGTTTATTATTCAGTATGGTTCCATGTGCCAGTGGCAAGGATGCTCTCTTAGCATCTTGCATGAAAAAGCGTCGAACGACTTTATCAATGTATGTTCTTTGACTTAAACCTATAAGTCGCTTCGATCTATCTCTATAGATCTTTATTCCCAAAATATATGCGGCTTCACCAAGATCTTTCATTGCGAAACATTTAACTAGCCAGGACTTTATGTCTTGTAGCATAGGAATATGGTTTCTAATGAGTAGTATGTCATCTACATACAGAATCAGAAAAGTGATATAGCTCGCACTTGTCTTCCTGTAGACACATGGTTCATCTTCGTTCTTGACAAAACCAAACTCTTTGATTTTCTGGACAAAGCTAAGATTCCAGCTTCTGGATGACTGCTTTAATCCATAAATGGATTTGTTTAACTTGCATACCTTATTAGGATTCTTTGGATCTTCAAAACCTTCCTATTGAACCAAATAGACATCTTTAGTAAGATGCCCGTTTAGGAACGCGGTTTTGACAACCATTTTCCATATCTCGTAGTCATAATACGCGACAATGGCAAGTAAGATCCTAATCGACTTAAGCATGGCCACTAGAGAGAAGGTTTCATTATAATAAATTCCTTGAGTCTGAGTAAAGCCTTTCGCTACCAGCCTTGCTTTGAAGGTTTTCACATTTCTATCCATGTCGATTTTCTTCTTGAAAATCCACTTGCTTCCTACGGTCCGACTCTCGAGAGGAAGATCAACCAAGCCCCATACATGGTTGTCGTACATGGATTGGCTTTCGGCATCCATGGATTTAAGCCAAATATTAGATTCTGAATCTAAGATTGGAGATTTATAACTAGTGGGCTCAGTCTGATCAACTATCACGATGTCTTCAATCTGGTGAATTCCGATATACCGGTCGGGTTCATGACGATCCCTAGTACTTCTGCAAATGGCTTGTGTCACAGTTGAATCTTGAACATTTCTAGATTCAGCTTCAACAGTCTCATGTTGAGCGACAGATTCAGTTTGGGGTTCGGTTACTTGTGGTTCTCGGATCTCGTCTAGATCCACATGGTTCTCTCCAATCCCTCGCGCAAGAAGTTCCTTCTCTAAGAAGGTAGCTCTGCGTTTAATGAAAACCCGTTTTTCAGCAAGATTGTAGAAGCATTAACCAATTGTTTTAGGGTATCCAACGCAAACAACTTTATCACCATGGGGATTTAGTATATCCGTAGACTCACTGGTAACATATGCATTATATCCCTAGACCCTAAGGTAGGACACCTTGGGTTTCTCCCCATGCCATATCTCATAAGGCGTTTTGTCCACCTTCTTTGTAGGAGCTAGATTTATGATTCTTGTGGTAGTCTCGAGAGCAAAACTGTTGAAGCACTTTTGTGTGACAAACACTCTGGATATTGTCTTAGCTTTTGTTCTTGTCTTGTATGTATTAGTCTTTGTATGTTAGTGTCTGTATTTAGTAGTTATCCAGTTGTAATTACTAATGTATGTACTAGTCGTCTGTTTTCTCTAAGTGTTTTGCGCACTTAGCATGTGAGCAGGAATTACTTCCTGCGTACTTAGCAAGTACGCAAGAATACGCTGCGTACTTGTTAAGTACGCAAGAACAATTTGCCCTGCGCACTTGTTAAGTGCGGAGAGATCAGTACTAGTATAAATAGGTTGTGGTGACAGAAGTTATGTATGCACTCATTTGTAACATCTCTGTAACCTACAAGTTTTATAATAGACGAAGTTTAAAAGTGTTTTTCGCTGTCGGTTTACTTTGTGTTACTTGATTCTCCACCTAGTCACGGGTATTCGGCACCCGGTCCGACTAGTCACACACCCACACGTAACGATCCGAGACACCCAGGGACCTACAAGTGGTATCAGAGCATATCTCTTTGATTTCGAGTGTTGTGAGTGTGTTAGGAGCATCTTCTACACAATCTACAGAGATTTTGCAAGCAAAAGTGTGTGTTTTTGTTGATTTTTGTGATAAAATAGGGGTAGCTCTTGAGCACTATTTTAGTAGCAAAAATCACTCAAAAACCGACCTTTGTGTGTATTTGAGTGTTTCGAGCATCAAAGGTTGGTTAGAAACGAGTTTCTGACCCTTTGGCTCATTTTGTTTGGTCATATCTTCAACTTTTTCTATCTCCGGTGAGATTCCAGTAACCGGAAAAAGTTGGTGAGTGTTGGTGAAAAAGTGATCTGCGTACTTACCATATTTGGCAACAAGTACAGTCTTGCTGCGTACTTTCCAAGTACGCAAGACCATTTCTTGTTGCGTACTTAACTCCCTCCTGCGTACTTGTCATTTACTCTTAAGTGCGCAAGAGCAAATATTAAGTGCGCAAGAGCAAATATTAAGTGCGCAAGGCCAGAACTTAAGTGTGCACATTGCCTTGATTTTTCTGAAATTTGACTAAGTGTTTCACCATGGCAAATCTTCAGAACCTCGGTAACCTTCTGAATTATGACAACGATATTGGAACCCCACAGAAACCACCAAATCTGCTTAACGTAAATGATTACTCAAACTTGAAAGCACGCTTTGAGCATTATATCTCATACACCGATTCTTCACTTTGGATACCCATTCTAGAGGGTTATAAGCATCCAACATATACATATCTTGATGAGGAAGTTCCCAAGCCTATCTCTAACCTTGATGAAGAAGAAAAGAAAGTTTATGACAGAGAGAAGAAGGCACACGGATCTATCACTATGGCCTTGACCAATGAGTTATTTCACAGCTTTAGAGGATACGATAACTCCAAGGATCTCTGGAAGGCTTTGAAGAAGAGATTCGAGGGAAACAACGACATTAAGAAGAGTAAGAGGGATCTTCTTAGGAAGTAGTATGAGTGTTTCAGATATCTGGAAAACGAATCCATAGATGACCTCATATCTATATTCTATCATCTGTAAACTGAGCTGAAAGCTTTTGACCTCATCTATCCAAATAAGGAGTTAGTTGAGAAGTTTCTAGATGCCCTACCACCAAAATTTGAGATGTACACTAACTTGATGAGAGAGAACTCAAAGTTTTATGAGATGACTATTGATGAAGCAATCGGAAAGGTTCAAGCACATGATATGAACCTAAAAAGAAAAGAGAGCTCAGGGAGACCTCAAATACAAGACCCTTATATGTATTTTGGGACGTCTTCCACAGCCAAGTTATCGGGTTCTGGTATTGCCCTTTTCTCAGGGAACTCTCACGAGGAGGATAATTCAAAAGTTTGTGGTGGTCATGCTTGCTATACAGAATCAGGATCTGGTTCTGGATCTCATCATCAAAATTCCTCAAGAAATCCTTCTCCCACATCTTCAGCTAATCAATCTGCAATAGCCAAGATAGCTGAAGATCATGTGGCTTTGTTTTCATCCTGCATGCTTGCCTATGAAAACTTCATTGGTGGCAAGCTAACGGATCCTGAAACTATAGAAGAAGACTTTAATTAGGTGGATCCGGACGATATGGAGGACATGGATATTCAGAGAAATATGGCCATGATCTTGAGAAGAGCCAAGCGTTTCCTGAACAGAACAGGAAGAAGGGCAATCAAATGCCAAGGTTGGTTTTGATAAATCCAAAGCCAAGTGCTATAAGTGTCAGAATTTTGGACACTTTCCTCGTGAATGTCAAAAGGACAAAGCCCCGACCTCGGCTTTCACCAGACCCAGCCAAGGAAACAGTCAAGGGTACAACAACTCCAACAACCGCAATCAAAGTCAAGGTGGTACTTTGAACGCTTTGGTAGCTCAACAAAACGATAACTTTGATTGGGGTGTTCATCTGGAGGATGCCATTATTGCTTAAACACAGGTTGGTCTCATGGATGAGATCATGGAGATGATGGAAGTAGAGGAACGGGAAGCTTCTGTGGCTGACCATGAAGAGTCTACAACTGCAGTTGCCCTCATGGCTATTAGAGAGGCATCATGTTTATCAAATGAGGTAGATTCTAACTATTTTGCTGTCATTTCTTGTTCAAAATGTGTGAACTTAAAGGATGAAAATTCTAAGCTTCAGGACAAAGTCGAACCCGTTCGTATTGCAGCTTTAAGCTACAAAGAAAACGAAAAATGATACAAAGATTCAATTGAAACTTTGAAGAAAGATAAACGTAATTATTCACTTAAAATCAGTGATCAACAGTTTCATTTGGATGTTGCGTACAAGGGGTTGGAAAAGAGAAACAACGAGATCACCAAGCTGCAAAATGAGATCGTGTAGTTGAAAGGCAATATTGAGAAGTTGAAAAATTCTCGTTTTGTGGTGGAACACTATGAGTCTGTTGTGAGACAAGTGAATGGCTTAGGGTTGGATACTAATGCCGTTCCTCCACCAGTAAGCGGGAAATTTGTCAACGGATTAATTGACATTGATCTGTCTTGTCTTGCTGATTCCTCAAGTAAGGCTAACTCTGTATCTGATGAAGAGTTCTTTACTGCTTCTGATGATGGGTCTGAGAACACCTGCCCTGAAGGAGTAGTCTCTGAGGAGTTGCTCGGTGAACAGAAAGTTAAGAAAAACATTGTCACTGATGGTGATAATTGTATTTTAACTGAACCTGATATCGTTGATTCAAATGAAAAATTAAAAGTGATGCTTTATGGGGGATATAAAAACATTAATCAAGTTAAGAAAGAAGCCTTTTCAGCTCATTACGGGCTTGGCTATCAAGAAAATATGCAAAAGTATTATATTCCCAAAAACCAATCACCATCGGGTCAAATTACTGTTCACCAAACAACTTCTCCTGTTCATCATGTTGAGTCATCAAACTTCAAATCGAATGAGCTTTACAGGAGAGATTACAAAGATAGGACAACCTGTTTTCACTGTGGTACGATCGGTCACATTATTGTGAACTGCCCAAATAAGAACCGAGGGAAACGGGCAGTTATTTCACAGCCATCTGTTGTTTCCAAGTCACCACCAGTGAAACAGCCCAAGAGTCCTAAAGCCAATGTGGTGAAACCACCAGTAAAACCTATGGTAAAGCCAAAAATCATATCTGAGGCTAAACCATCTATTTCAAAAAGGGGAAAGCTACCTGCTAAAACTTGTGCATCTACCTCTGGTAGTGCACCAACTGGTGAGAAACCTGTGGTAAAACTCTCCAAACCACAGAGGAGAAGAAGGAACAAGAGATTGAGAAAGCTGGAACAACTGGCTGGAGTTCAATCAGGTGAAGCTTCCACTAGTTCACCTGCTGCTGTTGAATGTAAGCCTACTGTTCCAGTTAAGAAAAAGAAGAGGTCCTGGAACAAGAAATCCAAAAGTTCTCAATCTCCTGAGCCCAAGTCTTCAAAAGATTCATCCATTTTTGATAGTCACGACTGTGAATTAATAAAGGTTGTTTATTTTGAGAAAGACGGACGACCCAAGACCACTATGGCTTGGGTCTCCAAATCTAACTGATCTGTTTTATGACTCGTGTAGGGACATCCGAAGGGTACTATCTTTAATCGTTGGTATGTTGATAGTGGATGCTCCCGGCACATGACAGGTAACATGGCCCTGCTTCAAGATGTGAAACCATTTAGAGGCGGCTATGTGGCCTTTGCAGGCGAGAAGGGCGACAGTATTACTTGTCAAGGCGTGGTTTCAAATGGTTGTGTTAGCTTCGACAACGTAAACTAATGCGAGCAGCTAAAGCATAACCTGTTGAGTGTTTCTCAGATGTGTGATAAGGAGTACTCAGTCATGTTTGACAAATCTGAATGCTTAATTCTCAAACCTGGGTTTGAGGTTCTTAAAGACTGGATTCTGATGCGAGAACCAAGGACAAATTACACCTATCAGTTCGATATGAGCGTGGCAACAACCACCTCATCAGTTGCTACTTGTTTTCTTACCAAAGCGACAGAGCTTGACTCAATCTTGTGGCATAGGAAACTCGGACACATTTCTTATAAAAAATGAATCATCTTGTCCGAAACGGTTTGGTAACCAGTGTTCCTAAGATGAGATTTGTCGTTGCAGATGACTGTATGCCTTGTAAAAAGGGTAAACAACAACAGAAGTCTCACAAGCCCAAGCTCCAAAACTCCATTGATACCCCTTCGAAGCTACTACATATGGATATGTTTGGCCCCATAAGTATCAGGAGTATTGGAGGGAAGTCATACTGTCTAGTTGTAACTAATGATTTCTCACGTTTCTCTTGGGTGCATTTTTTAGGTACAAAGGACGAGACTGCTGACATTCTTCAATACCTGATCCTAAGCTTGGAATCTCTTTGCAAGTTGAAGGTTAGAAGAATAAGGAGTGATAACGGAACTGAATTCAAGAATAATTTGATGGAGCTTTTCTATCTCAAGAAGGGGATCCATCATGAACTTAGTGCCCCGTACACACCTCAGCAGAACGGAGTTGTAGAAAGGAAGAGCATAACCTTGATCGAGACTGCAAGGACAATGCTGTCAGATGCAAAGCTTCCTGTAACTTTCTGGGCAGAAGCAGTAAATATAGCTTGTCACATTTTGAACAGAGTTCTGGTTGTGAAAAGGTACAACAAGACCTGCTATGAGTTGATCAACAATCGACCTCCCAACCTTGACTACCTAGTTCCTTTTGGTAGTCTTTGTTCTTTATTGCTACAATACAAGGATCGAAAATCTAAATTTCATGCAAAAGCAGTGGAAGACATCTTCTTAGGATATGTTGCCAATTCACCATGCAAGAGAGTGTACAATATAGGAACTCGTACTGTTGAGGAATGGTTCGAAGTGGATTACAGTAAACACAGCATTCCACCAGAACCAACTGGTCCAGCTTGGGTTTTTGATTATGATGCGCTATTCAAGTCTTTCAACCTTCCTGATCTATCTACCGATGATGCTGCAAATGTGTTCGATATCTTTAATGGGGCGATGACTCCAACTTCTCAACCCGTGCCACTGTACCTATTGTAACTCCCGATTCCAATGTTGCATCTGCATCTGGAACTCATGATAGTGAAGACATTGAAGTTGTTCATGTTGATGGAAATGACGCTCCAGCTGATCCTAACACTCGTGTAGGAAATGAAGCTCCAGCCGATCCTAACACTCGTGTAGGAAATGAAGCTCCAGCTGATCCAATCAACATTGAATCATCTTCTTCTGGAACACTAGATATGGGGGAGTTGGGCACGAATCTAGACACAAATCTCCAGGAACCGCACGTACCAGAGACGAGAGTGCATAAGAATCATCCAATTGACAACATCATTGGTGATCCTCACGCCGGTGTTCAAACTCGTAATAGAACAATTGCTGAGAACACCAGTTTGTACGCTGAGATACTTGACACTGGTATCATGGAAACATGTTTGCATGCTGCATTCGTGTCCCAATTGGAGCAGAAGAATGTGACGAAGGCTCTCGCTGACAACTGCTGGATTGAGGCGGTGCAAGATGAACTGTCCCAATTCCAAAAGTTTCATGTGTGGGATTTAGTTGACTTGCCAAGAGGCGTACAACCAATTGGAACCAGATGGGTGTTCAAGTTCAAAACGGATGATCGTCATGTTGTAGTGAAGAATAAAGCAAGGTTGGTTGTTCAAGGATTTTATCAACAAGAGGGCTTGGATTACACTGAAGTATATGCCCCAGTTGCTAGACTTGAGGCCATTCGACTGTTTCTGGCTTATGCCTCTTATGTCGGATTCAAGGTTTATCAACTAGATGTGAAGAGTGCTTTCCTGTATGGAAAAGTTCATAAAGAGGTCTATGTCACTCAACCTCCCGGCTTTGAAGATCCGCATAATATCAATAAAGTGTATAAGCTCGACAAAGTACTTTATGGTCTTCATCAAGCACCTCAGGCATGGTATGAGACGTTGTCAAAACATCTACTGTCAAATGGTTTCGACCGTGGATAGATTGACTCAACCCTCTTCATTCGGAAAGTAGGAGGTGATATTCTACTCGTACAAGTGTATGTCGACGACATTATCTTTGGGTCTACAAATGAAGAGATGTGTAAGGAATTCGAACAGGTGATGAAGTCCGAGTTTGAGATGAGCAACATTGGTGAATTGTTGTTCTTCCGGGGTCTGCAAGTCAGTCAAAGAGAGGATGGCATCTATCTACATCAAACTAAGTATGTGTAGTACATCTTGTCAAAATACAAGATGAATGATAGCAGTACCTATGGCACATGTAAGGCCCCAACTCGGGAGGCCTCACTTGTTGGATTTACTCATTCACAATCAGTTATTAAACTTGAATATCAAATAACGCAGAAGAAAATTTCATTAAAATATACTCATAACATCGTCCAACATGCGGAAACGTAACATAGTCTAATACATAAACATAACATAAACTAATCATAATGGGATGCCAGTCTTCATGATCAACCGGGTAACTCTTCTCGCTTGCCAAGCATCACCATCCATCACCCATACCTGCCTTTACCTGAATGTGCATACTAAAAAGTCAGCTACGCTGGTGAGTTCCAGTTTTTCATTCGATTTATAAAATGGTTCGTCATTCAATAATCAATTAGGGTTTAACATCATGTATAAGAAAACAGGGCCTTTCGTTCATCATTAAAAACATTCAAACATTTATCATCATCATGAACACCGTTGAACGGATCGTTCGTTTAAAACATTTAACATTCATTTAAGTCATACATTACTATCTAAATATGTGTTACCATTCGTTCCGTCATCCAGTATTGTATTGCCCCTAAGGCTTAACTGCACGAAGACCGACAATACAATACATTCCGTCAATTCCCTTTTGTATTGCCCCCAAGGCTTAACTGCACGACGGCCGACAATACCCCTTTAGTTGCCCATATGGCTCTCATGTCAATAAACCGACAACTTCCATCGACGGCTATGGCTCACGGCCATAACACCGTCGGATCATAATTTAACCTCAATAGGGTCACGTTAACCCCGAGTAACCGTCGTTACTCCCATACCAGTTGTACAACATCATAACCATTGACATGCCACAAAGACACTGACCATGTTGTTCTTATGGCAACTATGGCTCGCTGTCCATAATCTACCGCAAGGCTGGGAATTACATTCCCAGACTTCATTCGTCAATTCCATTCATTCGACATATTAGATTTGTAATGACTTCTTTAAAACCTTTTCCTTTTTCTTTTCTTTTCATAAAACATTTCATTCATTTTCAAAGCCCTTTACCTTCATCTTAAACCATTTCTTTATAAACATTTCGTTCGTAAACATTCCATTCATAAAACTTTCTTTCCATAAACCGTTCATTCTAAATCATTTCATTTCGTAAACATAGTTTCATAAACATCATTTCGTAAAACATCATTTCGTATGTGTGCACACCAGCCCGAAAACATTATATAAAACATTTAAAAGAGGGCTTCTAGAACTCACCTGATAAGCTAATATGGGTTGTCCTAAACAAAGGTCCCACAACGTCACTTCCGGTCTGAATTGATTAGTTAAATATACATCAGACCAACCCCCGACTCTAATGGTTTAACCTTCTAAACATACTGACTTTACCTAAACAGCCTGATGCCTACGCACTTAGCAAGTGCGCAGGGCTTTCTCTTACGTACATAATAAGTGGGCAAACCTCACTTCATGCGTACTTGATAAGTACGCATGACCCTCTTCCTGCGTACTTGATAAGTACGCATGACCCTCTTCCAGCGTACTTGATAAGTACGCAGGACCCTCTTCCTGCGTACCTGTTAAGTACGCAGGATCTGCTTCCCCGCAAAAAACCTTACTTTCGCCTTCGGGTCTGATCACGTCAAGATCCCGAACTTGTTTACATTCAAAACGTTTGCTTTTCATTAAGGAACTCAAAACTATGTTTTTCTTCCAGTTTCATCCATAAAAACGCCACATTTTCGTCCAAAACCCGAAAAACCCCAAAATGAACAAAAACTCAAATCTAGGCTAGATCGTTACCTGTATCGAGCTTCTGATCCGGAGGTTCTTCTCCCAAGCTCTGGAGCTACACACTTCTTCAATCTCGGGTCGATCCGCCAACTTTCTCTCTCTACGGTTTCTCTCTCTAGATGTTGCAAATGAGAGAAATGGGTGGTGACCTTGGCTATTTATAGGGGGCTCCCCTTTAAACCCACCAGCCCATCCGGCCCGGCCCGTCATGCCTCGTTCGTTTATTCCGTTATTATAACTGTCTTTTTATTTTTGGGATGTTACAAGTCTACCCCTTACAATAGGTTTCGTCCCCGAAACCTATCATAAGTCAAATAGTTGAGGGTACGACTCCCTCATTTCCGTCTCCGTTTCCCAAGTAGCTCCCGACCCCTTTAGATGTTTCCATTGGACTTTAACCAATTGGATTACTTTATTACGTAAACGTTTCTCCTTCCGATCTAGGATGGCCACGGGCTCTTCGATGTAGTTAAGGTTGTTGTCGACCTCGATATCAGTAAGTGGTACGTGAGCCGATTCATCCGCCAAACACTTTCGCAAGTGTGATACATGGAAGGTAGGATGAATTCCACTTAACTCATCAGGCAACTCTAACCGATAAGCGACTTCACCAACCCGCGCCATTATCCTGAATGGTCCGACAAACCTCGAACTTAACTTCCCTCTCTTCCTGAATCGTATGATCCCCTTCCAGGGTGACACTTTCAACATTACTTTGTTCCCAACGTCAAACTCAATAGGCCTTCGTCGTTTATCCGCGTAGGATTTCTGACGATCTTGTGCGGCCTTCATTCTTGCTTTGATTTGATCAAACCTTTCCGACGTTTCTCTTACGACTTCAAGACTTCCTAATTCCTTTTGTCCAATCTCACCCCAACAAACCGGGGTCCTGCACCTTCTCCCATACAACATTTCGTAAGGCGGCATGCCTATCGTCGTGCGATAACTATTGTTGTAGGAAAATTCGGCTAACGGCAGATGACTATCCCAACTGCCGCCAAAATCGAAAATACAAGCACGAAGCATATCCTCCAATGTCTGAATGGTCCTTTCGGACTGACCATCCGTTTGTGGGTGGTATGCCGTGCTACCATTGAGTCTCGTGCCCATCGCCTCATGAAATCTTTTCCAGAACCTCGATGTGAATCGTGTGTCCCGGTCAGATACGATCGTCAAAGGCATCCCATGCCGTGCTACTACTTATTTAATAAATACTTCCGCTAACCTTTCTGACGAGAACGTCTCGCGAATAGGTAGGAAATGAGCACTCTTCGTTAAACGGTCCACAATTACCCAAATGGTATCATGACCTTTAGCTGTGCGAGGTAGCTTGGTTATGAAGTCCATGGTAATGTGTTCCCACTTCCATTCCGGTATATCAAGTGGTTGAATCTTTCCATACGGTTTCTGGTGTTCGGTCTTTACTTGCGAGCAAGTCAAGCACTTGCTTACGTACTTTGTCACTTCATGCTTCATTCCAGGCCACCAATATTCCTTCCTTAGATCTTGGTACATTTTATTGGTACCAGGATGGATAGAGTACTGAGACTTATGAGCCTCATCCAAGATTTTGGTTCTAAGCTCGCCACCCATAGGTATCCATACCCGTCCAAAACGTGTCCTAACACCAAGGGTGTTATATTCCAACTTGTCCTATTGGCCAACCATCCTTTCCTTCTTTATATTTTCTTCTTTAAGTGCCTCATCTTAACCTTTTTCAATTTCGCTCATCACATCCGATGTTACCACCAACTGGCAAGCTTTCACTCTATTAGGAGTAGGCACATCCTTTCGGCTTAGAGCGTCAGCCACCACGTTTGCCTTTCCAGGGTGGTATATTATTTCACAGTCATAGTCTTTCAATAGTTCCAACCATCGCCTCTGCCTCATATTAAGTTCCTTTTGTTCGAAGAAGTACTTCAAACTTTTGTGGTCGGAGTAAATAGTAAACTTCACCCCGTACGGGTAGTGCCTCCAAATTTTCAATGAGAATACGACTGCAGCAAGTTCGAAATCGTGAGTCGGATAATTAGCTTCGTGAATCTTCAACTGCTGTGACGCATACGCGATCACTCTCCCGCGTTGCATCAACACACATCCCAATCCCTGACCCGAAGCGTCAGAGTATACCACTAAGTCTTCATTGCCCTCGGGAAGGGCCAAGACTAGGGCTTTGGTTAGCTTCTCCTTCAACTCCTTAAACGCCTCGTCCTGGGTCGAACCCCATTCGTACTTTACCTCCTTCCGAGTCAACTTTGTCAATGACGAAGCTATTTTTGAGAAATCCTGGATGAATCTCCGATAGTAGCCTGCCAATCCCAAGAAACTGCGGATTTCAGTTGGCGTCTTAGAAATATTCCATTCCCTTACCGTCACTATCTTTGCTGGGTCAACCATAATGCCGTTCGGGTTAATAACGTGACCTAGGAATTGGACTTCCCTAAGCCAGAACACGCATTTGGAGAACTTAGCATACAACTTTTCCTTTTTCAGAGACTCCAACACCTCCTTTAAGTGACATGCATGATCACCCTCATTCTTGGAGTAGATGAGGATATCATCGATGAACACGATTACCGATCGGTCCAGCATCGATCGACACACCCTATTAATCAAATCCATGAACGTTGCGGGGGCGTTCGTCAATCCGAAAGACATTACGCGGAACACGAAATGTCCATAACGCGTGCGAAATGCAGTTTTCGGTATGTCTTCTTCCCTCACCTTCAATTGATGGTACCCGGACCGAAGGTCAATTTTTGAGAACCAACTTGCACCTTGCAATTGATCGAACAGGTCGTCGATCCTTGGTAAAGGGTACTTGTTCTTCACCGTACGTTTATTCAACTCGCGATAATCAATACACATTCTCATCGAACCGTCTTTCTTCTTCACAAAAAACACCAGAGCACCGCACGGCGAGATGCTCGGTTGGATAAATCCTTTCGCAAGTAACTCGTCCAGTTGTGCCATTAACTCTTTCATCTCTGGTGCTAGTCGATATGGAGCCTTAGCCACGGGCTGGGCATCTGGTACTAAGTCGATTCGAAATTCAATCTCTCTGTCGGGTGGTATCCCAGGCAAATCCTCTGGAAACACCTCCGGGTACTCGTGTACCACGGGTACATCGTCTAGTTCCTTCACTTCTTTACACTTGTCAATTACGTACACCAGATAAGCCTCGCATCCGCTCCTTAAGTAATTTGTTGCCTTAATCATCGAGATGACTTTTTGCGTCGGGGCGTCACGATCTTCAAAAACCTCGACTTTGCTACCATCCGGAGCCTGGAGTCGGATTATCTTTCGTTTGCATATGATTTGTGCTTCGTTGGCAGTTAACCAATCCATACCTAACACGACATCAAACCCTCCCAAAACCATAACAAACAATCTGACAGGGAACATATGACCTTCTATTTTTATCGTGGAGTTGTCAACTACATCGGTCACTCTCGCAGTTCTACCCTCAGTGGTTTCTACGCTAAAGGCCCTTTCTAGCTTACTGACAGTGTACTTCACTCGTTTACAAAAATTCGCAGATATAAAACTCTTATTGGCACCTGAATCAAATAACACAGAAAAAAAAGTGTTATCAAGGATGAACGTACCTGACGCCACATCGAGGTCTGCCCTTGATTGGTCTTGCGTCAGTGCGTACGCACGAGTCTTTGCTCAAGGCCTCTATTCATTCCTTTCCGGGCCTTTCCCTTTCCCGGCTTCACCCATTCTGGGCTTGGTGCATTCCCGACTCATATGCCCACTCTCCCCACAGTTGTAGCATTTGAATAGCTGGGGACATTCACGTGTGTAGTGTCCGGTTTTGCCGCATTTAAAGCATAGATTTGACCCTAACCGACATTCACCCGCATATCTTACCCCACATCTTCCACAGACTGTCGTCTCGCCTACCCTGACCTGTTTGTCCCGAACCCCAAACAACTTCCCAGCTGATCGCTTAGCGGGGAAACTCGGCTTCTTCTTAGGCTCTTCGATGGCAACGACATTCAGCGCCAGATCATCGAATACCACGCCGCTCAGTTCTACTATCGAATCACAACTTGATCCATTCAACATTCGCTCAGACGAATGGCAGCCTCCATATGAATCAACCAATCAAACGTAGCTACCGCGTCTTTCTTCCCAGTCAAGACCGGCGGGTCACATGCCTTAAAGGACTTATAGTCGCAACCACGGTTAAGCGGTGCATTGATTGCCTCAGTGTTCGGGGTATCAACCGTCGTGTTAGACCCACTCGTCTCATTAACCTTCTTTAATGCTTCCGCCAACAGTCCTGGCAAAGAAACTTTCATCAACTCTGTGAACTCTCGAGCTATAGCTGCTCTCACTTCTGGTTCAAAAGTGAAAGGTTGTTCTTTAACCTGTGTGTGCTCGGTTCCATGCACACCAACCGCCGGTTCAGTGTGAACACTTCCTTCTTCACTATACTCTTGGCGCGCAGGGGTCCTGCCGCGCCCACCGTTACGACCACCGGTGCGACCACCGATACGGCCCCCACCACGCCTTCCGCTCTTTCGTCCCGCCATTTCGTTCTATAAGACAAGGAATCCAATGTCATCATGCCAGTTAACAAATAAAATTCAACAAGCACTGTAAGATGCTAATATACACTAGCCATCTGTAATTAACCATTACACTACATTTCGACTTCTATTTGACCACCTTTGTGATTCCATCAGAAAACAAGTTCTTATTTAACCCTTTCTAAGGCTTACTATATATGTAAATTTCTTCCCAGTCAAGACCGGCGGGTCACATGCCTTAAAGGACTTATAGTCGCAACCACGGTTAAGCGGTGCATTGATTGCCTCAGTGTTCGGGGTATCAACCGTCGTGTTAGACCCACTCATCTCATTAACCTTCTTTAATGCTTCCGCCAACAGTCCTGGCAAAGAAACTTTCATCAACTCTGTGAACTCTCGAGCTATAGCTGCTCTCACTTCTGGTTCAAAAGTGAAAGGTTGTTCTTTAACCTGTGTGTGCTCGGTTCCATGCACACCAACCGCCGGTTCAGTGTGAACACTTCCTTCTTCACTATACTCTTGGCGCACAGGGGTCCTGCTGCGCCCACCGTTACGACCACCGGTGCGACCACCGATACGGCCCCCACCACGCCTTCCGCTCTTTCGTCCCGCCATTTCGTTCTATAAGACAAGGAATCCAATGTCATCATGCTAGTTAACAAATAAAATTCAACAAGCACTGTAAGATGTTAATATACACTAGCCATCTGTAATTAACCATTACACTACCTTTCGACTTCTATTTGACCACCTTTGTGATTCCATCAGAAAACAAGTCCTTACCTAACCCTTTCTAAGGCTTACTATATATGTAAATATATACTACCTTCATACCTGATGCTATGGCTCGAGTTATCTGTACTGGCATCCGATTTCGGTCCCATTCACAGTTTAAGTTCAGACACTTGGAGTGTCCGAATCCCTCAAACTATTGCTCTGATACCAACTTATAAGGCCCCAACCCGGGAGGCCTTACTTGTTGGATTTACTCATTCACAATCAGTTATTAAACTTGAATATCAAATAACGCAGCGAAAAATTTCATTAAAATATACTCATAACATCGTCCAACATGCGGAAGCGTAACATAGTCCAATACATAAACTTAACATAAACTAATCATAACGGGATGCCAGTCTTCATGATCAACCGGGTAACTCTTCTCGCGTGCCAAGCATCACCATCCATCACCCATACCTGCCTTAACCTGAATGTGCATACTAAAAAGTCAGCTACGCTGGTGAGTTCCAGTTTTTCATTAGATTTATAAAATGGTTCGTCATTCAATAATAAATTGGGGTTTAACATCATGTATAAGAAAACAGGGCCTTTCGTTCATCATTAAAAATATTCAAACATTTATCATCATCATGAACACCCTCTTCCTGTGTACCTGATAAGTACGCAGGATCTGCTTCCCCGCAAAAAAACATAACTTTCGCCTTCGGGTCTGATCACGTCAAGATCCCGAACTTGTTTACATTCAAAACGTTTGCTTTTCATTAAGGAACTCAAAACTATGTTTTTCTTCCAGTTTCATCCATAAAAATGCCACATTTTCGTCCAAAACCTGAAAAACCCTAAAACGAACAAAAGCTCAGATCTAGGCTAGATTGTTACCTGTATCGAGCTTCTGATCCGGAGGTTCTTCTCCCAAGCTCTGGAGCTACACACATCTTCAATCTCGGGTCGATCCGCCAACTTTCTCTCTCTACGGTTTCTCTCTCTAGATGTTGCAAATGAGAGAAATGGGTGGTGACCTTGGCTATTTATAGGGGGCTCCCCTTTAAACCCACCGGTCCACCCGGCCCGGCCCGTCATGCCTCGTTCGTTTATTCCGTTATTATAACTGTCATTTTATTTTTGGGATGTTACAGCACACCTATCCATGTCAATCACGGTTTGCATCCAGGCAAAGATGGAAAGGATGTGGATTATAAATTGTACAGTGGGATGATCGGTTCTCTCATGTATCTCATAGCTTCAAGGCCCGTCATAATGTTTGCTGTATGTTTGTGTTCAAGGTTTCAGTCACAACCAAAGGAGTCTCATATGATAGCTGTCAAGAGGATATTCAGATACTTGAAAGGGAAACCCCGATTGGGTCTTTGGTACTCAAAGCAGCAGTCATTTGACCTTAAAGCCTATACTGATTCAGATTATGGCGGTTGTAACCTTGATAGAAAATCAACTTCAGGTGGATGTCAGTTCTTGGTGAGGCTGGTTTTTGGCAGTGTAAGAAGCAGTCAACGATTTCTGTCTCAACATGTGAAGCAGAGTACATTGCTGTAGCGAGCGGTTGTTCTCACATTTTGTGGATTCAGCAGCAATTGAAAGACTACGGCTTAAACTTCACTGGAACTCTACTGTTCATTGACAACAATGCCACCATGTCCATCACAAACAACCCGGTGAAACATTCCAAAACTAAACATATTGAAATTCGCCACCATTTCATCCGTGATTGTGCTGAAAATCATCTCATTGAACTTGTAAAGGTTCAAACGGATGACAAATTTGCTGACCTTTTCACTAAAGCGTTTGATCGAACACGTTTTGAATATCTTGTCAACATGATAGGAATGTTCAATCCGGAGTGAAAATTTGTTTTTCTTAAATCAATTCAATTCATGAAAGTTAAATTTTATTCCTTTTAAGTTTTCTGTATAGTTCTTTTAATTTTTAAATATTTTACAAAAATCCAAACAAAATAGAAAACCAGAAAATTTCAAAGTTCTCTTGAGAAAAGAGGAAATGATAGTATATCAGAAATGATCTAAACGTCCTAGACTACACATATGGGAAATGATTGCGTCATGCTTGCTTAATTGTTTAAATTGTTGTGTTTTTAATCTGCTTATTTACAAGTAATTTGAATTGTCAGTAGATTGTAAGCATCTTTGAATCATTAGTAGGGTGGAAATTAAATCAATACTACAACTGTGATTTGAACCCATATTTGCTAGTGTGTGTGCGTAAAAGAATGCAAAAGATCACTATTGGATACAGGATGTTAGATTTTGGCAATTATTTTCTTCTGAGACAAATTTCGGGATAGGTCGTTAGCACAATTAATGCGGTTCGTCTCACTGCCCATACTCATAAGTATGCAATGAGAGATTGAATCACTGATATGTCTTTACATCAACCGTTAAGCGTGTATTCACCCTTGAATCACTCCTGATTTATTGAATTCAAATCCAGATAAAAGTTGGATCCCCTTACCTAAATCCTCAATCACCATATTCATTATCTTGAATCATCATACCGATATTCACTGAAGACAACACATGAAACCAAAACAAATGAATCAATCGATTCTGAATCTTATGATTCCTGATAATCCTTATGGATTATGTTTGATTTTTCCTGTGCTAATTGATGTACTCTCATTCTGGAAATTTAGAAAATTATTGGAAAAATCTTAGATGCCTTGAGATAAGTGCAAAGTAAGTTCATAGCATAACTATGGGGCACATATTGTATATTAATAACTATTACCTTAACACAGAAAAACATGATACTAAGATGCTTATGGTTTCAAATCTTATAATATTGTCAACTTGAATTACTTGTTTATGTGCTTATTACGTATGAATAAATTGTAATCCATGACATGATCCCATATTCTTTGATGTTTATCTTGTATCATTATTGCTATAGATTAGCCTGATATGATCCTCTGCTCGTGTCATTGAACAAAAATAGCTTGTGTGTGAATATGTGTATATCGTTATTCTGAAAAGATCAAAAAGATTTTAAGTTTGTGTATAGTTCAAATTCCAATCAGAAAAGCCAAAAATATTTGTGTTTAACCTTCGTGAATTGACTTTGAATCCTCTTGATTGAATGTGCTTATCATGTTCGTTATTTGACTTTGGCTTCTTTATAATTTGAGTTGAAATTTGAACTCACAAGGGTTTCTGCGTACTTGCTAAGTACGCACAACCCATATGTGGAGGATATGTACAGGTGTTAGAAACATTTCAGAGTTCCATCTCATTTTAAACTAACTAACACCTTACTATTACCTCTTCACATTTTTCCTCGAAATTTTATTATGTTCCTAAACGTTTTCTCGTCCCGATCATTGTTTCATCTTCACTTAACCAATCCTTGGTGAGAATCTCAGTCCTATTCGTCCGTTAAATCATTTGTAATGGACCGATTTGTTGAACTCTCCCTACGGCTTTGATGATGATATTTTGACAGATTTTAGTTGTTCTTAACCAAAATAAAGACATAAAACATGTTTAAACTCACTAATTGAAGCTCAATCATCTCAAATTAGTCCTTAACATGGTTTGATTTTAAGTTGGACCCCTTGAGTGGCTGTTGTTTCTCGTCGGACCAAGGCTAGGTCAATATGACCGGGTTTAGCAAGATTGTGAAGTTGGTGTTGGTCCCATAGGTCTAAGATGCATTTTTCGACCTTATGGTGACCTCTAACCACAGCAAAATCACATTATTCGGATTTGGATTTTTGAAAAATGTCCTAAGTGTTAAGTCATGCGTACTTAACAAGTACTCAAGACATAAGTCATTTGTACTTGCTAAGTACGCAAGACCTAAACCCTGCGTACATAACAAGTATGCGGGAAGGCCAATTCTGAATTTTTTCTAAATCTGGATGTTCAGTTCATTGTGAATGTACTATACTTGGTCATGTGTATTCAATTCCAATGGTGCTTATTGTTCTTATTGTGTTTACTGTTTGTTTTTGTAGTGATGGCTCGTGCATTTACAAGTGAGTTCAATCTGCTGGCACTTACTGAACCAGAATGGAAGGGTGCTGCACTTGAGTACCGGGAGATCATTGATTTCTTCAACCGCTCAAGACTCTTGTGATCGGTATAGATGGTGCATTTGGTACCGTACAAGTAATGTCTCCATCTCTTTAGTGCAAATACTACGGCTCCCAACTCTAAGTCATGAGTTGTGTAGTTTTTCTCATGTATTTTCAGTTGACGAGAAGCGTAAGCGATGACCTTCTCCCGTTGCATCAGCACACAATCGAGACCTTGAATAGATGCATCACAGTACACCACAAAATCATCCGTTCCCTCTGGAAGAGATAGGATGGGTGCACTGCAGAGTTTCTGCTTCAGAAGTTGAAATGTTGATTCCTGGGTATCACCCCAGTTATAAGGTTTACTCTCATAAGTTAAAGCAGTGAGGGGTTGTGCAATCTTGGAGAATCCTTCAATAAAGCGACAGTAATAGCGAGCCAATCCCAGAAATTGTCGCACCTCAGTTGGCGTTGTCGGTGCTGCCCAATTCTTGATTGCTTCTATTTTAGATGGGTCGACATGTATCCCTGTCTCGTTGACTACATGTCCTAAGAATTGCACTTCACGAATCCAGAATTCGCACTTAGAAAGTTTTGCATATAGTTGTTCTTGTTTCATCAATTCCAGAGTTAAACGAAGATGTTACTCGTGTTCATCCCTATCCTTGGAATAAATGAGGATGTCATCAATGAAAACAATGAGGAACTGATCCGTCTTTGAGATGTCCTACTCTTGGACTCTCAATTGATGGTAACCGGATCTAAGATCAATCTTAGAATAGAAACTTGATCCTTGGAGTTGTTCAAATAGATCGTCGATGCGGGGTAGAGGGTAATGGTTCTTGATCGTCACTTTGTTCAGTTCCCGGTAATCGATGCACATGCGGAAAGTCCCGTCCTTCTTCTTGACAAATAGGACTAGAGCTCCCTATGGCGATGAGCTAGGTCGAATGAAACCTTTATCTAACAATTCCTACAGTTATGTAGATAAATCTTGCAGCTCACTAGGTGCAAGTCTATACGGTGCCCGAGCAATAGGCGCTGCTCCGGGTGCTAAATCAATTTGGAATTCCACTTGACGATAAGGCGGAAGACCAGTCAAGTCTTCGGGAAATACTTCCGGATAATCACAACTGATCGGAATGTCATCCATCTTCTTCTCCTCAGATGGCTGCTTGGTGACGAGAGCCAAAATGGCAGGATGGCTTTTACGTAAGCACTTTCTAATAGAATTTTTCGGAGTACGACCGCACCAACATAGAATTTGTGAAGTCATGCTTAAACTTCTAGTGAGACTCGTGCTTATAAGGTAAGCGTCAGTCAATGCTAAGGCCAAGGGAAGAGGTTCACATGTAGGAAAAGAAATTTAATGAAATACATATTTCAGTAACATAAGGGATAGGATGTCTGTTTAAATAGTCGCGTTCAACCGATGGTTGGTTAGATTAAATCCCCGTTTTCTAATGTCATTAGAACAACTAGATCATTTTGTGAAGAGATAAGCCCGTTTACAAAGTTGGATACCCTGTGGTATAAATCAAATTAAACTGAAGATTGGTCACAGGATGAGGTAACAAGGTTAAATGGAATCTATTGTTGGAGTGTAAGGAATAACGTCTTAGTTTAGTAAGAATTCCCAATTTTCGCTTACATAGTTGGAGTCGATGGGTTTACCACGAGGTTCTATTAGAGTTTCAACCGAGATGTTTTTATTAATCAAGTATGGATGAGATTCTTAAGTTCACTAAGGCTCTTACATGAGTGAAATCAAATGATGGATCCTATGGATGATAGTTCAGTGTGTTCGTAAATACCTTCAACATGATAGTCGCGTCTATCAACTGTTAAACAGATTTAGCGATACCAACTAGTCGTTAAGTGGGTTACGCGAATTTCTACGGACAGTGGAAACTTAAGTCTGTAAATCACTGATTAGGACTATTTATCCACATACTAGGTTTCACTAGGACTTACATGCACCTCAAATTATTATTACGTGTGCACCCGTAATGATAATTTGCTTTGCATGCTCACCCTAGTTCTCCCTGTCCTGTGTCAAAATGTCCTTTAGTTTGTATTTCTGAGTACAAAGTGTTGTCAGATATGATAAGTCATCGAGAAGCTTAGTCATCAACCATAAATTGATCAATTAGAACTCATATCAGGATGAGTAGTCGAGAATCGTTTGATCCGAGTATTCACTCGAGTTGGAACATAAAGTGGATTGTAGATGGGAACATGCACATGAAACAAATATGTACGTGAAATGTGGCTTCGATGAGAGGAACTAGTTCATGAATGTGTTACTGGAAGAGGCAAAGTAGCCGTCCTTCCAACTGAGTCAGGATAGGGTTTGGGTATGCAATGAGCAATGCGTTCCCAACCTTGTGGTCAATCTTTCTTTAACATAATGTCGACCAAAGCGCGAGCCCATGGCTCGGGAAAGTGATGACATCTACGTGTCAATGGATTCTGTAATGATGCATGCAACAGTCTGTCTTAACGCGGCGTATTGTTGCTAGTGGGTACAGTGGGGACTCGCCTACGACGATCCCAACTCCCAAAGAGATATGTGTTGGTTCTGTGTGTCGTCCCCAACACGAACTTGAGAAGACCTACCATTCCCTGATTGTGTCCTCGATTGGCTCAAGCCGGTGTCATCTTCGGCTTTGATGGTGTAACAAAGGTGTAGGTGATGGTGGTGTGAGTGACTCCTCTGAAGGCTCCGTCTTGCTGCCCTTGGACGGGAGTGGATGTTGTTCTGATGACTCCCTGAGTGTCGCCACCGGGAATGATGATACAATGAGAATGACGTGTTCCTCGTCAGAAGAGGGTGATGTGGATGTTGTCATCATGCCTACAATGCAATGTATGTATGGATACCATGTGTATCATGTATGAGTGTCTGTGTCGTGTAACTAATGTGTATGGGTTATAGTATAGTATGCAGTCCTAGTTCTCTATAACCAATGGCTCTGATACCAATCTGCCACACCCTCAAATTCCACTAATGGAGTTTTACCATTTGGCGTGTGACAAACCAGGATCTCAGTCATTAGTTACATCAAACGACACTATATGGGACTTAAAATGCCATAACATAAAAGTTCAGAGTTAAATGCGGAAGCGTAAACGTTATAATGAAATCAAAAGTAATTACACGCAACAAGCGTCAATTAATATAAATAAGTAACACTGTTTAAAATTTTTTAAATGAATGATATGACAGTAGGACTCCATGCATGTCCTAAGTGTGCAACCTGTGCTAAAGCGACCTGAGAAACATGTAAGAAAAAGTGTCAACACGAGGTTGGTGAGTTCATAGGTTTTATATAAATAAACTGTTTGAGTGTTGCTGGATCCACATACGTAAGTCACACCTATTGCTAGCTAGGCAATGTACAAGTTACTCTAAGCGCTCGCAACTGTAGACTTACAGTTTATGTTTGAATGCCTCCCACCAGGTCTATCAACCATGGTGCATGTTTTAGATTAATATTACACCCGTTCGACCTCCAATCGAGTTAGCGCGACTAACGCGGGTGGAGTTTGTCAAACCTAGTAGTACTACTCAACATACCTCGCTATTCTTCATATTTAAACGGTTCGATGTGAGGACTTTCATGATAGAGTTTACGCTTAAGTACACAAGTAGTAGTGAAATACTATGTGATCCATGTCCATTTGTGTGTGTCTCTCCCTGGTTGGAAGACAAGTAACGGATGTTTGTTCGTACGTATGTTTCTCCCCAACGGGAAAACAAGTAAAAATGATATTCGTTTGTATGTATGTTTCTCCCCAACGGGAAAACACGTAAAATAATGTTTGTGAGTATGCATATTTCTCCTCAACAGGAAACAAGTAAAATGATGTTTGTGTGTAAGCATGTTTCTCCCCCAATAGTAAAATAAGTAGAAATGGGCCGTGAAACTCACCTGCGTTGCGTAGTAGGTAGTATCACACAAGTATGAGATTTAGAATCTCAAGTTTTAGCCTGCACGGCTTACGTATGCCCTATAATCATAAACACATAAGTTAGGGACACATTGGAATTTGTGACGACGACACGGAAGATTAGAACGTCTTAAAACATTCTAAGGATCAACGAATAGGCGAACGTGTCCACGGTAATAAGGATTTCTTAATTAATTAATTATTAAGATAAATACGTTTCGTGACGAACGTTTCTAAAAACGAATAATAATAAATAATTATATTCGTACGTTTGTGCCATTTAAAATGGTTAGGAAAATAATATAAATATATATATTATTTTTAAGTTCGTATGATTAACAAAATAATCATTTGTATGGAAAAAATAATAAATATATTATTTTTAATCGAGGATAAAACCGAGGGTAAATAATATAAATAATTATATCATTTATAAGTTTGAAACGTTTCTTAGAGTTTATAAACGTGGTGAAAATAATATATAAATATATATTATCTTTAATTGTAGTCACGGGTTGAAAATAATATTAATGTATTATTTATTTGGAGTCGTGGTTTGAAAACAATATAAATATATATTATTTTAAAAGGTGGGGAAAATAATATGAAAATGGGTTATAAAATCAAACCCGAGCCTACAGATGTTTTACGGGTTCAAAACACTTTAATATATTATTATAATAATATAGGAATTAGTTTTTATAAAAAAAATCCATTAAAAGGTCCCCAAAAATAATTGCAGGAGACCGGTTTCGAACCCGGGTCTCCTGTGTATAAGCAATCTGACTTAACCAAACCTGCCCACTAGAGAATCGCGACAAAGATGGGTTTGAAATGATTTTATCAAACAGCAGACCCGTGTTTATCCCCCCCCCCCCCTATCGAGCCGAACAAGAACCAGAAATCGATCGCGATTCACCAAGAGATCATGGGGATTTTGTTAATCGGAAGTTAACGAATATGTTGACAAATTTAATTGCAAAAACGTCGAGTTTATAGTCGTTAATTTCTTTTTGAAAACACTGAAACCCTAGGTTTAGAATGTGGGCTCGATTTGAATGATCCTGATAATAGCATTGATTGAATTCATAGGGCTTTTAAAGGGTGTAGGATTGCGAACCTGATCATATTATTTAATTTGATTTAGACAAGGTCTAGGGTGGAGATCGATCAAATCGGTTTCACATGAACCCTAGAATATGGTTCATGTTAATTCCGATAATGTAAGCCCCAATTGATATAGGGCTTTTGTTCTATAAGTGAAAACGAATCTAAGGAGGGGTTTGGTTACCAGAATTGAGTTCTACTTGGTTGTTCCCGACTAAAACACAGACGCGGTATAGTGGGTTTGGCTCCAGCGCCTCCTGCTGCGTCTCCGGTGGACTTGGCGTGTGTAGAAGCTCTAGAGAGGTTCGTCTAATTTGTGTAGGCGTTCAATTGATGGAATAACAGACGAATTCAAGCTAAATTGGTAGTGGTCGATGAAGGCGTCGACGGTTATGGGTCTAATGCCCATAATTGGGTTTAATTTGACAATGATGACGATTAATTCAGTAATTATGACTGTTAAAGTCATAATTCGTGTAATTTCAGTTACTATTTCAACATAAATCGGATAAGGCTTGCAAATTGGATCAATGTGGTTGCGGGTTTGACTCAGAAAGTCAACATAAGCAGGTTCATTGATTTTGAATTTGAGAAGTCAACTGATTGGGTTTTGGAACTTGACAGCTTAAGTCCCTGTAGTTTTATGTGAATTGGAGTTTCAGAGTTTGTCAAAATTAATCCCTAGGGTTTGAATTGGGTTTAGAACTTGTTAGTTTGACCTCAAAAGTCCACTAGAAAACAACTATAAATAAAATACAAGTTTAGTCCCTCTAATTTTCTATATATAAGTTTGAATAGACAGGATTAGTCCCTTGGGTTTGAGATTTGGTTAATTAGGATTTAACTGGACTCGCTAACTGGAAAAGTCCAGATTGTCACAATGATCTAGCAGCCGTTATGGTTGGGTTGTTTCTCAACAAGGGCTACAACTTCTCCCGCTAAATATACAAAGCTTTAGTTGATCAGATTAATACAGCGGAGAGGTTTAGATTCTTGTTATACCCCAGATTTGTGCAACTTTTGATCAATGATGCGTTGCCAAATCTACCTGCTATTGGGGAGAGACTGTAACATTCCTGATTTTCCGACCTTATTTTAATTTATTTTAACTAATAAAATAACAACACGACATTGAATCATATACTTGTTCAAACCTACACCTCATTAATCGTTAGCCGATCGTATTCAATTCAAAGATTTAGAACTCATAATCATGTGGTACCACCTCTTAGAGTTAATTCAGTTAGTAATCCCGTTAGGTGTTCTGTTAGATCCTAACCAAGCTAATTCTGTCAAAGCTGAAGTTGCAAGGGCTGATTTTGTAAATAACCGTAAACCCTAGTAGGCACGGTCGCGCCACGTTTTGGCACGGTCGCGCCTCGTCTGGCACGGTCGCGCCACGTTTTGGCACGGTCGCGCCTCGTCTTGGCACGGTCGCGCCTCTTATAGGCACGGTCGTCGCCGGAAACCAAACCTATCGTCGCCGGAACTCATTCTACCCGTACACCATCGATTCATCCTACTTTCGGGTAATTGAAACCTTTCACACTTACGTTTTAGTCTATAGATCAAAATCCCTAACCTAATTTTGGCTTACGATATCCAGTTTAACACGAACCCGAATCTAGGGTTCATTCTAAAATGGTTTAATCGAACCCTGCTTTGAACACGTTTTAAATACAATTAAATTATTTCAATAGACTCATAATAAGCTTATAGATGAAAGCCCTATGAATTCCAACATTAACAATATAAGATTTAGACAATTCGTTTTGTTTTTGGAATAGACACGGTCGCGCTAGTCTTCTAGTGCGGTCGTGCTCCATGAAGACACGGTCGCGCCTCTCCAAGCGCGGTCGTGCCTCACCCTCTGACCCGGTCGTGCCTCTTGGCTAGACCTGGTCGTGCTATCAGAACCCTAGACATGGCCGTGCCTGGCCCAGGAACGGTCGTGCCTAGTGAGCAGCCTTGTGTATCTTCAGTTTGATCAACACGGTCGTGCCCTTGACCAGTGCGGTCGTGCCCGTGGTCCTAGCACGATCGTGCCTTGTCCCAGGCACGGTCGTGTGTGTGAGAAAATCTTGTCAGAATTCTTAATATTATATTTTCAAAAACAATAAGTATTTCAAATTAATTTTTAAATAAAAATAATTAATTTTATAAAGAATTGGATTAACTTTATTTAAAAGATCCAAATTCTTATTTCTAAATAAATAGAAGTTATTTATTATAACCTGCAAAATTAAATTTATATTTAATATTAAACTCTACACATAAATATTAGTTACACCACTTATTTACTCATCTTTATAAAAATAGCGTAAAGATTATTTATTAAATTTGTATTTAATATAAAACATTTAATACATTTTCATAACTAAATGACTAAGTTACATATTTTATAAATAAAAATAAAAGATTACAATTATTTATTTAAATTACATTTAAACAAAAACTAATTGTTTAGGTCATACTTAATCACCCCTAATACTTACATTATTTTTAAGTAAACAAATAATAATTTTATTATTTAGTTATTCCAAACCCAAATTTTATACAACACCATTCAAGTACAACTCACTAACACCTACAACTTCAAATTCCTTATACACACATCCAATTTAACCTTAGGCTTAGACATAGACTATTATGCACACTATTGATTCAATACATATTACACTCTAGGTTAATGTTGTGCATTACGAGGACCCCGTTTCTATCTAGTATCTCGTGTTATCCAAACCCAAATTTTATACAACACCATTCAAGTACAACTCACTAACACCTACAACTTCAAATTCCTTATACACACATCCAATTTAACCTTAGGCTTAGACATAGACTATTATGCACACTATTGATTCAATACATATTACACTCTAGGTTAATGTTGTGCATTACGAGGACCCCGTTTCTATCTAGTATCTCGTGTTAGCTACGCCTTCAAATCAAGTGAGTATTACATAGCCCCTTTTACTCTTTTACACTTTTTGGGGTGGAACATAAACATTATACAATACTATTGTTTACATTTACACAGACTACACAAATACAAATCCTCTTTACATTCATGTGTGTAATTTGAGCTTTATGCCCGAGTGCTAGTTGTGCTAACTTTTGTATGCGATTATGTGCAATCATTAACTATTCAAGCCGACTGTAAACAATGATAGATCTATTGAGTCTGACAAACCCACCCAGGTAGGGTGATTATTACCGACAACACAATTTTTGCATGCTAGTTACAAAGGTTTGATTGTAATGGCTTATTTTATCATGACATGTAAGGATTTGTTTATTTACAAACTATATGCTATCTATATACAAACCTGTGTATGCTCACCAACTTTTTAGTTGACCTTATTTTATTCATGTTTCAGGTGCTATCATATGAGTTTGATCAAGACATGTTACACATAGGCTTGGACTTAGTTAATCTTAATTCGAAAACAAATTGTATTTCATTATGTACTTTGGAATTGATTCATGTTTGTTTGAATGGAAACGGATTTAATATATTACAATTTAGTCAACCTTGAGCTCACGAACAGTCTACATGTCCCGCCCCGACGATTCCGCCGTCGGTTGGGGTGTGACAGATTGGTATCAGAGCCTTGGTTATAGGGAATTAGGTTATTAGACACTCTTGACCTAGACTATAACCGTAGGACACCCATACTATGCCATGCTACTACATGCTACATGTTTATTTCTTATGTGAATATTTTTACATGTTATACTATGTAATTACATCATATGATACAATACATAATAGTCTATGTGTCACATTACCTGCCAACTTTTGTCTCCTATTCATTGCTACCTATTTGATTTATTTAAAGTACTATCCTAAGATTCCACTCACACTCATACACACTTACTTCTTCATGTACCCTTAAACTCACACATATAATGTCACCAACTCTTGTGATATAAATCTAAACTATTGGGCCTAAAGCCCATTAATAATAAACTAGACGCTCATTTACCCTCCAAGAAGAAGAAGCCTACTACAACATATAAGCCTCACTTTCGGGCCTCAAGGCCCAGTCCACAACAATTCTCATCATGACCATGAGCCCAACAATAGTGTTATTAATACATGATGGTTGGAAGAGAGTGTAGGCCCACGAGGGATTCTAGCTAAGGAAAGATAGGGTACTTAAGTGTGTCCTAGTGACCCACCCCTCTTTCCTGGGAATCCTCCTCAGGGATGCATTGCTTATAGGTCAATTGTATTCCTAAAATACTGCTGTGAAGGCTCGGTGTTATGACTAGTCAAACTCTAAACCTATGAGAACTCCTATATTTAACACTCAATATTTCATTATCACTTACAACCTTTTCATTGTTTCTGTGCTAGACATGGACTCCTACTCTCCTTCCTCCCCGATTTACCGTCCTGGAGAAGAGTCTGATTGGGAAGAAGACATCGGGACACTCGCGCATCGGTCACCGACACCCCCAGCTGCTAGACCAAGGTTCGATGTACGGGCAGATTGGATTAGAAACACCGGCCCAAGACTTCTAACATCTGGAACACCCGCACCCAGGAACCCGTATCAGACACCCCATCTCCACAATTAGTTACCACCCCCATTAAGAGACCCATATCTAATGCCCGACTCGTATCATCCTAACCCTTGGGTAATGTTATGGGAATTCCAACCAATGACATTCACCAATATGTAAGGACCTCAGAATTTGAGAGGCAAAGGATGGAGTAGGGAGTAATGCATGATTTGCAAGGACAAAGAATGGATAGTCTAGCAAACCAAATAGGGTACCAAAAGGAGTTAATCTCCATTCTAGAAAAAGAAATACAGGAACATCGCACGGAGACCGCCAAAGCTGAAGCCAGATCTGCTACTCGAGTGACCATAGCGGTGCTCATCTTGATGATTATCTTCTTCCTAGTGGAAAGCTACCAGAGACGTTAGGAGAAATTTCTATTTATTGTCTTTAAAATTTTTGGTTTGAGAACCATTTTCCTATGTTTTGAGTAATGTTTAACATTTCAGCATTTAATCAATATTTCAACTCTGAAGTTATTATTCATTGATTTGACCAGCTGTGTGTGAATTACACCCATCATATTTTCATCAAAATTCTCCAAGTATCATCTTTCTCATTCACCATAATTTAGTACATTACCAGCAACCTCCTTCGTAAAAAATCATCCTATTATTTGATTTAAACAAACCTCGTTATTTTGTTCAAACAAAATGTTTATCAAACTTTTAGATAATATCAAAAACATAAATTTTCCATAAAACTTCTCACCTGATAAGGAAACTTAATACAATCTATTTTATAAAAATATTATTTCGAATTGATAAATAATTATGATTTCCTCATAAAAAAAATTTTCTAAACCCTGGCTAAATTAGTATACGCCTACTTGTTTAGCCAATAATTTCGCTTAAAAATATTCTCTTATTGATAGTTGAAAATCTAAATTAAAATATTTTTCCCATAAATTGTCTACGTATTTAAATTATGTGATCCAATGGTTTTCACTACTTTATATATCCACAATCAAGAATAATTTACCACTTCCTATTTTCAAACAAAGATCAGTAATTGTAAACACATTTCCCCGAATATTTTCAGAACCTCCTCGTTACCTTTCACTTGTCACTTCAAGAGACGATCGAACAGCGTAAACGTTAACCCCCCATCAACCTCAATGAGATTTAAGAGCTACAACCTAACTACCACATTATACAGGAACGCCAAACAACACGCTTATCCGCAACACTCGATCACATGCAAAACCCGTTAGTATACATCACACACGAAGTCCAACAACTTACGCATACACGTTCACAATATACCCAACGCAACCACATGGTACATGAAACTCAATTATTCTCAATATACCCAATGCTACACAAATTACATAAATCAAGAAACTAGTTTGCCTACAAATGATAATTTACTGGATTGATCACATAACACACGAAACATGTTTATTTACAATACACCTGCTACCGGATTGAGCACATAATACACGAAACTTAGTT
Source organism: Smallanthus sonchifolius (assembly GCA_023525975.1). NCBI lineage: Eukaryota > Viridiplantae > Streptophyta > Magnoliopsida > Asterales > Asteraceae > Smallanthus > Smallanthus sonchifolius. The sequence continues at coordinate 111,343,754 of CM042021.1, forward strand.
GTTTGCGATATACGTGATACATAAAAATTGTTTGATTGATACATAATTCTAGATTGAGCACATTAAACATGAAACTCATTTAGTTACAGAGTACATCATACTAAACTGTACACATTATATTGATTTACAAAATACATGATGCTAAGTTGTCAACGCCATACATGAAATTCATTTCCTATAATACATGTGATACTATGTTGTTTACATTACACGTGAGAGCTTATTGATTTACAAAATACATAATGCTAGTTGTTCATGCTACACAAGAAACTTGTGTGTTTACTTTATACACGAAACGAAATTGCTTACAATTATTACAATTGATTGATTACATTATACACAAGACATGGTCATGCACTTTGTTCATCAAAGTTGAAGACCATAATACATGGAAACAACTCGGGGTTTGACGTATTCTTGTTCAAACACGAGCAAACTAAGAAACTTTAAGTTATTCTACTTTACTGCTATTTAGTTGTGAACTTACCTGCTTAAGGACATAGTTACTTGTTAGCGACTTTTATGTGAAAACAATGGACATGGACGGAGTGAAAATGTGCCCCCTTGACCCGCACACAACGGAATGACCTATACGGACCATGCGATGATTTGAGGAGTTACGGGTGCACACAGAATTATAAAAATCAGCGCATGGAAAACATAGTGAAATTTTGTCGTGTGTTGTGACCTAAAACTTATCATGATATGTAACAACGAAACTGATGGGATATGACAAGGACATGGTGGTTACGCCGATGGTACTTCCCTATATATAAGTGTCCTATCATATTATCAGAAGTAGCGTTGTTCGTGTCACGTGAAGTTTTGACCTTGACCAATGTTTATGAAATCTTTTACCATTGACATTTTTAAACATATTAGACTACATCATGCACAAACCCTAACGATCAAGGTCCCATCAAATTCATTCCAAATAATACATCTCACATTTAGAAATCAGAACTTTTATTCGACAATCTCCTCCTTAAATTCATTTCAAAACAAAATTCATTATCGCCCTTCCTATTCAACTTTGAGTATCAGGCCTAAGCCATGTCAATGGTTACACTCCCCAGAATCCAACAATCAAAACTCACCGAGAACCCAAAACTCCCACCTTTTTCTTGATTTTTGTAGCCTCCATTAGATAAATTTCGGGATGAAATTCCCTTAACATGGGGAGACTGTAACATTCCTGATTTTCCGACCCTATTTTAATTTATTTTAACTAATAAAATAACAACACGACATTGAATCATATACTTGTTCAAACCTACATCTCATTAATCGTTAGCCGATCGTATTCAATTCAAAGATTTATAACTCATAATCATGTGGTAACACCTCTTAGAGTTAATTCAGTTAGTAATCTCGTTAGGTGTTCTGTTAGATCCTAACCAAGCTAATTCTGTCAAAACTAAAGTTGCAAGGGCTGATTTTGTAAATAACCAGAAACCCTAGTAGGCACGGTCGCGCCACGTTTTGGCACGGTCGCGCCTCGTCTGGCACGGTCGCGCCACGTTATGGCACGGTCGCTCCTCGTCTTGGCACAGTCGCGCCTCTTATAGGCACGGTCGTGCCTCTCATAAGTTGAAACGTAAATGCAGCTCTTAATCGCAGGACCATTCGAATTCGTAACTGTTTCACGCTTTAACAAACCCAATTAAGGTTTTAATCATTATCTTTACGACGTATTAACCCAATTTCGTCGATCCCCCTCATAACCGTTGATTATCCTCATCACAACCACAAATTCATCCATTACAACCCAAACTCTCTCAAGCAAACAAACAAACCACACCACTCGATCCTCTCTGAAACTCCCGGAAACACTGAGTCAGTCGGAATTGTAGCAGAAGACGCCGGAAACCAAACTTGTCGTCGCCGGAACTCATTCTACCCGTACACCATCGATTCATCCTCTTTTCGGGTAATTGAAACCTTTCACACTTACGTTTTAGTCTATAGATCAAAATCCCTAACCTAATTTTGGCTTACGATATCCAGTTTAACACGAACCCGAATCTAGGGTTCATTCTAAAATGGTTTAATCGAACCCTGCTTTGAACGCGGTTTAAATACAATTAAATTATTTCAAGAGACTCATAATAACCTTATAGATGAAAGCCCTATGAATTCCAACATTAACAATATAAGATTTAGACAATTCGTTCTGTTTTGGAACAGACACGGTCGCGCTAGTCTTCTAGCGCGGTCGTGCTCCATGAAGACACGATCGCGCCTCTCCAAGCGCAGTCGTGCCTCACCCTCTGACCCGGTCGTGCCTCTTGGCTAGACCTGGTCGTGCTATCAGAACCCTAGACACGGTCGTGCCTGGCCCAGGCACGGTCGTGCCTAGTGAGCAGCCTTGTGTATCTTCTGTTTGATCAACACGGTCGCGCCCTTGACCAGCGCGGTCGCGCCCGTGGTCCTAGCACGATCGTGCCTTGTCCCAGGCACGGTCGTGTGTGTGAGAAAATTTTGTCAGAATGCTTAATATTATATTTTCAAAAACAATAAGTATTTCAAATTAAGTTTTAAATAAAAATAATTAATTTTATAAAGATTTGGATTAACTTTATTTAAAAGATCCAAATTCTTATTTCTAAATAAATAGAAGTTATTTATTATAACCTACAAAATTAATTTTATATTTAATATTAAACTCTACACATAAATATTAGTTACACCACTTATTTACTCATCTTTATAAAAATAGCGTAAAGATTATTTATTAAATTTATATTTAATATAAAACATTTAATACATTTTCATAACTAAATGACTAAGTTACATATTTTATAAATGAATAAATAAGATTACAATTATTTATTTAAATTACATTTAAACAAAAACTAATTGTTTAGGTCATACTTAATCACCCCTAATACTTACATTATTTTTAAGTAAACAAATAATAATTTTATTATTTAGTTATTCCAAACCCAAATTTTATACAACACCATTCAAGTACAACTCACTAACACCTACAACTTCAAATTCCTTATACACACATCCAATTTAACCTTAGACTTAGACATAAACTATTATGCACACTATTGATTCAATACATATTACACACTAGGTTAATGTTGTGCATTACGAGAACCCCGTATCTATCTAGTATCTCGTGTTAGCTACGCCTTCAAATCAAGTGAGTATTACATAGCCCCTTTTACTCTTTTACACTTTTTGGGGTGGAACATGAACATTACACAATACTATTGTTTACATTTACACAGACTACACAAATACAAATCCTCTTTACATTCATGTGTGCAATTTGAGCTTTATGCTCGAGTTCTAGTTGTGCTAACTTTTGTATGTGATTATGTGCAATCATTAACTATTCAAGCCAACGGTAAACAATGATAGATCTATTGAGTCTAACAAACCAACCCAGGTATGGTGATTGTTACCGACAACACAATTTTTGCATGCTAGTTACAAAGGTTGGATTGTACTTGGTTACACAATAGCTGCTCCCCATAAATGCCTTATTTTATCATGACATGTAAGGATTTGTTTATTTACAAACTATATGCTATCTATATACGAACCTGTGTATGCTCACCAAATTTTTAGTTGACCTTATTTTATTCATGTTTCAGGTGCTATCATATGAGTTTGATCAAGACATGTTACACATAGGCTTGGACTTAGTTAATCTTAATTCAAAAACAAATTGTATTTCATTATGTACTTTGGAATTGATTCATGTTTGTTTGAATGGAAATGGATTTAATATATTACAATTTAGTCAACCTTGAGCTCACGAACAGTCTACATGTCCCGCCCCGACGATTCCGCCGTCGGTTAGGGTGTGACAGAGACTGCAAGTGAAACGGGTGGCCAAGAGAGTTTTCTCACAGTTCTTAACGCCAGGAAGTGTAGAACCTACCCCTGAGCATACTCCACTCTTTGGCCACCTGATCAATGAAGCTTATGCCGCGCCTGCAGATTGGAGATTGTATAGTGCAGAGTCTGAGCCTGAACTCAGTGATCACAGTGATGAACAATAGGAAGAAGAGGAAGTTGAATCTGAGGATGAAGTGTCTGAAGAAGGAGGAGACGAAGAACAGGGAAGTGTGGGTGCTGAAGAATCTTACTCAGAAATGACCGAGTCAGATTCATCTGATTCTGATGATGCACCATCCCAGGCACACCCAAGGAGATTGATGAAGGTGACCCTTCTCGAGTCATCTTCCAAGAGAAAGAGACAACAGACTAGCAGTGAATATGAGCCCGATTCTGATTCAGACGCTGCTATATAAAAGACGCAGACGGGAAAGTCTCAACAAGCGTTGGGGAGATAGGCTACATCAACCTATTCTTCGTGAGGTGGATGTAAGTGCTCAGAGGCAAGTAACTTTGACAGCTACGAGCACTGAATCGACTTCTACTACACCTTCACAGCAGCTTTATCGACGACAGAGGAGGAGGCCATTGGTAACATTTGTTGAGGTTGCTACTACTATCACAGAGGATGTTCCTGTGATAGTAACCCTCCCTATACAATCTGTTTGGTGGCGGTAACGACTCCAATTATGACCGAGTCTGTCACCATCACCCCTACCACCATCCAAACAACCACCATCCCTACCTCAATCCCCACAACCACTCTCCAACACATCAGTGAACCATTTCCTGAGTTAGATTTTACTCGTGGATTTGATTTTGATGAAATCTTCACCTTCTCAACTCATTAAGCCGAAGCATCGTCGTCTAGGGGTCCTGATCCTAGTGATGCCAGGATCGCTACTCTAGAGACTCACGTTGCTGGATTACTTGAAATGGTACGGAAATCACGTGACGAGTCTGACAAGCAACAGGGCCAGATAAACTCACTGATTGATGAACTTGCCGCTTTGAAGAAACAGCAAGCGATTGATGAAGCGCAGCATAAGGAGCATGATGCTATGGTTAAACTAGTCTGTGACATGGCCAAGACGCTTGTTGCTCAGGGGGAGAGATTGAAAGAATTATTGGAAAAGCAACCACCTAAGCCTAGCAGTGAAGAGGCATGTCACTCAGTTGATCTAACTAAGGGTGATGACCAGGACAAGGATCCTGAAGCCGGACCGAGTAGAAGTGAGCAGCAATAATTGGCTTTGGCAATTGTTCCCATTTCTATCGTGCCTATAGCTGGGGGGGGGGTCTACTCGGTGTGAAGGGGGGGTCTACTCGGCGTGATAAAGGAAAGTCTGTGGCTGATGTACTGAAAGATCTATCTGACGACGTGTCGGAAGATGTGATCCTATTATTAGAGCAAGACTATTCCAAAGAAGCACAGATCGACACTCTCTGCAATCTGGAAGAGGGAGAGATCGAGTCTAGTGACGACTGGGATGAGGAGGATGAGGATGTTGTGATTGAAGTTCCTAAGGGAGACGGGGAAGGAGAATATGAGTTTAAGGATGGAGAGATTTTTGAAGCTCCATTCTTTGAAACTAATCTTGACACAGGTTCGGTCGAGCCTGTAAGTACTGTTGAGGCGTCGACTGAAGCCTCTCCTACCAACCCACACCTGTGGATCCAGAGGCGCAGAAAAGCAAAGATACGCCTGCAAGTTCATCAAAGGATCCGGCTCTTGTCTGGAAGAAGACATCAATCATAGACAAACATGGAGCGACATGTATGATCTTAGCTATGAGGTTCGAGGATGACAGAAAGCTATTTGCAATTAAGCGAGCTAGGGGGTTCAATACTTGAAACCAACCAGTGAAGCTTTCAGCTCCTTGCCAAAGTTCGACCTTGTGAACCTAGTAAACCGAGAGCTGATGGGTCACTCAAATCACGCAGTAGCGATGGGTTTGTGGCAGGTTCTACAGCGAGAGGTAAGATCTGGGAAGTTCGAAATGTTTAAGCCTCAAGTGCCTAAGCGAGTCAGGGACAAGAACGTTAGACTTCCTGTGACTCATAAAAGCTTAAAGAAACTGGTATACAAGCAAGTGCTGTGTGAAACCAAGATACCCCTGAGCAAGTTATCTCAGGATATCCTCGGTAACATATGGTACTGATATGTAGATCCTAAATCGGGCGAGGCAGTGGTGATTCGAAAGGTGTGGTCCGAGAGTGGAAGCTTAGTGTCAAGGGAACTGATTAGAGTTTTTGATGAAGTTTGATTCATAAACTTTTCTATGAAAGATCTGGAGGAGCTAGATGACAAGTACTGCATGTACACGGACGAGTGGACAAAGTTCCTTGCTTCTAAATACGACAAGATGGTCAAGTTCTGCCTTCATTACAAGAAGAAGATGGAAGCTAAAGGCGGGGAGCAGTGAAGACCGAAGACAATCCAGAGCTGTTGTTAAGGGGGAGTTTGTTGAAGCACTTTTGTGTGACAAACACTCTTGATATTGTCTTAGCTTTTGTTCTTGTCTTGTATGCATTAGTCTTTGTATGTTAGTGTCTATATGTAGTAGTTATCGAGTTGTAATTACTAATGTATGTACTAGTCGTCTGTTTTCTCTAAGTGTTTTGCGCACTTAGCATGTGCGCAGGAATTACTTCCTGTGTACTTAGCAAGTACGCAAGAATACTCTGCGTACTTGTTAAGTATGCAAGAACAATTTGCCCTGCGCACTTATTAAGTGCGCAGAGATCAGGTCTAGTATAAATAGGTTGTGGTGACAGAAGTTATGTACGCACTCATTTGTAACATCTCTGTAACCTACAAGTTTTATAATAGACGAAGTTTGAAATTATTTTTCATTGTCGGTTTACTTTGTGTTACTTGATTCTCCACCTAGTCACGGGTATTCCGCACCCGGTCCGATTACTCACACACCCACACGTAATGATCCGAGACACCTGGGGACCTACAAAAACTTCAGAAGGAGTGTGGGAGGTTTGTACGACACATCATTGATCGAACCATATCTAATAGAGTTCGATTTCTCCTTTCGGACACACTATTGAGTTGTGGTGTTCCAGGTAGAGTGAGTTAAGAAATGGTCCCACATTTCTTTAGATGTTCGTCAAACTCTTGACTAAGATATTCACCACCTTGATCAGATCGAATTGTACCTCGTTCTAGTATTGTTTGAACATTTCAAACGTTTCATGTTTATGCTTCATAAGATAAACATAACCATATCTACTGAAGTAATCAGTAAATGTAACGTAGTACCTCTCTCCACTTCTAGACATTGTTCTGAATGGACCACATACATTAGTATGCACTAGTCCTAACAGATCCTTATCCCTTTGACCGATACCGAAGAAAGGAGCTTTGGTTAACTTGCCACTTAAACAGGATTCACAATCATCAAATGACTCTTGACCTGTGGAATTCAAAATTCCGACGGTCTGGAGATTCTTGTTTATGTGTCCAAGTCTACAATGGCACAGATACGTATCATTGAAATCCAGTTTCTTACATTTGGAGGAGATTTTGAATAGAACGTTATTATCATGGACTTCTATCACATAGATTCCATTATAAGGCTTCGGAGAAAAATAAAACAAACCATTTAAATATACGGAAATGTAATCATCATCAAAAGCATAAGTAAATCCTTGTTCCCGCAAAGCGGATACTGAAACAATATTCCTATTCAAATTAGGAATAAAATAAACATTGTTCAAAACAAATTCTAAACCAGAAGGAAGTAAAAGAATATATTCTCCTACAGCCTTCACTGCAACCTTTTCCCCATTTCCTACATAGAGCTCAAGGTCGCCTTGCTTCAGCTTCCTAACCTTCCTTAGTCCCTGCAAATCATTTCAAACGTGAAAATCACATCCAGTGTCAAACACCTAAGTTTTGCTAGACAGAGAGAAGATCTCAATAACGAACATACCTGAAGAGCATGCTTCTGAAGCTTTGGTCTTCTTAGCAAGGTATGATGGACAGGTACTCTTCCAATATCCAATATTTCCCAATAATGACATGTGTCATCACTTTGAAAAATAGCTCTCTACTTACCACGCTTCCTTGGTTTAGAGATCAGAGTGTTCATGTATCCCATAGTCATCTCAGCAGCCATTAGAGACCCTCACAGTTCAGATAAGGTTCCCCATACTACATACTGCTTGTAGTGATTCACGAACTCTTCGTACTCAACCGGAAAAGACATCAAAATGAAGTCTATTGCCATATCCTGGTTGATACTCAAACCAAGATCTTTCAGGCTGTCAATGAGTTTCACTATTTTAGAAAAATGGGAGCTCATCCCTATTCCCTTTTCCATGCAATCTTGATAAGGATTTAAGCACCTTTAGATGCTCGTGGCGATTTTGATGAAACCATTTCTTCAATTCGCAAGCCATATCATATGCATGGTAATATTCTAGCTCACGACGATGATGTCATCAAGAATGAAACCTCATTCAAATCTTCAACATGCTGTCTCTAAAGAATTTTGGAGCCGCTAGAGGGTGGAACAGAGGGAAATGGAATTTCCAGAACGTAGGATTTCTTTTCCTCCTTAAGAACACTTCTCAAGATACGGAACCACTCAGAGAAGTTTCCTCCATCAAGCATAGACTTTAGAGCAAAAGCGCAGTCGGAATTGATTTCGTTAGACATCTACAAAATTCAAAATAAAGTTTTAGTATTTTCATGCATAACGTCCTAATTAAATTTATGACCTAATTGCAAAAATTATATAATTAGGAATGAGATCATGGTTCACCATAACTAAGTGAATGGCTGAGCACTCTCCACAGGCACGGCTAGGTAGGTAGGTAAAGATTACCAATTGTGTCAACTACACAATTCTCGGTTTGAGGGGCATGACGAGTATTGTCAAGCTTGGATATTTGTCCTTCAATTATAACTGTAGACCCGGCCTAAGTAACTCAGAAATCGCGATTCTACTTTCAACCAAAACCCTAGGACCGGATGCAGGGTAATTCACTAACACCGGGGGTTCGGATAGATCAGTTGAAGTGTTACAATTTAGGGTGGCGTAGAATTATCGATTTTAATTTGGAATTTCTTTAATGTTTTAAAATTACCGACTAGGGTCAAAAACATTTTGGACGACGAGAAGCATGATTCAAGTCGCGCAATTTAAGTAAACTGATTTTACTAATTTTGTTCGTGAAACGCCTTTCAACACTCGACACGATCCAATTTTAAATAACTTATTTAATCTAAATTGGTCATTAATCGCGAACTATATTTTAAACTAATCAACTACTTAATTAATTTAAAATTATTTTAAATAAAACTAATAAATTTGAAACTTGTTTTACTTTTAATAAAAAACATTTTTATTTAATAACCTTTTCGAGAAAAATAAAAGATTTAAATATCTCGTCGTTTTAAGATTGTGTCAAAAGTTTTATAAAAATTTTACGGTTTAATTATTATCCTAAATAATATGTCACAACTACAAAAATAAATAAAACACATGAACCGAGCAACTAGTAAAATTGGCGGGTTTCGTTCGAGTCATCAAACGAGAACCGGACTGGTCTAAGGGATAATAAAATAAATAAATCTGCAATCTCCCACTTAGTCCAAGATCTTCATATTTAACCATGTTAGCGTCCGCCTTAGTTTTCAAGTCTTGGTCTCTTTAGGATTACAATTTTATTTACAAATATACTAAAAATAAATAAACCTAACTATTACAACGAGTTTCAAATAATTCATAAAAATACAAAGAAAAACAAACCAAAAACAAACAACACAAGCACGGGTCACTAGTGCTCGATTCAATCAACATAATCATACTAAACGAAAAAGTCTCAATCTTTTGTCAAACAATAGTTTTGACAAATAAAACACTAGATCGATAAAATAAATAATATGTCAAAACGTGCTTAAAGGTGGCTCTGATACCACTATTAGGAATCATTGTACCAGTTTTAACTTTTAAAACAAAATAATATTTAAACGCTTTTAATAAACAAATCAGGTTTAATCAGCGGAAGCAATTAGTACAAATATCAGATCAGATCTGGATCCTGTCAGTGATCCGATTACATGCGCATAGACAATAAAATTAAATCCAACCATATGGTGTTTCAGGTTATACCTTCGACGATTAACCGAAAGAAAGACACATTGGTTTAACGAGCGTCTTGCTAGTGACTATCCACGAAACCCGCAGCAAAACGTCTCACGGTTTGCGCAAAAGACACCGGGAACGGCGACGACGGAAGGCGGCGTGGGGCGGTGGCAAGTGGTGGCCTTGCGACGGTGGACGGAAACCGGAAGGGGGGGTTATTGGCGCAAACTTTAGGTGGAGGCAACTTAAAAGTGTTTAGGGTTTACAATTAATGTTATATTTATAACAACCCTAATTACACTCCACACCCCTGGGTATTAACCTTTAATCTCTTGTAATTAACTATTAATCACAACTAGCCCTAAAGTTTACTAATTATAATTAATTAGTAAAAGCTTAATCATATAAATGTTTAACACTTAAACATTTCTTCTTCCGTATATATAATTATTTATATAAATAATTAATTAACGCATTCACCAATAAATATTTCTCTAAATATTTATTTTCCGTTTAATAAAACCGTAATTCGTGAATTATAATATTTAACAATTAAATATTATCAAATGCTTGTTGCCCAAAGTGTAACTCTTTAGACCGTACCTAGATAGTAACGTTGACCTAATTGACGATCGGACATCCTATATCCAACAGTCCAGATGACCGCCGGGGATTTGCAATATGTATTGGTTCTAAACTTATCTCTTGGATTGCATGAAAATAGAAAGCAGTATCTCGGTCATCTACGGAGTTATAATACAAAGTCCTGATTGATACCGTTGCTGAACTGACATGGTTAGAAGCTATTCTAAAAGTTATTTGGGGTAAACACAACATCTACTCCCACTCTCAGGTGTGATAATCTCGATGCAACATATCTTGCTGTCAGTCTTATGTTTCATGCTAGAACAAAACATGTTTGAAGTTGATTTTTACTTTGTCAGAGAAAAAGTCGCACAAGGAAAGCTACATGTGTAGTTTATATCTACAGGGGATCAGATCGCAGACATCTTCACAAAACCGATGCCAACTCAAAGATTCACGTTTTTACGTTCGAAGCTACAGGCCGCTCCCCGTACTTAGCTTGCGAGGGAATATTAGATCATATTGTAATTAGTATAGTTGAGGATAGTTTATGTAAATATGCTAATGTATAAATACGCATTGTAAAACCCTATGTTGAAATACAATCACAAATATAACCTTTTCTGGATCCTGAACTTTCAGGGTTGATGATTGAAAGTCTAGCTTTCTTGATTAAATATTTATTATTCTAATTTCATGATGATGAATGAGAATAAATGAAGTTAAAAGTGAATTCTTTCATTCTCGTGATCCTCATCTGTTTTTATAATTACAAACACTTGTCTCTACATACAAAAAATGGTATACGGTTGAGATAGAGTTTGTTCACGTTTGTTTCCGCTGCATAATAGTGTTTATTCAACTAAGTTGATTGAACCTGATCCAGCACTTTCAAGACTCGAACTACAACCATCGCTTAGCGAGCTGACTAAAGCTAAGCGACATCTACAACTACAACCAAACATCGTTCTTTTATTTTTTGGCACAACTAATATATGGGGTCACCATAAGAAAAAGATCGGGGTCAATCGAAATTTTTGTACTATACGCTCTATATAAATTTCAAAAACCACCTCTGCCCTAAAAAGTCAGTCTCCAGTTAAGTGTGGCCGCTAGCACGACGTTTTTCAACTTATAGAGCTAGTTGGTGAACCCACAGCGTGGTGCGTCCTATAAAAATTTATGTCCTTTTAAGGTTTGAAGTTTGAGACATTGGCTAGTTTTTAGAGAACTTAGGAAGAAGAGGGAGTTGTCAGGAGTGAAGAAGGTTGTGAGAGAGATGGAGTGAGTTGCAAAGATCTGCAACTACTTGTGGGTCGTTTTTATTATGAATCCATTTGTTACGTTGTTGTATAACTAGAAACATTCCATTTATTTAAAGCTTTTAGAAATGGTGATTTTGTTTAGTTGTCACTAGTGATTACGAAATGGGCTATCACTACTTACAAGTAATTGTAAGATTGCTGTTCATGGTAATGTAGTAGTTCAAACTTTTTTTTATATAGAAATAAAATTTCAATATTGTTTGAAGTTTTTAATAACCGGTTAAAAATGACCTAAATGTAGCAATTAGAGCACCTACAATGGTGAATGTGTCAAACACAACCAAACGCCCCACATCGGTTGTCACATCAGATTTTCACTTATTCTTTAAAAACCCTCTTTTTTACTCCAACACTACATTTACTTTCAAACACGTCTATATTTCCACATTATCACATATTTTTATATTTATTTTCTATATACCAAAAAACTTATTTATTATAATCTTATTTTTTATATTTCGTATTATTTAAAATAGTATAATATTCCAAAAATAAATAAACTAAAAATTAAAAATTACTTAACCTAAAAATTAAAAACTACATGACCTAAAAACTAAAAATTACATAAACTAAAAATTACATAACCTAAAAATTACATGACCTAAAAACTAAAAATTACATAACCTAAAAATTAAAAATTACATAACCTATAAGTTATGTTTTTCCTTATTTTTTTCACATAACGCCATGTGTATCGCCAATCTTTCCGGGTCCATGTACGTTCGATCCATCATTAGTATGTTAATGTCTTGGTTAAACAGGAAGTGGTCAATTTGTTGTTTGAATGTGTCCACAGATTCTACTCGTTTTTTCAACATCTCATCAAGCTCTTCCATTTTGTTCGACTTTGCCTTCACTTTTGCCTTTTCCTTTGACTTCTTTTGACCGATGGGATGAGTCGGTTCTTGATACTCTTCTGGCTCGTCTCCAAGATTGACCCCGAATTCCTCAATCAAGATAGGAGCGTCATCAGCGTTGAGGTCGATCGAGGTTGAGTTGCCATCGGAAGCTGATGTACTATAGTCCCCTGAAGCTGAAGTCTTAGTCCTCTTTGGTTGAAAGAGGACCGGTTCGTGCCATTTAGGCTCTACTTTCAAGATATTCCACACATGCTCGTATTTAAACGTAGTTCCGCTGGCAACAATGAACTCTTCTCTAGCAAGAGACATGATTTGATCGTCAGACAATTGCTTCTAGTTTGGGCTTTCAGCCGGTTGAAAATGCCAGCAAACCTTTGAGTTGGATTTGAAATCACATGCTAGTGTGACCTCAAGTTATCGGCCGAACGTTGAAAACATGAATTGTCATTGAAATAACCGTGGATACACGCCTAGAAATCGTTGCGTTTTTTGCTATTTCCAATTTGCGAATCCATGAAGATGTGAAGAAAAGCCCGAGCAAGAAGCTTCTCCACGCCAGTTGCCCACTTCCTTTGAACCCTTGTCTTAGGAGGTTCCACGACTGATTTCCCTTTCTTTTTTCTAGCCGACGGGGAAGCAGAGTCACCCACTACAGGTGACGGTGTCGATGTGAACGTGTAGAACTAAAGAATGATGGCTTCTAAATTATTCTAAGTACAAATGCTGCTGATAGGCTTATCAGCAGCATTCAACACACGTTGCTGCTGATAGGCCTATAAGCAGCATTCAACACATGTTGCTGCTGATAGGCATATCAGCAGCATTCAGCACTTGTTGCTACTGATAGGCTTATCAGCAGCATCATTCTCATTCTTGCTGCTGATAGCTATGTTCCTTGAAGACAAATCGTTGCAGCTGACTATCCATGCCAAGCGTCACTGACAACTTTCTGCAAAAGCAACTGACACACTCAAAGCAGAAGGAATCTCAATGGTGCAACCAATGACGGACGACAATGCTCTTCTCCAGACATGCAAGCAATGATGCATAAAGAAGACGCTTCAATAAAGTTAGCTAGTTTAGCTTTAACGTGTAAAATTAGCTTTTGTATAAAAGATCAACGGTCTGTGTTCGATCTGATCCTTAGAATCAAGGGTCTGTCTTGATTCTAAGTTAGTATAAATACTGTGTAAACACTTCATTGTAAGTGTGCTTCTTCACAGAGTTTTCATTTGTAATCGTTTATTTACAAAGTTTAATACAACAGTGATCTTACTAGTATTCTTTCTGTCTGTTCGATTACATTTGTGTAGTTGTTATTGTTTCCGCCAATTTCAACTAAGAATACAACCATCTTGTAATTTCACGTTCCTACAAGTGGTATTAGAGCTTTGGCTCAGATTAAACAAACTCACACTTGTTTAATCACTTCTGGTTCTATTTTAAACTCTCTCTTTGATCAAGTCACCCAAAATCACGAAACAAAAATGGCAAATAGCAATGGTTTTGAAGACATCGGCAGCATCAACCGACCACCAAGGTTGGTATCTGGAGAAGACTACGACATGTGGAAAAATCGCATGAAAAGCTTATTCTGTTATCAGGAGTACGGAATGTGGAAATCCATCAGGGATGGACCATACACTCCCATGGTGGCATCTGCTGACTCTGGAGGACCAACAGTTCCAAAGGATCCCTCCAAGTACTCAGATGAGGATATCAAGAAGATGGATGTGGACTTCAAGGCAATAGGAGCTATCCAAATGTGCCTTCCAAATGAAGTTTTTCATAACTTCAGAAGTTACAAAAATACTAAGGAGCTGTGGGAGGCCCTCGAGAAGATGTTTGCTGGATCTGAGGAAATTAAGGAAAACAGAAGAGACATCCTTAAGCAGCAGTACGAAAACTTCGTCTGGAAGGAAGGTGAGTCTCTAACTGTTTTATATAACAGATATACTTATCTTGTAGGTGAGTTGCAGTGCTCAAAAGTGAAGTTGGAGAATGAAGACATTCTTAAAAAATTCATCGGGTCTCTACCTAGTTGCTGGACACTCTACACAGTGTCCATCAAAAGAACTGAGAATCTGAAGACTCTTCAGATAACTGAGCTATTTGGTATGCTCAAAACCTATGAATTAGAAATGATTCAGGCCAAGAAAAGGAGCTTAAGCTACCAAACAGCCTCCACATCCAACACCACCTCATCTGCTTTTCACTCTGAGCACTCAGGCCCCAGTACTAGCAACTACTATCCTCCCATAGTCACACATCCTCAAACTCCTACCTCTAAAACAAACATATCACCATTTCTTCTTGAAGCTCCTTCTCAAGCTTCAACCACTGCTGCTTTGTTTCTGAAAACTCAAGCAACATGTACTTTATCAAGGAGGATCTTGAGTGCTTCCATCCAGATGATCTAGAAGAAATGGATATACAGCACTCGTATGCCATGCTCTCCATAAGAGCAAAAAGGTTCTACTCTAGAACCGGAAAACCCATTCCAAGCAACAGCTCAAACACCAGAGTTTGTTTGGATAAAAGCAAATTGAAATGTTACAACTGTAATCAATTGGGTCATTTTGCTAGAGAATGCAAGGCACCTAGGGCAAACCCAGCAGCTCACCAAGCCCAACCAAGACATCAACTGCAACAAGCTACTCCTCCAGCTCAAACTGTAGCTTGTGCAGCTGTTGGAACATCTGACTTTGACTGGAGCTTCCAGTATGAAGATCTGCCTACTAACAACCAAGCTCTTATGGCAGACACAACTGAGATACCGCCTCAGGTATATGAACATCTATGTTCCCAAGCCTGTATTGATAAGGTTTTAGGCTACAGAAAGCATAATCAAAACCTAATAGATCAAAATGAAGAGTTTCATCAAATGAAATCTGAATTCAAAAAGGTCGAAGACAGTTACAAAGAAAAAATTAACTGCCTAAAGAAAGAGATTTCATCATTAAAACATGAACAAACCAATCTTGAAACTCGGATTGATGATCTACTGGCCAGATTAAAAGCTACCAGAGCAGAATTGGCAGAACAAAAAGTTCATGTCGACAAATATGAATTTGCATCCAAAAAGCTGCATAGACTTTTGGATGCTCAAATTCATGATAAGGTAAAAACTGGTGTGGGGTATCATGTTGAACAATATCAAGCCGTTGCACCTCCTGCTGACTACGTGACCATTCATGAACCAAGCTTCAATCTGGCAAATCTTGATATGGCCAACAGAAATCTTGATCCTTCTAAGGATGAACCATTGGTACAAGAATGCACTACCTCATCAGAGTCTGATTCAACTTACTCAGAATCCACTAAAACAAGTGAAGCTTCATCTCCTCCTGCCCCTCAAGTCACTCTGACTAAAGATGAAGTCCATTCAGCACAAGTACCAGCCATTTCAGTACCAGTTCCTACACCATTCAAACAAATCAAAATTAGCTATCCTCCAGAAGGTAGGAAGCTAAATACTGAAAAGGGCCAGTCCTCATCTTCAGTCCAGCCAAGGAAGGTGTTTGACATATGTCATGCGCCTGGAGAAAGGGTTCCATATGTTCAAAAAACATTGGAAGAAGCTACTTTTGAGCACAACAAAGCTCACCCTTGGAATTTCAAAGACCTTTTCAAAAGAAAGGATTATGTGTATCTTTCAAGGGATAAAATGGCAAAATCATGTTTTGTCTGTGGAAAATATAACCACACTGCCAGCACCTGCTTCTACTACCTTCAGCAGCAAAGAAACATCAAGCAACATGCTTTTGAGAAGACAAAGAAGAACAAACAAGTAAGAAGTTTTGAAGCTAAGATAACTCAATTAAGAAAATCTCTTTCTCCACTAAGGGAACAGTTGTCAAAACCTCAACAATCTTGCATCATCTGTGGAAAATCAGACCACTTTGCTGCAAATTGTAAGTCTAATCCTTTCAATCAGATTCTTCTTCCAACCCCAGTTATACAAAAGCCTATCAATAAAGTGAAGAAGGATAAGCATACATCTGTTTCTAAGCCATCAGCAGCCAAAATAACTGCTGCTGATCAAGTAAAGCCCAAGCAACCAAAAGGAAAGCCTTCAGCAGCAACAAAGTCTGCAACTGCTCAAGTAAAACCATCAGCAGCAACAAAATCTGCTGCTGATAAGCCAAAATCCTCAGATACAACGTCTGCTGTTGAAAAGACAAAGAGAGCTGGAAAACCACCAACTCAACAATGGAAGGTAAAGAAACCACCAAGCATCATCATCGGTTCAGTTGAGTGCGTCTATCCTTTGTTGTAAATATGTCTGTCTTATGTTGTAAATAAAAGTTATAACTCAGCAGCACCCTTTTTGGCTGCTGACAGGTCTGATCTTCAGCAGCAAAGAATTTGCCTCTGACTGCTTTAACTTATCAAAAGGAACAAATTTCCTGCGGATAGCTTTAAGGTTGTCAGCAGCAACATCCTTGCTGCAGATCATTACATCTATCAGCAACAATTAAGTTTACTGCTGAAAAACTTAACCTTCCGCAGCAACCAAAGTTGCAGCGGACAGGCTTATTCATCCACAGCAACCAAGTTTGCTGCTGATGAGTAAACTTAAGCTCAAATTAACTTTTACCCGTTGTAAAATATATTAACGTCAGTCTTTACCATGACTGTCTCGGTGTATTACAGCTGTAACAATGAAAAGTAAATAAGGTTGTACTGTACAAGTCAGTAAAAAAAAATTTGTAGCCATCAGTCTTTGTTTCTACAGAACGGCATTTGAGTGTCGCTAGGGGTTGGAGTTGGTGTGAGTGTAGGTGTTTGAAACTGTTGGAAACGGGGATATGGAAACTGTTGTAGAATTGGCGGATAAACTTGTTGAAATTGTTGAAATTCAAAGTTTGGATTCGCGTAGGGTAAGAAACCGGATTGTGGAAACTGTTGAAGGATGGATTCGACATTGGAATAGGGTTTGGATTGTTAGCATCGTTTAGTAAACGTTGATACGGAGTGTTAACATACATTTTAGAGAAAAATGTAAATAAAATTTGGGTAGGTTGATAAATGTGTAGTGTTGTGTATTTATAGTGATTTTTTAAAAAAAAAGTTAATTTTTTTAAATTGGTAGCCGTTGAAAGGTAAAAATAAAAAAAAACTATTATTTTAAACCAAGTTACCGTTGAAAGGTAAAAAACAAAAAGAATAAAATATTATTTATTTTAAACCAAGTTACCGTTTTGTAAAAAAATGAATTAACAACCCAACGGGCCCACCATCCTCATCCACCTCCACATCCATACTCATCCACCTCTATACGGATTTCCGAATATAGAAGCAACCGAACGAGCACCGGACAACTCCTCCTACCGCTTCCGTCGTCCGCCTCGCGTGGATACCCGCGTTGGAGGTGCTCTTACAAGACTAGATTACTACATCTTTTAAAGTTTAGCCTATGTAACGCGTAATTTAGGAAAAAGGTCAATTAATAATAAGAGTAAATTACATAAATTGTCTTTTAGTTGTATATGAAATTGTACTCTATGTCCTTTGACTTTAATAATTACACTGATTGTCATTTTTTTGGAAATTTTGCACGGTTTATGTCCTTTCTATTAACCGGTGTTATCTTTTTCAATTAAATATTGACATGTCCCTTGCACATGAGGGTATATTCATCTTTTTACCCACTAAAAGATAATTTATGTAATTTTCCCCCAATTTCACTACTGCCATCTTTTTAACCAGATCTTTAACATGTTCATTTCCCCCCGATCCTTCAGAGGCAACATCACTTTCATCAAGGTAAACTCCCTGAGGGTTTCTGAAAGCCTCATGAACAACTGAGATCAAAACCCCAACGGCGACTCCGATAAGGAGATCGCTAACAAAACCTAATTTCCAAATATCAATTCCGGTTTTCAAAACGAGACAGAGAGTCACGAAGTGATCATGAACGTGGCGTCAGCACACAAACATCGGATCTTCACGGAAAACTTGAAGTACAAGCTACATGGTGAATACCGAACCGAAGGCTAATAGCGTCGTCGGATCTCCGATTAAGGATACGGCGGCGCAGGCGGTGATGATGATGTCGTAGTTTATGCCGAAGTACTTCTACGGCGGTGAATACTGGTTCTACGGCGGCGACGGCGGTGGCGCCTGGTGGTTTACGCAACCACCGATGAGATCTGGAGAACATGATTGACGAAAACGAGAGGTTAAACCTGAATTCATCTTCCTCTGAACGTGCTCTGAATTCATGTTTAAACCTCAAATATGTCTTTTACCAGTGATCTGAACCACTTTTGGATGATTTATAACCTCTGGACGTGCTCTGAATTCATGTGAGCCCATAAGTGTGGTGCTGGTCTGCGATTCAACTGAGCAAGCACGTATCTCTGGTGTTTGGCGAGCACACGGGTTATGGTGGTCTGCGATGGTGGCTGCTGGTGATGGTGGTCTCTGGTCTGGGTTTCCAAGAAAGAACAGTTAGAGAAGAGGGGGCCGATGGTCTGCAATGGTCGCCAAACCCTAGTGATTCACTCAGTTTTTAATGAAGATGACAGTGAAATGACTTTTTTTTTCTCTCACGTGAGAGTCACATGGTGTAAGTTAGAAAAATGAACGGGAGTTAACTTAAAGAACAAAAAGTGTGTAAAAATTTTCTAAAAAAGATAATATAATTAATTATTAAAATTAAAAAACATAATGTATAATTTAATATATAATTAAAGAACAATCCGTGTAATTTACTCTAATAATAATAAAGTTTTAGACTTATAATAAAAACATCATAACAATTAAATAATATTTAAAATTTTAGTTGCTTTTGTGATTGAAAGATAGAGAAACTTCAAACGATTATAATACAACAATATTACTACTATTAAAAACCGCAGGTCGGTTTCTACGGTAACTATATTATTTTTTTATTACTGCTTTCTCATCTATACTATATAATAAATAAAGATTTTTCATGTCACGTGTCACCTTTATATTTATTCTAATCATTTTTTTCTCGTTTATCTCTCTTATTAAATACACCTATATCTTTTAATAATAATATTTTTATAAAGAAAATACTAGTTATACTAATAAAACACATTTATTTTAAATTATCTCTTATTATAATAAAATTTGAAATCCAATTATGTAACGTTTATTTTCAATCAAATAATAAATAAAAGTCAAATTACACTCAATAGTAATTAACATATTTTACTCAGTTATATATTAACTAATACATATTTTAAATTTTATTTTTTATTTTTAGTATATGTAATACATTTTTACACCTGTAAAATTTATATATAAAAATTTACGCGACATTACCAAATCAAGCCAGGCCATTTAAGTGTATGCCAACTTGGCAACTCTAGCCACTCAACTTTTATTACCTACACCTATAAAATGGGTTCTGACCATGTAAATGTTTTCTTTGTAGTTAATTATTTTGTATGTTTACTTATTTATTTTATGATGAGCATTATTAAACTCATTATCTTACTATTTTATTTTATTATAAGAATTAAAAAATAATAGAAAAAATAAACAGTCTTAATAAACAATCAGGGTTTGGAACCCGAGTAGTGCGACGATTGTGCTTAAATTTGTAAGGCTCAGTGTCGACGACATGTATACTAGTTTTTTAAAAAAATTAAATTTTTTTATTCAATTCAATATCATTTTCTATTTTAGAAATCTTTCTAATTAATATTTAATTGTAGTATTATTATTATTTTTATTACTTTTTAAAATATCGTTGTTATTATTATTTCTATAATTCCATTAGCGGAAGCCCCAATTATTTTCCACGAGTCCAGATTTTAGTACAATTTTATTAGTTGACGCTAATTAACGTTAAAAAAGATACTGGTCGTCAGTAACCCGCGGCATCACGCGGGGATAAAAATACTAGTTAATATTAGAAGTTAAAAAATTACTATTTTAATTATAGTAACCGATAAATAAACACACAAGAGTTTGGCATGATCATAGGAAAAAAGGTGCTATATTGTGACCTTTTTTTCTCAGTCCTCCATGATACCTCTCAAGTATAGAGTTCGAACAAAAATCAGTCGGTTAACATCCGACCGTTAAAATGAATGTATCAATTGATTTGTGGCATGAAAATCAACCACTTGAATGAATCACATTCGCAAGGAGATGTTAATCACATCCGATTTCTATCTTTTTGTAATTCCTAAAAACACATATTTGGGTTTAATGGGCTTTCATGAAGTTTGTGGATGGGGTTTGGATTTTAGGATCCATGACATTGACGAATAGGATAAGGGAACTTATTTTAGAACAACTTTCAACTTAGATATTTTTGATAAATTTCACCCACAACAACCAATTTCGTTCAGTTTTATGTAAACCTGGTGATAGGGTTAAATTGAGAGAGAGAGAGAGAGAGAGAGAGAGAGAGAGAGAGAGAGAGAGAGAGAGAGAGAATGAAGATATGTGAATTCAAATTTCAAATCTGATTTTCCATTAGATAGGTGAGTATTATAAATAAACTTTGCAATTATATCAAACCCCTCAACTAAACCAAAATAAACATAATAAACCCTACCTTAATAATAATAATTAATATATAAATAACGTAACAATACTAACCTCTTAAATGATTCTTGATCTCAAGAATCACAAAATAACAAAAAAATTGCAACATCCATGGAGTTTTTGGGTTGATTCGTTCCACGGTGAATGCTATTTGGTTCGTCCGATTCCATTCAGGGCTGTGTCAACGGGACACCACGGTGGACGGCATTTGTGTCCGTCGGTTCCATCGCCTATCGGTGTGGTTTCTTTCTTTGCGGACACTGGTGTAAGCGTTTGCTTAATGGTGCGGTTTTTGGAAACGGTACGGGTGTAATTGTTAGTGGCGCTTTTGGGTGAGGATTTGGGGCGGTTGAAGGGGCGGCTTGCGTAGATTTTTAGGCAGTTTTCGGTTTGATTTTTATGGATGTTACGGGTTATGGGGTTGTTTTAGGTGTAGGCAGAGCAGATTGTGGTTCGGTTTTCTTGGCTAGATTTGGTGTAGGCGATACGGGTGGTGCAGATGACGCGGCTGAAGCTTATTTCTGCTTCGATCCAGTTGGATCCAATCCCAGTGCCATCATTATCTGTTCCTGTTTTTTGAACGATTGCTCTTGTTGTTTCATCAAAGCGGCTAGGGTTGCTTGGAGATCTGAAATTGCCTTGTCATGATCCTTGAGGGTCTTGTCTATGTCTTGGTTACGGGTGTTCGTTATGGTAGCGGTAGCAAATCCGACAAGAATCGCCTGGATTAAGATGTGATACCCTTGATAGGATTAATTTTAGAGAGAGATAGATTTAAAGAGGAAAAGAAAATAATTGGTATGTGAATTCGAACTTTATTCTGATTTTCCATTAGATACGTAGGTACTATAAATAAACTTTGCAATTACATCAAACCCCCATCAACTAAACCAAAATAAACATAATAAACTCTAACTTATTAATAATAATAATAATAATAATAATAATAAAAATAAATAAATAAATAACTTAACACTGGGCAAAACAGGGGGTCATGTCGGTAATGGGTTATGTACTTATGTGTTAGGGGTGTGCATTTTACCCGAAACCCGAATACTAAACCCGACCCGAATCAATCTGAACCTGATTAAGATGGAACAACCCATATCCAATTAAGATGGAACCGGATCCGAATATAGTATTTGGTTTGGTAATTGGGTTAAAAGTTAATCTTAACCCGAATAATAATAAAAATGTATTTTTATTATTAATATTTATGTGTAATCTTAGCTCGATCTATATCTAACCATTTTTAATGTTTTATTTATTTGACTTTATTTTAATATAGGATTAGAAACGGACGAACGGACATTAATTTGAGAATTTGAAGAGTGATGGATGTTAAGAAGTTTACTGGTTGATACGATTTGACGTTTTATTTTTAGTTTATACAATTGATTGATACGGTTTTCTTTTGTGCTTATTTTATTTGATTTTTATTAGTATGCATATGTGTTTACTACATGAGTTTGAATGAAAAATCATATTAAGAGTGTTTTTATTTGACATTTAGTGTTTATTAGTTAATGAATATCATGTTAAGTTCAATTGTTAAGTATGCATTGCAACTTGTACTTAGAAATCCAAATACCGATTAACCCGACCCGAATAAACCCGAATCTTATTTGGGTCAGTAAACGGGTAGGATTACTGTAACAAAAAACCCGAATAACCCGAAACCCGATGAACACCCCTATTATGTGTACCGGTTTCTCATCAGAATAAGCTTGATTTTTCTTTAAAGTAATGTATCAATTTAGTTTGGTTAAAACGATTTCCGACCGAAATAAGTTGAGAGTGAAATAGATTTGTTACAAAATAGAGTATGAAATGACTAAAAAATAATTCTACGTACTTCACAGTTTCATGTTTCGAGCAATTTTTTCATTTAAACCATTTACTATTTAGGAAAGGATCATGTCCAGAAAAAATTAACATTTTTATCACCATCCGGTTGAAGAATTTATGGTATGAATTGAAGATACGAGGAAATTAGCAAAATGAAATATTAGAATCCATTGAAGATACGAGGAAATTAGTAAAATAAAATTTAGATCACGGGATATACCCATGTGATTCTGGTGTGATGAGATAATAAAGTGCACGCCATGTGGCGCCACGTCACTACCCTCATTATCACATCATCCATCACTTGGCAAGGGGTATACCCAAGTGATTGTGGTGTTATGATAATTAAATGTTTATTTTTTAATTTTAATTTAAATAAAATAAGACATAATATTTCATTAATAAAAATAAAATACATTAATTCAAACAACTAAAAAAAACATTAATCAAATTACTAAAAAAAATACATTAATTCAAACAACTAAAAAAACATTAATCAAATTACTAAAAAAAATACATAACTAAAAAACTACGGGATACCATGACGTTCTTTGATCTTCTTTTGGTTTTTTCGATCAAAAATCGTTGCGCAACGGAGAGTGAATCAAGATCCATGGCAAGAATTTTGATCTCCTGTTTTGTTCGTTTCCAATCCATCAACTCTTGTTGGGCATTGTTAAATCTTGTCATTTGTTCGACCATTCTCTCGTCGATTTCATCGTGACTTGTAACCAAACCCGAGCCCGTTGCTTGGGCTTTTGCTTTTTTCTTTCCTATCGGGTGGTGTATTTCTTCCACCTCTTCCGGTGCATCTACGTTGAGATCGTAGAAATATCTACCATCGGACGCGCCCGGACTAGCGTCGATGTCGGTTGATGTTCGTTTTTTTGACGAGCCGGTTCGGGTGGGGGCAACGTAAAGTGTTTGCCACTTTGGAGATTTCCTCAAAAGGTCCCAATACATTATGGGGGCGTCGCCTCCAGTGTCGCCTCCAACGTCGTCTTGAAACCGGGCTGTTGCTCTCCCCAAAATATCGATTTCGCTCTCACCGCTTCTTCGGTCCCGCAAACATTCATGGTAGATCCCGTTGAACTTTACGACATTTCCGTTTATATGAGTCCATTTTGAACTCAATTGGTCTAAAGTTCGGTGACCGGGCGGTACGCCCATGAAAGCTTCAAATTTTTCACAAACGCGAGACCATAATGCCCTTTTGTTTTGGGTGTTGCCTACAAAAAAATATAATTAAAATTAATAAACAAAAATAAAAATAATTAAAATTAAAAAAATACAAAAAAATAATTAGTTTTTACCGATTATTGGATCCTCCGAGATGTTTATAAACGTCTTAACCAACTTTAGTGGTTCTTCTTTGCTCCACTTATTTTTGGTATTCGGTTTGCTTGATGTCTATTGCGATACCTTTTTTCCTTTTTTTTTGGGAGACAGTTTGGTTGGAAGTTTGGGTTGGGTTGAAAGTTTGGTATTTGAAAGATCGGGTTGGGTTGAAAGTTTGGGTTGGGTTGGAAGTTCGGGTTAGGTTGAAAGTTCGGGTTTGGTTGAAAGTTTGGGTTATGTTGAAAGTTTGGGTTGGGTGGAAAGTTTTGGTTCATTTGGTTGGCCATGAACGCGTTATCACGAGCCGCGTATTGAGCCCAAAAATTTGGGTTCGGGTCGTTACTCAATTCTGGTTATGGGTTGGGAACATAGAAAGAATTATGTACAGTAGAAGAGTAGAAATGTGGTAAAAAGAGTAGAATGAGTGTAGAGATATGGAGTAAAAATGGGTATTTATAGTGAGTAAAAATAAAATTATTAATTATTATTTATTAAAAATCCCAAACGGTCGAAAATAATACCGTTGAACAATATTATTTGTTTGAAATGTAGTACTTTTCTCCCGTGAAAAAAACCACGAGAAAGGACCACGCCGTGATAATTTTTTTGAGGGGGCGGTGTTGGTTTTTCTTCACGTCATGATTATTGTGTCCATATAGGACCACGCCGTGAAACCCACATGTATACCGGATGATCTTAGCATCCATTGTTGCCATCAGTCTTGAACGAATCATTTTTGGATATAAGATCATCAGGTATACCTACCGTGATTCCCCAAGTGATACTCTCATCACTCAAGTGAAAAAATCAAGGGGGTGGTGTTCCCTTGAGTGATAAATCTCACCACTCAATCACCATATGCCACCTCAAAAGTTGTTTGACAAACAAAAGAGAATTCCCGTGAAAAAAATCACGCCATGAACTAAAAAATGCTTAATCACGCCGTGAAAAAATCAAGGGGGTGGTGTTCCCTCACGTGATGATGCCACATAGATGCCAAACAGGATGTCGCCGTGTTTTTTTTTTTTTTTTTTGTATACCTGATGATCTAAGTTTCATGAACTTTATTTTCAAGGGCTTCTATAAACCTCTTGTAACGAACTAACTTTTGAGTTATTATTATAGTATAATCCTGTTATATTAAATGGGTGTAAATATATAAAATGGATAGTTGGAGGCTTGTTACAATTGTTTAGTTTTATAGTTTGGATGAAAGAAGTTAAAATTGAAAGTGCAGGGGCTAAACTGTAAAATTTGAAAGTCTGATTGTTGGGGGGTGGGGGCTGCACAAAACACACAGGGAGTGTGTGTGTTCTTGTGTTTGCAAAGAAGAGGAGAAAAGAGGAGCAGATATCACGAATTGGAGTTCTTGCATGCGAAATCTGAAGGTGTTGGTGTGCTCATCATCTTCTAAGTATCAAGTAAGCCTCCATTTCAATCTTTGATTCACCATTGAAGTGTTCTTGGTGGGTGTGGGGTGAAATCCGAATTAGATTGGGTTAAATTGATGTTAGATTAATAGTTATCTAGCTTAAATTGAAGTAATGGGAGGTGGATAACATCATCTAAACATCTAATTTGTGGATTCAAGAATTAGGGTTTTTGAAGGGAATTTGGGGTTTTTTGATTTAATGATGTTAGAATGTTGAATTAAGGTTGGGTAAATGTCTAGGGAGTTAATAGACACACAACAAACCATAAAGCCATGATGAATTGTAAAATGGAGTTTCTGTGTAACTTGGGTGAAAACCCAAATGGGTCATAATGGGTGAATGTTGTTTAGGGAGGTTTGAAACTTGATTAAGATATGATTAATCATGTTTAGAATGAGGGAAATCCATAAGGTCTAGGGTGGGTGTTAGACCTCTATTGGTAAATGATGAATTAGTGGAATGGGAGTTTGACTTTAATGGGTCAAACGGGTCAATATGGGTTGAAAGATTTAAATGGGATGTTGGAGGTTTGGTTAAGGTTGTAATAACCAAACTAAGTTAGGGTGTTGATCTCTAGATCATAGGTGTGTCTTGAATCTCAATTTGGTGAAGGAATTGAGATCATAGGATTTCTAAATGCAAGTTGTTTGCTAGGTGATCAAGGCGTCAAAGGAGCTAGCTTGAATATCAAGTGGGATCCTTCTTAGCAAAGGTTAAGTGCTTTGCACTTACTTAGTAATGATAAGTGGTAGTAAATGCACGTACTTGATTTACTTGTTGATATTGTTGATTAGCATACGTGCAAATATGTTCTGTTGATTTGGTGAAACTACATATGGTTTTTGTATGCAAGGGGTGAATGCTTGATGTCTATGTACCTCCCAATGCCGTATGATGTTTAGAGTTGTAGAATTACTTATAAATTTTATGGCGTTATTGTATGTTTATGTTGAATGCAAGGTAGGGTGAGTTAATGGTTGAAGTCTTTGTACTTCATAGATGGAAAGGGTGGGATTGGGGTCTTTGAACCCCACATGTCGGGTATAATGTATGGGTTATAGGAATAGATTGGTAACTTGTGTGTATGTGTGCATTTGTTGTATGTTAAAACTCGGTACTGAGGTTTAAGAACCTCACATGTGGGAATGGAAGTCATGAACTTCACAAAGCCGGTTGTAATTGAGGTTTAAGAAACAAGAGTGGTATGTATTTGTGGTCAAAAGAACCGCACAAGTATGATTGGAGTTTGAGATCTAAGAATCTCATAAGTGGGAAATAAGCTGAGGTTCCGAACCTCACACGTGTGTGTCGGCGTTTAGAAGCTTTAAGCTTTGCAATTGTAAGCTTAACTAGTTACTTGATTCATGTTTGGATTGTTTAGATGCATATGAATCCTCATGGGATGTTAAAGAAGTGTTATATGCTCAATATGATAATGACATAATGTTGTGAATTTGTCAAAACGACCAGGGGTCGTGTCGGGAGGGCTGAGTTACACTTAAAACGAATTTTGGGATGTGCAGGCCTGGTACCAGCGCATGATGCGCTGAAATTCCACTGTTTTGCATTGAAATGTTTCTGAAAAGTGGCGTTTGGACCCGAGTTAAGGCATTAACTTGTAAAGGGTCCTAAGGGGTGTCTATCATTACTAATAGTTGTTTGTTTGGGTGTTTTTTTGTAGGAAAAGCTCCGGTCTAGTCTCGGGTCGTGATTCAAGCTTCGGATTCTCATTGGAAGATCTTTTGATGCGTTGGTTGCTTGTTTAAGCCTCTTTATGAGTGTTTAAACCTTTTGATTGTATAATGGATGTAATTAAGTGGTAAAACTTATGTTTTGAACTTGACATCAACTAAGCATGGTTTAAGTCAAATGTCATAGTTGACTTGTTAATTTTGAAACTCATTGTTGTTTTTGAGATCTCGGTCGGTCGTTTTTAACCAAACCATGTCGTTGTCATGTCAATGTAGTTAACATGTGTTGTTTT
The DNA here is from genome assembly GCA_023525975.1 of Smallanthus sonchifolius. NCBI lineage: Eukaryota > Viridiplantae > Streptophyta > Magnoliopsida > Asterales > Asteraceae > Smallanthus > Smallanthus sonchifolius. The sequence goes on from CM042021.1 coordinate 111,371,627, forward strand.
GTCGCAAGAGCGTTTAATGGGACCTACTTCCGTGTGATTTTGAAAGTTAAAATCAGTTGAAAATTTTTGGGTGTTACACCTCTATAAAATTTTCCGTTGAAATTAATGAACTTGAAATATACTAACTACAACACAAAACCCTAAACGTTGTTGTTGTTAGTAATCGAAATCGGAATTAAGGCTTCAATATCTTTTACAAGTCCTTCCTCTCTCTTGTTCTCATGTGAATACGTAAAAAGAGTAAAAGATGAATTATTAATTTATATATGAACATAAAAAATAAGTTACAAAGAGAATGAGCTTTAATACATTGTAAATCAAACAACCAATCACTCAAGTCAAGAATCGGTATCAAGATTGAAGCACATTATTTAGTGGCTAACTCCCACGTAAACTCTTTATTATCAGAAAATCTTAACTCAAAAAACTGATTACAAAGACCCCTAACTCGGGTTATATAGACTAGCTTTCCTTGCCACACAAGGCATTACAGTTTGACTCTAATTCTATCCTAATCAATAGACGATTTAAAGTCAAATAATATCTCCAAGATGGCCAACTAGATAATCCTTATCATAACCCGACTTGGTTGGTAAGGCTCCTAACAACCCGACTTGGTTGTTAGGCTAGTTTGAAATGCAAACCAAAATTCACCCCTTAATTTCGAACTGAAATTAGTAAGGTCTTCCACTCCTAGCATATCCCGCATCTCCTTGAACTTGATTCGTGCAAGTGCCTTTGTTAATATGTCAGCTCGTTGTTGATCACCCGACACATGTGCAACCTTTACTTGATCTCTTTCAACACACTCTTGGATAAAATGATACCGGGTGTCTATGCGTTTACTCCTTCCATGAAAGAAATGATTTTTCATCAATGCTATAGCGGACTTGTTATCAACTTGCAATTCAACCCGCTTTTCTTCCTCTTCGGTTAACTCACTTAGCAATCCACGTAGCCATAGGGCTTGACAAGCAGTAGATGTGACAGCCATAAACTCGACTTCACATGATGACAATGCTACAGTTGTTTGCTTTTGAGAACACCAAGCAATAGGTGAGTTGCCAATGCAGAATACGTACCCTGTGGTGCTTTTTTCATCGTCCCAATCCACACTATGGCTACTATCACTAAACCCAAGTAGGTCTCGTGATCCTCCCGATTTGTAAATGACACCCAAACCCATCATTCCTTTTATATAGTGCATAATGTGCTTCACTGCATTTAAGTGTATTTCCTTTGGGTCTTGCATGTATGAAATAAGTATCTAAGGCATCCAACTTGTCTTCTATAATTTTTTGCATCAACACTTTGACTTTCTTGATCCTTTGAAAGACGTACACCGGGTTCCATGGGACATTGACTTGCATTGCATTCAAACAAGCCTTATCTTTTAGTATCTTCTTTGCATAAGCCTCTTGTTTAATTGCAATGCCATTTGCACTTTGTGTAACTTCAATTCTAAGGTAATATGAAAGTTTACCTAAATCACTCATCTCAAAAGTTTTCTTCATTTGGTTTTTTAACGTAATAATTTCTTCCAACTTTGAACTGGTCACCACAAGGTCATCCACATAAACTCCTATTAGAAGTAAGGAGTTTTTAGTTTCTCTCTGGTACACCGCATGATCATGAGAACACTTTTGGAAATTGAGTTCTTTAAGTGTATTATCTAGCTTTGTATTCTAAGCTCTTGGAGCTTGCTTTAACCCGTAAAGGGCTTTCGAGAGCTTGTAAACCTTTTGTTATTGCCAAGAGTATGACAAAGCCCTCCGGCTGGAGCATATATACATCTTCCAACTCTCCATGCAAAAATGCAGATTTAACGTCTAAGCTTGCCGCCAAAGCAATAAGTAGTTGTACCGTTTCGATTCTCGCAACGGCTGCGAATACCTCGTCATAATCCACCCTGTTTTATTGCACATACCCCTTTGCATCAAGGCGGGCTTTGTACTTATTTTTCGTACCATCGACAATTAGTTTCACCTTATAGACCCATTTCAAACCAATGGGTTTAACCCATTTTGGGAGATTGAGAAGATGCCAAGTCTTGTTCTTTTTTATAAAATTGAGCTCGTTTTTCATTGCTTTCATCCTTTCATTCGAGTCTTTAGCTTCTTGAAACGACCTTGGTTCATCATCGTGTAAGTACATAAAAGTTTCTTCCTCACTACTTCCAAACATCAAGAAATCTTTTCTCTGGGAATTTCGTAACTCGATTGCTTCTCCGAGGGGTAGTGTGCGGGTTGACTTCATAATCTGCCCACTATTCAATCGGCTCGTCCTGTGGACCATTTGTTAGGCTAATCGGATTGTGAATCTGGGCCGAAACAGGGCTGTTTGTGTTGGTTTTCGGGCATGCAGGCTGCTGAAAACTATTATATGCTTCACTGGAATGGGCACTGAACTGGGCCGAGAGGCCGAATGGGCTATGGTCTGTCACTGACTGATCTGAGTATGTGTCTGGGCCCATGGGCTGATTTGAGTGGTCTGTCCCAGACTCGGTTAGCCCTTGAGATGTTAATTGGATTGACTCGTATTTTGAATTTTGATTCCAATTTACAATGAACTCCTCCCAATTTGATTCGACATGATATTAAGCAAATTTGTTCTAGTTCCACCTCCTGTTTTCATCAAACTTCACGTCCAGGCTTACCACAATCTTGCCTTTTATCGGGTCATAGGATCGGTACGCTTTTGAACCGGGTTCACTCCCAAGATAAACTAATTCAATGCTTCGATCATCTAGATTTTTTAGATTAACATTAGGCACCTTTGCATAGCCTATGAATTACAAAATCTTGAGGTGATCAACATTTGGTTTGACCCATTCAAACTGTTAATACGGGGTCTTGTCTTGTAAAGCTCTCGTCGGTGCTCGATTTAGAATATAGGTTGCATGTCGAATTGCTTCTCCCCACATGTATTGTGGGACTTTCTTGGCCTTTGATATCGATCGAGTCGTGCCCAAAATGGTACGGTTTCGCAGATCCACCACATCATTTTGTTGGATGGTTTACTCTTTGTCTTTGATTAAAGCTTGTGATCGAACTCCACCGATGTAAATTCACCCCCCCTATCGGTACGAAAGGTCTTGATCTTTTCACTGGTTTGCATCTCGAATTGTGCCTTATACTTCTTGAAAACTTCAAACGCCACATCTTTTGACTTTAGAAAAAAAAATATCTACATATACTTAGTAAAATCATTAACAAGTAAAAACATATATTTGTTACCCACCGATGTTGGTGGTGAGATCGGTCCACATAAGTCACCATGAACATGTTTCAAGACTTTTGTGGCACGATATGATGCTTCACCCGGGAACGGGTTTCGTGTTTTTTTTCCCACCATGCACGAGTCACATACTTGTTGTTGCCTTTTGATTTAGGGTAACCCTCTTACCATGTCTTTAGTGGATAGTTGCTTCAAAGAGTCAAAGTTCAAATGCTCGAACCTTGCGTGCCAAATCCACGCCTTATCATTCAAGTGAGAATGAAGGCAAATTGAAACACCCGTTTGTAGCTTTATCTTGTATAGGCAGTTACTTGATCTACTCACCAACATTGTAAGTCTTCCGATTCGGTTATATAGCCATAAGTACTCATCCTTCATTCTTACTTCACACCCGCTCTCGGTAGCTTGACCTAGACTTAGAATATTGCAATTTAGGTTAGGGATATAATAAACATTCTTTACTACCCGGTTTTCACCATTCTTACATAGTAGTAAGATTGATCCCTTCCCTTTTATCTCATGGTGAGACCCGTCACCAAATCTTACCGTACCTCCAATGCTTTCATCTAACTCGGAAAAGAAAGATCTATCCCCGGTCATGTGGTTTCTTACCTCGTTATCAAGATACCACGTATCGGATTCTTTGGCATCTTCTTTATACTTTCTTGGCTTGCACTTTTCTTCATTTAGAAAGACCCTTTCTTGAACCGTTTAAACCATCATAAGAGTCTTTGGTTCGCCTTCCTTTGCATCCGAGTGGTTTGATTCGTTTGCCTTTTTTCTTTAGGGACACGTTGATATGAAGTAACCGAGCTTGTCACATCGGTAACACTTTATATTTGACCAGTCTTTAGGCTTCTGGTCAACTTGCTTGTTAGAGCTTTGGCCTTTTCCTCGTTCGGAACCTTTACCGCGTCCTTGGTTTCGGTTTTCATCTCCATTTTTCCTACCTCGTCCCTTCCCTTGATCATAGAAACGTTGTTTAGAAGAGGAGTCATAGTTTTTTATAAGAAGTTTACCTTTGTCACCCGAGTTATCATATTCTCTAAACCGTTCTTCGTATGCTTTGAGACGACCAACGACTTCTTCAAACTTCATCTCCTTCAAGTCTACCACTTATTCAAGTGATGCAACAATGTTTATGAATCTTCTTGGAAGAGAGCTTAGGAACTTCTTCACCATCATTGTTTCGTCAAAGATTTTGCCAAGGGAGGCGGATTTGGAAGCAAGTCCAGATAACTTGCCGGTGAAGGCATCGATGGACTCGTCTTCTTTCATCCTAATTGCTTCACACTCGGATCTCAATGTTTGAAGATGTGCCTCCATGACTCGGTCTACTCCAAGATGGAAATATTTGAGTTCATCTCACACCTACTTTGCGATGTTGTATTGAGAAACTTGAAGAAGTTGGTCTTCCGGTATGGCTTGATACAGAAACACTATAGCCATGTGATTTTTCTTTGGTTCCACCGTTTCTCCATCCGTAGGTTCCACGGCTTTGCACACACCATGGACATTAAGGATTACTTTGACCCTAATAGTCGAGGTGGTGTAGTTCGTCGGGGTTAGTACGGGACACTGCAGGTTCATGGATCCGCCTTCTTTCACTTGGTTATTATGTGTATCAGACGTATCTACCTTTGACTGAGGCTTCTTCTTCCTTTGATACGTAAGTGGGGTTTTGGGTTCTTCTGTAACACTTGCCACAAAAATGTCCGAGAAATACCAAGGTTAGAACCTTAAGAGCTAGTTGTATCTAAAGTACATAAGTCTAGGGTTGAAAATGAAAAAAATTGTGAAAATAGCTAGATATCGGACCGACATCACTTTCATATCGGTCCAAAGTGAATAAGGATGTTGATATTGGACCGAGGCGAAGCTCAGTTAGATATCAGACCGATATCCATTCTCATAGCGGTCCGCAATGGAAGGATAGGTCGGTTATCAGACCGACATCAATCCATAACGGTCCGTAAACCTCCTCCCAGCCGTAATTTATGGTGTTGCCACGCGTCCAATGACTCATCTCTATTGATGGAACGTAAGTATAGATGTCGAACCGACATGGTCCTCATAACGGTCCGACATGCACCAAAAACATGTGCGGTCCAATCAGGAGTTGACGTTTAGGGCTGACGTGGGCATAGCTGGACGTCGGACCGACATCCCTTTGATAACGGTCCGACATGGATCCAGAACTCAGCCTATAAATAGTTGGACGATCTCAGTCGATTTCTTCATCCCAAACACGATTCCCACTTTCAAAACTCGTTCCAGGTGATCCCTAAGAAGGTTCCGACGATTCCGGTCCAACTCCCGCTCATCGTAGTGCCCAGACTAAGACGAAAAAGCTCGTAGAAGTGCTGTTACGCTAGAGAAATCAAGTTTAGAAGCTAAACTATAAGATTTCGACTCTAGAGGCTCATTCCACTAAAACAAGGTGAATACTTTATCTCTCTAAAAACTTGTGTCAAACATTTTATTTACGAAATGGCCAAATAAAGGTTAAGGGAATAATGCTCAACGTTCACCTACGTAAAAGCATTCGGCCATAGGTATACGTAAAACTTGCAAGGGATACACAGGTCACGGGTGAAAGTATCGGATCGCGGCTGGCACTTCCCTTTTTAACAAATGAGGAGACATGAGTCCCCGTTGTTATAAAGATATACTACCAGTGTATACAGTGGTGTAATAGTCAGGACATGAGGGTCTGCTGAATGTGTAGATTGAACAACGAAGTTGTGATTATCAAATTAATACTTGTTTGTGACAAATGCTTTTTAGTGTCAAGATAATTGTATTCACCGGCGTTCGTGCTGACGTTTTATTTTCAAAATGTTTTCAGGAAATCAAAAAAATATGATGGAAAAAGGAATAAGGGCGGGCATATATGAAATCTGACCCATGAAAAGAAAAGGATGGAATACACGTAGGATTCTCAGGCCTCGTGTAAAGGGAAATCCTGAAAAGATGAAAAGGAGATAGAACCAGGGAATTGATCAACCCTGGGTTGTACTATTTTCAGTGGCTTATATGTATTTGATTTCAAACCATGTTTTGTAATCAAATCAATGAGGGTATTTAAGACCTTATGTTTATAAAGTAAATATAAAACTTTTGTCTTCCAACTGAGTTTTGATATTTACCAATAAAGCCCTTGAGGTTGAAAGAATGTTGAAACGATCCTTTTGAGAAAGACTTCCGCTGTATTTACAAAGACTCTGAAATCAAATACCAATCGATATTCGCACACGTCTAGGGGGTGCCTGAGGCGGGGTGTGACATCTTCTTGGTTGGTTCCTTCTTGGTCCAGATCTTCAGAATTAGATAAACCTGGCTTCCGGATTGAAACTCAGGTTATACCAGGGATTGATGGATCAAACAACAAGTTCGAGTTCTTTGCTTCTGGTCAGGTATTGCAGGTTGAGTGTTCTTGTTGTAGAATCCTAGATCATGGCTCTTGCTTCACTCTTGATTGGCTCTGATACCAATTCAAGTCAAGAATCGTTAGTAACAAGATTGAAGCATGGTATTTAGTGGCTAACTCCCACGTAAACTCTTTATTATCAGAAAATCTTAACTCAAAAAACTGATTACAAAGACCCCCTAACTCCGGTTATATAGACTAGCTTTCCTTGCCACACAAGGCGTTACAATTTGACTCTAATCCAATCCTAATTAATAGACAATTTAAAATCAAATAATATCTTCAAGATGGCGAGTTAGATAATCCTTATCACAACCCGACTTGGTTGGCAAGGCTCCTAACAACCCGACTTGGCTGTTAGGGTAGTTCGAAATTCAAAAACCAACAATCACGAGTACATAACAACGACTCAACATGTATGACAATAGCAAACTTCAATATTGATTTATAACCTGACCCAAATACTAAAAGAGAAGCAACAATAGATATTAAGTTGCTCAATATATGACAAGCCATAAGAGCGAATTATGGATACCTCCCTTGATTATCCTTAACATCAACCTTTTTTTGTACTATGTTCAGGTAAAACCGAACCTAAAACTGAAAGTTCGGTTTTTGGTTTTTGAAAACCGTTTGGTTTCAGTTTTTTCGGTTTTACCAATTTGACTTTAATTTTTTTTAACTAATAATTAATTGGTTATTACACATTTAGGCCTAAAATGTTATAGCTACATAATTTATTAGTTTCTTATAAAATAGTTAACATTAAAAAATAAATATTATATTAAAAATCTTTATTTTCTTAAAATTTTCGGATGTTACAAAATGGACTTGAACCAACCGAACGAACCGGATGATCTAAAGGTGTTAACGTTGAAAATCGACCACCTTTTTGGTGAAGAGCGTAAAGACGTCATAACTGTATAAGCGAATATTCCGTCACGGCTTAGGAGGAGGCAATGATATTTTTTAGCTTTTTTATGTTATGTTTTTTAATTTTTATGTAATGTTTTTAATTTTTAATTATTAATGAAATCGATCTTTTTAATTTTATTTTTTGAAAGTGCTACAAAAAAAACTATCAATTTTTAAATATAAAACAAAAAAAATCATTAAATTTAATTAAAAATAAAAATAATATGATAATGTGAAACCATTTCACTCAAATGTAAAGAAACGTGAAAAGGTTGTGTAATCTAATATGGTGTTTATGTGATAGTTTGAAAAAGTGTGAAAATGTAGAGTATGCGCTTAGCCTTAGGTTATTGATTGCTAAAATAACTAAATTAGTCTACCAAAACAAATTGTAAATATAGTATTTAAATACGTTGCCATTAGTGAAATTTGCCTTACATTGTTTTAAGAAAACTTTGATTTTAATAATTCTACTTATGAATCACTGGGTAATAATAATTAATATTTTTAATTTGATCGGTGACACTTTTAACTTTTATATTAATCTCTCATTATAATGGAAGTTAAGAATATGATTGGTCACCAATAAGTCATAGTTTGGATTACTAAAATCAAGTTCTAATCATAATTAAATAGCACATAATAATTATTTAAAAATATACACTTTTTTTAGTTTGTCATAATTTATAAATTTATTAGAAGAAATTTATTAAACAATAAATATCACATAAATCTCAAACAATATATAAATTAACATATATAGTTATTTATTTATTCAGCAAACTATAAAGTATTTATTTTATAAACTATTTATTTTATTATTGTGAGTTCAAACCTAGATAAAGAGTTTTCTTTATATAGAAAGGACTCTAAACTAATTTGGATTGAGGCTTTGGATTTAATCATGATCATATGAAAATAAGAATGGTTTCCTCAAAATATTATCAAGAAATTGCATATAGTTACCGCGCGTATTTATCTTGGAAGAGAAACAAGAGAAATGAACACTTTTTTTTATACTTTTAGGAGGTAAAATATAAGCATTAGGCGACATGAAGGTTCATCTATATTTGGATCGTGATTCTTATCGTATAAAAAATTTAAAAAAAATATATACTTTTATAACAAATGAACAAATTCAAAAAGACAAGAAAATTAAAGTTTAGTGTGTTAAAGTACATGATACCAAGATTCTCAAAACCTAGAGATGACAAGTGAATGCACATATAGTCATACATCTATGTGTATATTACAGCGGTCTAACAATAGAATTGTAGTCTTAGATGACTATGACGAGTACTTGTACATGAACATACAGATTTTCATTTCACAAACTCAAGATTTAGGGTAGATATACCATGTGTGTGAATCTTTAACTCTGACATAATCAATCTTGCGCTTTCTCACTCAATGATTGGGTTAGTAGAGTAGTACGCAAATGCGTTCATTATTGGCATATGTATTGGTCTTACATCAGGAGAAGACGCAAATCTTCTACTCGGCATATGTATTGGTCATCACATATCGTTGCCAATCAACACTCGTTACCTTTTTTGTCATCCATGTTAGCCAGTTGTCACACGAGGTTGCGTCTTACTTGATCGCCCTCTTCAACTCGCATGTTCAGCTTAAAACATGTATGCCTCACCCCACAGTCACTTGACTGACACATGATCATAGAGTTAATTGTGAGTTATATGTTTACAAATTCATGAAATGATGTATACTAAAATATAGAGCATTTAGACAAGTGGCTTAAGCTAAAATGTTTAACTTATTGTTGCATCTAATTTGTATTATAAAAAATAATATTTAACCATAAATAGATTTTTATGTTTTCGTACATATATTAATTGTAAAAAAATATATAACGAATAAAAATATTATCTAAGATCTACAAAGGTGGGTTTAGGTATTTTTGAAAGGTATGGGAAGTTGTAATAAAGCTAAAGGATGATGTCTACAATATTCCTCTTGGTGATTTTTTACAAGCATAAATATTTGACTACGTACATTTTCTCTTAATATATATATATTTTTTTGTTCCCGAGTTTTTTTAAATATCCATTAATGAAAAAAAGGACGATTACAATAAAGTGACATTTTTGTCCTACATTGTTTAATATTGATGAGGATAAATAAAAAATCAATATAATTTTTGATTTTTTAGTAAAGTGCCATTTTTGTCCCTGTGTTTTGGCCATTTTAGCCACTTTGATCCAAAAACTTTTTTTTAGCTTTTCCGTTCCTGACTTTTCAAAATCTAGTCATTTTCATCCAACTGACTAACTCCGTTAAAATTTTAACGTTAAATCAGGGGCAATTTAGTCTTTTCAAAAATCTTTCGTTTAACCCTTTTTTTAAATCCCTTTATTCCTCCCGCTTCCCCCCAAATTGAAAAGGTCAAAACAGATGGACGCGAGGATGCTGGCCAGCGAAAGGGGGTCGAGTTTGTTCTGAAAATCTGACAGACATGCGGTGGATGTTGCGAGATCAGGGAGGTTTGAATTGCGAGGTGGTTTTGAGGTGTTGTGCTAAGCTGATGCCATAGAGCTAAGCAATGTTTGACAGCAGGCAGCAGAGTTGGTGAGGGGTTTGATGGAGTCGCCGGAGTGGCGGCAGTCGGCGGTCGGCTATAGGATTCGGAGCACGTAGTCGAAATCCATCGGGCAAAGAGGTCGAATTAGCAACCTGATATTGAACTGGAAATGAAAACGAGCATACTGTGAGGATGGTGGCGGTTACGAGAAGATCCATGATTGGTTGTTGGGGTTTGGAATTAGGGACCTGAATTTAGTAAGTTCATAGGGATCAAAAAGAGGAGAAATTGCATCGAAATTGGGGACGTTGGTGGGGATTTCGTAGATGGCTGGCTTATTAGGGAAACATCTGGGAAAGGATGGAGGGAGATTTGGGGAAAATAAACTCCATGAATTAGTTGTTTCAGCTTCAAACAGGGGGGGGAGGTTGGGGGGGGGAATAAAGGGGATTAAAAAAAAAAGAGTTTAAAAAAAGGATTTTTAAAAAGACCAAATTATTCTTGATTTAACGTTAAAATTTTAACGGAGTTAGTTAGTTGAATGAAAATGGCTAGATTTTGAAAAGTCAGGGACGGAAAAGCTAAAAAAAAAGTTTTTGGACGAAAGTAGCTAAAACGGCCAAACCATAGGGACGAAAATGACACTTACTCTTTTTTTTCTTATAAAAGTCATTCAACAATTTTTATCACATAAAAAACAACATACTTTCTCTTTTTTCTTACAAAAATCACTTAACAAATTTTTTCACATAAAAAACCAACATACTTTTTAGTTTTTCTCACAAAAATCCTTCGACGACGATTTACCCTGACAAATGAATCGATAGAAGCAAGCCAAATGAAATCGACTTACAGAAACAAGAGCAAACAAGCGATTCTATTGCAAAATGATTTGATTGTTTATATGTTTTCACAGATTTTATAGGTATTTTTACAAAATGGATTTAATTTGATTACAAATCATATCTTTATAAAAGGAATTTGTCGGTCGATTTCCTTTGTCTTGCTTCTGCCAATTCATTTGATAGAATAAATAGTTGTCGAGTGATTTTGTGAGAAAAACCATAAATTTTTTGGTTTTTTGTGTGGAAAAATTTGTTGAGAGACTTTTGCGAGAAAAAAGAGAGAGTATATTGATTTTTTATATGTAAAAAAATGTTGAGTGACTTTTGTAAGAAAAAACAGAAGGTATGTTATTGTTTTTATGGTATTTGCCCTATTGATTTATTTCGAACTCAAAATAATAAAAAGTGAATTTGTTATTTTATAAAAAAAACATGAGTAAGATCTTTATTATAAATTAAAATTTATTCATGTAGTAAATGTCCTTTCCATTATAAAAAAAATTATTGGTTATATTCATTTAAACATAAGAGGATCACGACCCCTCCATTTGGATTCATGATATTTTTACACACGAGTTTAAAAAATAATAATAATAATTTGATTGTTCACTGAATTAATATATGAGAGAATTATATGTATATATATATATTAGGTTAGATACCTGTGTAATAAAAGGACTGAATCACTAAAAGAATAAAATTGATAATTCACATGTATACTTCTTATTACTGTAATTACGCATTACGTTACATTTAATAATGAGAAATGATAAGTTATGGTTATAAATTACAAATATTCAAATAATTCTTTGTATAAATTTACATTTAATGTGGTATCATGTATTATTTTACAAACAGAAACAGGAGCATCATATATTACAAACCATAATATCATGTATCAGAACCTGACAATGTTTTAGTTGCATAAAATAATAAAAGTAAAAAATGAATAAATGCAATGATAACATACCCATAAGGGTGAGACTCATTTATCATTGCTTATAACTCAGGGTAAGACTTCTACTTTAACTTGCTCACACATCGGAGTGAGACTTCTACTTTAGCATGCTTGTAAAACTTTCTACTATGCAACTACTCTGCAATGCAATTACACTACTATACAAAATAGAATGCAATCACATAACTTTCACATAGACAAATAGCATATATTAACACATATGCATAAACATAGTATATGTCACTGTCACTGTCACCGTTTGAGCTGTACCGAAATACAACTCCTGTTAATGTTACTATCGGGCTGCACCAAGGTGTTGCCCCTTTACCGTTCTTTAACTTTCATTCTTTACTTTCTTTAAAATATTTATTTCAAAAATAGTACTGTACACTTTAGCTTCTTTCTCTTTCTTTTATGAAAATAACATTTTTATAAAAACTAAAACTTTCTATTTTACCTTATAAAAACAACATTTTTTATAAAAACTATACTTTGTCTTTCAAATCTTTCTACCAGTATGCATGTCAGCTCAAAACTATTAGGGAAAATGGCAATAAGAACTCACATGTACTGGTCTTACTATTACAAGTCTCTAACTGTATCTGATAGGCGGACTGCTAGAAATCTGTAGTAAATCAACGAGTGAAAACTATTAACAAATTAACTAGGGTCGCCCAGGGCAGTTTCGCCAGCATATGGTTACTGTCGCCAGGGCAGTGTCGCAAGAATTTGTGTTCAGGACTTAGTGTCGTTCTCGTACTGTCGCTGACTAGGAGTGTCGCCGACACTAAATGTCGCCATCGCCATAGGCGACATTCCCTAGTGTCACTAGGGATGACACGTGTCTCAATCATTGGTGATCTTGGGGAACACGCTACACTCGCCAACTTTAGCCCCGACTAATGTCGCCACATGAAGGTGGTGAGAATGGTCAATGTCGCCTGATGAACAACTCATTCAACTAGACCCGTTTTAGATTCAAAACCATAACTTTTTATGTCCAAAACCTTTATCTAGCTTCCATGAAGCTAGATCTATGCTTTAACCAACTTTTAATACGTAAAAATTCAATCTTTATGTTAAAAGCCATAAAAACCCTAAAACCCACTTTTCAACCGAAAACTCAGATCTAGATGGTTTTGTTACCTGATTTCGTGCGATTCTTCTTCTCTAAAATTCTCCACAGATCCAACAATGAACCGGAAGCAAATGAAGGCCTTGAATGATGATTCTTGAGCTTTCTCTCTCTAACTTTCCCACTTTCTCTCTCTAGTATGCAAAAGATGAAGGATGAAGAATGAGAGCAAGGGATGAAGGCTAGGGTTTAAACCCCTCCCCTTCCACACCATTTCGGCCCAAGGCAAAGCCCACGAGCCCGTGGGCTTCTTTCCACCATCTCGACCCGACTCTATTACTATCCTTATTGTTTATTAAATTTTGGGATGTTACAGATTCATTATTTCTTTTTAATACAATTTTGTTGTAGTTTCACTGACAATGCTAATTATAATATATGCTTTATTGTTTAGCGTATATCTTTAGCGTGATTATAACGTAAGTTCGTTTTAGATGCAACTATCTCTCCGCGCAAGGCACGTATTATATTCTGGTGGCGTCGTACGCTTCGTCTGAAAATACCACTTTGCATTTTATCTCGGTTTAGAAAGTTTATATAAATATATACAAAATTCTTCCATAAATTGATTTGACATTAAAGAGTACAGGTTTAATGAAAATGTGGGTTTAAGGTATCTTTAGTATGAACTTTTAAAGTGTTTTATTTGATGTAATCACCGGATGGCACCAATATCAATTAATATTGGTTTTATAGACTAACTAGTAGGTTACCACCCGCGCTTCGTGGATGGTTCAAAACGTAGATAAAAAATAAACAAATCACGATGGTACATTCTACGTTACGTTAAAAAAAAGCACGCCGTTGCGGTTTATTCGTTAGTCACGACAAAGTTACCTCGTATACAGAAGTGAAGTTATTCGAACAAAAATAAACACGTCCGCCGCGTATTACGGCGGGTCGGTTTAAATGTAGGAAAAAAACATTTTTTCCATTGTGGTTTGGTCCTAACGTTCACGCTCAACATCAAATCGTATCGTTAGTTCATGTAAAAATGCTCATTTCATCCACGTCAAGTTAGACGGGGATTTTCCGATTCCCACGCCGAATGCACTTTGGAATTTGCACCGAAATGATTATGCAGCAAAATAGAAAAATATATACAGTGATCGTATTGAACGATTTAAGAAAATAATGGCTACTAATAGATCAACATTTCCACAATACGTCACGAACCACGGATGATGTTTGTTAGTTTTAATTAATTATTAATTAAATATAATTAATTTTATTTGTCATTTTAATTATTTTAAATTAATTTTACTTAATTATAATTAATTTTTTATTAGTTTTAATTAATTATTAATTAAATATAATTAATTTTAATTAAAAATTAATTAAAACGCCACGTATAGAACTATACATGGCGTATAGACTTGAATAAGAGGGAATTCAAACTTTTCAAATCTGAGATATTTTAAAGGCTATACGCATCGTATAGGTCAATACGTGGCGTATAGAATACCAAAGGTTGGTGGCTATACGCCACGTATTGATCTATACGAGGTGTATAGCCATTTGATATACCAAGAAAACGCATCGTACAATGCCAAACGAACCAAAAAACCACACACAAACCCATACGCGACCCGGCAAGAAAACGCTCTTTCATTTGGATTGTCGTATCAAAAAAACTTTGTAAAGGTACGTGTCTCAACCCGCGATCATTAATGTTAGGTTTATATTGAATATTAGCGGGTAAAACTGGGTAGATTAACGATTTTTAGGTTGAAACTTAAGAACTATACGCAACGTATAGTTCATACGTGGCGAATAGTTCATCTGAGGAAGAAGATGAAGCCATACGCCACGTATAGATCTATACGTTGCGTATGGCTCAGGTTCTAGGCAACTTGGCCCGCGTATGGCCTGGTTGCCCGCGTATGGCTTAGTTTGCCCGGTAACTGGCCTACGTATGGCTTGGGGGCCCTGCGTATGGCTTGGTTTACCCGGTAACAGCCTATACGCCACGTATAAAGCTATACGTGGCGTATAGGTTTTTTTTTAAAAAAATTATTATTTAAAATAAAATATATTATTATTATTTAAAATAAAAACAATTAATTATTTATTATTATTTAAAATAAAAAATTAAAAACAATTAATTATTATCAGATATGGCGGATCATGATGGTGATATTCAGATGGAGCAGCTAGACGATCTTGCGCACTACCATTTTCTGGATTTTCCGGCCGATTCGGAGGCGTATGCCCGGTGCCAGAAGCTCCGGGAGGTGCGGTTGGGCCCAGGGACGACGGTGGATTGGGGGCTCCTCGAGGAGGTACAAGAGGCCGAGCGAGCTAGGGCCATCATCGGCCAGGACACGCCATGATCGCGTCTTTTTGCTCTTTCGTTCGCGGAGACCTACCGAGAGGTGGTCGTCAAGTTTCTTTCGACGTTCATCTACTTAGAGGATGGGTTGGAGCCTCTTCCTGGGGAGGCGCCGGATATGGATCCGGATCATATTTCTTTTTCTATTTTTGGGGTCGCTTACCATCAGACCCTCCGTCAGTGGGCCGTCACGACGGGCTTGTACTACGAGCCTGAGACGGTCACGCCAATTTTCATTGAGGCGGTGACGGAGGTGGACAAGTAGGAACTCCTTGTTTTTTGGGGCTTGATTTCAGATAGTCCTTGGTTGGGTACCAAGGGGAGGGTCTCGGGTATTAGAGACCCTTTGTATAGATATCTGCACCGGCTTATTTCGACGTCGATAGCACCGCGTCTGAAAAGCCGTGAGTGGTGCACTGATAGAGACCTTTTCTTTCTTTATTGTCTGCTTACTGTGAGGCGGTGCGACCTATCCACGTGCATGACGCATTATTTTGCATCTGCCTATATGCGACATAAGCGCGGGCTTTTGTATGGCGGTGCTTTCATCACGCATATCATGTGGTCGGTTACACCATTTGACGTGCATGAGCCTGCGATGTTACCGGCCATTCCCCCTGTCCGATTAGACCATCGCACGGCGAGCGGCATGCGCATCACGCACCGATTCCCGCAGGGCCTTCGGTTCGTAGGGGCCGTCCAGGACCAGGTTTGGGTCTCGGTGCCGTTGCCACATATGCCTGGACAGGAGGACCCGCCTATGCCTCATCCGCTACAGGGTGTGGCGATGGAGGACGGGCCGCCGCACGTCGAGCCCATCCACGACCATCCGCCACAGCATCCCCGACACGTACGTCGGTCTGTTAGGCTGGAGAGGGCTACCTAGGCATTGCTTGATGGCCTTGTTGCCGACTCACGGCGACAGGGTCGTCAACTCGATCGCATGGAGGACCTGATGATGTGGGCGGTTGGACAGCTCGTGGATCTGTCACGAGCCGCCGGCATCAAGCCACGCCCACTACCACCGCCACGTCATTATCCGGACGACCCCGTTCAGGATGAGGGCGGGGCGGGTCAGGGTGACGGCGGAGCCGGTTTGGTTTAGTTCTTTTATTTGTATTTTGTTTCTTTCGTTGTTATGTATGTAAAACATTTTGATATATATATTTAATTTTTTGATGTAATGTATATAATGTTTAGTTTATTTGTTTGGTTGTAATGTTTAGTTTATTTGTTTGGTTGTAATGTTTAATATATTGTTTGGTTGTAATGTTTAATATTTTGTTTGATTGTAATGTTTAATATTTTGTTTGGTTTGTAATGTTTAATATTTTGTTTGGTTATACTGTAAAAATATAATAAATGTTTAAAAAAAATATAAAATATATAAAATTTATAAATAGATAACAAACTTATATTAACAAAATTATATAAATTAAAATAAAAATAAACAAAATATAAATAAAATAAAAAATATAATTAAATAAAAAATACCTATACGAGGCGTATAGGTCAATACGACACTTATAGGATTCATAAACTCCCAAATCTTCCAACTTTTGAAGCAAAAATATAACATGTGCCTCATACGCTGCGTATAGATCAATACGCCACGTATTGGACCAGCCGCCAGACAGAGAATGACACGTGTCATTCTGTTGTCAGTGACTGAACTCTATACGCCCTCGTATTGCCCTATACGAGGGCGTATAGTGTGGCGGCGGGTCCAATTAGCAATATTCCGTGTGTGGTTAGAATCACCCTTAAATTATTGAAAATGAAAAGTGGACATGTGGCACAATTTGAACCTTTAAATGGGTTTCTAGAGTTTTCACAACTAAATGAGTTTCCACCATATACTTCCCCTATGTGCATATATACTACATGCACAAATATGCATTTAGACAAACGATTATAAATACCATGTTTTTTAAAACCAAACCTTAAACGTATTGAAATTTACATTAATTCTAGTCAATTTATATAATTAATAGTGCAATGGTTAATACGGTTCTTGCAGTTTTCAACATACTGTTGGTTCTCAAAAGAGCGCCTCCTTATATATATACTAGTCAGAAAACCCGCGCGATACGGCGGTGGTGACAATTTACAACGCGGTATTCGTTTTCTGTTAGTTTATCAATTCTATTATGATATATTAGTGTCGTCTATCTATACCAATGATAATGCCACCAACCCAAATATGCGAAATCAAATGATTCATTTGACCATCTCCACCTCCGGTCAACATTTTGGCGACTAATTAGTATATATAAACATATATAAATAGAATCTTTATTCAAAGTTTATCAAGTGCAGAATGTTCAAAGCAAAAGCAAAGTTTTCCAATTTATTATTTGGCATAACATTGTAAAAATAAATGAAAATGAAAATCAGTTATACGACTTAAAAGCACACCATAAGAAAAACTTACGATCAAATGCACAAGCTTCTTGGACATCCCTAACATCAGCTTGTTCCACTATGTTCCTCATATTAAATATCTTAATAGCCTTATCCTGAACAATCATTAGAAGTTTCAATCTTAAAGTTTAAAGACAACTGATATCAATTCTGGATTTAAAGATCGAGTCTCTCGTATAGAGGTACTAAAATATTTAATATTAAAAACATTATAATCCAAAATTACAAAAGCAAAAACATACAAAATTCACAGAAAACAATCTCAAAAAAAGAAGAAATCAACACGAAACAATATCATCAAGCACTCTCAGTTGCACAACAAAAACATTTCAATAACATGCTAAGCATCTAACAAACAACAGTTGATTTAACCTTTAATAACCTAAAAAACGAAACAGAACCGTCCAACAAATCAATCCGCCAGTAAAAAATTACCGATATTGAGAATACAGATCTAAAATTGTTGAAATAAATGTGATACATCTTAATTCTATAAACTAGTCATTGCTACTAATGTAACGGAATCGAGAGAATGAGATTACCTTAGGACAACATTTTCCACAGTTAGAACCGGGGTTGTAAAAATCGCGCCTAGGCGCCTAAAAATCGCTAGGCGGCTCGTTAAGGCCTAATTTTGGCCTAGTCGGTCAATTAGTCGCTAGGCGATCCTAGGCGGGACTAAGCGGTCCTAGGCGGCCAGATTCCGGCAACACATTCCGGCGAAAACCTGAAATTTCCGGCGAAAACCTGAAATATCCGGCCAAATTCCGGCGAAACCTTTGGTGTGGTTTAAAAATGAACATTTTTATAAAAATTACATATAAAAATGTGTGTATATATATAAAAAACTGAAAATTACATATAAAAATTCCAATCCGATTAATCCCGCCTAGGCCTAGGCCTTACCCCACCGCCCGACTAGCGCCTAGCGATTTTTACAACACTGGTTAGAACAGCGAATGAACTTGACTTGACCACGACCATGCTTGTTCCGCTCGCTTGAAAGTCTGCACGCATAGAAAGTTGAAGGTAATATTAATGCACCTGCAAATGAGCCTTAGTCAAATATGAATACAACAAAGAAATCAATATGCAACTCATTTTCTTAACAAATCTGTCCAACTATCCCTTGATAATAACCCTAGAATTCAATTAATTTTAAACTAAAGTATGTCCGCAGACCTGCAATGCGAAATCCAAAGCGTATAAGCTAAATCAATAAAGGAACTCTATAATTAATCTGTAATTAAAATAAGCTTGTATGACCTACCAGAATTTAAAAGGTATGTAATAAAGTTGCCCAACGGTGACATTATCTGAATTATCGACGCCAATAACCCGACGCTATCCCCTTCCTTCATCACGTAACTCATCAAGTAATTCCACAATCAGTTCGAACATCTGCAAAGCAACTGCAACGACACCACCTCCCCCGCACGCACCGGGCGCATGAAATTCGACAGATAACCTAATCCGTCGTAAGCGTCCACCACCATATTGTACAGAGACTCAACGTTCTCCCTCTTTAGAAGGGTTTCTGGTTCAATCAAAACTAAAAATAAATGATAAATCATATAATGAAAACAATAAGATTGATGAAATCAGAAGATATCGAAATCATCGTTGTAAGACGCGTCCACCTCCTCGCTAAACTTAAAGTCCCTATCGCGTTTCTCGCGAGGCCTCAATTGGACGACGTTTAGGGTTTCACGGAGAGGTATGCTTCAGATTTGTACGCCATTAACCTCGTGTACTCTACCTGAATCAACTGAGATGCAGATTGGGGGCAATCGAAACCGGAGGGTGACAATCCTCTAAAGAGGGTGGAGTGAGAGAGCGAGAAGGGGGAGTGCGACAACTGAAATGAGATTAGGATTTCCAAGCGGGTTTTCAAATTCAAAAGGGGGAGAGCGACGGTGGATGCAGTGGGTTTAAGGGGGTGTTTGGGATTACTTATTTAACCAACTTATAATTTATTAACTTCTTAGAAAAGGAGATAAGTAATAAGTTTGTTTGGTTTTTCTTACTTTTCATCCTCCTTTTTAGTAGTTTTTGAGAAGTAAGAAATTGTAACTTATGACTTATTACCTTTTTGAATAAGTCATAAGGAGTTTCAAATAAGTAATCCCAAACACCCCCTAAATTCGTTGTAAAACTCTTAAAATTAAGAGTTTTTAGGGAAAAGACAACTTTACCCTCCAAATATATATATATATATATATGGGAGGGATATATTAAAAACTATATTGAGTTAAAAAAACCTTAGAAACCCATCTTGAGCCATTTATCCTTGCTGATCTATGATTGTGATAATTTTAGTGTTTTAACTTTATTTAAAGATTATACTTTATTTGATAAAAGGTACAAAAAAAATATATATTAAGTATTTTCTTTGGATGAAAGTGTGGTTGGAAAGGTGCATTAGAAATAGTTGCATGTTTTATCAACCATCAACTTCCCATATCAATCATTTCTCTCACTAAAAAAACTCACTTCTTCCACAATCCAAAAATTCAAAACTCTATTTACTCTTGAAAATTTTGAAAAACCCACAAAAAGTAAATCCTTTTTCTTTTTAAAAAGAATTTGAAAAGAGTTTTTCTTTGAGGAATTCAACGAAGAACGACTTTCTTAAAACGACGCTAGAGACGAAGCTATAAACGAAGAACGTGGTTCTAGTTTTAAATATTGAAAATTGCATTGGAAAACGTTGGTAACATCATATTTTAAGTTCTAGTTTTTTTTAAATCAGATTTCTTTTGAACATTGAAAATTACATTGGAAATATAAAAGATTCTTGTACTTTTCTTAAAAATTGAGATTCTTTCTTCATTTTTGAAAATTAAAATCACAATTAAAAAAAAGATTTATTTTAAACAAGATTTTTTTAAACGTGGTTTGTTAATGAGATTTTTGGAAAAAAAAAAAGTGGGTTTTTAACGAGATTCAAAAAAATTGAGATTTTTTCATAAAAAACGTGGTTTTTTCGTTTTCCTTTTTACAGCCCGTCTAAGCAGAAACGACGGTTGTTACATATATAACTATGATTCATACATATGTAACTATGATTGTTAAATATGTAACTATTAATGGTTTATAAGTAAAATGATTATTACATATGTAGCGAATCGAATGATTATTGAATCGGAAAAACTGAACATATGATTGTTACATACAATGTCTGAAAATAGTGAAAATACATAGACAGAGACATGAACAAATGATTATTACATATGTAGCTAATGAGACAGTTTTTTTATAGCAGCGGACATATTTAAGGGAATGAACTTCGTTTATAACCTGGTCAACTCCATCAGAAGGTTGGACAACATATGTAACATGTGTGGCATCACTAGTTACATAAGTAACATTTCACCAGTTACTTATGTACCAACTCAGTTACATATGTAATGTTCTTTCGACAACTCCATATTGACCTTGAGAACTGAAACTAGGTTTGAGAGGTTTCTTAAATCCCATACCCTGCAGGTCTTGTCTTGATTCACTGTAGCAAACAATCTTGCATCTGGATGTCATGGAGAAACAAATGAGTAGTCAAGGTGACCTTCAACCGATGCAACTGGCTAGTATAGATCAATGACACGTGTTATGGATAGAGTTAGACATGTTATGGATAATGAACATATTATATGCACGGTGCACACATGTTAACTGTGTTACTTATGTTGTTGAGTGTTACATGACATGGATTGTTACAGAAGTACTTGAAGTGATTACAGTAATTTGCAGAGCATTTGTTGACGTTGTAACGTATGTAAAATGAAAAAAATAGAAAAATTTGAAATGATTATTTTTTTTTTTAAAAGTTGTTGTGAAATATATGATATGGGGATAGCGTTGTAACATATGTAAAATGAAAAAACAGAAATAATTCAAGTGATGAAAGTTTTTTCCAGAACATTTGTTAACGTTGTTACATATGTAAAATGAAAAAAACATAAAAATTTGTAGTGGTTAAAATTTAAATTTGCACAACATTTGTTAAATAAAATAAACAAAATAGATAACATATGCAACTGCATAGTATAGATCAATGACACGTGTTACGGATAGGGTTAGACGTGTTTTGGATAATGAACATATTATGCACGGTGCACACATATTGACCGTGATACTTATGTTATGCTATTGAGTGTTACATGACATGGATTGTTACATGTTTTATTAAGAGACTATTCACAAGTGTACGAACGTAAGATTATTTGTATCATATGTAACTGATTAATAGATGGTAATAAATTCACGTGGTAACATATGTAACTATTACAAAGAAAGAAACATGAACAAATAACCATTACATATGTAGGTTATGTAGCTAATCAAATGAAACAGAAAAAAGCGTAAATGAATAAATATTACATGTGTAACTAAGGTTTGTTGCATATGTAACTACGATTGTTGCATATATAACTATTAATGGTTTCTATTTTGTTACAACGTCGAAGTAACCACATGAGACGGTTTTTTATAGCAGCGAACATCTTTAGGGGAATGAACTCCGTTTATAACCTGGTCAACTCCATCAGAAGGTTGAACAACATATGTAACGGCTATAGGATCGCTAGTTACATATGTAACTCCATCAGACAGTTCTTTGACAGCAGCAAACATCTTTAGGGGAATGAACTTCGTTGATAACATGCTCAACTCCATCAGAAGGTTGAACATGCAAATTAGATATCATAGAAGGAGGATTACCTTGCATCGATTCATGTTACCAACAACTAGGAACTAGGAAACTTTTCATCCACATTATGTTCATCTTTTACAAAATATGCTCCAACAACTGGTTTAATGTTATCACTAACATTGGGACACAAAATCTTCGTTCCATTGGGAAACTCGAAAACATAATACGGTGGGTTCCGAATGATTGGTTTTGAAAAAAAAAACGTAATAATGGTGATACATAATTCGTAGAAAGTGCTATTTATGACAGTTGTTATGAAATATATGATACAATGTTAACGTTGTAACACATGTAAAATGAAAAAAACAAAAGTACTTCATGTGATTACAGTAATTTTCAGAGCATTTGTTAACGTTGTAACAACATGAACCTTATATTACAAAAAGTTCTCAAAATCACTCAATTTTAATCAACAAATAAATTCTAAATGTAATTACATTCTAAATGTAAACCTGGATGGCAGATTGTGTAAAACGTGTTCACATCTGCAACAAAACAACAACAAACAATCAAAAGTTAAAAATCACATAAAGTCAAAAGTTATAAACACACAAAAAGTAGTCAAAAAATCGGAGAAGGATATTCATACATCGTAAGTGATAGCTCCAACGATTCCGGCTTGGCAAGGGCTGTAATTCTTAAAGAGCTCTTCGACGGTGCGCAAACTTGAAGAAATTCCAGCCATTTCCATAAATTGCAAATAAAAAACACTAAGATATAAGAAAATAAAGATGAATCGAGTTGCGGAACGAATCGGATTTGGGGCGGTACACCCATGGTGGTGTTTGCTTATGGAGTTTTCTTCACAGTGACTATCCTCTCTCTCTCTAGATTTGGGTCTTAAGTCTAAAACACAAATCCAAAATCAAAAGCTTGAAAATCTAGATCTTACTTTAAAAACCCAAATCAGCTACAAAGTAAATGTAGAATTATTGGCCCCTGATCGTAGATTTATAGAATTATCAACTAAAAACCCAAATCAAATGAAAAGAGATGGAGATATACCTGGTTCTTGCTGGTGTTGAATTGTTGATTGGTACAAGGGTTTCTCCTGCTGGGGTGGAAGATATTTATAGAGAGAGAGAAAGTACACACAAGTAAAATGACAATAATACGAAAATGAACATGTGACACAATCTAGACCTTTAGATGAGTTTCTAGAGTTTTCTCAACTAAATAGGTTTTCATCACATACTTTCCTTATACATACACACACACATATATATGTATATATATAAAATTAATTACACGAATGGCCCATGTGGTTTACACGGATTTCACTTTTGGCCCCTAAGAAAGAGAAACTACAAGTTTGGCCCAATAATTTGCACGATTGTAACAGAGATGGCCCCTGAGTTGGATGTCTGTTAACTTTAACCGTTAAATGTGTGTAAATTGTCTAAAATACCCACTTAATAAAATAAAAATCATAAAACCCATCCCAAACACCCTTTCTTCATACCCAAACTCTCACATTTCCTCCACCACCACACTCCACCCTTCTTCCACCACCACACTCCACCCCCTTTCTTCATCCACTCGGAAGTATTGCTCTGGCGGTGCCTAAATTCTCCGGTAACTCACTAGAAAAATTGTTTCTTGACAACGCAAGAATCGATAAACTTACAGATTCAAACAGTTGGGGCGGGAGTTTTCCGGTGAGCTTGTTGTCTGAGAGGATTATGCTTCCAACATCCATCATTGCCAGCCAATGTGGAAACCCGCCCTCTATTCGATTACCGTTCAAATCAAGAAAGTTCAAATCTTTTTGTGTTTAAATCCATTTAGGAATTTGAGCGGAGATTCCACAGGAAGACATGGATATTTGTTCAAGACTGCATCTTGGAAAAATCTTTGTTTTATTATGTCAAATTAATTTGCTTTCTTTTCCTCCAATGGACAGTTTCTTTTAAATTTTGATTTTGAATAACCAAGATGGGATTTCTTCGGTGAGCATGTTGTGTTTCAGCCTCAGGGTTTCTAATTTGGTTAGGTTTCGTATCGATGATTGGATTCGACCCGTTAACTGGTTCTTGCTCAGATCAAGTGTCGTCAGGTTGCTTATCTCTCCAATGGCAGACGGAATTTGACCGGAGAAAGCATTTTTCGACAAATCCAGTGATTCAAATATTCGAGAAACCGTTAACTCCAAGCAACGTCGGCAAACTCAACCGCTTCGTCATTCCCAAACAATACGCCGAGAAAGGTCTGCTGCTTAGTTTCGAGGACGAGACCGGGAAGCCGTGGCGGTTCGCCGGTTCCGGTACTCCTATTGGAACAATAGTCAAAGCTACGTGTTGACTAAAGGGTAGAGCCGGTACGTTATTGGGTGAACGACATAGGGTTGCACGGTTACAAGCTGTTTATTGGGTGGAGACGGAGGCCGGTTGCTATGCCGATGCAGGGGGTGTGGCGGTGGGTTCGCCAGCTGGTGGTGGTGCGCAGATTAACGGGTGGACCAATAGGGTTTCAAGCTGGTGGTTGCACATATTAATGAACATACCTACGTTTCCTACTCCAACGGCAGAGATTTTGGTGTTGCGACTGGTGGTTGGCGGTGGTGATGCACCATGGATGGTGGAGTCTGGTGGTGGAGGAAGGGTGGGAGGTTTGGGAATGAAGAAAGGGGTGTTTGGGTGTGTTTTATAATTTTTAAGTAAACGGTATTTTCGATATTTTACACCCATTTAACGCCCATCCATTTTGGGGGTCATATCTGTTATAATCGTGCAAACTATTAGGCCAAACTTGTAGTTTCCCATTTCTAGAGGCAATAAGTGAAATCCGTGTAAATTACATGGACCATCCGTGTAATTAATATATATATATATATATATATATATATATTATGTGTTTTTAATTGGAAAAAAATAAAGTTAAGTGGTGGCAAGTACGGCGGGGACAGGGGCGAATCTTTCTTAGGGCCCGGGGGGGCCCCGGCCCCCCCCCCGATTTTTCGCTCAGTAGTGTTAATTTATACGTATTCGTCCGTTTTTTTTGCTCGACAGTGTTAATTTATATGTATTCGGCCGAAAATTTTATAGTACCGGCCCCCTGATAGGGAAAAAAAATCCCGGCCCCCATGGGTTTTTATTGAAGCTTCGCCACTGGGCGGGGAATCGGCCATATTTACCTCTTCGACCTGCAGACCAATCATCCTTCTTTATTTTTTTCTTCTGATTCCAATAGAACACCTTTTTAGTTTTTAATTTATTTTATTTAGACTCATTTTACCATGTTGACCGCCTCAGAGTATCATTTTAAATAATTCAAGCGGGTTCGGAGCCTTGGTGGGTCTACATTTTCCAAAAGATAAAGCCGAAGTCGAAATTTATAAATTTGTCTTTTTAACACAAGTTTTTAAATTACTGTATCAAGATCTTAATCGAGTTTAATACTAAAAGTTCTTTTAACCAAGAAATTAATTTTGAATATGTTGTATCTTTATTTAGTTTTCTAGTTGAAGCATGATGTAGTACCACACTATCCAGATCTACCGTGATTCGTCTACATGAATAGCTGTGTGAAATACATGTTTACATAACCACCAATCATATGCAAGATATTAGCATCGATACTGTTACAACCATGATGGCGACAACTAAAATTCCTAGTATAAATACATGTTGTATGTAAGGTCGTTCATTCTCTCGTCACTTTGCCTCTCTCTCTTACGTACTTATTTTCCAGTATTATTTCGATTACTGATCTCATGCCGGAATATGGTCACAGGAAGAATTCCCTTCATGTGGAAAGTCTAACAGTGTTCTTGTTTGTAGATTCAGTTCGATCGCTTATCCAGAAATGCTCCGAGGTCCATTTTATAGAAGTTCTTAGCCTAATCTTCATAGAGACGGGTATTTACTTCTTCATTAGTTATAGAAAAATGTTTAAATGATTTATTATAAAGTGATAAATTACAAAATGTTTGCCTCTCAAAAGTAAAAGTCATAATTAATTTGTGATTTTTCCCATCAATTTCATCATTTCTTGGCTCAGATATTGATTGGTCGGGTTGGTTCCAAAGGTACAAGTTCAATTCCTTTATGGTACAACTTTTGATGCATGACTTTGATCCAAGAAAGAAAGACATTGTAGCACAAGTTTGTCTTGTCGGGTCGGGTCTTGTAACCATCAAAAGTGGTCCTACATACCATCAAGATATGTAAAAGAAAAAGATGGAGACACTTCAAACTCTAAAGTCGTTGTCTCTTTTATTTGAATTACCTACTCTACTCTCTCTCTCTGCACACACAAACTATTTATTACATTTGAATTGATATTTAATTTTATAAAGATTTATATATTTGTGGATAAATATCAAAACTATATTCTTAAAATAATAAAATACTATAATCATGTGAATCTATATGAAAAATGTGGAACTTAACTTTATCTTTTAGAATTTAAGATTCAACATTATATAATATATATAATCTCTATAATTATAAAAAACAAAAAATTAATATGAAAATGTTCAGAAACATGGATTATAAGGTTTATGTGCTATATTATTTCCTCTTAATCTTTTATCTTATTTTATTTTCTAATTAATCATTATCAATAAAAAGACTAACAATCATTTCATTATCTTTCTTTTCACCATCTAAATCAGAAACAAGATCCATGATTAACTACCTTTTAGGATTATAATAATGAGGGCCAAGTTGGTAACCATGTTCCCTTATAAATACCCATTTCAAACCAAGCCCCCAAATACATACCCCAAGAAATAAACAAAATGACAACTTCACCACCTTCTCCTTCTCCATCTTCTTCCTTAGCCACCTCCATGAAATTCAAAACCCTAATCCACAACTTCATATTCTCCCATGTCTTCCGGATTGCTCGTACCGTCACTAAGGCCAAGACCGTAATCGTCGAGCTTCTCAAAGCGATCCGTCTCAACAATGTCCATTTCTTGGAACCCTTGATCTTGAAAAGGAATAAAAACAAGAATAAGCTCTATTTCGGTTCGTTTAGGTTACAGTACAATTGGTGCTCATCCCATGTTGTCCCAATGTCTTCTCCCAATCCGCATAACAACGGTCATGTGTACTATGATTCCACATGGAGTTCCTTTGTGGAAGAAATGGCACCACAATCTCAACTCTCGGGTTACCTCCAATGGCTTGAAGAGAAGAACATGAGTGATGATAATGGGCAAAATGGTTCTCGGATTACGGTTGATGAGATGAATGAGATTGACCGTTTGGCTGATAAGTTTATAGCAAGTTGTCACGAGAAATTCAGATTGGAGAAACAAGAATCATATAGAAGATTTCAAGAAATGATGGCTAGAAGTGTGTGAATCAAAAGGTCTTATCTTGCTCACTTTTTAGGCTTATGAAGGGGTTGGGGTGGTATAGTTAATACAAGGGGTTCATGGTTAAAAATATTTGGGCAGGGGGTCTCCTAAAACTTCTTAACCTTAAGATGGAATTTTGAGAGTGCAGTAGACTAGAGGGGGTTATTTGTAATTGTGTAATCTTTACTCTTTAGGAAATATGTTTCATTTTGACCCCTTCAAGTTTGACATATTGACATATTCTAAACAACTTATATTATCTCTTGAATCACCTGTTATGGTTCTTCTGTCACTGAAGTTTTAATTCACTGAATCACCTTCAAGTTCAATTCACTTTGCAAATGAGTCCTAGATCAACTGGTTTGAGAGGAGGCACCCCATGGCCTTCTAATATAGAGATTATGGGTTCGAGTCTCACTTGATGCAAAATATTATCAGGTGGGCCACAGGTTTTACCACAGTGGGCCTTCAGGTGATGGGTTTTCCTTGGGATGGTGGGCGGGCCGGGTCACCAGCGCCGTCTGCGTTCGCGGGCGTGGGTGGCCTTTCGCCATTGGATTTACCCAGGTGGCCGGGCATATAGTATTTGTTGCCCGTTCAAAAAAAAAAAAAAAATTCAATCACTCCAAAAGAAATGGTATTTACCGAGAGATGTTTACTGTTTAGTAACACTATAAATTATTTTTAATGACACATATTATCTGCCTTCAAACATAGAGATTTAATAATTTAAAAAACATTGTAGAACATTTTTCTAAACTAAAAACATTGTCGGACATTTTCTCACTCCAAGTCCCAAATTCATCATTTTTTTTAAGCAGCTAACATCTAAATTTTCTCGGATAAATAAATCATGCCTACACCTTACAAGAATTTGAACATTCAACCTTTTTGTTTATGTGACACACCATCATCACCTGAATCCCCAATATTCTCTCCCTGTTCACTGCAGCACTCCCTCCTTCCGCTCCCTTTTGCTTCCAACGCCATGACCGCCGCCACCACCTTTGCTACCTCCACCAGCACCGCCCCTTCGATGATCATATTTGTATTAGTGAAGGTTTTTGTTAGGAAGGGAAAACATCTATCTACATTTTTTCTTCTATCTGGTCTTTGATCATTATATCTAGCACAACTAATGCCGGTAATTGTGACTTGTGTAACTATTGACAAACAAATGTAAACAGAAAAAAAAAAAAATAAAACAAAATGATTGGAGGTTAAGTCATTTATATTATTAATATTTGAATAAGAAGGACGTTTACAATAAGATAAACGAGCAATAAGTTGCGTCGCAACCTCCTTTTGGATAGCAAAACCGATATTACTAACAACAAAGTTTTGGGTTCTAGGGGCTGAAAAATTTATGGGTTCATCTCCTCAAGGCTAACCCATAAAAACAAAGTCACTAATAGATACGGAAATTACAAGGTGATAATGCATCAAATCATGATATCTGATATCAGGGGCGACTCAATCATTTTGGAGCCCAAAGCGAATGAAAACTCGGGGTCCTTTCCAAATTGGAGGCTTGGGAATGACAACTAATAATGTAATCAACCAAACAACTAATAAGGTAATCAACTAATCAGCCAAGTCTTAAATCCATAAAAATTCTTTAAAACCATGAAATATTGTCAACTATTTATTACTCTATAGGTTTATAAATCATGAAATACATCAGAAATTTCTTGGAAATGATAAAAAGTTATCTAAATAAAAATAGCTAAACCGCAGTGGTAGATATAAGAAAAATTCTCATTTTGGACCGAAATGGTTAAAACGGTCAAACCACGGGGACCAAAAACGAACTTAACTTATTAATCTAGAAGGATATTAAAAAAAATATTCTAAAATTATTTTCACATTTTATTTTATTTAATGTTTAAATTTGTTAATTTAAATAAAGGATGATTTAAAAATTTATATTAGTTTATAAAGAGCTTAATTAATTAAATTAATTTAACTAATTACTACATTTGGATAATCATGTTAATTAAATTAGCTTAATTAATTACTGCATTGAGGAAAACGTACATGGGCTGAATCCAATTGAGGCAAATGTATATGGGCTGAATCCAAATGATTAAAGAAAAAAAACATAGAAAGATGCAAATCGGCTGAATTCAAAAGATTAAAGGAAAAATAGATAACAAACAAACATACTTAGGCAACATTTCATTTAAATAGTAGGGCCTGAGAAAGGTGGAATGAGGAAAAACTTACCTCTATCCCATAGGGTACGTAGAGAGACTGCACCCAAAGAGACTCCCGATAAAAAAAACAGGAAAATAGATACATAGATGCAAATGGGCAGAATTTGAAAGATTAGAGGAAAAACAGATAGAAAGAAGTAATGGGACTCAAACACATGAGCTTGTATTTAGAAGGAGCGGTGCACAACAAGCTCACCTAGGTTGAAATGAATTGAACAGAAGCACAAACAAAGGAACTGAACAAATAATAACCAAGGTCAAGGTTTGTTTAGGTATATAAATAAACTGAAAAGAAACACTAACAAAGGAAGGCACCTAGCCTGGTGGTAGCCGCGCTATGCTTCCATCGGAGAGACAGTTCTTCAAAATTTTATATTTTGTTTTCTTTCTTTTTTTATTGATTAGTTTTAATCTTCTTTTTTATTAACATTATTTTTATCGTTGCGTCTATATTTTCATTTACATTTTATTAACGAACGGTCTAACACCCGCCGCAGAGCACGGAGATACCCATGTAGTTGGATTTTAATTAAAAAAATTAAAAGAAAAAACACAAATTTAAAGGATATATTCACTTGTTATCTATCACAAAATAATTTTCGTAATCAAAGATATAAATTTCATACCATCCTTGTAAATTACATAAAGATGTGTTAAGTTTTTTATTGAGTAAATTACAGAAATCGTCCTTTATGTTTATACTATTTTTCACTTTATGTTCTTTAGCTCAAAAAATGTCAGAGATCGTCTTTTAAATTTAAATTTGTTACGGTTCACGTCCTTTAGCTTAACAGACGTTAAGTTTTTCAGTTAACTCCAGTTATGTGCCTTGCATATGAGGGTGTTTTGGTCTTTTTACCTACAAATTAAAATTTAAAACCCTAATTTTATATTTATCCACCACCACAAATCCTCCACCACCACAAATCCTCCACACCTACCCACTTAGACCCACCATCAACACCACCACCATCGTTAAAAACATCGGTTCCATTATATAATTGCCTTTTATCTATGTTTCAATCTCCACAACCGAGTCGTTGTAACTTCATACGTTTCTTCTATGTACTTAACCACGTTTCTTTTTGTATTTAGTCATATTAATATCACCGCCTCAACCGTTTAGGTCCACCTCTCGTCGTCATGGAGCGCGGGGCTAATCTTCCAGTTATAACTAATCATCAAGTATTTTTTTTTTTTGGAAAACTATAGAAACAAATTGTTTTCAAACCAAATATAAATCTTACTTTAGAAAGTAATGGCAACCTGTCATTATTTACATGCAAGTGGACAACTATGATCAGTTTACCATTTTAACATAAATAAATATATATCCACAAAGTTTCTTCGTTATTATTATTTTATTTATCTTTTTATTATATTTAATTTTTTACCATCGCCAGTATTTTCCATGCATTACCTAACCATTTGATTTTGAATATATATTAAAAAGTCTTTTATACAATAGAAATATATATAACCTCTGTAAATTTAGTAATTATTTTTTTTGTCACGCTATAGTTTAAAGTTATATTTAAACAAAAACAACTATTTCTAAAATCTTAAATACTGGTTTGAAAACAAGAATTATAAGTTGAAAGAAATGCGAGTTAGCGCACTTAGACTTAAGATTTAAAACTTCCTTGAAATTATTTCGTGAAAAACTCGACCGTAACCACCTCGAGGTATTCTGGATTGAGCCGAGCTGGCTTATATAAAATTTAAGCCGAGATTGAGCAGGTATGAGCTCGCATGACTCACTCCAATAACAAAGAAACAAATATACCAGCTAAAATCTCACTCAAAACAACGTTATTTGTAGGGACCGGGGATGATGGGACGGGGACATACTCATTCGTAGGGAGGCAGAACTCATTTTAATTGATTGAGCGTCTTCAATTTGGACAACTTCGAGCTTTTGCTTCTTTGTTGACTTCTTTAAAAAATGAGTTAGCTTGAATTTTAAACGAGTCGAGTTCAATCTTAAATTTCTACTTGGTATAAAGATCTTGAGCTGAGAGAACTATTATATATATATATATAGTTGGTGTATCAAATGCTAACCCAAAGATATTGTAAAAGCCTTAAAATCCACTATAGACCACACATTTATTCTTTTGGGTTTCTTATTTATTTTTAATTATGAGGGTCTTTTTGTCTTTTCCCCTATATCCATCGTCTCTCTCCTCTCCAACACTAAAAACCCTAACATAAAGCAAACCATCGTCGCCTCCTTCCCACCCCACTCATATTCCCCCCCTATCTCTCTGTCTACTGAAGTTGTTGTAGGAAGAAAACGAAGGGCCGGTGACTCCGACAGGAAGAGGATGAAGGGTCGGTGTAACACCCTACTTTTAAAACACCGGTTATAAAAAATATTTAAAACGCACAGAAGCATTTATCCCAAAGTATTTTTTAGGTCCCTCGCGGCCATCCCCTCGCGTACCGCGGGGGAGCCTCAGAAAACCAAGCCGGAATCCAGCTCCCTCGCGTACCGCGAGAGAACCCAACCTGGTTCTTCGCGTACCGCGAGGCACCTTCCTTCACAGAAAGTTTCCTGAACCTGCAGATTTAAACACTTAGCCATTTTTCCAACTTTTTCATTTCAACATAACACCAAAAATTCCCAAACACCTGGGATTTTTACCAAAAGTATACATACAACACAATATCACCAAAACATCAATTCTTGTCCCAAAATCACACCCCTTTCGAGGATTTCAATATGCATCCCAAAATCAAACATTTACACATACGAGAATTCGCCAACGCCTTGGACTTGACTTGGATTACATCGGAGCTTTTCCTACATAACCACATAAACATATCACCATTAGTAATGAATATAAAACATAACAAACAAGTAAAATTCTACTTGTTTCACCCATTCACCCATTTGACCCATTTCCACCCAATTTGTCATTAGGCAACCTATCACTTGCATATTCACCTACAAGTTTCACCCTTTTCGTTTCATATTCATGCTTATCACATTTCCATTTCCATTAGGACACATAGGCCATAACTTTATTACCACATTTCCATTATGATTCTTAGATCATAACTTCATATTCACATATCCATTATGGTACTTAGACCATAACTCCATATCCACATATCCATTATAGTATTAATACTATAACTACATTCTTTCACCTATTCATGCACTTTTATACACATTCATACTACATAACACATTATGCAACTTAACACATTATGCATACAACATTGCATTTAACACCATTTATCATCAATTACTAAGTAAGTGCAAAAGCACTTACCTTGTGGATTTGAAGGTCTCGATTCCATTTCACGTTTTGCAATTTGATTACCTAAACACATTCATATAGTTTAGTAATCCATCATACACCAAAATCATATTTTAATTGGGTTCACAACCCAGTTTCCTATTTCCAACCCAAACTGACCCGTTTGAGTTATACTCATATCCAAACACCCTCTTTCACCCCAAACTCACCTACTTGAGTTTCATTATCCTTACCTTAACACTAATTTTTCATTCAATTTTTATCATTAGGTTAATTTGGTGTTTGTTCAAGTGTCTAACATCATACAAATACTTAATCATCATTAATTCAACATTCTATCATCATAATCCAAACACCCCCAAATTTCTCCATATGAACCCTAACTCCTCATAATCAAAATCAAAGGGTTCTTGGATGTTAATCACCATTCTTTACCTTTAGTTTAGCTAGATTATTAACAATGTAACACCAATTTACCATATGCATTCAAAATTCTGGATTTTTACCCAAAACCCACCAAGAACACCATAAATGGTGGATTCAAGAGATGAAGCAGGAACTTACTTGATGTTAGGAAGGTATTGTGTGAATCAACACCCTAAATCCCGAGCGTGTAAGCCTCTAATTTCGTTCTTGACCGGATTCTCCTCTTTCTTCTTCCTCTTTTGCAAGCATCGACCCCCAACACCAAACAAAATATTAATTTTGACTTCATATAAGTCAAATATGGCAGATTTGCCATATTTGCACTTTCAGTCCTTCAACTTCCATTCCACCCATTTTCATGCCAAAATTAGTTAAAAACTAACATAACTCCATAACAAACTTGAAACCCACTTGTTTCAACTTATTTCTAAAATATTATTTCCACCATAATATTATTTAGAATATTTATTTATTTTATAACGAAACCCGGATTTTGGTTCGTTACAAATCACATCCCCTTATTTGGGTTTCGTCCCCGAAACCCGACTTCACATAAAAAGGTTCGGATAATATTTGAGCATTTCTTCCTCGGTTTCCCAAGTCATTTCCGCTCCCTTCTTATGTTTCCACCATACCAAGATTTGGCAAATCTCTTTATTGCGTAAACGCTTCACCTTTCTATCCAAGATTGCCACCGGTTCCTCAACATAATTCAACTTTTCATCCAATTCAATATCATCCAATGGAACAAAAGTAGATTCATCCGCCAAACATTTTCGCAAATGAGACACATGAAACATGTTATGAAGTCTACTTAGTCCTTCCGGTAGCTCCAAACGATAAGCCACTGCACCCATGCTTCCTATCACCTTAAACGGTTCGATGAAACGTGGACTTAACTTCCCCCGTTTCCTAAACCGTATCACCCCTTTCCAAGGAGAGACTTTTAAAAGCACAAAGTCCCCCACTTGAAACTCAATCGCCCGCTTTCTGTTATTCGCATAAGACTTTTGGCGATCTTGAGCCGCCTTCAAGCGTGCCCTTATTTGGTCAATACTACTATTAATTTTATTGACCACCTCTTTACTACCAAGTTCCCGTTGACCAATCTCACCCCAACACACGGGTGTTCGGAATTTCCTCCCATACAATGCCTCGAAGGGAGGCATACCAATGCTAGAATGGTAGCTATTGTTGTAAGAAAATTCCGCCAACGGTAAATGGTCATCCCAATTACCCCCAAAATCCAAAGCACACGCTCGCAACATATCCTCGAGCGTTTGAATCGCCCGCTCGCTTTGACCATCTGTTTGTGGATGATAAGCGGTGCTAAGACTCAATCTAGTCCCCATATCCTCATGGAATTTCTTCCAAAAACGAGAAGTAAATCTCATATCACGATCCGATATAATCGACACCGGCACACCATGACGTGACAAAATTTCCTTCACATACATTTCCGCCAATCTATTCGATGAATACGATTCCTTAATAGGAAGGAAATGTGCACTCTTTGTCAACCGATCCACTACTACCCATATCGCGTTATAACCCTTTTGAGTCTTTGGTAGTTTAGTGATCAAATCCATGGTTATGTTCTCCCATTTCCAAAGCGGTATTTCAAGCGGTTGAAGCTTTCCATATGGCTTTTGGTGCTCCGCCTTTACCCTTAAGCATGTAAGACATCTCTCCACATACTTAAAAATATCACGCCTCATACCCGGCCACCAAAAATGACACTTCAAATCATAAAACATTTTTGTGGCCCCCGGATGGATAGAATACTTGGACTTATGCGCCTCATCCAAAATAGTTGTCAAAACACTTCACAACCTAGGAATCCAAATTCTATCAAAGCATGTATTTAAACCCGAACTATTTTCCCCAAGCTTATCAACATAAGCAACCATCCGTTCCTTCTTCAAATCTCCACCAAGTGCTAACATTTGAGCCTCCCAGATTTCATCAATAAGAGATGATGAAATTATCATATTAAATGACTTCACCTTGATAGGTGTATGGCTCGTTTTTCGACTAAGAGCATCCGCCACCACATTCGCTTTACCCGGATGATAAAGTATCTCACAATCATAGTACTTGACCAATTCAAGCCACCGCCTTTGCCTCATGTTAAGATCCTTTTGGTCAAAGAAGTGCTTGAGACTTTTGTGATCCGTGTACATCGTCACTTAGCCCCGTACAAATAATGCCTCCAAATCTTGAGCGCAAAAACCACATCCGCAAGTTCTAAATCATGGGTAGGATAATTCATCTCGTGAGTCTTCCATTACCTAGACGCGTAAGCAATCACTTTCCCCCGTTGCATCAAAACACAACCCAATCTCGAATGCGAGGCATCCGAATACACGACAAAATCTTCGGTCCCGTCTGGCAAGGATAAAACAGGCGCCTTAGTAAACTTTTCTTTCAAGAGTTGAAAGACAGATTCTTGCTCGGAACCCCATACAAATTTAGTCTCCTTTCGCGTCAACTTCGTCATTGGCAAAGCAATCCGAGAGAAGTTTTCAATAAACCGCCGATAATAACCCGCCAACCCCAAGAAACTTCTAATCCCCGAAGGCGTTTTCGGCCATAACCAATCTTTAACCGCCACTATCTTGGATTGGTCGACGGTAATCCCTTTATCATTAATCACATGACCCAAGAATTGAATTTCGCGCAACCAAAATTCACACTTAGAAAATTTTACATAAAGCTTTTCCCTTTGAAGAACTTCAAGAATTTCACGCAAATGACACGCATGATCACCTTCGTTCCTTGAATAAATGAGAAGATCGTCAATAAACACAATGACTGAACGATCGAGGAACGGTCTACACACTCGGTTCATA
This sequence comes from Smallanthus sonchifolius, assembly GCA_023525975.1. NCBI lineage: Eukaryota > Viridiplantae > Streptophyta > Magnoliopsida > Asterales > Asteraceae > Smallanthus > Smallanthus sonchifolius. Next base: position 111,408,224 of record CM042021.1, read on the forward strand.
AGATCTATGAAAACCGCAGGTGCGTTGGTTAAACCGAATGGCATAACCGTAAACTCATAGTGACCGTATCGAGTGCAAAAAGTTGTCTTATGAACATCATCTTCTTTCACTTTCAATTGATGGTACCCGAATTTTAAATCAATCTTAGAGAACCATGACTCCCCTTGTAATTGATCGAATAGGTCGTCAATCCGAGGTAATGGGTACCTATTCTTCACCGTTAACTTGTTCAACTCCCGATAATCTATACACATTCTCATGCTTCCGTCCTTCTTTTTAACAAAGAGAACGGGCGCACCCCAAGGCGAGATGCTCGGGCGAATGAAACCTTTATCAAGTAGTTCTTGTAATTGCTCCATTAGCTCATTCATCTCCGGCGGTGCCAACCTATAAGGGGCCTTGGCTATCGGATTAGCACCCGGTAAAAAATAATCCCAAACTCTACTTCCCTCTCCGGAGGAACCCTCGGTAATTCATCTGGAAACACATCCTCAAACTGATTCACAACTGGAACATCGCGAATATCTTTCACTTTCTCGATCACATCCGCAACACAAGCCATGTACGCCTTGCACCCACGCGCCATGTACTTTGTTGCCTTCACATAAGAACACAATCTTACCTTACATTTCTTTTCACCTTCTATGTAAAAGGACTCACCCGTCGGGGAAACGAGTTGAATCACTTTAGGTCCACATAGAATATTCGCTTTGTTCTTTGATAACCAATCCATCCCTACTATTACATCAAAATCCCTCATGGTCATAGGAATTAAGTCTATAGGGAACGTTTCACCCCTTCCCTTAACTTGCAATTTTTATAAATATCAAACACTAGGAAACTCTTATCATTTGCCGCCTCGATTTCTAAGGGTTCATCTAACTTGCTACTTAGAAACGAAGAATGCTTAACAAATTTCAAGTAAACAAATGAACGACCAGCCCCCGAATCAAATAGAACTAGTGCATGTAAAGAGTTAATCTTGAATGTACCTGACACCACCTCCGAGTTATTCCTTGCCTTTTCCGCCGAGATGTGGAAAGCTCTACCCTTTGGCTTTGGTATTTCAACCTTCCTTTCACTTCCACCTTGCTTCAGATCGGGGCAATCTGCCCTATTGTGCACCGGCTTGTAACAATTATAGCATATACGGATTTGGCTTGGACATTGATTAGCCATATGCCCCGGCTTCCCACATTTATAGCAATTCGATGTTCCTTTCCTACACTCCCCAAAGTGCTCCTTTCCACAAACCTTGCATCCCCGTGGAGAAAACTTGCTAAAAGGCTTCTTACTAGGGCTCCCGCCCTTTATCATCTTCACAACTTGTTCCACAATTTCACGCTTTCTCTTTTCACCTCTAGCCTCTTGCCTCCTCAACTCCACCTCTTTTTCCCGGCACCTATTTATCAAGTCAACAAGTGTGGTAAAAGAGGAAGGAGATATGCTATCTCTGAACTCCACAGTCAACATAGCATAAAATCTGTCAATCTTTGCCCTCTCGGTCGACACCACGCCCGGACAGAACTTGGCGCGATCAAAGAAAGTCCCTGCCAACTCGTCAATCGACTCTGTCGTTTGCCTCATGAGGAGAAAATCCTCAGTCATCCTGTCAACTGCGGCTTGTGGTCAGTGGTATTTCAGAAAAGCCGCCTTAAACTCCTCCCAAGTCATGGAGGTCACACCCAAATCACCCCTCTCCTTTCGGAGATTCAACAACCATTCCTTTGCCCTCCCAGTCAATAGTGGCACACTGAACATCACCCTGTCTTCGGGCTTACATTTAGTCGTTTCAAAGTTGGATTCCATATCCACCACCCACCTGTGGCTAAGGATCGGGTCCACTTGCCCGTTATACTCCTTTGGCTTGATTACCATGAAACCCTTAAGAGTACAACCTTGAGGTTCCTTCTCTTTCGATACCTCCTCGAGAGTAAGCTTAATAGCCCCTCTCATTTCTTCCATTAACAGAGTTGTGGCTTGCTCAAAAGCCTTGGCCACTTCTTCCTTTATTAACTCTTGGATTCTTGGATCCAACGGTTCCCTATTCGCATCGTTTGCCATCTCTTAGTTGAGAATTAGAACAAAAACACCTTAACATCCTTACACTTTCAATACCTAAGGTATCCATCACACTTACACTCTTATGTGTACTAAGTATATATATATCTACCTATATACATACATACATATATAATCACCTTCACCTAATCCTCGTAAATGTTCATTATCATATGGTTATCATAAAGACCCTTGCACATCTCGTCTTATTAATCATATTGGCCAGACATGTTTAATAATACGTTATGCCCAAGTGTAATTATCATATTCATATAAAAAATCACAAAAAAAGTTTCGGCTCACGTAACACTTTGTCATTCAATCATACATATACATATAGACCTTATGTAACAACATTAATCATAACATTACTAACCTTTCATTTCCGTAAGCTCCAAGTCTTAGTCAAGTCCTTCATTGATTCTTATATCATTTCCCCCATATCAAGAGCATCCGGTTTGAGTTTGGTACCTCGCACACCAAATCCCTCAAACCATCGCACCGATACCAAGTTGTAACACCCTTCTTTTAAAACACCGGTTATAATAAACATTTAAAACGCGCGGAAGCATTTATCCCAAAGTTTTTTTAGGTCCCCCGAGTACCGCGAGAGACCAGGCCCCATCCCCTCGCGTACCGCGGGGGAGCCTCAGAAAACCAAGCCGGAATCCAGCTCCCTCGCATACCGCGAGAGAACCCAAATTAGTTCTTCGTGTACCGCGAGGCACCTTCCCTCACAGAAAGTTTCCTAGATCTGCAGATTACAACATTTAGCCATTTTTCCAACTTTTCCATTTCAACATGACACCAAAAATTCCCAAACACCTGGGATTTTGACCAAAAGTATACATACACCACAATATCACCAAAACATCAATTCTTGTCCCAAAATCACACCCCTTTCGAGAATTTCAATACGCATCCCAAAATCAAACATTTACACATACGAGAATCCGCCAACGCCTTGGACTTGACTTGGACTACATCGTAGCTTTTCCTACAAAACCACATAAACATATCACCATTAGTAATGAAGATAAAACATAACAAACAAGTAAAATTCTACTTGTTTCACCCATTTGACCCGTTTCCACCCAATTTATCATTAGGCAACCTATCACTTGCATATTCACCTACAAGTTTCACACTTTTCGTTTCATATTCATGCTTATCACATTTCCATTTCCATTAGGACACATAAGCCATAACTTTATCACCACATTTCCATTATGATTCTTAGTTCATAACTTCATATCCACATATCCATTATGGTACTTAGACAATAACTCCATATCCACATATCCATTATAGTATTAATACTATAACTACATTCTTTCACTTATTCATGAACTTTTATACACATTCATACTACATAACACATTATGCAACTTAACACATTATGCATACAACATTGCATATAACACCATTTATCATCAATTACTAAGTAAGTGAAAAAGCACTTACGTTGTGGATTTGAAGGTCCCGATTCCACTTCACGTTTTGCAATTTGATCACCTAAACACATTCATCTAGTTTAGTAATCCATCACACACCATAATCACATTTTAATTGGGTTCACAACCCAGTTTCCTATTTCCAACCCAAACTGACCCGGTTGAGTTATACTCCCAAACTCACCTACTTGAGTTTCATTATCCTTACCTCAACACTAATTTTTCATTCAATTTTTTTCATTAGGTTAATTTGGTGTTTGTTCAAGTGTCTAACATCATACAAACACTTAATCATCATTAATTTAACATTCTATCATCATAATCTAAACCCCCCCAAATTTCTCCATATGAACCCTAACTCCTCATAATCAAAATCAAAGGGTTCTAGGATGTTAATCACCTTTCTTTACCTTTAGTTTAGCTAGATTATTAACAATGTAACACCAATTTACCATATGCATTCAAAATTCTGGATTTTTACCCAAAACCCACGAAGAACACCATAAATGGTGGATTCTAGAGATGTAGTATGAACTTACTTGATGTTAGGAAGGTATTGTGTGAATCAACACCCTAAATCCCGAGCATGCAAGCCTCTAGTTTCGTTCTTGACCGGATTCTCCTCTTTCTCCTTCTTCTCTTGCAAGCATCGACCCCCAACACCAAACAAAATATGAATTTTGACTTCATATAAGTCAAATATGGCAGATTTGCCATATTTTCACTTTCAGTCCCCCAACTTCAATTCCACCCATTTTCATGCCAAAATTAGTTAAAAACTAACATAACTCCATAACAAACTTGAAACCCACTTTTTTCAACTTATTTCTAAAATATCGTTTCCACCATAATATTATTTAGAATATTTATTTATTTTATAACGAAACCCGGATTTGGTTCGTTACAATCGGTGACTTTGGCTTGGGAGGCCGTTAGTTGGCGACGACGATTTTATGGTGGTTATGGTGATGGCGGTGAAAAAAAGTCACATGCAGCCACAACGTTAAGGTTTCGTCGCCTCTTTCACTTTCAGCTCTAATCTCCTCAAATTGCATGATTTGAAGAGTGTAATTCTTCTATGAAGGGCCAACGTTAGGTTCCGTCACCTCATTCACCTTCGATTCTATAAATTTGGGTTTCTTAAGGTACGTTCTCAGCCTTGTTCTTCACTCCATTTTAATTTGATGATGGAATTGTTTTTTTTATGGGGTGTAATTTGATTGTTTTTGTAACCGTTTTGGGTGCTTAGGGTTTGAAGAACTCAAAGGCAACCACCTTAGATCTGGGTTCATCAAGATCCAAAAACTACAGGTTCCAAATTTTAATTTCTTGTTTCACGATTGTAATTTTAAATTGATCTTTCAAGAATTAAAATTAGTTTACTTTTGATTTTATTTTTGTTCTTACTATAATTTAAAAAACTTGTTGGTGTTGATTATTTGTTTTTTTATAATTGCAATTTGTTGATGTTGATTAGAATTAGTTTACTAATTTTTGTACCTTTTTTAAAAATCTCAGATCTAAGTTCTAGTCTTATGTACTTGAAATAGTGTTGAAATCTATTTGTTGAAGGTAATATTTACAAGGATTTAAAACAGAACCTTAATATTATATGTACTTGAAATGATATTTAAATTGGAGGTAATATTTACACAGATTTGAAAAACTCAAATTTGAATTTACACATATTTGAAAAACCCAGATTTGATTTTACACATGTGTAAACTTAATTTACACATGTCACTACAACAAAAATCGGTATTTGCTACGGACAAACCCATAGCAAAACTGGGGTTTGCTACGGATTTGGTTCATAGCTACAAGTCTCATCTCTAATTTAGTTTGCAACGGGATGTATTTTTTGTCACAATTTTGCTACGTATTTTTAGCTACGGATTTTTAGCTATGGATTTTTAGCTATGGAATTTTGCTACGGAGTTTTTGCTATTGATTTGGTTACCGAATTTAGCTACGGATTTTGCTATGAGTTTTATTAGATTTTTGCTACTAATTTAGCTATGGATTCTGAAAGGTTTTCGGTACAGATTTTGAAAGGTTGCTACAGATTCAAAACTTTTCAAAAAGATTTATTTTTATATTATTTTCTATTTGTCCTTTGTAAGCATTATATTTAAATTTCAATAAATATATACAAAATCATACCAATGTTAAATATCCAAACCAAATAGAATAGAATATCCACTTATTCAAATGTAACATAATATTGATCCAAAATATTCAAAAGCAATACAATAATATTCGAATTATAGTGTTTACCAACGTAAACCATATCTTAACTTGGAAATATTTGTGACAGGTTTTGTGACAACAATTGTAACCTCTCACTCATTTCAGTGTATAACCTCACACTTTCTTCAATTTTCTCCATCATAGCTTGCTTCTCTGTGTAAACTGAATTTACACATGTGTAAATAGTTGTTATTCATGTGTTTATTTCGATTATGATCTAAACATGTGTAAACTCTTATCTGGACATATTTGAATATATGGGTTTTACACATGTGTATTTTTGGGCTACTCCACATGTGTAAACTAAATTTACACATGTGTAAACCTGGTTAAATATTTGTTTTTCTTCTTCGGATCTATATTTCTAGGGCTAAATAGTTGCTAATTAACGGTTAAATCTTCATTTTTTTAGAACATGTTGAACAACCTAGATTTGAGATGTGAATAAGGAAGAATCAAGATGTAAAAAAGGAAGAATCAAGAAAAGATAATTACACATTTATATCTTAACTTTAACATTATGTATTTTGATGATTACACATTTTTGTAACTGTTTTAGGGTATTTACACATGTTTAAAGTCAGTTTTCCCTGACTTACACGTGTGTAAAAAACCCGTTCGTAAATTATTCTTCAATTTTATCATGTTTTGATGATAAATCGTTCTTTTGTTTATGTTTATTTGATTATTACACATGTGTATTTAATTTTTGCACATGTGTAAAAAGCATGTTCTTTAATTGTTCCAATGATTTAATAATTTTGACCACAAGTTAAAATATATAGAAATTGAATGTGTGACCCATATTGACTTTTAGAATTTTTACAATAAAGGAGGGTTTACAATAGATACAACCCGTATATATATATATATATATATATATATATATATATATATATATATATATATATATATATATATATATATATATATATATATGGGGAAGTTCAAATAAGAAGTGGTTTTCTCTAAGAAATCTAATAAATGACAAAAAAAACTTAAGAAACAATAT